>CADEHL010001130.1:0-709020 GCA_902827135.1 Harpagifer antarcticus
AAATGTTTGGCTCTATGATACCTGATGTACTTATATGATTCTGTTTTCTTCTGGGCTGTGTCTTCCTGGTCGTATGTACTTATTGTAAGTCGCTTTGGACAAAAGCGTCAGCTAAATGCAATGTAATGTAATGTAATGTTTAACTGACTGAATATTTCATTTTGACAGCGTTTTGGACTTGAATGCTTTTGAGAGGCAGAACAAGGCTGAGGGCCTTGGGATGGTTTCAGAGGAAGGCAATAGTGAGTATTTCAACAGCTTCTTAGCATCAAACACTATCTGAACACTTGTCATACAAACTCCTACATTTACACACAAACACAGCACATTCCTTTTGTCATACTTCATTGTCCCTTGTTTTGTGATATAATCGGACATGTTTCAACTTCCAGTGTGAAGTCTATTCTTGTGTGTATCTGAGTGTGTGTTTGTGGATGCCTAGTTGCAGGTTTGTGTTCACTTGAGCGTGTCCAAGTTTGAGCATTTTGAGTATTGATGTATGAAAATGTTTATCATCCACTGACAGCATCATGAGATTTCTGGACTCACTGTGTCTCTTTGTCTTTCTCTCCCCCACATCATTCATTTTGCCCATTTTCACCCTTTACCCCTCACGCTCATGTTTTTCCCACTGGTTCTCAGATAAGAAGCTAGAACGTGGTAAATGGTCTCATATATTTACTTTCTATCTTTCCTCTTTCTGTCCTCTCTGTCCCTTTTAGCTGTCAATCACCTGAATAGGTGTGACCTTAATATGCATTTCATTTCACACCCAAGAGCCAGTGAAAGCAAATGTTACAGTCACTTATCATGGTGCTGCTGCGTTGTGTCCCTAACTTCTTCCTCTAGAAGTGACTGTAAGGTCTGGTTTCTCACCTTGAGTGTTTTCTCGCAGATCTACTGTAACTCTGACACTGTCGTTTGATGGATTGGAAAGGAAAAGCAGTAACCTCATTCTTCCTCTCCAACTCCTAAAATAACATATAGAGCACTACACTGACCTTGTGTCCTAGAAACTCTGAAATGAATTGCAACAGCAATAAGGAATGTTTCTCTTACTTGCATCTATCAAATGTAGTTGGTTCTACCAAGTTTGGCCAACACAGCTAGACTATCTGTGTAAAGCTACCCAGAAAAATCCTACAATTCCCAAAAATGTCTATTTTAATTTAAGCCTGCTTTACCACTGATAGTGAGGGCTCTCTTCCCTTATAATTTGTCTCATCAATTATCATACACACAGATAAGCTTCAGATAAGATGGTTATAGTTGGGAAAATACTGTCAGGTCAACAGAGTAAAAATACAGGGTGAATTGCTACACAGAACAGAAAAATTCCAGCAAATTCTACACATTTAAATATCATGTTCGTAGGACAATACTCTCTGCACATGGTAGTGAAAACTGTTTAAGAATAATGCAAGTACAATGAGTTAATGCTGAATCATGTACCCTGTAATTATGGATTTTGTTCTCCAACTCTGTGTGTGATCACAGCTCTTTTATTGCTCCAGATACAGGATTTTTTGTTTATTGTTAAAACAAAATATACAATTCTACAGCTTTGCCAACTTTTCGTTTTGTTTATTTTCTGTAATGATTCAAACTAAGAATGGCTGTGCATGTTTGTTCAGCTTTCAACCAGCCAGTTTAATAGATCTTAAAAAACAGGCACATTTTATTTACCATCGCAGCAGACTGCAGAAACCCCACAATAAACCAAAAGTATAAGAAACTGCGGGGAGAGCTACAAAGGACAAAAGTTGCCACTATTCGCTCTCTTCTCTCCACCCCTTGCGCTGTGTCTGTCCCTACTGTTAACCCACAGCCTGGGATTTTCCAACCACTCTGCTGCTTCACGGAGATCTCTCAGCAAGAGGTTGAGGACATCACCTGCAAGATGAAACCCTCCACCTGCACACTAGACCCTCTACACACAGCCCTTGTCAAATCTATCATCTCGGTTATAAGTCCCATGATCACCTACGTCATCAACAGCTCCCTCAAGGCTGATCATGTTCCATCGGCTCTTAAAACTGCTGTCATCAGACCCCTTCTCAAAAAACCCACCCTAGACCCAGATATCCTCGCCAACTACAGGCCCATCTCCAATCTCCCATTTCTAGCCAAGGTAATGGAAAAAGTAGTTGCCGCCCAGCTTCAGGAACATCTACAACTAAATGGAAAAATTCCAGTCCGGTTTCCGTTCCGCACACAGCACTGAAACAGCTCTGGACTTGGTCACAAACGACCTGTTGATGGCGGCTGATACTAGATCCCCATCTCTCCTAATCCTCCTGGATCTGACTGCAGCATTCGACACTGTCGACCATAACATCCTCCTTCAGCGCCTCAAACACACCATCGGACTCTCTGACTCCGCCCTGAACTGGTTCCAGTCCTACCTGTCTGGAAGAACAGAGTACGTCTCCTTGGGAGGTGTGAGGTCCCAGACACACCCTGTCACCTGTCGTGTCCCTCAAGGGTCGGTCCTTGGGCCCACTCTGTTCACCCTGTACACTCTGCCCCTTGGCCGTGTCATCAGCAAGTATGGAATGTCATTCCATTGCTATGCTGATGACACGCAGCTATATATAAAGACAGACCCTATCCCACATGCTTCCTCACTGTCACCATCATCGTCACTGTTCCCATCAACATCCCTTAACACCTGCATTGAGGAGATAAAGGCTTGGATGCAACAACATTTCTTGCAACTTAATAGCTCCAAAACAGAAGCTATTTTAGTTGGCACACCAAACCAGGTCCAGTCATCTCCCATAACCCACATCACCTTTTCTGGCCAAAACATACCCCTCTCCACAGCAGTTACCAATCTGGGTTGTAAGATTTGACAGACATCTGACCTTTGACACCCACATCAAACACCTGTGCAAAACCTCCTTCTACCACCTCAGGAACATTGCAAAACTCTTGTCAGATGCAGAACAACTGGTCCATGCCTTCGTCTCCTCAAGGCTCGATTACTGCAACGCTCTCCTCATCGGGACTCCTAGCGGGAGCCTTCAGAAGCTCCAATACGTACAGAACAGTGCCGCTAGGATCCTGATGAGGGTGAGAAAATACAACCACATCACACACCCGTCCTTCATTCCCTCCACTGGCTTCCTGTCTCATTCAGGATGAGTACACGAATACAAGAATGTATTATTATTATTATAAAGGAGGGAACCCTCACCCAGGATGGACAGACTTGCCTTCAATATCATGTATATTCACATTATGTAGCATCGGCCCTTTGGCGATTTGCCATTTCCGGTGTTATCGCTTTTGTCTTTGTTCTTCCGGTTTAGCACTAGCAGCATTGTAAACAATGATTTGTATTCGATATAAATCACAGCTATTTCAAATGGACTGACAGGAGGACATAGAAATGGCCCAAAATCATTGGATGAGGATGTTTTTAATAACTCTGTAGTGTCCCGTGGTGTTGATGAACCCTGCTATGAGGAACCTACAAGAAGTACCAAAACAGCCGGTCGGACTGCTTACTTAGGCTCATGTCGACATTTTATAATAACTCTCACTACCAGAAGGGTAGACAAAGGTCCACAGTGTTGACATTTATAATTTAAAAAAGCTAACTTAGAGACCAGCATCAATTAACCTGTCAGTGTGCTTTTCACTAGCTAACTATACCTATTTAACTGGCCAACTTTAGCTATCCAGCCTAGAGAATGTTAGCTATTTAGCTAGCGAATGTGATGTATCTATCTATCTGTCTATAAATAAAGTTAGCTAACATTCCCTATCTATCTACCTAGTTAGCTAGCTAACATTCCTTATCTATCTACCTAGTTAGCTAGCTTACCTATAGCTAGCTAACTAACAAGCTAGCTAGAGAATGGGTCTTTCTCAATGTCTTCCAAGTCACTTCCTTCAGAAGCTAGGCAAAAATCCTTCCTGGCATTCGGAAAACGAAGAGTGGAACAGGCGAGCAAGTGTGCAGGTGTGCGTCATATGAGAGGCCCGCCTTACATTTTCCGCCACAGATTTGGGGAAATTGGTCTGTGCGCAAAGCATTGTGGGGATTTTAAGACCGCGGAGTCTACACATGTGCAGCCTCGAAATTTCTCGCTACGAAGTACGCCGGGCTCGGTAGATTTCCAAGTATGCTGGACATTGGAACAGTCCTTTGGTGGCACTCGATGACATAGTATGCTTGAAATAGTGGCTCTGGAGCAGCTTTCCCCGACATTGAGAAACACCCAATGTTTGCTATCTAGCTAGTTATTACCAATTATTATTTAACACCCTATGGTTAGACTTGCAGTGTGGACTTGTTGGCGTGGTTTTTAAGCTGACCAAGCATTCTCATACAGCCAGCAGCTCCTCAGAGCGCCAAACATCGCTGGACATGTTCAAATTTAATTAATCACATATTGGAAATAGAAATAGTTTATTTTCGTGCCTAAAGGCCAATAGCAGCATAAGGGGGCAACGCTTGTTTCCATTGACTGGAGGATCTATCCAGAGTGTCACCTTTGTTCATTTCATGAGCACTTCTGCTCAATGTTACACAATCATTAATATCATTCTATGCAGTCCTTTAATATCTCACTTGAACATTGATCATCTTGTGATCCTATATCTAAGAATACATTTTCAAAGATCACTACAGGAACTTCCCTTATAGACACTGACTATCTGTAAAACAATTTGGCACAAACACATGTTTAAGTTTTATTTTAGGTCCCAATTATTTCTCAAACAATCCGTGCTTTGACAAAGCTTCTTGGAGTTTGCAGTAGATTCTGTCCTGCATGACGGTTTGCCTCCACATTTTTTTCTGTGCTCACTGTTTATATCTGTATGTTTTTCCTCAGTTGCGTTTTCTTTGATATATATACATATTTAAATGTGTATTCCTTGGTTTCCTGTCTTCATATATCTGTATTTTGTATGTCCATTTCAATGTGACGTGACCCGTGGTTGGACCTGCTGTCCATTTGAGTTTTGTTGAAATATGTTTTCTGTAAAAAAGTGGTGCTAGAGAGAGGTACAGTTTAGGGGAGGGAAGCAGAGTGAAGCCTCAGCCGTCCTCTCCTGCTGACAAATGGTCTTTACTAACATTCACTAACATATTCTAATGAAAGCAGGGGAGTAATATGAAGTGATACTTACCATTTGTACTCTTTTTTTTTGGCAATTCTCGTGTGTACATTCAAAGACTTTACAATACCATTACACTAATTATTCCCATCATCACATCTACTGATAAGGTTTTTACTAATCGACAATAATTTACTACTAAATCTAACACTGCACAGAGCATTGTGCAGTGTTTAGTGTGTATGGGTAGAGGAGTAATATTAATTGGGATTACCATAACCACTGTTTCACCATTGTTAATAATTAAATAACTAATTTAATGCCTTTTCTAATCTGAATAATTTGTATTCTGTTTTAGCAAGTCATTTGGTTTCGGATTTAGATTATTTTACATAAAAATAAACAGTAAACTGAAGTTCCCAGTTTGTATTTATTTTTAAATATTCCGTAAGAAGTTGACTTGTCTATGAAACTGCTAAAATAATTTTGCCTCATAGGCACAATTATTAAGCCTGTTATGATGGATGCAATTGACTTGTTAGATGGAGACATTTACCAGTGTATTGTTTTATTGAGAGAACGTTATTGCCACTTTTATTATAAAATATTTGTTATTTACTTTTTATGTATATAACTGTCATATCACTGCGCTCATATATGATGTATGTACACAGTGATGCAGACACATTGTTAAGGCTGTATAATAAAATACACTGGTATTCCCTTTAATCACCTAATAACTTGTGCCGTTTTCTGTTTACAACTGTGTATTTTAAACCGAATAGCACAGTCCATGAGCAGTTTCATCTTTCCTTTCAACAATATTGTAATGCATTTCCTGTGTTCCTATATCCAGATGAGAAAGTGATGGCTGACGATGAATTTACGTGTGATATCTTCCGCTTCCTGCAGCTTTTTTTTTTTCAGTAAATAGCGCTTTCCAGTCTTTTCAACCATACACAGGTAATATACATACGTTCAGTATATGCATATACAGCAGTGTTGTAGTCAAGTCACCAATTCACGAGTCCAAGTCACTCTCGAGTCCACACTCTTCGAGTCCGAGTCCAAGTCCGAGTCACCTAGGGAGAGTCGTAGTCGAGTCCGAGTCCAAGTCCGAGTCACCCAAGGAGTGTCCGAGTCGAGTCCGAGTCATCATTACCTGTGTTCGAGTCCGAGTCCAAGTCCGAGTCACCCAAGAAGAGTCCAAGTCAAGTCCGAGTCACAAGTCTTCATGTATTAATCTTAGTGGATATATGTGTTGAAATGTAGCTGTAGCTCCTCTACATTGCTTTTATCCTGTCATGGTATACTAATGTGTCTATTGAACTGCTGTGAAGCGAGTGTGGCTACAATTGTTGTATTAAAAAAGGTGCTATACAAATATAAAGCTTATTACTAATAATAATAATAATTATTATTATTATTATCATCATCAAGGTTGAGTCCAGTTCCAATATTGCCTCCAGTGCTCCGTTCTGGCATCTTCAAAGAGCTGCTTTACAAATGAAAATGGTATACATTAAACACAATGACACAATGTCACAATTGAACTTATTTAATGGTTTGAAAACCCACAGAAACTGAAAATACATTATTAAGAACAATAGAACATGAGAAAGCATGCAGGGCTTTCTACGCAATATAAGTAACATTTTCATTCAATTTCCAATTTGAATCTTGCTCGAATTACAAAGTCATGGAACCAATTCCTCTCTATGTTAGTGAAGTGATGGGGTTCCCTCTCCTACCATAATGTGGCCCTATTGGACAGACACCCAGTTGAAATTATGCATTTAGAATACTTAAAAAGCATCTTACAGGTGTACGGAAAACCACAAACAACACCAGCAGAGCCGAATGAGCCCAATTCCAATAGAGTGCCACAGTGACGCGTCCCAAAACCCGAAAGTAAACTTCTTCCGGTTCCTTCGTCAAAGAAGCAATGCATTTTCTCCATAGGATTTTGGAAAATAGCTCGAAATAAGGTCTGTGGTTGAGACACATTTAAGAGACAGATCACATGGAGATTATCCAAAACGTGATCTGTCTCTTAAATGTGTTTCAACTGCAGACCTTATTTCCAGCTATTTTCCAAAATCCTATGGAGAAATTGCATTGCTTCTTTGTCGAAGGAACCCATGCGCAGCTTACTTCCGGGTTTTAGGACACGTCACTGTGCCACTCTAGTCTGGCAGGGAACTTTAGTCTGGCATAACAATATGTTTTTAGCTGCTAGCGTCAGGAGCAGATGAGCACCCACTCAGGCACACCACACTTAAACATCCTTGTTGCATTTTAAAAAGCATCAGATTTGACAACATCGAACAACTCAACCTTGCACGGTGAGGCCTCATAAAAATGCCTCCATGACTGAATACCCTTTCAATGGGTGCACTGGAAGCAGGGATGGAGAATACCTGTGTGGCAACCTGATAGAGGACAGGGAACTGGGATTTATTTTGTTGCCAAAACTTGAAGCATGGGTCTGAGGCCTGGTTGTCGATCAAGTCGAGGTATGCGGTCAGCTGAGCCTGGACAGACCGACTGTTGGTGGAGGAGGGAGTCTTGCTGTAGTGGGAGAACATTCTCAGCTTCTTCTGAGGAGCTTCAGGAGCAGGAGGAAACACTGGAACATCACCTTGTTCTGGTCCTGCTGTTGAGATCATTTGCTTCTCACTCTCTGCCTTGATACAATCTGAAATGAGAGGGTATACTTTTGTGAATAAATCTGCTACTGATCTTATTATTTTGTTTGTGATACCATTTATAGATGATGTTAATTTGTTTTACTTGAAGAGGCTAATGTGTAAAAATGGCCTTATAATTGGGTAATTCTTTCCATAAGGATTGAGTATTCTTATTTTGGCTACACACACCCCAATATCTACAAACAGATAAACCACTTCTAGACATTCATGTACACATATAACTATAATTAATAATGGCTAGTATAAGTTAGAGCCTGCTACATATATAACAAGTGAACATGTCTCACCAATGATCTGAGTCATTAGCTGATCTTTGTCATCACTGTCCAGCTGCACATCATATTTTAGCAACTGGAAACCAAACAATGGGTCCAACACAGAGGCTATGAAGTAGGCAGTCAGGAAAGGAAATTTGGTGGGACCTCTTCCTTCAGCTGGCTCGCATCCTGGCATCTTCACTGCTTGGAAGATCTCTGTGAACCTTGTTTTCAAGGAGATCGCCAGAGCTCTCACCAGGGGCCCACAGTATCTGACTCTTCCTCTTATTTCCTGCAGATGGCAGTGCAGAGAAAGAACACAGGGCACAACCACACTGGCTGTGACGGTTTGGGTCAAGAACTTCGATGAGTTCTTTCAGCTGAGCATAATCTCGCTGGGATAAGATGAGGGCTTTGTGTCCCTCTGAGTTCAACATATAAGAGAGATTTTGCATGTCAAATTTAACATACGCCTTTACCTGCTTTAAAGTTGAATTCCATCGTGTGGCATTTGCTGATGGAATTGTGGCATCCCCAAAGCAGGACTCAAAGCGGTCTTTAAATGAGGTGCTACTATGGAGGAGGCTGGCTGTTGCAGTAGAATATTTGAATGTATTCATGTTAGCTCCAAATGAATAAGCTTAAAAATGAGAATGATTTGGGTTAAAACTGTGAGCTGGAATTTGGGCAAGCACATGTGACTTTAGAGAGACCATATGGACTTTTGAGGACAAGGATCTGCGGGGGAAGGTGGCCGCATGTCTTGACTTGCACTGTATGCAAATGCTCTCGCCACCTGTGAGTGGGGGAACTTCAGATTTGGGGTGTTGAGGATATTTGGGCTGCCAATCAAAGGGGAGAGATCAGAGACCCCTCCCATTGCTTCAGCATAAATACAAGAGACGCAGCTGTGTTCAGCCTCTTTCTGCTGGCTGGCTGACGTGATCACCAGGTAATATTGGGTACCCAAGTATGTATTGTTGTATGTATATTGTATTTGTATGTGTATTGTATTGAATGTAATGATTTCTGGTGCATTGTAATATTGCCATTAAAGTAGAGTACGGTTGACTTGGTGGCACTGAATTCCTTCCATATAACACAGCTCTAGAAGGACGCGGAGATATTTGAAACGTGGAGCATAAATCCATTATAATATCTAACAATATGGTGCCCCGACGTGCAAGATTACGAGCGGGAGGAGGAATTCAGACGACCGGATTGGGTCGAGAATAAGCGCTTTTAAACACCTCAGACAATCACGCGGGCCCTGCACAACTCAAAGGTACTTACAGACGCCTGTTATGAAAATCGATTGTCTGTGATTGAATACACTAAAATGTTAGGATTGTCTGAAGGCGTTTCACAGTGTTTTTAAAGTTTAAATGGAATATACAATGCATATTTAGAAACATAGTCGTTGATCGCAGGTAGATATAGTCCCGGCGTGGCGTACATAGACAGTTACATATTGATTACAGTTTGGCGCGGATCTACAGGTAGATAAGTCCTGAGTCGCGTACATAAGAACGGTTTAGCGGCGGATCTACAGGTAGAAAAAAGTCCTGAGTGGCGTAGAGACGGTGCAGGCTGGAGGTTGTAGAGGTTTGATTCCCACACGCCAGACCTGGAAACCCGATTTCAGATCGGGTCGCCGGCTGGAACTGAGGGGTTTTACAGCACAGACGAACGCTCAAAAGCTAAAGAGGCCGGAGGTCTGTGTTATGGTAATTACTCAATATTTATGGATCTCAATGAAGCACTCGGATGAGTGAGGCTCATTTGTGGGTCTGCTGCTGCCATCTAGTGGCTGAAAGGGGGTAGTACAACCTTTGACATTTTTATATGAATTTAGCTTCAAGCGCTAAGTTTAAACATTACATAGCTGACCGGTATTGAAGACGGGAAGCGCTTTAATAGTAACTACGACAATAGCCCAGTATATTAATACATGTGAGCACATGTTAATTGAGTCAGATAAATAAAAGCGAAGTGCACATATTAATTGAGTCAGATAAATAAAAGCGAAGTGAATATGGAACGACAGAATGCTAAAAACGATTCTGAACTTCCAGGGTAGTTACCGGGAGCAATGGGAACAGATTAAGAGATTGATTTTAAGCGGTGTCCAACAGGGGGGCTAAAGAAAAGGCTTGTACTGATCTCAGATTCCTACACGATAAAATGATAACAGAGAATAGAGTGGGAGATGACGACACTATAGGTAATTTGGGCACAGCATTGAATGTATATGAAAGACAGATTGTAAGCAAATTGCACACCTAAACGAACAGAAACCCAGATGGTTTGCTCGTAGCAAATGGAACAAACAGACGCAGGCACTAGATAGATTGAGGAGGGTTTGTCACAATGCTGCCCTCGCAATGAGTGGGATTACAATTCCTCCCGTCACAGACCAAAAATCTCCCGGGTGCAATGGCAATCCACAGGCCCGATAAAAACAGATGAATTTAACACTCTTCTGTTCACTCATGGTGTTAAAGACACGGAGGTGCCTACAGATGGCGACATTCTGGACTATGTCGCAGAACGAGTCGAATATTTTAGAACAATGCAAAATAATGTTGTCTCTAACTCAGACCACAAATCTCAAACTAAAAGTTAAAAAAACACAAGTTTCTCCTCCTCGTTAGACAGAATACACAGGCGTGCTGAGGAGGGGGAGAGAGGTGAGGACGTCTTATCACCCATGTCCAAGGGGGACAGTGGTGAGGAGATAGCGGGCCATAAAAGGGGGAGAGACACAGCAAGCCATGAAACTGAGGAGTTTTACGATGAAGCAGGAGGCCAGTGTCGTAAAACAAAAACCTGAGGACACTTTGAAGCAGGACGCCAGGGTCGTAAAGGTCCCAGGGCACAGCATTTGCCTCTGCCTCCTATGCATTACCATTCTTTCTTGATGTTTCTGAAAAATGAAAAACACAGTAAATGGGATTCTTTTTCAGAAAAGGGGGAGTAGTTGTTAGACAATAGGAATTTCATATTTTACATTTTTATAGTCTAAAATCTATTGTAGTATTTTTTTAGGTATCATAAAACAACACTGTTTTAGCTTTTAGGTCAAGTTAATTGAGATTTGAAGAATGTTAATTAGGCGTCCCTAAAAATGATGGGATGTACTACACAAATTATCTGTTACATTCTGATTTTAGAGATTAATCAATGACATGTCTTATTTTTATACAGTCCTCTTAATGACAGAGGTAAAAACCTGGACACTTATTTTTATTTTATGCATATACTGCCATCAGGTATATATTTAAATCCAGAGACAGATGCAGTCTCTGTTTGAACAAATATCACAATGAAAAATAGTGGTAGAGCAAATCATCTTTATGTCAAATCATGTCGGGAAGAGATGAGGAGTTTTGTTTGAAACAAAGTTTGAACTGAGCCATGTTGGTTTTCAAAAAGCTGACTTTTCAAAATGAAACAGATCACTTTTGAGTGTACAGTAGCAGTTTGCATGGAGATTTATTTGTGAACACTACAGTAGCAGGATGTATTTACCTGTCCTAGGAAAGGGACAGATTATAAGTAAAAGACTGATTAGAAATGGAATAAGAAAAGGTTGTTGAAGGCTGAAGAGAAAAGAGAATAGATGGATAGAAGAAGACTGAAATAGATGGACAGGGCAAGATATTAAATGTTTGAAGTGATATCTTGCTCAGAAGGATAAAGGTGGTTAAAATACCACGAGTGAAGTTGGAAAAAGTATGTAGGAGAGAGAGAGAGAGAGACAAGACAATTAAGATGTTTGAAAAGATTAGAAAGAGTAAAAGTTATGTAAAGTTAATTACTATTCTGGACAATGTCATATTGTTTTATGAGTAAAAACATGAAATAAAATATATTACTAAGATATAAGAAAACATGTGAAGAGACAGGCATGAAATGGTTAGACGCATGGCCCCTAGCTCGTATGTCAATCAGGAGCTCAATTAACAAAGGGACAGGTTTCTCTCCATTTGAGCTCACTCATGGTCACCAGTTCCCATGAGCCCTGAGCGTAGGATTGAGGGATTTGTATCAGAATTTCTCCACACAGGTTACAGAGGCAAAAGGGGGACATCAAACCCCAAGTGGCTGGGACCCAGGTTCTCTGGACCCCATCGGGCGATGCAGAGGACAATCTCACGCTGTCCGCTTGGAAGGGAAAGGAGACATCTGGTACCAACCTGGAATCAGTGCGCAGTGGGGAAACCTCCAGAAGGATGTGTGAAAGCTGTCAATCTTCCGCGTGCTGGGCCTGCTGTACCTGACAAGCAAGGGTGGCGACTCCACGGTGTGGGAAGCGTATCCAAGGACGCAGTATCAGGAGTTTCCGGGTCTCGCCACGGATGAGAAGTACCTGACACTACGCAGACAGTGAAACCAGGAGAGTGAGTGTTCACCAGAGCGATAAAGAGGAGGAGCAGGCACTCGCCAAAGGGGGAGGGTCCTTAACAGCACTCCTGTCTACATCGAACTGCAGTTAGACTGGCGGAGAGAGGCCATCCTGGATACATCTGACTGAAGCGGTTTAATAACCTCAAAGACAGAAACCGCCCTCTACTGTGGGAAGTCTGGCTACAAAGGGAGGGTGATTCCAATAAGGGCACTTGTCCTCAAACCAGTGAAGAAACCAACAGAACCCAGTAGAATTTAAAGAGTGGACGTGAGCAAGGGAAACAGTAACGGGTCTGAGGGATAGAAACTGACGATGTACAGAGAAAGAATTAGACATGGGATTACATTAAAACATGTGCCTATACCAATTTACCTACCTCAGCCGTTTGGGTAATTTTGTATATGAATTTTTGATCCTTTACAATCATTTGTATTTTTCCAGGTTTCTATGTTATTCCAGAGTATAAAACAGGAGGATATGTTGGAGACATACTGTCTCCACTCTTTGGGAAGTTTATGGCACTGATATCATGTGTGGCTCTGAAACTAAAGCGTACATGAAGTATACATGAAGTAATGTTTAAAGCTTGAAGACACTGCAATCTTGTCAGATTACAGATTAATTGAATCAACCACTGTGAAGGTTATACCTTATGACGATTGACTATACTCAATCAGAATGATTGAAGGGTTTAACTTTGTTGTTACTAAGTAATGTAATTGATGTATGGAGTTATTTACATATTTTAGTATTTATAACACGGTCTGTATGAAGTTGATATGTGGAGCCATTTCTGAACGTTTAAATAGTCTGAATCCCAGAACGAATGTGAATGTCTTGAAAGTAGTTGATTTATTAAATTTAAATCAAAGGGGGGGATTGCAGTAGAATATTTGAATGTATTCATGTTAGCTCCAATGAATAAGCTTAAAATGAGAATGATTTGGGGTTAAAACTGTGAGCTGGAATTTGGGCAAGCACATGTGACTTTAGAGAGACATATGGACTTTTGAGGGACAAAGGATCTGCGGGGAAGGTGGCCGCATGTCTGACTTGCACTGTATGCTAAATGCTCTCGCCACCCTGTGGAGTGGGGGAACTTCAGATTTGGGGTGTTGAGGATATTTGGGCTGCCAATCAAAGGGAGAGATCAGAGACCCCTCCCATTGCTTCAGCATAAATACAAGAGACGCAGCTGTGTTCAGCCTCTTTCTGCTGGCTGGCTGACGTGATCACCAGGTAATATTGGGTACCCAAGTATGTATTGTTGTATGTATATTGTATTTGTATGTGTATTGTATTGAATGTAATGATTTCTGGTGCATTGTAATACTGCCATTAAAGTAGAGTACGGTTGACTTGGTGGCACTGAATTCCTTCCATATAACACAGCTCTAGAAGGACGCGGAGATATTTGAAACGTGGAGCATAAATCCATTATAATATCTAACACTGTGCGGGATAGCTTGGCTAGTGTACCTGACAGCCCACTGGCTTCTTTCAGACCATCTTTGATCACCAACTGCAGTGTATGCGTGAAGCACGACAGTCTCTCCATCTTGCAGTTCTGATCCAGAGCAGCAATAACTGCATGCTGATCCTCTGTCGTCAGGTCTTGCCATATTTCCTCTTCCTCCTCCTCCTCCTCCTCCTCCTCCTCCTCCTCCTCTCCTCCTCCTCCTCCTCCTCCTCCTCCTCTAATGTGCCTCGATCATTAGTCTCTTCCTCACACAGCACTGTAGCCTCCTTTGGTGGAAAGCTGGCATGGAATGCTTTTCGCATGTTTGATGCATTGTCAGTTATAATAAAGTTGATCTTATCCTTAATAAGATATTCTTCTGCACACATTTCAAACATATTGGCTATCTTCTCTCCTGTGTGGTTTTCCAAGCACCTCTTTCACACATTAGCAGATGTGTCTGGAGGATGAGTTCGTCTTTTTTTTCAGACACTGTGTCACTCCAAGGAACGACCGCATCTTTCGATCGCTCCAAATGTCTGCGGTGACAGCAACACTTGATGCTGCTGCTAGTTGACTCTTTATTTTTTCTTTAAGGACCGTGACCATTCCTGGAATGGTCACAGAGGAGATAGTTGATCTTGCTATTGGCCTGTATTGAGGGTCTAAGACATGGAGGAAGTGCCTGAAGTCCTCGTTGTCGACAATGGAGAGAGGCAAACAGCATTTAATGATAAGGTCTTTCACAACAGCATCACTTATGGATTTCTGACGAGGATGACTGGGGTCATAGATCCTTCGCTGTCCTTCACTGAAAAATGACGTTATACTCTGACTACTAGACCCAGCAGCCGATGTCACATCGGAGGAAAGTGATGCACGGTATTGTTGGTGCCTAGGGGAAGAAAGAATACACACTTTAGCTTCTTGATGCCAAATCATTTTAAAAAATCTTTCTTATTGCTAAATAAATTATATGGTTAAAAATAGGGCTACCCCAACTACTAATCCTCAACCGTTGCAAACTAGTTGTGGCATGTTTATGATAATAATTTAAATACATTTTGGACCATCCAAATATGGTTTGAGTTCAAGGATTGAGAAACAATGTTAAAAGTAACATTGTTATCAGTGTGCTATATAACAGTGAAATACAAAACCATAATCCTGAGCCTTAAAAAATGGAATGTTCAAGCACAAACCAAGCAAGCCACTAATGGTAAAAAGGGATATTTAATCGTTATTTAGCAGGGACAATGCACATCAATGAACACTTAAAACAATAAAATGTGTCAAGTATAAATATGTAATATGATTCTAAATGTGTTGCAATGAACGAATATTTTGTTAATTTATTTCAACACAGTCGGCAAAATATCACAACACAAAGCGAATATAATAAATATAATATCACAATGTCCAACAACCAATAAATGAACGTTTAAATTATATCAATAAAGATTAAGCCCCAGAAAGCACATTGCTACTTGAAGACATTCTGCATGTTAAGTAGCCATGTGCTTTCATGTTATCAGCTGAATCTTTACTTATTGATTTGATCACATTACTCTGATGATAGTGTTCAATACAGCCTACCTATATATATATGAACTCCATCCTTAGGGTAATGTGTTATGGAGCCTCCGTGACGGAGATCATTTTCAGTCTCTAATTTCGTTCATTGTAGGCTAGGGCTAGGCTACTCATCATCTGCAGTATCACCAAGGACATGTATAGCTTTTTAACAGTATCTATCTAGACAATAAAACTGCACTTGGTCCCTAGGATGTGATATCAACCCCTACCTCCATCTAACCCGACATACCGCAGTGAATTTAGTTTTAGGTTGGATATTCGACGGACATTCGCGGACCCGCCAGCAGCGTCAGTTTCCCCTGCTGCTGGCTGTATTATGACGGGGAGATCTTCTCCGCGAAACGAGGCTTTCACTTAGGGACCATCAACAAATGACTTTTCAATTACACAAGAACATTTTTCTTTTTAATAAATCGACAGCTTCCCGA
The DNA here is from genome assembly GCA_902827135.1 of Harpagifer antarcticus. Classification (NCBI taxonomy): domain Eukaryota; kingdom Metazoa; phylum Chordata; class Actinopteri; order Perciformes; family Harpagiferidae; genus Harpagifer; species Harpagifer antarcticus. Next base: position 15,936 of record CADEHL010001130.1, read on the forward strand.
TCGAGTGAATGGGAAGCAAATCCACGCTAGAAACATGCATTTTGTTGAACACAACTCTTTTTATTGCATTTTAATACTTTAAATATTTTTATATTAATATTTGATGGAAAAATTTGCTTATTTCTTCAATAGCTTCCAGGTCATGTGACCGATTCCACTCAGAATCAGTGCTGGGTCAAAGAACTACACTGGCTGCATAGGACACCCTCTTTTATTGCATTTAACACTCTAAATATTTTTATATTAATATTTGATGGAAAAATTAGCTTATTTCTTCAATACCTTCCAGGTGATGTGACCGTTCACTCAAAATCAATGCTGGGTCAAAGAACTACACTGGTTGCCTAGGACACACTCTTTTTATTGCATTTTAATACTTTAAATATTTTATATTAATATTTTAATGGAAAAATGAGCTTATTTCTTCAATACCTTCCAGGTCATGTGACCGATTCACTCAAAATCAATGCTGGGTCAAAGAACTACCCTGGCTGCATAGGACACACCTCTTTTTATTGCATTTTAATACTTTAAATATTTTATATTAATAATTTGATGGAAAAAATGTGCTTATTTCTTCAATAGCTTCCAGGTCATGTGACCTAATCACTCAAAATCAGTGATGGGTCAAAGAACTACACTGGCTGAATAGGACACATCTCTTTTATTGTCATTTTAATACTTTAAATATTTTATATTAATATTTGATGGAAAAATGAGCTTATTTCTTCAATACCTTCCAGGTCATGTGACCCGATTTGCCTCAAAATCAATGTTGGGTCAAAAGAACTACACTGGCTGAATAGGACACACCTCTTTTTATTGCATTTTAATACTTTAAATATTTTATATTAATAATTTGATGGAAAAATGTGCTTATTTCTTCAATAGCTTCAGGTCATGTGACCTAATCACTCAAAATCAGTGCTGGGTCAAATAACTACACTGGCTGCATAGGACACACCTCTTTTTATTGCATTTTAACACTCTAAATATTTTATATTAATATTTTGATGGAAAAATTAGCTTTTTTTTGAACAAATAATGTATCATATAATTGTTCTTTAGATAAACAATGACACATTATACAAGGGTTAATATTAATGAATTTTTCTATGGAAAATTCTGTTTATTTTTTCAATAGCTTCTCTGTCATGTGACCGAATGTCACACTCAATTTTGTTTTAACAGCTTTTCTGTCATGTGACATAGAAGCCCAGGGATGTGTGTTTGGCTGGACACGTAAGGAAAGAACGAGGGCATAATGGAGTGGAGACCATCACGTTTGCCAAAGTAACCCCATTTAGTAGTGTTCTTCCATGGCTTTTCCCAGAAGCTAAAATAGATAGAGTATTGTAGAAAGGAAAAAGGAGTGGCAAATAAATGAAGTGGGAATTAAAACAAGTATGTATCTGAACAAAAAGTACTATTACCTACAAATGTACACAGATGCATCTAAGAACAAAGAAGAGTGTGTTGGAGTTGGTATATATACATCCCAGACGTTAAAATATCGATCTCAAAAAGAGCGTCTGATCAATTATCAGTATAGCAGAAATGCTGGCTGTAATAATAGAATTACAGTGGGTTGAAGAGGTCAGATCTGATAAGGTGGTGATATGCACAGATTCATTGTCCATATTAAAAAGCATACAGTCAACAACAACAACTGCCAGAGAAGACATTCTCATAGAACTTAATCATAGCCTGTTAAGACTGCACAGAAGCGGTATTGATCTGCAGTTCTGCTGGGTGCCTGCACATGAGGGGGTGAAAGGGAACGAGTGTGCTGATAAATTAGCAAAATGTGCACTACAAAAGGAAATAACATTACCAGTTCAACTTGGAAAAGGAGAAGGAAAAGCAGTAATTAAGAAGAAAGGGATGGAGATCTGGCAGCAAAGGTGGGAGAAAGACCAGAAAGGCAAAGAGTATCATAAAGTTCAAAAGACAATTACAATTAATATTTATAAAGAAAGAAACAGAAGGGAGCACATCATGATAGCAAGACTCAGACTAAATCACACAGCTTTGAATGGTACTCTGTATATCATGGGGAAAAGTGACAGCGACAAGTGTGGGAGTTGTGGAGTTAAAGAACAGGTAGAACATATCTTATTACATTGTGACATCTATAAAGCGGAAAGAGAAAAACAAAAGGATAATGTTTTAGAGGCAGAGAGGGAATGGAGTGTGGTTGGTGTTTTGGGAACAAAAGGAGAGGGAGCTACAAGAAAGGCACTGTTTACCTTCCTGAGTGAAACTGGGGTAGGAAAAATAATTTAACATTAGGTCAGGAAAGATCATAGGTTTTTTATTTTGTTTTACTTATTTTATGTTTTTTTTTTTTATTGGATCTATGTCCATGAGTTAAGACATAGAATGATATGGTGATTCACACAGAAGAAGAGAAGAAGAAGACAAGAGAAGAAGAAGAGAAGAAGAAGAAGAAGAAGAAGAAGAAGAAGAAGAAGAAGAAGAAGAAGAAGAAGAAGAAGAGAAGAAGAAGAAGAACATTTTTTGCATTTTTACACCCACCCTGCAAAAACGGAACAAAAAACAAAATACATTTTTTCCATTTTTTACCCATTTAAAAACATCCTCTTTTACACACTTTAAAAACAAAAACTACACCTATCCTTTAAAACTTCAATATTAGAGAGTCATTCTCCCCCAGCGAGCACAGAACCTGCCCACAGCCCACACATCCAGAAACCCCTGCAGATGGTTGATCAGCGTATAGTACGCATGCTCCACCCTCAGACGCGCTGCCACCAACCCCCTCAAACAGAGCACTGCATCCGTCCATCCCACTCCAGCAAGTTGGTTCTTCCTGCTTTTCCAGATTGCTAATTTTGCATTAGCAAACAAGAAATTTATCAGTAGCAGGGTTTCCTTCTTTTTCAGGATGTATTTGGGGCCATGGACAAAAAGTGTTATGGAGAAAACCTCCCCGAACCCTTCCACCCACCCCTGTAACATTTTTTTAAGACCAGCCAATCTGGGACAGGACACGACTAAATGCTCCAATGTTTCTGCCATAAAACAGAACGGACAGCCTCCCCTTGTGCCTGGGTCAAAATGAGCTCTGTATTTGTTAGTGGCTATTGCACCGTGTATAATTCTCCATTGGATGTCAGCCATCCTTTTCTCAACCGGAGATTTATACAGGATCCGCCAGCTGCCCTGAGGGGAAGAGCCCAAGCCAAACACATCCGTCCACCTCGACTCTCTGACGCCTGCGAGCGAGCTGAGGTTTAGCACCTTTACACAGCTAAGGTATAGCTTCTTCCCATTGCAGGAGGTGAACTTTGCAGGTGTTAGAGTCCCCAGTGATAGCAGGAGACCATCCTCCTCTCTCCATTCCCCCACCGCAGGACCCACACTCAAGGCAGGAAAGACATAATCATGTCCCTTTCTCCACTGGTCAGCCAGATCTGCATCCAGAGCAAAAGTCCGGTGGGATGGCGACAGTGACTGCCACACCTCATCTACCAAGTTCTCCAGAACTCGGGTTGATCGAATGCCCGTCACCTCAGCCAGTTTTTCTGTGGAGACCCCCGTCAAATGGCCAAGTTTTACCACTCCTGCTTCAATGAATGCATTTTTTAGGGTGACTGAAGAGAAAATGGTTCCAGAAAGAAAACCAGTGTCAAACAGTGGCTCCTCAAACAGCCACATCCCAGGCCGGGGGTCGGGTGGTCTGGTAAAACTCAGAATCGTCCAGGCATTGATGACTGAGCAGTAAAAAGGTGTAAGTCCAGTTATCTTGTACGCAGGGGCCTTCAGCAGAAACAGGTGTTTATCAAAACCAAAGCCCCCTGCCCTCCAGAGCAACAGCCGGGCCATAGCCAGCCAGCAGGGAGAGGCACCATACAGCAGCCGCTGAGCTGCCTGCAGTCTAAAAGCAGCAGTCCTTGCAGTAATGTCCACGAGGCCCTGCCCCCCCCTCCGCCACAGGCAGGTACAGGACCGATGCTGGCACCCAGTGATGACCCGACCAGAAGAAATCCACGAGGAGCCGCTGCAGTTGTTTCATGAGGCCCGGCGGTGGGGTTAACACCTGGAGTCTGTGCCACAGAGACGAGGCAACCAGATTGTTGGCTACAAGAACTCTTCCCCTGTAGGACAGCTGGGGTAGCAGCCATTTCCATTTGGCTAATTTTGCTTGCACCTTTCCCAGCAATCCCTCCCAGTTCTGTGCCACCATGTCCTCAGACCCCAACCAAACTCCCAGGACCTTTAAACCCTTGTTTCCCCAGCTAAGGTTACCAGGAAGACTGGGCCTATTTTCTAGACTCCACTGACCCACCAAAACTGCCTCACTCTTCTCCCAATTAACTTTGGCTGAAGCAGCCTTCCTGTACAAAGCTAAACTGTGCTGTAGCTCCTGGATATCTCGCTGACCCTGGACAAAAACACTGACATCATCAGCATAAGCTGATACAACCACCGGGGGGGGCCTGAGCTGACTCTGGCAGACACAGGCCCCTCAACCGGTTTCTAAGTCTGCACAAAAGCGGCTCGATGGCAATACTGTATAATAGGCCTGAGATAGGGCAGCCCTGCCTGATCCCCCTTTTAACTGGTACAGGTCTGCTCAGCCCTCCCCCCACCTTCACAACACAACATGCATCACTGTACAAACACTTCACCCAGGACAAAAAAAGCTCCCCAACACCAAAAGCCTGCAATGTGGCAGCCAGAAACGTGTGATCCACACGATCAAACGCCTTCTCCTGGTCAATAGAAATAATACCAACATTTATATTATACAGTTTACAAACATCAAAAGTGTCTCTCATCAAAAACAAATTGTCCACAATTGATCTGCCAGGGATACAATATGTCTGATCAGTACCGATAAGAAGTTCGATAAAACACTTCAGTCTGTTAGCTAAGACCTTTGACAGCATCTTATAGTCCGTACATAAGAGAGCCACTGGTCTCCAGTTCTTCAGCAGGGTTAGATCTCCTTTCTTAGGCAACAGTGAAATCACTGCACGCCTACAGGAAGCTGGAAGAGTCCCTTTCCCAAAGGACTCCATCAATACGTCTAGCAAGTCTTGTCCCAGAATACTCCAGAAATGTTTAAAAAAGTCTGCAGGTAAACCGTCTATGCCCGGAGCCTTTCCGGAGGCCATCTGTGTCATTGCAGAGGTCAGTTCCTCCAGCGTAATGTCAGAGCCCAGGGTGTCACTTTCGGCTGGACTCAGCTGTGGAAGACCCTGAAGAAGTTCATCAGCAGCTTCCACGTCACAACCTTCGGCTTTGAACAGGTCTGTGTAGAAGGACACTGCATGCCTCCTCATCTCAGCAGGTTCAGAGGTTACCTGTCCATCGGGGAGACGCAGACATACCATCTGCTTCCTTTGGCCCACAGACCTCTCCAGGTTGAAGAAAAAGGTGGTTGGTGCATCAATGTCTCTCATGGAAGTAAAACGGGCTCTGATCAGAGCTCCCTTGGCTTTCTCCTGAAGAAAACAGTTAAGCTGTTGTTGTTTTAGGAGGGACTGTTCTATATTTCGAGCAGACACACTCTCTAACTCTCTGATCTCCCTCTCTAACTGCTCTATAGCTCTCCTAATGTTTGCAGTGGAGTAGGCTGTATACTGTTGGCAGAACACTCTAATCTGAGCCTTTCCCACCTCCCACCACTGACTCAGGGAGGGAAAAGACTCTTTCTTTGATTTCCAGTTGATCCAAAATAATTTAAAATTTTCACAAAAAGTCAAATCTTGTAAAACTTTAACATTAAACTGCCAGAACGATCTCGGTTTCTCTGTGTTGGATAAAACCAAATCTAAAGAAACTAGCTGATGGTCTGTGAAACCAACAGGTTGGATGTGACAGTTCACTGCACGAGTAATAGAAGAAGCAGACATGTAAAATCTGTCTAGCCTGGCTGCACTGACGCCCCCATCTAGCATTCTCATCCAGGTGTATTGTTTAACAGAGGGGTGCTTCTTCCTCCACACATCCACTAAGTCAGCCTCTCTTATCACCTGTGACAGTAACAAGGACGACTGAGGATGAGGCTCCCGTCCTATTCTGTCTAAAGTGACATTAGTGCAAGCGTTCCAGTCCCCCCCCAGTATAACACACTCCCCCTGTACACTAGTGTCTAGCTCGTCTTTTAATAACTGAAACACAGATACACGTGCAGGGCCCTGATTGGGTGCATACACATTAATAAAAGTGAAAAAGAACTCTAACAGTTCCACTTTCACCATCAAGGCTCTACCTGCCACTATCTCTGTGCTGGATACAATCTTAACATTTAGAGAGGGGGAGAAAAAAACAGCTACTCCAGCACTAAGGTTTGATCCATGGCTGAGTACATACTGGCCCCCTCACCACATCCCCCAGTCAGTCTCATTCAGGCTATCACTGTGCGTTTCCTGCAGAAATATCACATCTAATTTTTTCTGATTAAAGACCTCTAACACTAGAGCTCTTTTCTGTGCACTTCTACCCCCGTTAATGTTTAAAGAAGCAACCCTTAAAGCCTGCATTAGAGGAAGGAGATAGAGAAAAAGAACAGACAGGTACACACAGCAGAGAGGAGACACCCAGTGTTGTATGATCATTTTGAAATTATTTAGACCTTTTCAGTTTCCCCCCTTTTTTGCTTCCTTTCGTAACTTTTTTCATAGTAGTTACATGCTTCCTGAGACGATAGCGTTTCTTTTCATCCAGCAGGTCTAACCCTACAACTTTCTGAAGAGTGCTCACTGTATGAAGAAACTTGTTAGTGTCAGGGAAAAAGTCTCTCACTTCCACTGCCTTGCCAAAGGACTCCTCTAGAAAGACATTAATCTCTTCCAAAGAATATATCTCTGCGTTCTGAGAGAGACTATCTGCAACTGAAACACAGTCAGAATCCTCCTCCCCGTCTGTGTCCATCTCTGTCACCTCATTATTGTCTGCAGCCGGTTGAAGCTCTTTTTGCCTCCCAGAACCAGACGGCAGCTCTTGCTGTGTGCCAACAGCCTCCACCTGTGCCACAGCACCAGTCCTCACCTGTCCTACTACATCATCTCCCACCCGTTTACCTGTTCCCACATTTTTTCCTCTCACACTCACCACACTCTCTACAAACCCTGTTTCATCTCTCACGATATTCCTCCCTACTTCATCCGTAGCCCCTGGGGCCCCGGCGGGTGCAACAGCAGCCCCCGCGACACTGGCCTCCGCGGCCGCCGACCCAGCGGCCCCAGCGACCGGCTCGGCTGTCCCGGGTTCGGCGGCCCCGGGCTCGGCCACCACGGGCCCGGCGGCCCCGGGCTCAGCCGCACCCGGCGGAGCGGCGTGCCGTCTCTGTGGACATGCAACACGTTTGTGACCCGACTCCCCGCACTCAAAACATTTTACGTTCCCTGAGCTCGCATAAACCATATAAAAACCTTCTTCGTGCCTCACCCGGAAAGACACATCTAGTGTCTGAGTGGGACAATTCAGAAACATGAACACCTGTCTCCGCAGAGATTGGACATGTTTTAGCTTTTCATCCTTACACCCCAGAGCAACAGTGCGGAGATTACTGGCAAACTTACCGAAACGATTCAGCTCCCGTTCCAGCGCCTCATTCGGGATGAATGGAGGAACGCCAGACACAGTGATCCGCGTGGACGGTGTCGCCAACGGCGAAACTTGAATATATTCCTCGTTTACCATTAATCCGCTCTCAATAAGTTCCGTCACATATTTCTGGTCTTTCAAAAAGACCACGACCGCTTTGTTCATGCGGGAAGCATAGGAGATGTTTACATGACCGACCTGCTCCCCCACAGCCAGCAGCACCTGTTCCACTGTGCTTGCGGCCTGAGCCACCAAACGCACGCCGTGTCTCAGAGACACCGGCGGCGCCCCGAAGGACGCCATCCCCGCCACGAGGCACGGAAAAACACTCACGAAAAAGTATTAACCGTACTTGTAAAGAGTACAAATATCCCCAAGTAAGATCATACAGTTAAAGAAACGATTTTAACAGAAACAAACGAAATAAAAGTGAAAATCCCTCTTCCCTCTTCAAAAACACACCTCCACCGAAGAAGAAGAAGAAGAAGAAGAAGAAGAAGAAGAAGAAGAAGAAGAAGAAGAAGAAGAAGAAGAAGAAGAAAGAAGAAGAAGAAGAAGAAGAAGAAGAAGACATTTTAGAAACCAGATCACATTGTTTGATCTAAAAATGGTGCGCTTCAAAAAAGGCAAGACAAAGAAAGCTTTAGAGCTCTGGCAACAAGCAGGAGGTAGAGATTTCATCACCAGGTCTTTAATTTCTCATGGTTTTAGTGAAGTTAATGTTAAAACTGAGCAGTGGTCCTCAGTTACACTTACAGTGTTTAAAAGTAATAAGAAAGAGCATCTTAAGTGGTTGAGGGTCATCTGGGGTGAAGACCGACGTGGAATCCGGACTGAGGTGCTTCAAGCAGGTACTGTTAAAAAATAACTTTGATGAGCCCCAGAGCAGAGTCCTGCCTCGGATACCCGGCGGAAAACCCGCAAAATAGTTGTGTAACGGGCAAAACATCCATGTAGACCTATATCCAGGGGTGCACATAACTGGTACGCAGGTACGCATGCGCGGCAACAATCTGAATTGCGTTTGGTCACTTGTGTCACAAAGCGCATTTGCGTTCCGACGTACTTGTGAAGCTTTTCCAGAAGGCGGTTAGATCACCGGACGACAGAGTCGGTCTCCGTGTGCACAGACAGGGCTGCTGTTAACGTCGGTCTGTACAACGGAATTGTGCCAAAACTACGCCAACCGGCTGCGGAGGGAGACTCCCCCCCTTCACTGGAGAACTGTTACTGCACTAAAAGAGCTGATCACAACGTTCACGCTTTGTGGTCACAAAGTACTCCACTAGCCGGGTCGGGTCCAGATTTGAGTTGAAGATAATTGCGTGTAACGGTCGGTTCGCGGTAGCTACTGAGCTGCGAGGGTTCGGGTGGGTGCAGATTTGCAAAACTGGACCCATGCAGGACTCTGCCCCAGAGGCTTTTAAGTTGAAGCTTAACCCTTGTGAATCCCTTTTTAAAAACATTACTCTGAAAACACTAACGACAAAAATGTCCGCATCTAAAAATACTGTAATAAAGATATTATAGGCTATGTTAATATTTTTGTTCCACTTTCAATTACTTACATATTTTAACCAAATTCAGTGCTGATCATAATTATCAAATGTTCATTCATTTTTATTTTTGTCGCTAGGGATTTGAAAGTCACTATTTTGATTACACATACACTTATTAAGAACATGTTTCCAAAAAAACTCACATCTTTACCAAATGTCGTGCCATATTCTTAACACAATCAGAATGCTCGCAAAATTAAACAGTGGCATGGATAATACATTTCCTTAGGGAGGCATAAGGGTTAATGTGCTTATTTAATTCAATACTGCATCACAGTAGGATGTTAACAGAATTTACTGTAATTGACCCAAGGATGGCAGATTGCTTAAAGTTGCATTGTAGTCTTACGATAAGAGATACAGTAATTAAATGAGATTTTTTACTTTTGTAATGTTTGTATTTAGGAAAGTATGTCAGTGAAAGAGGGAGAGATGGACAGCACAGTATCAAGAAACAGTCTTACAGCGCACCTACGGGTGAGGAAGACGAGGACACAAGTCAGGATGACAGGGAAATAAGTAACGCACAGCCACAGTCTGAGATAGACACAGAAGAGTCAGACCAACAAAGTAGAGACAGCCACCAAAATGACAACAACAATGAATGGAAAGGGACAAACAGGCAAGGACAAGAAAGGGCCAGAAAAGGATAAAAAACGAAAAAGAAACAAACGAAAAACAGGGTCAGAGCCTGTGGGGAAAGATGAAGATAAGAGCGGTGAAGAAAAACAGTCTTACAGCGCACCTACAGGTGAGGAAGACGAGGACACAAGTCAAGATGACAGGGAAATAAGTAACGCACAGCCACAGTCTGAGATAGACACAGAAGAGTCAGACCAACAAAGTAGAGACAGCCACCAAAATGACAACAACAATGAACAGAAAGTGCAAAGCAGGGCCAAAAAAGTTCAAAATTGCCATGACAAGAAAACAATGGACCAAAATTAAACCTACATGGCAAAAAAAAACTCCGTCCCCCCTGGACTGATACATTATATCAAGAATTTTAGAAAAATAATTCATGCTGCACACTTGCTTTCAAATACCAGCATGTTAAGACAAATGATAGCCGTAAAAAGAATTCGCCATTTTTCTGTGCCTCTGCAAAATGCACATTTAATGGATGCAACTCTGTCTACAGTTTCTCAAAAAAGAACAGGCCAAAATCTACGGATACAAAAATTATTTTTAAAGTCATGCGCATTGGTGAAGTTATACACCATAAAAATCAAAGGCGATTTAGACCAGCAAAATACACAAGAAGAGGAACAATTTCCAAAGCCTTAACCAGTGGTGTCAGCAATTATTATTACACTATGTTAAGACAGACACCAGTAGAGGAAATAATGGCTGGTAACATAAGCAGAAGCCTCACCAAAGACGTGTTAAAGAAAATATCCTCTGAAGTGAAGAAAAGTGCAAGGCTCCACGATGACATGATGCTTGAACTCATGTTGACTCAAAAAATAATCAAAGAGAGCAGCAGTCATGCATCATCAAAAGGCTATCTTCAGCACCTACAAATTGATCCGTTTGCTGTACATTTATACACAGATGCTGGAATAAAGATATTGACTGAGCACTTGAAAAAGCCAACACCTACGACTCTCTACCTTGATGCCACAGGCAGTGTGATACAGAAAATTCCTGATCAAAATGAGCGGGTCTTGTATTATGCTTTGGTTTTGCCCGGAATGGGTAAGGATAAGCCTCCCTTGCCTGTCACAGAACTGATCACCAACAGCCATTCCATTCCATCTATTTCCCATTGGCTCATGGAATTTAAAAGAAAGTTGTCTTACACAACAAAAAGAAAGATAGCACAGGTTGAGACAGATTATAGTTGGGCTCTGATAAACAGTGTGCTTCTGTCTTTTAACAGGGAAAATATGTCAGTGTACCTTGACAGAGCATTTGAGATAGTGTCTGGACAAACTGAACTGTTTCCTAACTTCACTGTGCTGCATCTGTGCTCTGCTCATATCATGAAGGCTGTGTCACAAGCATTTGGAAAAAAAACTGTAGACAGAGGCACACAGGAATATGCAACATTCTGTTTTGCGTACATCCTGAACTGCACAAGTATGCAGGAAGCCCTTAAAGTTTTTTATCATATGTGTGTGCTTTTTGATGCAGAGGAATACACTCATTCGGTGAAACAGAGCAAAATGTACCTCGACAAGTGCATTTTGCAAACTCGGGACTTGAAACTGGAGGAAAGTGGACATGTAATGGGAGTGGAGGAAAGCAAAATGGAAACAAATGCTCATAGCATTATTGGAAAGTCCCCTTTTACACAAGCTTTTCAAGTCAGGCGGGACCAAGCAGAGTGTGACATTCTCTCTGACGATGCTGTTCATGTAAAAAACCACTACCTCTGTCCTGGTGTCATTGATGCACTGTTAAAAAACTACATGGGGATCTTCCCATTGTGGAGTGGTTTGTTGCTTGGGGATCTGTCGAGACATAGAAAAGGTACCTCAAAAAAAGATGGAAGTCATAAAACCAGGGATACCAACTGCCATGTTGAGCTCTGGTTTGGGTTGGTCAAACACTCCATCCTTTTAAAAAAAAAGTACCTGAGACCAGCTGAGTTTGTCTCCAAAATGTATGCCTCAATACAAGAAAGATATATAGAGCACATTGAGCAACATAATCTGCCAATGCATATTCTGGACAAAAACTTTGGACATCCTAGCAGGCCAGATGATGACCACGAGGAACAGTGGAACAAGCGGGAAAGTTCTGCTGGTCACACCAAGTCCAAGTCTAAGTACTTCAATCCACCAAAAACACTACCCAACCCCAAGAGCCCACCTGCCACAAAGGTGAAGAAAAGAAAAGTGGACCAACAGGAAAAAGACGCACTGGGAAATGTGAGTTTCTCTAAGACTTACTATGTTCAAAGTGTGTAAATTGTTCTCCAGCATTTTAATTGTAACAATGGAATAAGTAAATATTGTCAGAAAGTAAAGCATGGACTAAATTGGTAAAGAGTGAGGTGAAGGACAAAGGACATGAAGTATTATAACCCAAGATGATTAGGTGCATGTTGTAGGGGGAGAATATGAAGATGAAAAATGTAAATACAGCTTACAAACTTATAACAGAAACTAGATTTCCAAATCAGACTTTAAACTGCAATTACAGTTTCTGTTCCTGAGCAGCATGTTTAATGTCATTTAGTGAAAACTCTAAAAGGGACTGAGGTTAAATGCATAAACATGGACAGTTTAATTATATTTTGTGCATGTAGCTTTGATGGTGCATATACAAAAACAAGGCCTTCACCCAAACATTCAAGATTGTTAACCCTCTGGTGTCATTCAAATGCACTACCCTAATTAGTCATTAGTGACAAAAATGTCCAGAGTGATACCGGAGGGTTAAAAGATTCCTCAAGTGTCCATATTAAACAGACTGCATCTATTTCCCCTCAATCCTAACTTGCAGTTGACCTGGCTGTGGAAAAAAAAGGATACAGAGGTGGTCGTGGCAGTGCTCCCCTCACAGATGAAAGGACGCATCTTGCTTATCCGCCACTGTGAGCTATGCTCACTTCGACCCCACCAGTGGTTGACAGGGGAGGTACGTGACTACATGTTTCAAGTGTCTGAAGTTTCACTCTACACTGTGTTATTTTCTTTATCTAGCATTTAACGATTTCTCCCCAAAATGTCTAGATACTTTTGTCAGTCACAAGATTCTCAAAGTTGCAGGAAATGAAAGTTCAGTATAACTGGGAATATGCATTAATTGGCAAATTGTTATGATCTTTTTTGCCAGGTAATTGAAGGCGTGTTACATGTTGCTGCCGACAAATTTGCCGTTCTGAACAAAATGTACTTGCTAAATCACTACACAGCAGGTGTCATTTTGTTCGGGGACAGAACTCAGCTAACATCTCACAGTTTACCGAAGGTAATGTGTGTGGTCTGTGTATGTTTATGTGTGTGGTGTGTTGTGTTTGTGCATGGTGATGCTGTAGGGGGAAGTATGTGTGGATTTGATTTGTGGGCTCACACTCACACATTAGGTACATGGAGTGAAGCATTGGCTGAGGTCTTAAATAGGAAATTAGCTGAGATTATTTTACTTTATCCTCTCTGAAACTATACTCATTAGTTAAATCACCTGATAAATCTACTTACTATTGAATTCCCATACCAACACTTGTTTTAAGCACAACAAATAAATGGCACAAGAACATAATTTTCAGACTAATGTTGTTGACAAATATGAAGCTGTCCTGTCCTTTGTACTTGTCAACAACAACCACTGGAAGTTGCTGGTTTGTAATTATTTTGTCATTGTATTATTTCTGTTAAAGCACAAGACTTACATAGTGAAACTAAAAATCTTTTTTGCTGAAAAGTGCTTTTACTTTTTTTGTTCTCTCACAGTACATTCATGCCAAAACCAGCACCGTATTCCTGGTGGATAATAATAATAATAATAATAATAATAACTTGAATTTATATAGCGCCTTTCAAGGGACCCAAGGTCGCTTTACAAGTAATAGGCAAAAAACAAACATAACAAAACAAAAGGCAGACAGACAAAACAACAGATCGATTTAGGGGCCGAAAGCCTTGGCAAACAGATGGGTCTTGAGGGCCCCTTTGAAGGCATCGAGTGTGGTGATGTTGCGAATCTCCGCAGGGAGAGCGTTCCAGAGGGTGGGGGCTGCCACGCTGAAGGCTCTGTCCCCAAAGGTTCGCAGTTTGGTGCGGGGGGTGGTAAGCAGGCCGGAGTCTGAGGACCGCAGGTTCCGGGGTGGGGCATGTGGGTGAAGGATGACCGATAGGTACTGGGGGGCAAGGGCATGGAGGGACTTGTAGGTAAGGAGGAGGATTTTGTAGGTGATGCAGGACTTGACCGGCAACCAGTGTAGGTGGATGAGGGTGGGAGTGATGTGCTGCCACGGCTTTGTGTGTGTGAGGACCCTAGCAGCACAGTTTTGGACATACTGGAGCCTGTCCAGGGTTTTGTTGGGAACCCCGAACAGGACACCATTGCAGTAGTCCAAGCGTGTGGTGACAAATGCATGCACCAGGGTTTCGGCAACCGACTCCGAGAGTGACGGTCGGAGTCTGGCAATGTTCCTCAGGTGGAAAAATGCCGACTTGGTCACAGACTTGACGTGGGAATGGAAGGAAAGGGTGGAATCAAGGATGACACCCAGGTTGCGGGCTTCAGGAGATGGGGAGATGGAGCAGCCGTCAACCTCAAGGACGAAGTCACCAACCTTCTGGAGCAGGGCCTTGGGTGCCACAACCATGAGCTCTGTTTTCCTGCTGTTCAGTTTGAGATAGTTGGAAGACATCCATGTTTTGATGTCATGCAGGCAGTTGATGAGAGACTGAGGGGGGAGCTGGGAGGATGGAGTGGTGCTGAGATACAATTGGGTATCATCAGCGTAGCAGTGGAAATTGAGATCCAGCTCAAAGCATCAAAGAGCTTGATGACTCCGAACATGCTGCCAAAAGAAAACAGTAAATCAAAATTCAATAGATATTTGAAAATAAACTATATTTAAATGTAAAAAATGTGTCACATTTAGTTACATTCATACTCACAAACAGCATTGAAAGCATTTTAAACAGTCTGATACAGTCTGTGTTCAGACAGTGATATATATAGCTGACCTGTGGCTGCCCCTTATATAAATAAATGGTCATATGGTGAATACAAACAGTATGATTTTCTGTTACATTATCTTTAGGAGCCACATAATTAGAAATATAAAGTGTGTTAACATTATCCTTTCTCAGGGAGTACTTCAGGATGAGGAGGACACGCCACAGCATAACAGACTGGGTGGATGTTAAGTGGAAGGGAGGCGTTATGGGCCACCCACTTCAAAAGGATGGATGTAGCTGTGGTGTCGTTGTTGTGAAGGTGAGCTGAAGAGATTCTGTTTTCATCCAGTTAACAAGCAGAGTTTTTAATGTGAAAGACAGTTTAATGCAAGGGCGGATTAAAAAAGTTGTCAAAAGTAGTTGTTGACCGATAAAGGTTTTTTAAAGGCCGATGGTGATCCCCATAATATTTAGCAGGCAGGTTGGCCAATGCACAATATACAGTATATTGCCGATATCATGTTGTTGTTTATTGTATTTTTCACAACTGACAACAATTGGATTATGACACAACATTGCTGAACTTAAATTAACAGTTATTTAACACTAATGTAGTATTCACTTGAACACAGAAAGTTTAATTGACAAAACATATCTCAAAATTCCAATAATAGGACCGGTCTATATCAATACTCAAAAGTTTTGGGAGGCATTCTAGTCAAGGGTGGATGTCTTCTATAATGTGTCTCATGTTTTTGTCTGTATCTGTATTACTATACAATAAAGAAGAAAAACCCTCCATAACACAAGTGTTGTTTGTTTAGATGGCAAAGGCAGTCATGGAGTCCTTCCCTCTGATCCCGAATGTGAATTTCGAGTGTTCGAAGAAATACATGAAACGGGAGAGGAGAGAACTGGCCCTCGAAATCCTTGAGGCATCAGGTAAATAAATATGAATATATGTATATGTATATGTGGAGATATGGGTGTCTGTATGTATATATATATATATATATATACATACATATATATATATATATATATATATATATATATATGTATTTATATGTATGTGTATATAGAAGCTGACATACATGTATTGTTATCTTGTTTCAGTCTTTGATGAGCACACTTATTGTGCTATGTGTGCTGCCTTAAGGCCTCCAGGATCTGGATCTCCCATCACAGACTGGGTGAGCTGTTGTGAAGAAAATGTGGAATTGTCATGTCTACATTTATGTATTCATTTATTTAACAGGGACAGTGCACATTAATTAACATTTCTGTAACTGTGCCAGAGTTAGCCAAGAGGCTATTTTTCACCTGGACAGATTTTAAAAGTCAACCTAAAACACATTTAATTTTAAACAACTAAATACAATACATTTAAAACATGCAACACACATTAATGGAATACCTAAATAAAAAAAATATGAAAGATAGAAACAATAAAAAAAATAAAAAAAACAATAGAGCATGTTAAAACACAGGCAGTGGGTTTTAAGGAGCAGATGATTGTGTCAGCTGATTCCTCACTAACACTTGAGTATTAAGACAACTGAATGGTAATCTAAGTACAAATATATAAATACACTATTTCTTTCACTTCAACAGGTTCAGTGTGATGACTGTGAACGATGGTACCATGCCCAGTGCCAGGCAATGGACAGCAGGTTTTTTTTTTTTTTCTGATGTTATAAACTACAGGCCTGTCTCTCTCCTCCCGTTCCTGTCTAAAACACTTGAACGCGCTGTCTTTAAACAACTCTCCTGTTATCTCCATCAGAACAACCTTCTGGATCCGCACCAGTCTGGTTTCAAGGCAGGTCACTCCACAGAAACGGCCCTCCTTGCTGTCACTGAGGAACTGCACACTGCTAAAGCAGCATCCCTCTCCTCTGTCATCATCATGTTGGACCTGTCAGCTGCATTCGACACGGTGAACCATCTGATCCTCCTTCGCACTCTCCAAGAACTTGGAGTTTCAGGCTCTGCACTCTCCCTCCTCGCCTCATACCTCAAAGACCGTACCTACAGGGTAACTTGGAGAGGGTCTGAGTCCGACCCTTGTCAATTAACTACAGGGGTCCCTCAGTGCTCTGTTCTTGGTCCCCTCCTTTTCTCCCTGTACACAAACTCGCTCGGATCTGTCATTACCCCGCATGGTTTTTCATATCACTGCTATGCTGACGACACCCAATTAATTCTGTCCTTTCCCCGCTCAGAAACTCAGTCGTCGCATGCATCTCTGCTTGTCTAGCTGACATCTCTCAGTGGATGTCTGCTCATCACTTCAAGCTCAACCTTGACAAGACTGAACTGCTTTTCCTTCCGGGAAAAGATTGTCCCACTCTTGACTTGACAATCAACATCGGCACCTCTGTTGTTTCCCCGACTCAGACTGCAAGGAATCTGGGTGTGACCCTAGATAACAACCTGTCCTTCACTGCAAACATCGCCGCTACAACCCGTTGCTGCAGATACACGCTGTACAACATCAGGAAGATACGTCCCCAGCTGACACAGAAAGCCACCCAGGTTCTGGTCCAGGCTCTCGTCGCCTCACGCCTAGACTATTGCAACTCCCTCCTGGCTGGTCTACCTGCATGTGCCATCCGACCTCTGCAGCTCATCCAGAATGCAGCGGCTCGTCTGGTCTTCAACCTTCCAACATTTTCCCACACCACTCCGCTCCTCCGCTCCCTTCACTGGCTCCCGGTAACTGCTAGAATCCACTTCAAGACACTGGTACTTGCATACCATGCTGCGAATGGATCTGGCCCTTCCTACATCCAGGACATGGTTAAACTGTACACCCCAGCGCGTGCACTTCGCTCTGCATCAGCCAAACGACTCGCTGCACCCTCGCTGCGAGGTGGACCCAAGTTCCCATCAGCAAAAACACGTGGGTTTGCTATCCTGGCTCCAAGATGGTGGAATGAGCTCCCCATTGACATCAGGACGGCTGAAAGCCTGCACATCTTCCGCCGCAGACTGAAAACTCATCTCTTTCGACTCCACTTCGAGCGATAGAATTACTAACAAAGCACTTATATACTAACATAGGACTGGCTTATCTAAAGCCAGCTGAGTAGCACTTGAAATGTTTGGCTCTATGATACCTGATGTACTTATATGATTCTGTTTTTCTTCTGGGCTGTGTCTTCCTGGTCGTATGTACTTATTGTAAGTCGCTTTGGACAAAAGCGTCAGCTAAATGCAATGTAATGTAATGTAACAGCAGAGACTTTAAAAAGGCAGAGACAGGATATTAGAATTGTCCTCTGTGCAAGTAATACTTGAAATGTGCTCAATGATGACGATAAGTAAAACATGTGTCCTGTGTAGCCTTGTTTGTATTACTTTCTGATCATTAATCACTGGGTCACATGACAGGGAAGCTCTAGAAAAAAACCTGAATTTTTTTATAGAAATATTAATATTAAATAGAGGATGTAATATTATCCGATATAAAGAGCTGTTTCTATTGTGTACAGACTTGTATTCAATTCATAAAGTGATTTTGAGTCATTAGTTATTGAAGAAATAAGCTAATTTTCACATACAATTATTAATATAAAAATATTTGGAGTATTAAAATACAATAAAAAGAGGTGTGTCCTATGCAGCCAGTGTAGTTCTTTGACCCAGCATTGATTTTGAGTGAATCGGTCACATCACCTGGAAGGTATTGAAGAAATAAGCTAATTTTTCCATCAAAATATTAATATAAAATATTTAAAGTATTAAAATGCAATAAAAAGAGGTGTGTCCTATGCAGCCAGTGTAGTTCTTTGACCCAGCACTGATTTTGAGTGATTAGGTCACATGACCTGGAAGCTATTGAAGAAATAAGCACATTTTTCCATCAAATTATTAATATAAAATATTTAAAGTATTAAAATGCAATAAAAAGAGTTGTGTTCAACAAATGCATGTTCTAGCGTGGATTTGCTTCCCATTCACTCGATCGGGAAGCTGTCGATTTATTAAAAAGAAAAATGTTCTTGTGTAATTGAAAAGTCATTTGTTGATGGTCCCTAAGTGAAAGCCTCCTTTCGCGGAGAAGATCTCCCCGTCGTAATACAGCCAGCAGCAGGGGAAACTGACGCTGCTGGCGGGTCCGCGAATGTCCGTCGAATATCCAACCTAAAACTAAATTCACCGCGGTATGTCGGGTTAGATGGAGGTAGGGGTTGATATCACATCCTCGGGACCAAGTGCAGTTTTATTGTCTAGATAGATACTGTTAAAAAGCTATACATGTCCTTGGTGATACTGCAGATGATGAGTAGCCTTAGCCTACAATGAACGTGAACATTAGAGACTGAAAATGATCTCCGTCACGGAGGCTCCATAACACATTACTCTAAGGATGGAGTTCATATATATATAGGTAGGCTGTATTGAACACTATCATCAGAGTAATGTGATCAAATCAATAAGTAAAGATTCAGCCGATAACATGAAAGCACATGGCTACTTAACATGCAGAATGTCGTCAAGTAGCAATGTGCTTTCTGGGGCTTAATCTTTATTGATATCATTTAAACGTTCACTTATTGGTTGTTGGACATTGTGATATTATATTTATTATATTCGCTTTGTGTTGTGATATTTTGCCGACTGTGTTGAAATAAATTAACAAAATATTCGTTCATTGCAACACATTTAGAATCATATTACATATTTATACTTGACACATTTTATTGTTTTAAGTGTTCATTGATGTGCATTGTCCCTGCTAAATAAACGATTAAATATCCCTTTTTACCATTGGTGGCTTGCTTGGTTTGTGCTTGAACATTCCATTTTTTAAGGCTCAGGATTATGGTTTTGTATTTCACTGTTATATAGCACACTGATAACAATGTTACTTTTAACATTGTTTCTCAATCCTTGAACTCAAACCATATTTGGATCGTTCAAAAATGTATTTAAATTATTATCATAAACATGCCACAACTAGTTTGCAACGGTTGAGGATTAGTAGTTGGAGTAGCCCTATTTTTAACCATATAATTTATTTAGCAATAAGAAAGATTTTTTGAAATTATTTGGCATCAAGAAGCTAAAGTGTGTATTCTTTCTTCCCCTAGGCACCAACAATACCGTGCATCACTTTCCTCCGATGTGACATCGGCTGCTGGGTCTAGTAGTCAGAGTATAACGTCATTTTTCAGTGAAGGACAGCGAAGGATCTATGACCCCAGTCATCCTCGTCAGAAATCCATAAGTGATGCTGTTGTGAAAGACCTTACCATTAAATGCTGTTTGCCTCTCTCCATTGTCGACAACGAGGACTTCAGGCACTTCCTCCATGTCTTAGACCCTCAATACAGGCCAATAGCAAGATCAACCATCTCCTCTGTGACCATTCCAGGAATGGTCACGGTCCTTAAAGAAAAAATAAAGAGCCAACTAGCAGCAGCATCAAGTGTTGTTGTCACCGCAGACATTTGGAGCGATCGAAAGATGCGGTCGTTCCTTGGAGTGACAGCACACACAGTGTCTGAAAAAAAAGACGAACTCATCCTCCAGACACATCTGCTAATGTGTGAAAGAGTGCTTGGAAAACACACAGGAGAGAAGATAGCCAATATGTTTGAAATGTGTGCAGAAGAATATCTTATTAAGGATAAGATCAACTTTATTATAACTGACAATGCATCAAACATGCAAAAAGCATTCCATGCCAGCTTTCCACCAGAGGAGGCTACAGTGCTGTGTGAGGAAGAGACTAATGATCGAGGCACATTAGAGGAGGAGGAGGAGGAGGAGGAGGAGGAGGAGGAGGAGGAGGAGGAAGAGGAAATATGGCAAGACCTGACGACAGAGGATCAACATGCAGTTATTGCTGCTCTGGATCAGAACTGCAAGATGGAGAGACTGTCGTGCTTCATGCATACACTGCAGTTGGTGATCAAAGATGGTCTGAAAGAAGCCAGTGGGCTGTCAGGTACACTAGCCAAGCTATCCCGCACAGCCAGCCTCCTCCATAGTAGCACCTCATTTAAAGACCGCTTTGAGTCCTGCTTTGGGGATGCCACAATTCCATCAGCAAATGCCACACGATGGAATTCAACTTTAAAGCAGGTAAAGGCGTATGTTAAATTTGACATGCAAAATCTCTCTTATATGTTGAACTCAGAGGGACACAAAGCCCTCATCTTATCCCAGCGAGATTATGCTCAGCTGAAAGAACTCATCGAAGTTCTTGACCCATTTCTGGAGCCAACCGACCTGACTCAGGGAGAGAAAACTGTCACAGCCAGTGTGGTTGTGCCCTGTGTTCTTTCTCTGCACTGCCATCTGCAGGAAATAAGAGGAAGAGTCAGATACTGTGGGCCCCTGGTGAGAGCTCTGGCGATCTCCTTGAAAACAAGGTTCACAGAGATCTTCCAAGCAGTGAAGATGCCAGGATGCGAGCCAGCTGAAGGAAGAGGTCCCACCAAATTTCCTTTCACGACTGCCTACTTCATAGCATCTGTGTTGGACCCATCGTTTGGTTTCCAGTGGCTAAAACATGATGTGCAGCTGGACAGTGATGACAAAGATCAGCTAATGACTCAGATCATTGGTGAGACATGTTCACTTGTTATATATGTAGCAGGCTCTAACTTATACTAGCCATTATTAATTATAGTTATATGTGTACATGAATGTCTAGAAGTGGTTTATCTGTTTGTAGATATTGGGGTGTGTGTAGCCAAAATAAGAATACTCAATCCTTATGGAAAGAATTACCCAATTATAAGGCCATTTTTACACATTAGCCTCTTCAAGTAAAACAAATTAACATCATCTATAAATGGTATCACAAACAAAATAATAAGATCAGAAGCAGATTTATTCACAAAAGTATACCCTCTCATTTCAGATTGTATCAAGGCAGAGAGTGAGAAGCAAATGATCTCAACAGCAGGACCAGAACAAGGTGATGTTCCAGTGTCTCCTCCTGCTCCTGAAGCTCCTCAGAAGAAGCTGAGAATGTTCTCCCACTACAGCAAGACTCCCTCCTCCACCAACAGTCGGTCTGTCCAGGCTCAGCTGACTGCATACCTCGACTTGATCGACAACCAGGCCTCAGACCCATGCTTCAAGTTTTGGCAACAAAATAAATCCCAGTTCCCTGTCCTCTATCGGGTTGCCACACAGGTATTCTCCATCCCTGCTTCCAGTGCACCCATTGAAAGGGTATTCAGTCATGGAGGCATTTTTATGAGGCCTCACCGTGCAAGGTTGAGTTGTTCGATGTTGTCAAATCTGATGCTTTTAAAATGCAACAAGGATGTTTAAGTGTGTGTGCCTGAGTGGGTGCTCATCTGCTCCTGACGCTAGCAGCTAAAAACATATTGTTATGCCAGACTAAAGTTCCCTGCCAGACTAGAGTGGCACAGTGACGTGTCCTAAAACCCGGAAGTAAGCTGCGCATGGGTTCCTTCGACAAAGAAGCAATGCAATTTCTCCATAGGATTTTGGAAAATAGCTGGAAATAAGGTCTGCGGTTGAAACACATTTAAGAGACAGATCACGTTTTGGATAATCTCCATGTGATCTGTCTCTTAAATGTGTCTCAACCACAGACCTTATTTCGAGCTATTTTCCAAAATCCTATGGAGAAAATGCATTGCTTCTTTGACGAAGGAACCGGAAGAAGTTTACTTTCGGGTTTTGGGACGCGTCACTGTGGCACTCTATTGGAATTGGGCTCATTCGGCTCTGCTGGTGTTGTTTGTGGTTTTCCGTACACCTGTAAGATGCTTTTTAAGTATTCTAAATGCATAATTTCAACTGGGTGTCTGTCCAATAGGGCCACATTATGGTAGGAGAGGGAACCCCATCACTTCACTAACATAGAGAGGAATTGGTTCTATGACTTTGTAATTCGAGCCAGATTCAAATTGGAAATTGAATGAAAATGTTACTTATATTGCGTAGAAAGCCCTGCATGCTTTCTCATGTTCTATTGTTCTTAATAATGTATTTTCAGTTTCTGTGGGTTTTCAAACCATTAAATAAGTTCAATTGTGACATTGTGTCATTGTGTTTAATGTATACCATTTTCATTTGTAAAGCAGCTCTTTGAAGATGCCAGAACGGAGCACTGGAGGCAATATTGGAACTGGACTCAACCTTGATGATGATAATAATAATAATAATTATTATTATTATTAGTAATAAGCTTTATATTTGTATAGCACCTTTTTTAATACAACAATTGTAGCCACACTCGCTTCACAGCAGTTCAATAGACACATTAGTATACCATGACAGGATAAAAGCAATGTAGAGGAGCTACAGCTACATTTCAACACATATATCCACTAAGATTAATACATGAAGACTTGTGACTCGGACTTGACTTGGACTCTTCTTGGGTGACTCGGACTTGGACTCGAACTCGAACACAGGTAATGATGACTTGGACTCGACTCGGACACTCCTTGGGTGACTCGGACTTGGACTCGGACTCGACTACGACTCTCCCTAGGTGACTCGGACTTGGACTCGGACTCGAAGAGTGTGGACTCGAGAGTGACTTGGACTCGTGAATTGGTGACTTGACTACAACACTGCTGTATATGCATATACTGAATGTATGTATATTACCTGTGTATGGTTGAAAAGACTGGAAAAGCACTATATACTGTAAGTGCAGTCCATTTACCATTTACCCCCAGTGTTTGGTAGTCACTCACCGTTATTGTGGCCTTCACACAAAAGCTGCAGGAAGCGGAAGATATCACACGTAAATTCATCGTCAGCCATCACTTTCTCATCTGGATATAGGAACACAGGAAATGCATTACAATATTGTTGAAAGGAAAGATGAAACTGCTCATGGACTGTGCTATTCGGTTAAAATACACAGTTGTAAACAGAAAACGGCACAAGTTATTAGGTGATTAAAGGGAATACCAGTGTATTTTATTATACAGCCTTAACAATGTGTCTGCATCACTGTGTACATACATCATATATGAGCGCAGTGATATGACAGTTATATACATAAAAAGTCAATAACAAATATTTTATAATAAAAGTGGCAATAACGTTCTCTCAATAAAACAATACACTGGTAAATGTCTCCATCTAACAAGTCAATTGCATCCATCATAACAGGCTTAATAATTGTGCCTATGAGGCAAAATCATTTTAGCAGTTTCATAGACAAGTCAACTTCTTACGGAATATTTAAAAATAAATACAAACTGGGAACTTCAGTTTACCGTTATTTTTAGGTAAAAATAAATCCGAAACCAAATGACTTGAGTTATTTAATTATTAACAATGGTGAAACAGTGGTTATGGTAATCCCAATTAATATTACTCCTCTACCCATACACACTAAACACTGCACAATGCTCTGTGCAGTGTCAGATTTAGTAGTAAATTATTGTCGATTAGTAAAAACCTTATCAATAGATGTGGTGATGGGAATAATTAGTGTAATGGTATTGTAAAGTCTTTGAATGTACACACGAGAATTGCCAAAAAAAAAGAGTACAAATGGTAAGTATCACTTCATATTACTCCCCTGCTTTCATTAGAATATGTTAGTGAATGTTAGTAAAGACCATTTGTCAGCAGGAGAGGGCGGCTGAGGCTTCACTCTGCTTCCCTCCCCTAAACTGTACCTCTCTCTAGCACCACTTTTTTACAGAAAACATATTTCAACAAAACTCAAATGGACAGCAGGTCCAACCACGGGTCACGTCACATTGAAATGGACATACAAAATACAGATATATGAAGACAGGAAACTAAGGAATACACATTTAAATATGTATATATATCAAAGAAAACGCAACTGAGGAAAAACATACAGATATAAACAGTGAGCACAGAAAAAAATGTGGAGGCACACCGTCATGCAGGACAGATCTACTTCAAACTCCAAGAAGCTTTGTCAAAGCACGGATGTTGAGAAATAATTGGGACCTAAAATAAAACTTAAACATGTGTTTGTGCCAAA
This sequence comes from Harpagifer antarcticus, assembly GCA_902827135.1. Classification (NCBI taxonomy): domain Eukaryota; kingdom Metazoa; phylum Chordata; class Actinopteri; order Perciformes; family Harpagiferidae; genus Harpagifer; species Harpagifer antarcticus. The sequence continues at coordinate 40,637 of CADEHL010001130.1, forward strand.
TTGTTTTACAGATAGTCAGTGTCTATAAAGGGAAGTTCCTGTAGTGATCTTTGAAAATGTATTCTTAGATATAGGATCACAAGATTGATCAATGTTCAAGTGAGATATTAAAGGACTGCATAGAATGATATTAATGATTGTGTAACATTTGAGCAGAAGTGCTCATGAAATGAACAAAGGTGACACTCTGGATAGATCCTCCAGTCAATGGAAACAAGCGTTGCCCCTTATGCTGCTATTGGCCTTTAGGCGCGAAAATAACTATTTCTATTTCCAATATGTGATTAATTAAATTTGAACATGTCCAGCGATGTTTGGCGCTCTGAGGAGCTGCTGGCTGTATGAGAATGCTTGGTCAGCTTAAAAACCACGCCAACAAGTCCACACTGCAAGTCTAACCATAGGGTGTTAAATAATAATTGGTAATAACTAGCTAGATAGCAAACATTGGGTGTTTCTCAATGTCGGGGAAAGCTGCTCCAGAGCCACTATTTCAAGCATACTATGTCATCGAGTGCCACCGAAGGACTGTTCCAATGTCCAGCATACTTGGAAATCTACCGAGCCCGGCGTACTTCGTAGCGAGAAATTTCGAGGCTGCACATGTGTAGACTCCGCGGTCTTAAAATCCCCACAATGCTTTGCGCACAGACCAATTTCCCCAAATCTGTGGCGGAAAATGTAAGGCGGGCCTCTCATATGACGCACACCTGCACACTTGCTCGCCTGTTCCACTCTTCGTTTTCCGAATGCCAGGAAGGATTTTTGCCTAGCTTCTGAAGGAAGTGACTTGGAAGACATTGAGAAAGACCCATTCTCTAGCTAGCTTGTTAGTTAGCTAGCTATAGGTAAGCTAGCTAACTAGGTAGATAGATAAGGAATGTTAGCTAGCTAACTAGGTAGATAGATAGGGAATGTTAGCTAACTTTATTTATAGACAGATAGATAGATACATCACATTCGCTAGCTAAATAGCTAACATTCTCTAGGCTAGACAGCGAAAGTTGGCCAGTTAAATAGGTATAGTTAGCTAGTGAAAAGCACACTGACAGGTTAATTGTTGCTGGTCTCTAAGTTAGCTTTTTTAAATTATAAATGTCAACACTGTGGACCTTTGTCTACCCTTCTGGCAGTGAGAGTTATTATAAAATGTCGACATGAGCCTAAGTAAGCAGTCCGACCGGCTGTTTTGGTACTTCTTGTAGGTTCCTCATTGCAGGGTTCATCAACACCACGGGACACTACATAGTTATTAAAAACATCCTCATCCAATGATTTTGGGCCATTTCTATGTCCTCCTGCCAGTCAATTTGAAATAGCTGTGATTTATATCGAATACAAATCATTGTTTACAATGCTGCTAGTGCTAAACCGGAAGAACAAAGACAAAAGCGATAACACCGGAAATGGCAAATCGCCAAAGGGCCGATGCTACATAATGTGAATATACATGATATTGAAGGCAAGTCTGTCCATCCTGGGTGAGGGTTCCCTCCTTTATAATAATAATACATTCTTGTATTCGATCCTGAATGAGACAGGAAGCCAGTGGAGGGAATGAAGGACGGGTGTGATGTGGTTGTATTTTCTCACCCTCATCAGGATCCTAGCGGCACTGTTCTGTACGTATTGGAGCTTCTGAAGGCTCCCGCTAGGAGTCCCGATGAGGAGAGCGTTGCAGTAATCGAGCCTTGAGGAGACGAAGGCATGGACCAGTTGTTCTGCATCTGACAGGAGTTTTGCAATGTTCCTGAGGTGGTAGAAGGAGGTTTTGCACAGGTGTTTGATGTGGGTGTCAAAGGTCAGATGTCTGTCAAATCTTACACCCAGATTGGTAACTGCTGTGGAGAGGGGTATGTTTTGGCCAGAAAAGGTGATGTGGGTTATGGGGGATGACTGGACCTGGTTTGGTGTGCCAACTAAAATAGCTTCTGTTTTGGAGCTATTAAGTTGCAAGAAATGTTGTTGCATCCAAGCCTTTATCTCCTCAATGCAGGTGTTAAGGGATGTTGATGGGAACAGTGACGATGATGGTGACAGTGAGGAAGCATGTGGGATAGGGTCTGTCTTTATATATAGCTGCGTGTCATCAGCATAGCAATGGAATGACATTCCATACTTGCTGATGACACGGCCAAGGGGCAGAGTGTACAGGGTGAACAGAGTGGGCCCAAGGACCGACCCTTGAGGGACACGACAGGTGACAGGGTGTGTCTGGGACTTCACACCTCCCAAGGAGACGTACTCTGTTCTTCCAGACAGGTAGGACTGGAACCAGTTCAGGGCGGAGTCAGAGAGTCCGATGGTGTGTTTGAGGCGCTGAAGGAGGATGTTATGGTCGACAGTGTCGAATGCTGCAGTCAGATCCAGGAGGATTAGGAGAGATGGGGATCCAGTATCAGCCGCCATCAACAGGTCGTTTGTGACCAAGTCCAGAGCTGTTTCAGTGCTGTGTGCGGAACGGAAACCGGACTGGAATTTTTCCGTTTAGTTGTAGATGTTCCTGAAGCTGGGCGGCAACTACTTTTTCCATTATCTTGGCTAGAAATGGGAGGTTGGAGATGGGCCTGTAGTTGGCGAGGATATCTTGGTCTAGGGTGGGTTTTTTGAGAAGGGGTCTGATGACAGCAGTTTTAAGAGCCGATGGAACATGATCAGCCTTGAGGGAGCTGTTGATGACGTAGGTGATCATGGGACTTATAACCGAGATGATCGATTTGACAAGGGCTGTGTGTAGAGGGTCTAGTGTGCAGGTGGAGGGTTTCATCTTGCAGGTGATGTTCTCAACCTCTTGCTGAGAGATCTCCGTGAAGCAGCAGAGTGGTTGGAAAATCCCAGGCTGTGGGTTAACAGTAGGGACAGACACAGCGCAAGGGGTGGAGAGAAGAGAGCGAATAGTGGCAACTTTTGTCCTTTGTAGCTCTCCCCGCAGTTTCTTATACTTTTGGTTTATTGTGGGGTTTCTGCAGTCTGCTGCGATGGTAAATAAAATGTGCCTGTTTTTTAAGATCTATTAAACTGGCTGGTTGAAAGCTGAACAAACATGCACAGCCATTCTCAGTTTGAATCATTACAGAAAATAAACAAAACGAAAAGTGGCAAAGCTGTAGAATTGTATATTTTGTTTTAACAATAAACAAAAAAATCCTGTATCTAGAGCAATAAAAGAGCTGTGATCACACACAGAGTTGGAGAACAAAATCCATAATTACAGGGTACATGATTCAGCATTAACTCATTGTACTTGCATTATTCTTAAACAGTTTTCACTACCATGTGCAGAGAGTATTGTCCTACGAACATGATATTTAAATGTGTAGAATTTGCTGGAATTTTCTGTTCTGTGTAGCAATTCACCCTGTATTTTACTCTGTTGACCTGACAGTATTTTCCCAACTATAACCATCTTATCTGAAGCTTATCTGTGTGTATGATAATTGATGAGACAAATTATAAGGGAAGAGAGCCCTCACTATCAGTGGTAAAGCAGGCTTAAATTAAAATAGACATTTTTGGGAATTGTAGGATTTTTCTGGGGTAGCTTTACACAGATAGTCTAGCTGTGTTGGCCAAACTTGGTAGAACCAACTACATTTGATAGATGCAAGTAAGAGAAACATTCCTTATTGCTGTTGCAATTCATTTCAGAGTTTCTAGGACACAAGGTCAGTGTAGTGCTCTATATGTTATTTTAGGAGTTGGAGAGGAAGAATGAGGTTACTGCTTTTCCTTTCCAATCCGTCAAACGACAGTGTCAGAGTTACAGTAGATCTGCGAGAAAACACTCAAGGTGAGAAACCAGACCTTACAGTCACTTCTAGAGGAAGAAGTTAGCGACACAGCGCAGCAGCACCATGATAAGTGACTGTAACATTTGCTTTCACTGGGCTCTTGGGTGTGAAATGAAATGCATATTAAGGTCACACCTAGTCAGGTGATTGACAGCTAAAAGGGACAGAGAGGACAGAAAGAGGAAAAGATAGAAAGTAAATATATGAGACCATTTACCACGTTCTAGCTTCTTATCTGAGAACCAGTGGGAAAAACATGAGTGTGAGGGGTAAAGGGTGAAAATGGGCAAAATGAATGATGTGGGGGAGAGAAAGACAAAGAGACACAGTGAGTCCAGAAATCTCATGATGCTGTCAGTGGATGATAAACATTTTCATACATCAATACTCAAAATGCTCAAACTTGGACACGCTCAAGTGAACACAAACCTGCAACTAGGCATCCACAATCACACACTCAGATGAAACATATCCGATTATATCACAAAACAAGGGACAATGAAGTATGACAAAAGGAATGTGCTGTGTTTGTGTGTAAATGTAGGAGTTTGTATGACAAGTGTTCAGATAGTGTTTGATGCTAAGAAGCTGTTGAAAATACTCACTATTGCCTTCCTCTGAAACCATCCCAAGGCCCTCAGCCTTGTTCTGCCTCTCAAAAGCATTCAAGTCCAAAACGCTGTCAAAATGAAATATTCAGTCAGTTAAACATTACATTACATTACATTGCATTTAGCTGACGCTTTTGTCCAAAGCGACTTACAATAAGTAGGAAGACACAGCCCAGAAGAAAACAGAATCATATAAGTACATCAGGTATCATAGAGCCAAACATTTAAAGTGCTATTCAGCTGGCTATAGATAAGCCAGTCCTATATTAGTATATAAGTGCTTTGTTAGTAATTCTATCGCTCGAAGTGGAGTCGAAAGAGATGAGTTTTCAGTCTGCGCCGGAAGATGTGCAGGCTTTCTGCCGTCCTGATGTCAATGGGGAGCTCATTGAAACAATATAAAGTCCTATCCTACAAACTCGACTTACAATGAGGCCTTCTCAAAGATGAGTATAGCTAATACAGTCAATATGTATTCTTATATTCCAGGCTCAGTTAATCATACATAAGCTTCGATTAACTTATTAAGGTTTAGGAGACACCACATGTTGGTGTCACGAACAGGATCGCATCTTGGACACTGGAGGTGACTGACACTGCTCAGACAAAGGTACGAGACTTTTTGACACTATTATAAAATTGTTAATGAGCAGTCTTTTCTAGGGACCATAAGCTGTGAGTGAAGTATAACTTCCATTGTCAAAAAAAGAAAGGTTAACAACAGAAACGGGTTACAGACCTGCAGGTCTGCATGAGAGCCTGAATGCTAAGGAAGAATCCCACTTAATTTTTATCCTTCAGATAGTCCAACATCCGCTGCACACACACACAGAAACATAGAACATCAAATCTTAATATGGTGAGTAGTGAAAAAAACCTATTTGGTACAGTTTCTAATTGAAATATGATTGTCTTAGATTTATGTCATGTGCCTGCTGTACATCACAATTGCCTCCGTTGAGGATGGAGATTACCATTTTAAGAGTAGAAGAAACCATGGCTCCAGGTTCGCCTGAAGTAAGACAAGACATCAGCTAGGCGCAACAACTTGGAAACCAAAATAAGAATCAAACTTCATCTTGTTTGTACAGGACTGCGTCATATTGCTCTTTGATGGGATTTTACAACATAAGAACATAAACTGGGAGAATGATGTCTCGACTCCGCAATGTCTCAATTCCGCAATGTAATAATAACACTCCTAGAGCCAGATAAGACCACAACATCATTTGTTGTTTAGTATCTGAAGTTGACACCATCATCCTAGCTTTCAATTGTCTGTGCTGAATGTTACCGTAACTACTATATCACCATAAAGAAGCTGGGCGGCAACTACTTTTTCCATTACCTTGGCTAGAAATGGGAGGTTGGAGATGGGCCTGTGGTTGGCGAGGATATCTGGGTCTAGGGTGGGTTTTTTGAGAAGGGGTCTGATGACGTACCAGGGGCAAACTAAACTAATACATACCACAAGTATGTGTAACTATTAATCATTAGAAATTAGACCTTCAAACCCTCTCACAAAGCGAACGGTGACCGGGCACTAATAGGGGGTCTGGGGGGGTATGCCCCCCCCTCCCAGAAGAAAAGTTTTAAAAATAACCCCTTAAATTATGACTTCTAGTGAATTTAGCGGGGGGGGGGGACCCTATAGTGCCCTGCCTCCCCTTTCTATGACAACACAATAGAGATAGGACCAGATGAGTCTACAGGATGAGTCGACGGCATCTTTTCTTGGGCTTGTTTCTCCCACAGATTGACCCTCTGATATAACTCCCTGATAAACACTGCTATGTCATTGATTAGGTTGAAAAGTGCTCCACATTCGATGACAGTTTGGGAGGTTTCAGCCAGGACAAGATTAAGAACATGAGCATAGCACCATACATGGACATGAGTGGGTGACTGGGAGGTCATCAGTGCAGAAAATCCTTTGTACCGGCCTTGCATATTGGATGCTCCATCTGTTGCATTACCTATACACATGCCCTTGTCCAGTTTCAGATGCTCTAAGACCTCTGAGAGCAGGGTTCACAAAGTATTGTCCGGTGGATGCATGGCACTTCACTAAAGCCACAAGCCTCTCTTGCACAGTCTCATTGACATATCTTAAGATTACTGAACACTGATCCTGAGAAGTTATGTCTTGTGTTGTGTCCAGCTGAACAGAAAACATTCCGGCCTTCTGGACATCACTGGAGATACTTTCTTTGATTAGACTACCAACAGTTTCTATTATGGAGTTAACAGTAGTTTTGGAGAGTAGGGTGATGAGAGACCCTCTACCTTTTGTTCCACTGGATTGGTGCAATTTCTTGCTCTTCTCTACGCAATCATCCAGATGCTCTTTTAAGCGGACATCATACTTTCCGAAAAAAAGGATGAGCTCCAAAAAGTTACCGTGTTCCACGGTGTTGTCAGCTAGCATATATGGTCCCTCATTCTCCACCTGCCTACACTTTCACCACATCCACCACACGCTCCAAAACCTGACGTCTCTTTTGGACTTGTTCCCTATGAGCAGACATCTGACTGCCAGCAAACATGCTTTCGATGTCTGCTTTAGAGCACCGTAAGAAAAAAGCTTCAGCACAGATTGAATGTGTTATGCTCTTTTCGTGCTCCTCTGTACGCTGGTGTGCGTGCCTCCAATCTGACATTCCAGTTATAAATGTGCCAGTGTCAGTCCTCTTCCCAAATGCCAGACATACAAAACAAAACAACATATGACGTCCCTTGCAATATGTAAGCCACTTTCTGCTGGTGCCATCTTTACAGGTGAATACCTTCTGCACAACTGGATTTCTGGTATGTTGTTCTGGGTGCTGTTCTAAAAACATCTGTAACATAGATGGCTCGGGCGGGCAAAGTAATCTATGTTCTCCTGCTCTTTGCTCTCCTCACTCTCGCTGACACTCTCCTCCTCTGGGGATGCTACCTGGCTCAACACAATGATACAGAATGAATGGATTCCCTGATAGAGGTCCATACAAATAGGCATTGACATAACAATACCACACAGTTAATGGTCAAAACTACATGTGTGCCTCAATTTTTTTTCTATTTCTATATTATTCATTCTATATATTGTCAATCAAAACTACCACAAAAAGCTGACTATAAACATTTTCTTTTCAGGTCCCAAAAGACCAGTGTTGCCCTTATAACCAAATAAGTAAATAAACTAAACAAAACAAGCTGCCAGCTCACAGTAATTGTTCATGAATGGTGGTTAACAAAATAATGACATTCTTTCAATGAGACAACGTATCAGAGTCCCATTAAGCTATATTTTAACTTGCCAGGGAAAACCTAAAAAGCCAGCTTACTAGCTTGTAGGCTAACGAATGTTTCTCTTATAATATTTGTCTTATTAGTGCTTCATCAAGGGGATATTAATGGGTTCCAGAACTACAGAGTATCATAACCTTAATAATAATCTTTTCCTAATTTTCTTAGCTTCTGCTTACCGCGAGTTCTCCTCCCTCTCCCCACTCGCGCTGATCTCTCTCCCTCTCATCATCTTCCTCACCACCAATATCGGCCACGGGTGCTGAAGATGGACCTGCACCTGTACTAAACATGTCGGTTATTTTGACACAAGCGGCAGCATCAGCACGAAGGGCCTGCTTTTTTCTTGCCCGAAATGTTTCTGCTCCACCTTGTCGCTTGGCCTTCGTCTTGGACTTTTTTTTTTCTCGGCTTCAACGGCCGGCTCACCTCCTGGGGGCGTGATTTAATGATGCACACCGAGCGGCCCAAAGGGGGAGGTGATTAAAAATTTGATTGGGCCGACCCAGTGTCAATTACTAAAACATTTAAACAGAGGGCCAATCTACCCGTCTTATGGGCCGGGACTTCACAAAAAAAAAAATTACGTGTCGGCCGAAAAGGCACGTCGGCCCACAGGGAAAATGCCCGGTATGGCAGATGGCCAGTCCAGCCCTGGTCAGAACAGCAGTACGGATGACGCTATCTCCACAGCACTACACCCTTCCCTCTACCATCTGGATCAGAGCAACACATACGTACGATTCCTGTTCATTGACTTTAGCTCGGCATTTAACACCATCATTCCTTCCAAACTGATTACCAAGCTCAGTTACCTTGGCATTGACCCCTCCCTCTGCAACTGGATACTGGACTTTCTCACAAACAGACTCCAGCTTGTTAGAATTGACAAGCTCACATTCTCTAATCTCATCCTTAGCACTGGTCTCCCGCAGGGCTGTGTGTTAAGTCCCCTCCTATATTCACTCTTCACACATGACTGCAAACCTGTACATGGCTCAAACACCATCGTTACGTTTGCAGGCGACACCACAGTGGTCGGGCTTGTCAGCAACAATGACGAGACGGCATACAGGGAAGAGGTTGAGCATCTGGCAGAGTGGTGCGCTAACAACAACCTGGCTCTCAACACCAAGAAGACGAAAGAGGTCATTGAGGACTTCAGAAGGAACAAAGACGGCACGCACTCCCCAGTCCATCTTAGTGGAGAAGAGGTTGAGCGGGTCACCAGCTTCAAGTTCCTGGGAGTCCACATCTCGGAGGACCTCTCCTGGACCACCAACACCTCAGCCCTAGTCAAGAAGGCTCACAAGCGCATCTTCTCGGAGTTTTGCCATCCTCCCAGGTGCTGGTGAACTTCTACCGTTGCACCATCGAGAGCATCCTCTCCACCTGCATATCAGTATGGTACGGTAACTGCATGGTCAAGGACAAAAAATCACTGCAGAGGGTGGTGAAGATCGCACAACGCATCATCAAGATGCCACTCCCCTCCATAGCCTCAGTCTATGAAAAGCGGTGCCTGCGAAGGGCACAAAACATCATCAGAGACTCTTCCCAACCCAACCATACACTGTTTACAGCCTACGTGGCACCCGCTCTGGGACACGCTACCGCAGCCTCCCGGGTAGAACCAACAGGACTAAGCACAGCTTCTTCTCTTCAGCAGTGAGACTGCTGACAATGAACCCCACGCTGTCCCATACTGCTTAGTTGTTGTCGTGTGCTGTGCTGAAGCACAATTATCCTTGTACATTACTGTTGTATATACAGTACTGTATTCACTGTATTTATTATTATCTGTGTATTTATTCTTATTTATACATTTCTCATCTATTTACCTTCATTTTTGTATCATTTATTTTGTACATACTTCTGATAATTGTTTATATAACTGACTGTTTTGCACTCTGGTTAGACGCTCCTTAATTTCGTTACACTGTGCACTTAAAGTAAAATAAAGTAATCTAATCGAATCTAATATGATAGCTGACATTCAGAGTAGGACTTTTTTGTATTTTTGTACCATGACTAACATGTGCATTAAAAGTATGAATAATTTCTTACATTAATACAATTAATACACTTTTAAACAATGTTATGTTACCTTAAAATCATTATTTAAAAAATATAACTAAAAGATCAAAACTGACAAGATTTAATTAAAAGAATCTGGTGAGTTTTACAAGTAGACATACAGCTTTTATTTCACTTATATTCCCATTCCCATTGTTATTCAAGCTGGCAGTGTTTATTAACACTTTGTTTTTGGCTTAGTGTCGAGCATAGTGGTTTTATAGTCTGGCTGTTTTTCTCTTCTGTACTGTGTTGTTCATTAAAGTGCTTTGGTCAGCAAACACCATTAACATTCCTTATTTTTTCCTCTTCAGTGAACAGCCTGGGCATCAGCGATGAGCTGAAGCAGAAGTTACAAGACGTGATGGTGGACAGACATAAACTAACCCTGGGAAAGACCCTAGGAGAAGGTACTGCTTTGTTTATTAGCTTTGTTTTACTATAAAAAATATTAGACTCATGTCTAGCAGCTTGGGTTTAATATTACATTACATTACATTGCATTTAGCTGACGCTTTTATCCAAAGCGACTTACAATAAGTACATTCGACCAGGAAGACAGAACCTTGAAGAAAACAGAATCATATAAGTACATCAGGTTTCATAGAGCCAAACATTTCAAGTGCTACTCAACTGGCTTTAGATAAGCCAGTCCTTTATTAGTATATAAGTGCTCTGTTAGCAGTTCTTTGTTAGTAATTCTATCGCTCGAGGTGGAGTCGAAAGAGATGAGTTTTCAGTCTGCGCCGGAAGATGTGCAGGCTTTCTGCTGTCCTGATGTCAATGGGGAGCTCATTCCACCATTTTGGAGCCAGGATAGCAAACCCACGTGTTTTTGCTGATGGGAACTTGGGTCCCCCTCGCAGCGAGGGTGCAGCGAGTCGTTTGGCTGATGCAGAGCGTAGTGCACGCGCTGGGGTGTACAGTTTAACCATGTCCGGGATGTAGGAAGGGCCAGATCCATTCGCAGCATGGTATGCAAGTACCAGTGTCTTGAAGTGGATTCTAGCAGTTACCGGGAGCCAGTGAAGGGAGCGGAGGAGCGGAGTGGTGTGGGAACATTTTTGAAGGTTGAAGACCAGACGAGCCGCTGCATTCTGGATGAGCTGCAGAGGTCGGATGGCACATGCAGGTAGACCAGCCAGGAGGGAGTTGCAGTAGTCTAGACGTGAGGTGACGAGAGCCTGGACCAGAACCTGCGTGGTTTTCTGGGTCAGCTGGGGACGAATCTTCCTGATGTTGTAAAGTGTTGTAAACAGTATCTATTTGAATAGTTCTCTGCCAAGGAAAAAAGTACTTTTAAATATTGAACAGTAACCATTCATGTCTAAGGGGCTGTAGTACAAAAAAAGATTTCAGGTAACTATTGGCTAAAGTTTATCAACATAAAGTGTTTGACATGCAGCTAATGCAAGACTAAACAATGTCCTCAGAAGTTACAAAAACAGTATTATTTGAAAAAAAACTGCTATCTGTTTAATTTTCAAATGTAATTGTACTCTTAAAAACTGATAACTAGCATTATTTCTATAGCTTCATGAAGACATAGCTCTGATGTTTTGAGCCAAATGTTTCCATGTGAACAGTAACAGCTGATACTGCATGTATTCCTGAGGGGCCCGTTCGCGTTTCCATGCACATGTGAAAGTCTTCATGCTGCGTAAGCGCTAAAATCAATGTGCATTCTTTTGTAAGTAAAAATAGGATTTCCATAAAGCCTAGAAAAACATGCATGTGTTATTTCTATAACCAGTGTTTGACCAGTGCAGATTGATGTTTGAGAAGTGTGCGTGGCAAGGCGTGTAAACCCTAAAGGAATTAAACTTCTTCACCCTTTGTTAATCCTTTCTATTTCCCATTTCTGTCTCCCTCAGTGGTCGTTTGGAGTTACCATGTGGGAGATCGCCACGAGAGGCCAGACTCCGTACCCTGGGGTGGAGAACAGTGAGATTTATGATTATTTGAGACAGGGAAACCGTCTCAAGCCGCCTCCAGATTGTCTGGACAACATGTGAGTGTGGACTACTTAACCTTCACATTCTTCATAAAGAACGTACTCAGCTGATGATATAGTATCTTGGAAATCTTTTACCTCCTGTTGAGGATTACATTTTTGCCATTAAGTCAGAAAATGTTTCCTACAGATTATTAAACACAGTTTAAGAATTTAAGTGAACCAAGATATAGAATTCCTAATACGAACAGCTTGTATTTTTTTTTATAGGATTTCTTATTTCATATTGAGAAGCAGTCTTTTGCTTTATTGTAAGTAAACACATTACCAAACAGGTTTAATAACTTCATAATGATGTGCTAGGAAATTCCCACAAAATAAATGCATTACTTGCATCTCATTTCTAATACTAAAAACAGGAACCATTTGAACCATTTTTCAAGATCTACAGCGAGCAACAAATGCATTCAGGAGTAAAAATTACGATTTTAAGAATAGTTATTCTAACAAATATACTGTTTGTGAGGAAAATAAATAATAATTTGTATTTGTATTCAATGAATGAATCCCACTATAATAAGTGCCAAATGAAGTTGTCCTGTCCTAGATATTCCCCTAGATAGGCCCTGTTCACTATAATGTTTTTCACAGTCTTCCACAATATGCTAACATTAATGACATGTCCTCTCCTCCTCTCCAGCTACGCCCTGATGTTCTCCTGCTGGCTGCTGAGCCCCAAGGACCGGCCGTCCTTCGAGGCGCTGCGCTGTCAGCTGGAGAAAGCTCTGGAGGATCTGCCGGACACCCAGGATCCCGAGGAGATCCTGTACGTCAACATGGACGAGTCTTCCACGGAGTTCGGGGCCGTCGGTGGCCGTGACCCCATGGGGGGGACGTCCCCTCTCTGCCTGAAGGGCCTGGACTCTGTGACCACGGTGGAGGTGCACCACCCCAACCGCTACGTCCTCTGTCCCCAACACGAGACCACCCGGCCCCTCTCGGAGTCCCTGGAGAGCCTGGACATGCCGGTGTCGTCTTCCACCGCCACGCTGCCTCTACAACCGTCCTGCCATTCCACCCCCAACCCAACCCCAGCGCCCACCCCGACTGTGGAGCTGCTGGAGGACAGGGAAGGCTCTAGAAAAATGCCTATGGCAGTGATGGCATCACCCATACAAGTCTGGCCAAAGTGTGCCATCCTTAACCCCAGTCCAAGAAGTAGATCCTCTTGCTACTGACTGCGAGAAACCTAAAGTGCCCCTAAGTAGATCTTTTTGCACAAACACACACAAAGCATTCCAAGGAAGTGAAGAATTGGGATTATTTCCTTTGTTAACCCTTACGCTTCTGTTATGAGCACATTTCCAAGAGAGTGTGAAAAGTGTAGCCAGAGGAACACTGGGGGGTGATCTGGTTTAGAGCACGTGTCGTTGAACTCGTACACTGCAGCACAATCAGAGAAACCCAACTCCCCGTCGCTATAGCAATACAACTACCGGTACACAGCAGATCAATCTCTTTCACGTGAAGCTCAAGAATCTGATCGTGAAACCAGCTCAGACACTGCCAGCCTGAATCTACAACTAAACAAACTCAAGAGCTTGGACGCTAAAAAGCGCTAACGTGGAATCTCTGATAACTCTCAGCAAAAGAAAACTGAGGACTAAAGAAAAAATTGACAAATGTCTGCCTACAAAAGGTTATTTTGAGATACATATTTCTTCTACTTTGAGCTGTGTTTTATAATGATGATAAGATTTTCTCTCCCCACAGAAACCCGACTGAAGTTAGAAGACCTTTGCCCTTAAGCTACAGAATATGAATGAAATTGAATTTTAAAACAACTAATTAATTAAAAGAGACCATCATCTGCGAAGAAAATAACATTCCACTCGGGCTATAAGAGCTGGTTCGAATCCCTGACACTTTGCATTTAGCACCTTGAGCCATTTTCAGTTCACACAAGGCACCTCTTTCCTCTCTAACAACCTGTGAAAGTCCTGATTCAACTAGTCGATACATCTTCGTCATAACTCAGGAAGCGGAGACTTTGTAGGTACTGGTCCAATGAATAGGGTACAGATAATCCAGGGCAGATGGATGACTGAGCGTAGGTACGGACAGGATGGAGTTATCCAGGGCAAACGGTGAGATAAGCTCCTCCCCTTTGCTTTTGGCTCAAGCACAGTGTTATTACACATTTTGTAAAAAAAAGAAAAATGTAATGCTGATTTTTGTATTTCTACGACTTTGCACTAATGTTGGTTTGTATATCCTTGTATGTTTGTTTATAGTTTGTATATCTTTTACGCTTTTTTGTATTTTGTGTTATTACTTTTCTCAAGTCATCTTGCGGCATCTCGCATAAAATCTTTGCATATAAAGGCAGAGAACGAAGCCTGTGAAAGCATATCAGGGCGATTATTTTCTGTAAATGTGCAAAAGACTGGGAAACATGACTAACCTCGTCATCTGACTCTCTCTTCCTGGGATATTTCCATTTCTCGAGGTTCAGCACTGTAAATAGAAGTGTGGTACCACACAGATACAAAGTGTGTATATCCAAACCTCTGCTTTGAGGTCCACTAGCTGCCACTTTGCATCATGCATGCACTTATCCTTTATATACGTTTATATATATTTGCTTTACTTCATGATTTTGTAATTGGAATGGACCATATTCCTACACACTTTTTCTGAGAATTGGCTGTGTTTCTCAGATGTTTACATCAAAGGTACTCAATTACAACACAGTATATAGTGTAGCATTACTGAAATCATTGTTTAAAGGTCCCATGTCATGCTTTTCCGGTTATTACCCGTCCCCTTGTGTTATGAAGGTTTTTCTGCATGTAAACGGTCTGCAGATTCAAAACCCTCAAAGTACACCCTGTAGCGAGTAAAACTCTAACACAGAGAAGACTTGTCTATGCTGCCCCAGAACGCCTCGTTGGACATTTCTCTTTTTCCATTGTTTGCTTCCTGGGTTCTGTGACGTGTGAACACCCAAATCAACAACAAATGACCGGATTGGCCCAAATGGCCCAAATCCCTTGGCTAACTAACAGGGAGTCCCATTGACTTGCATAGAGCTCCCTGAACGCTGGTAATAGACGAGTTGGGATCACAGAGAAATGCTCTCTGCAGACCCATTCTCACAGCGTTCTACACCTTTTTCTTACTCAATATCAAGCCACACTTATTGTTTTTACTTCGGTTGTGAGTGTCTGTGTGTGCTCAGGATGAGTTTCACTGTGTCTCGCTGTATCGCCGACCCGGAAACCTGTCCGCTCCTCGCAGCAGCGCCAAGCCTCGCAACGTCTCGACCAATCGGAGCACACTGGGCTCACAGAGAGGGGGGGGGGGCAGGAGCTCCAACAAGCCGTTTAGGAGTGAATACACATACTATACAGAGATGCTGTATGAGAAACCAATGTGAGTTTGGAGAATTGAACAATTTAAATCTATTCTAGTAGACCTCAACAATGGAATTATGATCAGTAGAAATGGCCATGACATGGGACCTTTAAGTCAAATGTAAAGTTCTCCTAAAGCTGCATTCACATGACACATGATTTGCTCTTTGCTCAGCCACTAAAGTTTTGTTTCTATATTTATGTACCCTGCTAGTATGTGGCACCACATACAGCTTTCATTGAATTGGTTGCGTGTCAAAAGATTATCATTAAATGTGGAAAAACTTAAAATAATTTGAACTTTTGAGCACCACTCGGCGACAATCGCGCGACGCCGAGGGTAGTGCTACTGCATTTCTCTCCATAGAAACACAACGTCAGCACAGCCGTATTACTGCTTTTCATATGAATGCAGCTGAAGACATGTGGTACTGTATTCTCACTGAGGAGTCATACATTGTTTTTGAACAACAGAAAGTGACACTATAATTTGGTCTGTATAAATACTTCAATGTTGACTCATACTGCATTACATAAGCATTGTTTTTGAAACATTTTGGTCTTAAACTTTTCTTTGGGGAAAAAAACACTTAAATCCTTCATGATTACAGTCTGGTCAGCCTTAAGTTTTTACCTTCAGTGCCTTCAGAGAGCCGGTGTTCTGCATTACAGTGAATGTCTGTTTGGATTGTGATTCTCCTATAACAAATTGGGAGAAGACTGTACTTTAACTGCCTTTATCTTGTCACTATCATGATTTGTAAAGTTTTATATACCTACCTACAGTATTTTGTACAAGAAATAAACATGTTTATCATGAATCAACCCTGAGCTTTTATATGTTCAATATTAAAGGGGCCCCTATTATGCTCATTTTCAGGTCCATATTTGTAGTTTGTGCCTCTCCTGTGACATGTTCAAAAGCCCTTTCATTTTTCTCATACTGCCTGTGCTGCAGCACCTCTTTTCACCCTCAGTCTGAAACCAGAGCGCAGTCTGCTCTGATTGGTTATCTGTTCCGGCCCTTAGCCTATCACAAACAATGTGTTGGAGCAGAATAGGGCCCCTTTAATCCTATTCAAAAGTATTTTTTGTTTATTTACTCAACAATACAGCAGATGTTGAGATCACTGTTGAGGTTGTCTGGTTTATTATCGAAAAGCAAGAAACTGCTAATAAACAACACAGTGTCTGACATGTCTGAAAGATCAGCTAACAGCTGAAAACACTTGAAATGTTTGAATAATGTTCAGAAAGTATAGTATCTAATAAGGGTGTTTTTCCTCAGAAGTGGATGTAGGAGATCTGCACGTCGCCATCTATCTCCAGCATGTCCACCTCATTGAAGGACTGCAGGCGGTGGACAAAGTCGAACAAGTGCTGCCCGTTCACAAACACTTTGAACCTCTGGTTCCCGCAGCGGATCGACATCTGAGAAACAGAGGCAGAAAATTAAGCGGATTATAGGCCTGCAACAATTATTTTATATTATCAGGTAATTGTTTTGGCTATAAAATATTATAAAATAATTTAAAACGTCCAATGTGGTTAATCAAAGTCCACTTTTAAATGTCTTGTTTTGTCTGCCCAAAACCCAAATGATTCACTTTAAGTCAGTGGTTCTCAAACTTTTTCTGTCAGGCCCCCACTTTGGAGAAAAAAAAAAGTCGGGGCCCCCCAACACAAATAGTCAGGCTCAGTGGCGGCGCCAGAGATTTCTTTTGGGGGTGCTGTGGGGTAGCTTGACGTTTCATAGAGGGTGCTCAAACATTTAGGGTTTCCCATTAATGTACCGGTCGCTACAGTGGAATGTTCTACTGCAACACTCCCCACGCATACACATGTACCCGCGACTGTTACAATGAAGGCTCGATATCAGCTCACGGCATATAGGTGTAAGCAGGGGGTAAAGTGCTCAGGGGTCTGGGGGCAGGCCGATTTATTTTTAAATATTGAAGTTAAAAGCATCAATCTGGTGCACTTTGAGAGCAACATGAAGAGATCTATGGATACATCTCTCAACACCCATTTGAAACAGAACTGGACACAGATTTTACTTTTTCTTTATGGATATTTTACAAATTACCCTTTTAAACTTTATTCTTGTTTTAATGTCATATAGTATTTCATACCTGTTTTTCATTTATTCTCTTATTTTTTTTTCAACTGTAATGATCATACAGATGTAGCACTCCAGATAGGACTCACATGGGTGTGTCCCAGTCAAAAACCCAGCGGATCCCAGTGGCTGGGGGTGTTGCCAAATTGCTAGAGGGCGTTGCCAAAGTTCTCCATTTGTTCAATTACAGGATTTAACCATGAGATGGCGCTTCATTCACAAATACACAAAGACAACTGGGTGTTGTAGAACTTAGTCTGTTTGCAATGTTTGCAGCTCTGCAGTTGTGTTTGCTGAATACTGTAGCATTTAATCACTTATTTGTTATGGTTTTCACAGGCTACTATAATGAAAAAACATCAGTTTTGGATCAAATAAAGTACAGGACTGTCTCAGAAAATTAGAATATTGTGATAAAGTTCTTTATTTTCTGTAATGCAATTAAAAAACAAAAATGTCATACATTCTGGATTCATTACAAATCAACTGAAATATTGCAAGCCTTTTATTATTTTAATATTGCTGATTATGGCATACAGCTTAAGAAAACTCAAAAATCCTATCTCTAAAATTAGAATAGTTCCTCAGACCAAGTAAAAAAAAAAGATTTATAACAGCAAAACACAATCAAACATTTGAAAATGTCCATTAATGCACTCAGTACTTGGTTGGGAATCCTTTTGCACGGATTACTGCATCAATGCGGCGTGGCATGGAGGCAATCAGCCTGTGGCATTGCTGAGGTGTTATGGATGCCCAGGATGCTTCAATAGCGGCCTTTAGCTCATTAGCATTGTTGGGTCTGGTGTCTTTCAGCTTCTTCTTCACAATACCCCACATATTCTCTATGGGGTTCAGGTCAGGGGAATTTGCAGGCCAATCGAGGACAGTAATGCCATGGTCAGTACACCAGTTACTGGTGGTTTTGGCACTGTGGGCAGGTGCCAGATCATGCTGGAAATGAATTCCTCATCTCATAGAGCTTTTCAGCAGACGGAAGCATGTAGTGCTCTAAAATCTCTGGTACACAGCTGCATTTACTCTGGGCTTGATGAAACACAGTGGACCAACACCAGCAGCTGACATGGCTCCCCAAACCATCGCTGACTGTGGGAACTTCACACTGGATTTCAAGCAACTTGGATTTTGCTCCTCTCCAGCCTTTCTCCAGACTCTGGCGCCTTGACTTCCAAATGAAATACAAACTTGCTTTCGTCTGAAAAGAGGACTTTGGACCACTGTTGCAACTGTCCAGTGCCTTCTTTTCCTTAGCCCAAGTCAGACGCCTCTTCCGTTGTCTTGAGTTCAGAAGTGGCTTGACCATGGGAATACGGCTATTGTAGCCCATTTCCCGGATACGTCTGTGAACAGTGACTTTTGATACCTGGACTCCAGCTTCAGTCCACTGTCTTTGAAGCTCCCCCAAATTCTGGAAGCGACTCTTTCTCACAATGCTGTTAAGGCTGCGGTCATCTCTCTTGGTTGTGCAGCGTTTCCTGCCACATTCCCCCTTCCAACAGACTTTTTTGTGGATGTGCTTTGAAACTGCACTCTGTGAACAGCTTGCTCTTTGAGAAATTTCTTTTTGTGTCTTACCCTCCTGATGGAGGGTGTCAATGACGGTCCTCTGGACAGCAGTCAGATCAGCAGTCTTCCCCATACTTGTGATTTAGTTTACGAACCAAGCTGAGTGTTTTTCAAGGCTCAGGAAACCCTTGCAGGTGTTTCGAGTTAATTAGACGATTCAAGTGATTCGTTGAACACCCTACTAGTATACTTTTTCATGCTATTCTAATATTTAGAGATAGGATATTTGAGTTTTCTTAAGCTGTATGCCATAATCAGCAATATTAAAATAATAAAAGGCTTGCAATATTCAGTTGATTTGTAATGAATCCAGAATGTATGACATTTTTGTTTTTTTAATTGCATTACAGAAAATAAAGAACTTTATCACAATATTCTAATTTTCTGAGACAGTCCTGTATATAGTTTGCTTTATGCAGTATATTTTTTTGTAATATTGTTGGGGTGTTTTTACACAGTAGTGAGAGTGAAAAACAGAAATCCCCAGTAATATTAGACACTAATAATACAGTAAACTATTAACACTGTACATATTATTGTTTGCCCGTGGGATTAGGGTGATTGGTAGTGAGAGCCGTGGTTCATTTTCCTCCGGTCGGATGTGATATAAAAACAAAGCGATTATTTTGTTGTTGTAAACTCACATGGATTAAATTTAGTGCATTCATTTCAACTCGCAACAACATATGATACATTAATGATCGTGAGGATGATGATTGAAAATCGTTTGTTTGAGCCGGGCTACATTTCCTGATCTAAAAATAGCGATGGTTTTGTACTTACGCCAACGTGAATTAAACATTATTTTGTTAAATAAAACATGGTGATGTTTAGTAAATGATTACATGTCTCTTATTTAGCACAGAATATGATCCTATCCATGACATATGGATCTTAACAAATATCCGCTATATCAGATACCTGTAGATCAGCTGTTTATTTCACATGAGTTCCAGTGTGGCAGCTTTTTAATCCTTTTCAGCAGGGGCCCACCCCGTGCCGATCACGGACCCGCACGGGTAGGCGTCTGAAATGAAGCGCTACATCTGTATAAACGTGTGCCTCAGAAATAATTGTTTACATTAATGGTGACCAAAACGTTTGAGACCCACTGAGATAACACTGAGAGAGTCTTTTAGCTCACTGAGTCTCTCAGTCTGACAGGAGAGGACTCTCCTCCACTTTGTTGTTGAAAAACTCCTTTTATCCGTTAGCGTAGCTCGCTAGCACCAGAAGCTAACAACAACGATGTCCGGTACCGGTGCGCTCTCTCTCTCGCTCGCGCACACAAAATGGCTCGTTCCACACACACACACAGAGCTGAGCTTTAATGAAACACAGAAACCCAGACGTAATAGCACTGTACTGCATCATATTATTTTCGAATCAATCATTTTTCAAATTATGATTTTCTTTTCTTTTTTATCTTTTTTTTTTTTTTTTATAAACCATTTTTCGTCCTCGTCTCTCGCAACCCCCCCCCCCCCCCTGTCATGCCTCTGCGCCAGGGGGGGGGGCGCGCCCCCCACTTTGAGAACCACTGCTTTAATGTGATACAATATTGAACAGAAAAGACTAGAGGAAAGAAGTCCTATTTCAGAGGCTGTCAACAGCATTTTCTTCAATATCAAATCAAATCATATATATCAAATATCACAAAACTTAAAAAATGGTTTTCTTTCCATGGACTAAACGATTAGTCAAAGTACCCAGTAGTTTGACTAATCAAACTGCAGGGTACTGGATTGTAGCTATCCAATATGAAATACATTTAGAACTAAATATGAGGTCAGTGTGACAGATTCTACTTACATCAAAGTACTCCCCTCCATGAAGGGGTTCATGTTCATCTCTCTGTCCTCCCGGCCCCAGGTCCCTCCGATCTTGCTGTTCCTCACCACGACCCCCTCCCTCACCCGGAGGTTCATGTGGAAGGCAATGTCCCGAGATCTGCTCACCCGGAAGTTGATGCGCAATCTGCAACACACAGAAACCAGTGTGATCGATGTCTGTTTGCACTCACACTCTAATGACGTTAGTGTGTATAATCACTAATAACACACGTGTTGGCTCCAGAGGGCAACATCCCTCCGATGATGATGGTCCTCTTAGGATACATGCCTCCTGGGATCATGTTAGAGTACGGTATGGGCTAAAAACAAAGCAAACAAAGCAAACAAAGCAAAAACTCAATTAGACAGTCCACAGCAACACTGGTGGCCCTGTGAGGCCGGATTCTTATAGGAAACAGTTCTACTGGGTCTAAAAAAGTAAAGCCTGGTAAAGTGTTTATCTGTGCACTGATCATTTTAGGACACTTAACCCTCCTGTTGTGTTCGGGTCAAATCTGACCGATGTACTACTTTCATCAATCATAACTTTTTTGTTTTACATTCGATTGCATTAAGGCTTTATGATATCCTCCACAGTAGACATTTGAACATATAAAATTGCTGATCACCACTTTCATTGAATGTTTGATTTTAGTCAACTTTGTAACACCCATGGTGTTCCCGGTCAAACATGACCGCCATAAAGAAAAGGAATTAGTAACCATCCGGATCAGATAAAACACACACACACACACACATCACTTCTGGGGACATTACATTGACGTATGCATTTCCTGGAGACTTATCCTAACCTTATCCATAACCAACACATGCCTAACCCTAACCCTTAACCTTACCCTTAACCTAACCAAGTCTTCACCCTAAAATTAATGATTCCATGGGGACCTCCAATTTGTCCCCATAAGGGAGGCGAGTCCCCACACCTGACTATGTAAACAGATTTAGGTCCCCACAAGTATAGTAATGCTCGGCCACACACACAGACACACGCACACACACTCTAGATGTGTGTCACCCCCCCTTATGTGCCCAATCCCCCCACATGGATCACACGCACAATACATGTTCAGTGTCTGTTCTTTGTATATTTACTGCAGTTGTTCATGTATACCAGTACTCTGATACAATATGTACAGTTTGAAAGGGTGTTCAATGACATTTGGTGCTGATTAATGGTTTTGTGTTAATGTAATAGCAGTTTAAACAGGACCGGTCAAATTTGACCGCGAACACCAAAGTAAGGGAGGGAGGGGAACACGAAGACAATAGGAGGGTTAACTTGCCAGGCTAAGTTTTACAATGTTATACTAAGCTCAGCCTTCAAATGCATTTAAACGGAACAAATAACTTCACAGCTTTGAGCAGAATGCCACAGGGGACATCTGTAGTTACGACAGTGAAATGAAAAATGAATTTGCTTAACTTGAATGAGTTCATTGTTTTTCCATGCTAGGTCAAATAGCAGAGCTTCAGGTAATTCACTGTATTGTCAGTGTTGGTGTGCAATGAGGTCTGATTGACTTGACACATGTAATGCATTCTGTTCTGTTGCCACAAGCAGGGGCGCCGCCAGGGATTTTGGGGCCCATGAAAAGATATCACATTGGTTACTTAAAAATGTTTTTCTTAATGTTCTAAAATTGTTTGGGCCCCTGTCAGTCACGGGCCCTTAGAATCGTCTTAACTTTTCACCCCCTTACTGAGCTGACGCCACAGGTGTCAACATCTACACATCTTTACCAAATGTCGTGCCATATTCTTAACACAATCAGAATGCTCGCAAAATTAAACAGTGGCATGGATAATACATTTCCTTAGGGAGGCATAAGGGTTAATGTGCTTATTTTTATTTCAATACTGCATCACAGTAGGATGTTTAACAGAATTTACTGTAATTGACCCAGGATGGCATGATCCAAGGATGGCAGATTGCTTAAAGTTGCATTGTAGTCTTACGATAAGAGATACAGTAATTAAATGAGATTTTTTACTTTTGTAATGTTTGTATTTAGGAAAGTATGTCAGTGAAAGAGGGAGAGATGGACAGCACAGTATCAAGAAACAGTCTTACAGCGCACCTACGGGTGAGGAAGACGAGGACACAAGTCAGGATGACAGGGAAATAAGTAACGCACAGCCACAGTCTGAGATAGACACAGAAGAGTCAGACCAACAAAGTAGAGACAGCCACCAAAATGACAACAACAATGAATGGAAAGGGACAAACAGGCAAGGACAAGAAAGGGCCAGAAAAGGATAAAAAACGAAAAAGAAACAAACGAAAAACAGGGTCAGAGCCTGTGGGGAAAGATGAAGATAAGAGCGGTGAAGAAAAACAGTCTTACAGCGCACCTACAGGTGAGGAAGACGAGGACACAAGTCAGGATGACAGGGAAATAAGTAACGCACAGCCACAGTCTGAGATAGACACAGAAGAGTCAGACCAACAAAGTAGAGACAGCCACCAAAATGACAACAACAATGAACAGAAAGTGCAAAGCAGGGCCAAAAAAGTTCAAAATTGCCATGACAAGACAAGAACAATGGAAAATTAAACCTACATGGCAAAAAAAAACTCCGTCCCCCTGGACTGATACATTATATCAAGAATTTTGAAAAATAATCCATGCTGCACACTTGCTTTCAAATACCAGCATGTTAAGACAAATGATAGCCGTAAAAAGAATTCGCCATTTTTCTGTGCCTCTGCAAAATGCACATTTAATGGATGCAACTCTGTCTACAGTTTCTCAAAAAAGAACAGGCCAAAATCTACGGATAAAAAATTATTTTTAAAGTCATGCGCATTGGTGAAGTTATACACCATAAAAATCAAAGGCGATTTAGACCAGCAAAATACACAAGAAGAGGAACAATTTCCAAAGCCTTAACCAGTGGTGTCAGCAATTATTATTACACTATGTTAAGACAGACACCAGTAGAGGAAATAATGGCTGGTAACATAAGCAGAAGCCTCACCAAAGACGTGTTAAAGAAAATATCCTCTGAAGTGAAGAAAAGTGCAAGGCTCCACGATGACATGATGCTTGAACTCATGTTGACTCAAAAATAATCAAAGAGAGCAGCAGTCATGCATCATCAAAAGGCTATCTTCAGCACCTACAAATTGATCCGTTTGCTGTACATTTATACACAGATGCTGGAATAAAGATATTGACTGAGCACTTGAAAAAGCCAACACCTACGACTCTCTACCTTGATGCCACAGGCAGTGATACAGAAAATTCCTGATCAAAATAAGCGGGTCTTGTATTATGCTTTGGTTTTGCCCGGAATGGGTAAGGATAAGCCTCCCTTGCCTGTCACAGAACTGATCACCAACAGCCATTCCATTCCATCTATTTCCCATTGGCTCATGGAATTTAAAAGAAAGTTGTCTTACACAACAAAAAGAAAGATAGCACAGGTTGAGACAGATTATAGTTGGGCTCTGATAAACAGTGTGCTTCTGTCTTTTAACAGGGAAAATATGTCAGTGTACCTTGACAGAGCATTTGAGATAGTGTCTGGACAAACTGAACTGTTTCCTAACTTCACTGTGCTGCATCTGTGCTCTGCTCATATCATGAAGGCTGTGTCACAAGCATTTGGAAAAAAAACTGTAGACAGAGGCACACAGGAATATGCAACATTCTGTTTTGCGTACATCCTGAACTGCACAAGTATGCAGGAAGCCCTTAAGTTTTTTATCATATGTGTGTGCTTTTTGATGCAGAGGAATACACTCATTCGGTGAAACAGAGCAAAATGTACCTCGACAAGTGCATTTTGCAAACTCGGGACTTGAAACTGGAGGAAAGTGGACATGTAATGGGAGTGGAGGAAAGCAAAATGGAAACAAATGCTCATAGCATTATTGGAAAGTCCCCTTTTACACAAGCTTTTCAAGTCAGGCGGGACCAAGCAGAGTGTGACATTCTCTCTGACGATGCTGTTCATGTAAAAAACCACTACCTCTGTCCTGGTGTCATTGATGCACTGTTAAAAAACTACATGGGGATCTTCCCATTGTGGAGTGGTTTGTTGCTTGGGGATCTGTCGAGACATAGAAAAGGTACCTCAAAAAAAGATGGAAGTCATAAAACCAGGGATACCAACTGCCATGTTGAGCTCTGGTTTGGGTTGGTCAAACACTCCATCCTTTTAAAAAAAAGTACCTGAGACCAGCTGAGTTTGTCTCCAAAATGTATGCCTCAATACAAGAAGATATATAGAGCACATTGAGCAACATAATCTGCCAATGCATATTCTGGACAAAAACTTTGGACATCCTAGCAGGCCAGATGATGACACACGAGGAACAGTGGAACAAGCGGGAAAGTTCTGCTGGTCACACCAAGTCCAAGTCTAAGTACTTCAATCCACCAAAAACACTACCCAACCCCAAGAGCCCACCTGCCACAAAGGTGAAGAAAAGAAAAGTGGACCAACAGGAAAAAGACGCACTGGGAAATGTGAGTTTCTCTAAGACTTACTATGTTCAAAGTGTGTAAATTGTTCTCCAGCATTTTAATTGTAACAATGGAATAAGTAAATATTGTCAGAAAGTAAAGCATGGACTAAATTGGTAAAGAGTGAGGTGAAGGACAAAGGACATGAAGTATTATAACCCAAGATGATTAGGTGCATGTTGTAGGGGGAGAATATGAAGATGAAAAATGTAAATACAGCTTACAAACTTATAACAGAAACTAGATTTCCAAATCAGACTTTAAACTGCAATTACAGTTTCTGTTCCTGAGCAGCATGTTTAATGTCATTTAGTGAAAACTCTAAAAGGGACTGAGGTTAAATGCATAAACATGGACAGTTTAATTATATTTTGTGCATGTAGCTTTGATGGTGCATATACAAAAACAAGGCCTTCACCCAAACATTCAAGATTGTTAACCCTCTGGTGTCATTCAAATGCACTACCCTAATTAGTCATTAGTGACAAAAATGTCCAGAGTGATACCGGAGGGTTAAAAGATTCCTCAAGTGTCCATATTAAACAGACTGCATCTATTTCCCCTCAATCCTAACTTGCAGTTGACCTGGCTGTGGAGGAAAAAAAAGGATACAGAGGTGGTCGTGGCAGTGCTCCCCTCACAGATGAAAGGACGCATCTTGCTTATCCGCCACTGTGAGCTATGCTCACTTCGACCCCACCAGTGGTTGACAGGGGAGGTACGTGACTACATGTTTCAAGTGTCTGAAGTTTCACTCTACACTGTGTTATTTTCTTTATCTAGCATTTAACGATTTCTCCCCAAAATGTCTAGATCTAGATACTTTTGTCAGTCACAAGATTCTCAAAGTTGCAGGAAATGAAAGTTCAGTATAACTGGGAATATGCATTAATTGGCAAATTGTTATGATCTTTTTTGCCAGGTAATTGAAGGCGTGTTACATGTTGCTGCCGACAAATTTGCCGTTCTGAACAAAATGTACTTGCTAAATCACTACACAGCAGGTGTCATTTTGTTCGGGGACAGAACTCAGCTAACATCTCACAGTTTACCGAAGGTAATGTGTGTGGTCTGTGTATGTTTATGTGTGTGGTGTTGTGTGTTTGTGCATGGTGATGCTGTAGGGGGAAGTATGTGGATTTGATTTGTGGGCTCACACTCACACATTAGGTATCATGGAGTGAAGCATTGGCTGAGGTCTTAAATAGGAAATTAGCTGAGATATTTTACTTTATCCTCTCTGAAACTATACTCATTAGTTAAATCACCTGATAAATCTACTTACTATTGAATTCCCATACCAACACTTGTTTTAAGCACAACAAATAAATGGCACAAGAACATAATTTTCAGACTAATGTTGTTGACAAATATGAAGCTGTCCTGTCCTTTGTACTTGTCAACAACAACCACTGGAAGTTGCTGGTTTGTAATTATTTTGTCATTGTATTATTTCTGTTAAAGCACAAGACTTACATAGTGAAACTAAAAATCTTTTTTGCTGAAAAGTGCTTTTACTTTTTTTGTTCTCTCACAGTACATTCATGCCAAAACCAGCACCGTATTCCTGGTGGATAATAATAATAATAATAATAATAATAACTTGAATTTATATAGCGCCTTTCAAGGGACCCAAGGTCGCTTTACAAGTAATAGGCAAAAAACAAACATAACAAAACAAAAGGCAGACAGACAAAACAACAGATCGATTTAGGGGCCGAAAGCCTTGGCAAACAGATGGGTCTTGAGGGCCCCTTTGAAGGCATCGAGTGTGGTGATGTTGCGAATCTCCGCAGGGAGAGCGTTCCAGAGGGTGGGGGCTGCCACGCTGAAGGCTCTGTCCCCAAAGGTTCGCAGTTTGGTGCGGGGGGTGGTAAGCAGGCCGGAGTCTGAGGACCGCAGGTTCCGGGGTGGGGCATGTGGGTGAAGGATGACCGATAGGTACTGGGGGGCAAGGGCATGGAGGGACTTGTAGGTAAGGAGGAGGATTTTGTAGGTGATGCAGGACTTGACCGGCAACCAGTGTAGGTGGATGAGGGTGGGAGTGATGTGCTGCCACGGCTTTGTGTGTGTGAGGACCCTAGCAGCACAGTTTTGGACATACTGGAGCCTGTCCAGGGTTTTGTTGGGAACCCCGAACAGGACACCATTGCAGTAGTCCAAGCGTGTGGTGACAAATGCATGCACCAGGGTTTCGGCAACCGACTCCGAGAGTGACGGTCGGAGTCTGGCAATGTTCCTCAGGTGGAAAAATGCCGACTTGGTCACAGACTTGACGTGGGAATGGAAGGAAAAGGGTGGAATCAAGGATGACACCCAGGTTGCGGGCTTGGCTTCAGGAGATGGGGAGATGGAGCAGCCGTCAACCTCAAGGACGAAGTCACCAACCTTCTGGAGCAGGGCCTTGGGTGCCACAACCATGAGCTCTGTTTTCCTGCTGTTCAGTTTGAGATAGTTGGAAGACATCCATGTTTTGATGTCATGCAGGCAGTTGATGAGAGACTGAGGGGGGAGCTGGGAGGATGGAGTGGTGCTGAGATACAATTGGGTATCATCAGCGTAGCAGTGGAAATTGAGATCCAGCTCAAAGCATCAAAGAGCTTGATGACTCCGAACATGCTGCCAAAAGAAAACAGTAAATCAAAATTCAATAGATATTTGAAAATAAACTATATTTAAATGTAAAAAATGTGTCACATTTAGTTACATTCATACTCACAAACAGCATTGAAAGCATTTTAAACAGTCTGATACAGTCTGTGTTCAGACAGTGATATATATAGCTGACCTGTGGCTGCCCCTTATATAAATAAATGGTCATATGGTGAATACAAACAGTATGATTTTCTGTTACATTATCTTTAGGAGCCACATAATTAGAAATATAAAGTGTGTTAACATTATCCTTTCTCAGGGAGTACTTCAGGATGAGGAGGACACGCCACAGCATAACAGACTGGGTGGATGTTAAGTGGAAGGGAGGCGTTATGGGCCACCCACTTCAAAAGGATGGATGTAGCTGTGGTGTCGTTGTTGTGAAGGTGAGCTGAAGAGATTCTGTTTTCATCCAGTTAACAAGCAGAGTTTTTAATGTGAAAGACAGTTTAATGCAAGGGCGGATTAAAAAAGTTGTCAAAAGTAGTTGTTGACCGATAAAGGTTTTTTAAAGGCCGATGGTGATCCCCATAATATTTAGCAGGCAGGTTGGCCAATGCACAATATACAGTATATTGCCGATATCATGTTGTTGTTTATTGTATTTTTCACAACTGACAACAATTGGATTATGACACAACATTGCTGAACTTAAATTAACAGTTATTTAACACTAATGTAGTATTCACTTGAACACAGAAAGTTTAATTGACAAAACATATCTCAAAATTCCAATAATAGGACCGGTCTATATCAATACTCAAAAGTTTTGGGAGGCATTCTAGTCAAGGGTGGATGTCTTCTATAATGTGTCTCATGTTTTTGTCTGTATCTGTATTACTATACAATAAAGAAGAAAAACCCTCCATAACACAAGTGTTGTTTGTTTAGATGGCAAAGGCAGTCATGGAGTCCTTCCCTCTGATCCCGAATGTGAATTTCGAGTGTTCGAAGAAATACATGAAACGGGAGAGGAGAGAACTGGCCCTCGAAATCCTTGAGGCATCAGGTAAATAAATATGAATATATGTATATGTTATTGTGGAGATATGGGTGTCTGTATGTATATATATATATATATATATACATACCTATATATAATATATATATATAGCTATATATATATGTATTTATATGGTATGTGTATATAGAAGCTGACATACATGTATTGTTATCTTGTTCAGTCTTTGATGAGCACACTTATTGTGCTATGTGTGCTGCTTAAGGCCTCCAGGATCTGGATCTCCCATCACAGACTGGGTGAGCTGTTGTGAAGAAAATGTGGAATTGTCATGTCTACCATTTATGTATTCATTTATTTAACAGGGACGTGCACATTAATTAACATTTCTGTAACTGTGCCAGAGTTAGCCAAGAGGCTATTTTTCACCTGGACAGATTTTAAAAGTCCAACCTAAAACACATTTAATTTTAAACAACTAAATACAATACATTTAAAAACATGCAACACAATTAATGGAATACCTAAATAAAAAAAATATGAAAGATAGAAACAATAAAAAAATAAAAAAAAACAATAGAGCATGTTAAAACACAGGCAGTGGGTTTTTAAGGAGCAGATGATTGTGTCAGCTGATTCCTCACTAACACTTGAGTATTAAGACAACTGAATGGTAATCTAAGTACAAATATATAAATACACTATTTCTTTCACTTCAACAGGTTCAGTGTGATGACTGTGAACGATGGTACCATGCCCAGTGCCAGGCAATGGACAGCAGGTTTTTTTTTTTTCTGATGTTATAAAACTACAGGCCTGTCTCTCTCCTCCCGTTCCTGTCTAAAACACTTGAACGCGCTGTCTTTAAACAACTCTCCTGTTATCTCCATCAGAACAACCTTCTGGATCCGCACCAGTCTGGTTTTCAAGGCAGGTCACTCCACAGAAAACGGCCCTCCTTGCTGTCACTGAGGAACTGCACACTGCTAAAGCAGCATCCCTCTCCTCTGTCATCATCATGTTGGACCTGTCAGCTGCATTCGACACGGTGAACCATCTGATCCTCCTTCGCACTCTCCAAGAACTTGGAGTTTCAGGCTCTGCACTCTCCCTCCTCGCCTCATACCTCAAAGACCGTACCTACAGGGTAACTTGGAGAGGGTCTGAGTCCGACCCTTGTCAATTAACTACAGGGGTCCCTCAGTGCTCTGTTCTTGGTCCCCTCCTTTTCTCCCTGTACACAAACTCGCTCGGATCTGTCATTACCCCCCCGCATGGTTTTTCATATCACTGCTATGCTGACGACACCCAATTAATTCTGTCCTTTCCCCGCTCAGAAACTCAGTCCGTCGCATGCATCTCTGCTTGTCTAGCTGACATCTCTCAGTGGATGTCTGCTCATCACTTCAAGCTCAACCTTGAACAAGACTGAACTGCTTTTCTTCCGGGAAAAGATTGTCCCACTCTTGACTTGACAATCAACATCGGCACCTCTGCTGTTGTTTCCCCGACTCAGACTGCCAGAGAATCTGGGTGTGACCCTAGATAACAACCTGTTCCTTCACTGCAAACATCGCCGCTACAACCCGTTGCTGCAGATAAACGCTGTACAACTATCAGGAAGAGTACGTCCCCAGCTGACACAGAAAGCCACCCAGGTTCTGGTCCAGTGCTCTCGTCGCCTCACGCCTAGACTATTGCAACTCCCCTCCTGGCTGGTCTACCTGCATGTGCCATCCGACCTCTGCAGCTCATCCAGAATGCAAGCGGCTCGTCTGGTCTTCAACCTTCCAACATTTTCCCACACCACTCCGCTCCTCCTCCGCTCCCTTCACTGGCTCCCGGTAACTGCTAGAATCCACTTCAAAGACACTGGTACCTTGCATACCATGCTGCGAATGGATCGGGCCCTTCCTACATCCAGGACATGGTTAAACTGTACAACCCCAGCGCGTGCACTTCGCTCTGCATCAGCCAAACGAACTCGCTGCACCCTCGCTGCGAGGTGGACCCCAAGTTCCCATCAGCAAAAACACGTGGGTTTTGCTATCCTGGCTCCAAGATGGTGGAATGAGCTCCCCCATTGACATCAGGACGGCTGAAAGCCTGCACATTCTTCCGCCGCAGACTGAAAACTTCATCTCTTTCGACTCCACTTCGAGCGATAGAATACTAACAAAGCACTTATATACTAACATAGGACTGGCTTATCTAAAGCCAGCTGAGTAGCACTTGAAATGTTTGGGCTCTATGATACCTGATGTACTTATATGATTCTGTTTTTCTTCTGGGCTGTGTCTTCCTGGTCGTATGTACTTATTGTAAGTCGCTTTTTGGACAAAAGCGTCAGCTAAATGCAATGTAATGTAATGTAACAGGCAGAGACTTTAAAAAGGCAGAGACCGGATATTAGAATTGTCCCTCTGTGCAAGTAATACTTGAAATGTGCTCAATGATGACGATAAGTAAAACATGTGTCCTGTGTAGCCTTGTTTGTATTACTTTCTGATCATTTAATCCTGGGTCACATGACAGGGAAGCTCTAGAAAAAAAAACCTGAAGTTTTTTATAGAAATATTAATATTAAATAGAGGATGTAATATTATCCGATATAAAGAGCTGTTTCTATTGTGTACAGACTTGTATTCAATTCATAAAGTGATTTTGAGTCATTAGTTATTGAAGAAATAAGCTAATTTTCACATACAATTATTAATATAAAAATATTTGGAGTATTAAAATACAATAAAAAGAGGTGTGTCCTATGCAGCCAGTGTAGTTCTTTGACCCAGCATTGATTTTGAGTGAATCGGTCACATCACCTGGAAGGTATTGAAGAAATAAGCTAATTTTTCCATCAAAATATTAATATAAAATATTTAAAGTATTAAAATGCAATAAAAAGAGGTGTGTCCTATGCAGCCAGTGTAGTTCTTTGACCCAGCACTGATTTTGAGTGATTAGGTCACATGACCTGGAAGCTATTGAAGAAATAAGCACATTTTTCCATCAAATTATTAATATAAAATATTTAAAGTATTAAAATGCAATAAAAAGAGTTGTGTTCAACAAATGCATGTTCTAGCGTGGATTTGCTTCCCATTCACTCGATCGGGAAGCTGTCGATTTATTAAAAAGAAAAATGTTCTTGTGTAATTGAAAAGTCATTTGTTGATGGTCCCTAAGTGAAAGCCTCCTTTCGCGGAGAAGATCTCCCCGTCGTAATACAGCCAGCAGCAGGGGAAACTGACGCTGCTGGCGGGTCCGCGAATGTCCGTCGAATATCCAACCTAAAACTAAATTCACCGCGGTATGTCGGGTTAGATGGAGGTAGGGGTTGATATCACATCCTCGGGACCAAGTGCAGTTTTATTGTCTAGATAGATACTGTTAAAAAGCTATACATGTCCTTGGTGATACTGCAGATGATGAGTAGCCTTAGCCTACAATGAACGTGAACATTAGAGACTGAAAATGATCTCCGTCACGGAGGCTCCATAACACATTACTCTAAGGATGGAGTTCATATATATATAGGTAGGCTGTATTGAACACTATCATCAGAGTAATGTGATCAAATCAATAAGTAAGATTCAGCCGATAACATGAAAGCACATGGCTACTTAACATGCAGAATGTCGTCAAGTAGCAATGTGCTTTCTGGGGCTTAATCTTTATTGATATCATTTAAACGTTCACTTATTGGTTGTTGGACATTGTGATATTATATTTATTATATTCGCTTTGTGTTGTGATATTTTGCCGACTGTGTTGAAATAAATTAACAAAATATTCGTTCATTGCAACACATTTAGAATCATATTACATATTTATACTTGACACATTTTATTGTTTTAAGTGTTCATTGATGTGCATTGTCCCTGCTAAATAAACGATTAAATATCCCTTTTTACCATTGGTGGCTTGCTTGGTTTGTGCTTGAACATTCCATTTTTTAAGGCTCAGGATTATGGTTTTGTATTTCACTGTTATATAGCACACTGATAACAATGTTACTTTTAACATTGTTTCTCAATCCTTGAACTCAAACCATATTTGGATCGTTCAAAAATGTATTTAAATTATTATCATAAACATGCCACAACTAGTTTGCAACGGTTGAGGATTAGTAGTTGGGGTAGCCCTATTTTTAACCATATAATTTATTTAGCAATAAGAAAGATTTTTGAAATTATTTGGCATCAAGAAGCTAAAGTGTGTATTCTTTCTTCCCCTAGGCACCAACAATACCGTGCATCACTTTCCTCCGATGTGACATCGGCTGCTGGGTCTAGTAGTCAGAGTATAACGTCATTTTTCAGTGAAGGACAGCGAAGGATCTATGACCCCAGTCATCCTCGTCAGAAATCCATAAGTGATGCTGTTGTGAAAGACCTTATCATTAAATGCTGTTTGCCTCTCTCCATTGTCGACAACGAGGACTTCAGGCACTTCCTCCATGTCTTAGACCCTCAATACAGGCCAATAGCAAGATCAACCATCTCCTCTGTGACCATTCCAGGAATGGTCACGGTCCTTAAAGAAAAAATAAAGAGCCAACTAGCAGCAGCATCAAGTGTTGTTGTCACCGCAGACATTTGGAGCGATCGAAAGATGCGGTCGTTCCTTGGAGTGACAGCACACACAGTGTCTGAAAAAAAAGACGAACTCATCCTCCAGACACATCTGCTAATGTGTGAAAGAGTGCTTGGAAAACACACAGGAGAGAAGATAGCCAATATGTTTGAAATGTGTGCAGAAGAATATCTTATTAAGGATAAGATCAACTTTATTATAACTGACAATGCATCAAACATGCAAAAAGCATTCCATGCCAGCTTTCCACCAGAGGAGGCTACAGTGCTGTGTGAGGAAGAGACTAATGATCGAGGCACATTAGAGGAGGAGGAGGAGGAGGAGGAGGAGGAGGAGGAGGAGGAGGAGGAAGAGGAAATATGGCAAGACCTGACGACAGAGGATCAACATGCAGTTATTGCTGCTCTGGATCAGAACTGCAAGATGGAGAGACTGTCGTGCTTCATGCATACACTGCAGTTGGTGAATCAAAGATGGTCTGAAAGAAGCCAGTGGGCTGTCAGGTACACTAGCCAAGCTATCCCGCACAGCCAGCCTCCTCCATAGTAGCACCTCATTTAAAGACCGCTTTGAGTCCTGCTTTGGGGATGCCACAATTCCATCAGCAAATGCCACACGATGGAATTCAACTTTAAAGCAGGTAAAGGCGTATGTTAAATTTGACATGCAAAATCTCTCTTATATGTTGAACTCAGAGGGACACAAAGCCCTCATCTTATCCCAGCGAGATTATGCTCAGCTGAAAGAACTCATCGAAGTTCTTGACCCATTTCTGGAGCCAACCGACCTGACTCAGGGAGAGAAAACTGTCACAGCCAGTGTGGTTGTGCCCTGTGTTCTTTCTCTGCACTGCCATCTGCAGGAAATAAGAGGAAGAGTCAGATACTGTGGGCCCCTGGTGAGAGCTCTGGCGATCTCCTTGAAAACAAGGTTCACAGAGATCTTCCAAGCAGTGAAGATGCCAGGATGCGAGCCAGCTGAAGGAAGAGGTCCCACCAAATTTCCTTTCACGACTGCCTACTTCATAGCATCTGTGTTGGACCCATCGTTTGGTTTCCAGTGGCTAAAACATGATGTGCAGCTGGACAGTGATGACAAAGATCAGCTAATGACTCAGATCATTGGTGAGACATGTTCACTTGTTATATATGTAGCAGGCTCTAACTTATACTAGCCATTATTAATTATAGTTATATGTGTACATGAATGTCTAGAAGTGGTTTATCTGTTTGTAGATATTGGGGTGTGTGTAGCCAAAATAAGAATACTCAATCCTTATGGAAAGAATTACCCAATTATAAGGCCATTTTTACACATTAGCCTCTTCAAGTAAAACAAATTAACATCATCTATAAATGGTATCACAAACAAAATAATAAGATCAGAAGCAGATTTATTCACAAAAGTATACCCTCTCATTTCAGATTGTATCAAGGCAGAGAGTGAGAAGCAAATGATCTCAACAGCAGGACCAGAACAAGGTGATGTTCCAGTGTCTCCTCCTGCTCCTGAAGCTCCTCAGAAGAAGCTGAGAATGTTCTCCCACTACAGCAAGACTCCCTCCTCCACCAACAGTCGGTCTGTCAGGCTCAGCTGACTGCATACCTCGACTTGATCGACAACCAGGCCTCAGACCCATGCTTCAAGTTTTGGCAACAAAATAAATCCCAGTTCCCTGTCCTCTATCAGGTTGCCACACAGGTATTCTCCATCCCTGCTTCCAGTGCACCCATTGAAAGGGTATTCAGTCATGGAGGCATTTTTATGAGGCCTCACCGTGCAAGGTTGAGTTGTTCGATGTTGTCAAATCTGATGCTTTTAAAATGCAACAAGGATGTTTAAGTGTGTGTGCCTGAGTGGGTGCTCATCTGCTCCTGACGCTAGCAGCTAAAAACATATTGTTATGCCAGACTAAAGTTCCCTGCCAGACTAGAGTGGCACAGTGACGTGTCCTAAAACCCGGAAGTAAGCTGCGCATGGGTTCCTTCGACAAAGAAGCAATGCAATTTCTCCATAGGATTTTGGAAAATAGCTGGAAATAAGGTCTGCGGTTGAAACACATTTAAGAGACAGATCACGTTTTGGATAATCTCCATGTGATCTGTCTCTTAAATGTGTCTCAACCACAGACCTTATTTCGAGCTATTTTCCAAAATCCTATGGAGAAAATGCATTGCTTCTTTGACGAAGGAACCGGAAGAAGTTTACTTTCGGGTTTTGGGACGCGTCACTGTGGCACTCTATTGGAATTGGGCTCATTCGGCTCTGCTGGTGTTGTTTGTGGTTTTCCGTACACCTGTAAGATGCTTTTTAAGTATTCTAAATGCATAATTTCAACTGGGTGTCTGTCCAATAGGGCCACATTATGGTAGGAGAGGGAACCCCATCACTTCACTAACATAGAGAGGAATTGGTTCTATGACTTTGTAATTCGAGCCAGATTCAAATTGGAAATTGAATGAAAATGTTACTTATATTGCGTAGAAAGCCCTGCATGCTTTCTCATGTTCTATTGTTCTTAATAATGTATTTCAGTTTCTGTGGGTTTTCAAACCATTAAATAAGTTCAATTGTGACATTGTGTCATTGTGTTTAATGTATACCATTTTCATTTGTAAAGCAGCTCTTTGAAGATGCCAGAACGGAGCACTGGAGGCAATATTGGAACTGGACTCAACCTTGATGATGATAATAATAATAATAATTATTATTATTATTAGTAATAAGCTTTATATTTGTATAGCACCTTTTTAATACAACAATTGTAGCCACACTCGCTTCACAGCAGTTCAATAGACACATTAGTATACCATGACAGGATAAAAGCAATGTAGAGGAGCTACAGCTACATTTCAACACATATATCCACTAAGATTAATACATGAAGACTTGTGACTCGGACTTGACTTGGACTCTTCTTGGGTGACTCGGACTTGGACTCGAACTCGAACACAGGTAATGATGACTTGGACTCGACTCGGACACTCCTTGGGTGACTCGGACTTGGACTCGGACTCGACTACGACTCTCCCTAGGTGACTCGGACTTGGACTCGGACTCGAAGAGTGTGGACTCGAGAGTGACTTGGACTCGTGAATTGGTGACTTGACTACAACACTGCTGTATATGCATATACTGAATGTATGTATATTACCTGGTGTATGTGAAAAGACTGGAAAGCACTATATACTGTAGTGCAGTCCATTTACCCATTTACCCCCCAGTGTTTGGTAGTCACTCACCGTTATTGGGCCTTCACACAAAATAGCTGCAGGAAGCGGAAGATATCACACGTAAATTCATCGTGCAGCCATCACTTCTCATCTGATATAGGAACACAGGAAATGCCATTACAATATTGTTGAAAGGAAAGATGAAACTGCTCATGGACTGTGCTATTCAGGTTAAATACACAGTTGTAAACAGAAAACGGCACAAGTTATTAGGGTGATTAAAGGGAATACCAGTGTATTTTATTATACAAGCCTTAACAATGTGTCTGCATCACTGTGTACATACATCAATATGAGCGCAGTGATATGACAGTTATATACATAAAAAGTCAATAACAAAATATTTTATAATAAAAGTGGCAATAACGTTCTCTCAATAAAACAATACAACTGGCTAAATGTCTCCATCTAACAAGTTCAATTGCATCATCATAACAGGCTTAATAATTGTGCCTATGAGGCAAAATCATTTTAGCAGTTTCATAGACAAGTCAACTTCTTACGGAATATTTAAAAATAAATACAAACTGGGAACTTTCAGTTTACCGTTATTTTTAGGTAAAATAAATCCGAAAACCAAATGACTTGAGTTATTTAATTATTAACAATTGGGTGAAACAGTGGTTATGGTAATCCCAATTAATATACTTCCTCTACCCATACACACTAAACACTGCACAATGCTCTGTGCAGTGTCAGATTTAGTAGTAAATTATTGTCGATTAGTAAAACCTTATCAATAGATGTGGTGATGGGACTAATTAGTGTAATGGTATTGTAAAGTCTTTGAATGTACAACACGAGAATTGCCAAAAAAAAAGAGTACAAATGGTAAGTATCACTTCATATTACTCCCCTGCTTTTCATTAGAATATGTTAGTGAATGTTAGTAAAGACCATTTGTCAGCAGGAGAGGGCGGCTGAGGCTTCACTCTGCTTCCATCCCCTAAACTGTAACCTCTCTCGAGCACCACTTTTTTACAGAAAACAATATTTCAACAAAACTCAAATGGACAGCAGGTCCAACCACGGGTCACGTCACATGAAATGGACATACAAAATACAGATATATGAAGACAGGAAACTAAGGAAATACACATTTAAATATGTATATATATCAAAGAAAACGCAACTGAGGAAAACATAACAGATATTAAACCAGTGGAGCACAGAAAAAAATGTGGAGGCACACCGTCATGCAGAGACAGATCTACTTCAAACTCCAAGAAGCTTTGTCAAAGCACGATGTTAGAAATAATTGGGACCTAAAATAAAACTTAAACATGTGTTTGTGCCAAATTGTTTTACAGATAGTCAGGGTCTATAAGGGAAGTTCCTGTAGTGATCTTGAAAATGTATTCTTAGATATAGGATCACAAGATTGATCAATGTTCAAGTGAGATATTAAAGGACTGCATAGAATGATATTAATGATTGTGTAACATTTGAGCAGAAGTGCTCATGAAATGAACAAAGGTGACACTCTGGATAGATCCTCCAGTCAATGGAAACAAGCGTTGCCCCTTATGCTGCTATTGGCCTTTAGGCCGCGAAAATAACTATTTCTATTCCAATATGTGATTAATTAAATTTGAACATGTCCAGCGATGTTTGGCGCTCTGAGGAGCTGCTGGCTGTATGAGAATGCTTGGTCAGCTTAAAAACCACGCCAACAAGTCCACACTGCAAGTCTAACCATAGGGTGTTAAATAATAATTGGTAATAACTAGCTAGATAGCAAACATTGGGTGTTTCTCAATGTCGGGGAAAGCTGCTCCAGAGGCCACTATTTCAAGCATACTATGTCATCGAGTGCCACCGAAGGACTGTTCCAATGTCCAGCATACTTGGAAATCTACCGAGCCCGGCGTACTTCGTAGCGAGAAATTTCGAGGCTGCACATGTGTAGACTCCGCGGTCTTAAAATCCCCACAATTGCTTTGCGCACAGACCAATTTCCCCAAATCTGTGGCGGAAAATGTAAGGCGGGCCTCTCATATGACGCACACCTGCACACTTGCTCGCCTGTTCCACTCTTCGTTTTCCGAATGCCAGGAAGGATTTTTGCCTAGCTTCTGAAGGAAGTGACTTGGAAGACATTGAGAAAAGACCCATTCTCTAGCTAGCTTGTTAGTTAGCTAGCTATAGGTAAGCTAGCTAACTAGGTAGATAGATAAGGAATGTTAGCTAGCTAACTAGGTAGATAGATAGGGAATGTTAGCTAACTTTATTTATAGACAGATAGATAGATACATCACATTCGCTAGCTAAATAGCTAACATTCTCTAGGCTAGACAGCGAAAGTTGGCCAGTTAAATAGGTATAGTTAGCTAGTGAAAAGCACACTGACAGGTTAATTGTTGCTGGTCTCTAAGTTAGCTTTTTTAAATTATAAATGTCAACACTGTGGACCTTTGTCTACCCTTCTGGCAGTGAGAGTTATTATAAAATGTCGACATGAGCCTAAGTAAGCAGTCCGACCGGCTGTTTTGGTACTTCTTGTAGGTTCCTCATTGCAGGGTTCATCAACACCACGGGACACTACATAGTTATTAAAAAACATCCTCATCCAATGATTTTGGGCCATTTCTATGTCCTCCTGCCAGTCAATTTGAAATAGCTGTGATTTATATCGAATACAAATCATTGTTTACAATGCTGCTAGTGCTAAACCGGAAGAACAAAGACAAAAGCGATAACACCGGAAATGGCAAATCGCCAAAGGGCCGATGCTACATAATGTGAATATACATGATATTGAAGGCAAGTCTGTCCATCCTGGGTGAGGGTTCCCTCCTTTATAATAATAATACATTCTTGTATTCGATCCTGAATGAGACAGGAAGCCAGTGGAGGGAATGAAGGACGGGTGTGATGTGGTTGTATTTCTCACCCTCATCAGGATCCTAGCGGCACTGTTCTGTACGTATTGGAGCTTCTGAAGGCTCCCGCTAGGAGTCCCGATGAGGAGAGCGTTGCAGTAATCGAGCCTTGAGGAGACGAAGGCATGGACCAGTTGTTCTGCATCTGACAGGAGTTTTGCAATGTTCCTGAGGTGGTAGAAGGAGGTTTTGCACAGGTGTTTGATGTGGGTGTCAAAGGTCAGATGTCTGTCAAATCTTACACCCAGATTGGTAACTGCTGTGGAGAGGGGTATGTTTTGGCCAGAAAAGGTGATGTGGGTTATGGGGGATGACTGGACCTGGTTTGGTGTGCCAACTAAAATAGCTTCTGTTTTGGAGCTATTAAGTTTGCAAGAAATGTTGTTGCATCCAAGCCTTTATCTCCTCAATGCAGGTGTTAAGGGATGTTGATGGGAACAGTGACGATGATGGTGACAGTGAGGAAGCATGTGGGATAGGGTCTGTCTTTATATATAGCTGCGTGTCCATCAGCATAGCAATGGAATGACATTCCATACTTGCTGATGACACGGCCAAGGGCAGAGTGTACAGGGTGAACAGAGTGGGCCCAAGGACCGACCCTTGAGGGACACGACAGGTGACAGGGTGTGTCTGGGACTTCACACCTCCCAAGGAGACGTACTCTGTTCTTCCAGACAGGTAGGACTGGAACCAGTTCAGGGCGGAGTCAGAGAGTCCGATGGTGTGTTTGAGGCGCTGAAGGAGGATGTTATGGTCGACAGTGTCGAATGCTGCAGTCAGATCCAGGAGGATTAGGAGAGATGGGGATCCAGTATCAGCCGCCATCAACAGGTCGTTTGTGACCAAGTCCAGAGCTGTTTCAGTGCTGTGTGCGGAACGGAAACCGGACTGGAATTTTTTCCGTTTAGTTGTAGATGTTCCTGAAGCTGGGCGGCAACTACTTTTTCCATTATCTTGGCTAGAAATGGGAGGTTGGAGATGGGCCTGTAGTTGGCGAGGATATCTTGGTCTAGGGTGGTTTTTTTGAGAAGGGGTCTGATGACAGCAGTTTTAAGAGCCGATGGAACATGATCAGCCTTGAGGGAGCTGTTGATGACGTAGGTGATCATGGGACTTATAACCGAGATGATCGATTTGACAAGGGCTGTGTGTAGAGGGTCTAGTGTGCAGGTGGAGGGTTTCATCTTGCAGGTGATGTTCTCAACCTCTTGCTGAGAGATCTCCGTGAAGCAGCAGAGTGGTTGGAAAATCCCAGGCTGTGGGTTAACAGTAGGGACAGACACAGCGCAAGGGGTGGAGAGAAGAGAGCGAATAGT
The DNA here is from genome assembly GCA_902827135.1 of Harpagifer antarcticus. NCBI lineage: Eukaryota > Metazoa > Chordata > Actinopteri > Perciformes > Harpagiferidae > Harpagifer > Harpagifer antarcticus. The sequence continues at coordinate 81,453 of CADEHL010001130.1, forward strand.
GGCAACTTTTGTCCTTTGTAGCTCTCCCCGCAGTTTCTTATACTTTTGGTTTATTGTGGGGTTTCTGCAGTCTGCTGCGATGGTAAATAAAATGTGCCTGTTTTTTAAGATCTATTAAACTGGCTGGTTGAAAGCTGAACAAACATGCACAGCCATTCTCAGTTTGAATCATTACAGAAAATAAACAAAACGAAAAGTGGCAAAGCTGTAGAATTGTATATTTTGTTTTAACAATAAACAAAAAAATCCTGTATCTAGAGCAATAAAGAGCTGTGATCACACACAGAGTTGGAGAACAAAATCCATAATTACAGGGTACATGATTCAGCATTAACTCATTGTACTTGCATTATTCTTAAACAGTTTTCACTACCATGTGCAGAGAGTATTGTCCTACGAACATGATATTTAAATGTGTAGAATTTGCTGGAATTTTCTGTTCTGTGTAGCAATTCACCCTGTATTTTACTCTGTTGACCTGACAGTATTTTCCCAACTATAACCATCTTATCTGAAGCTTATCTGTGTGTATGATAATTGATGAGACAAATTATAAGGGAAGAGAGCCCTCACTATCAGTGGTAAAGCAGGCTTAAATTAAAATAGACATTTTTGGGGAATTGTAGGATTTTTCTGGGGTAGCTTTACACAGATAGTCTAGCTGTGTTGGCCAAACTTGGTAGAACCAACTACATTTGATAGATGCAAGTAAGAGAAACATTCCTTATTGCTGTTGCAATTCATTCAGAGTTTCTAGGACACAAGGTCAGTGTAGTGCTCTATATGTTATTTTAGGAGTTGGAGAGGAAGAATGAGGTTACTGCTTTTCCTTTCCAATCCGTCAAACGACAGTGTCAGAGTTACAGTAGAATCTGCGAGAAAACACTCAAGGTGAGAAACCAGACCTTACAGTCACTTCTAGAGGAAGAAGTTTAGCGACACAGCGCAGCAGCACCATGATAAGTGACTGTAACATTTGCTTTCACTGGGCTCTTGGGTGTGAAATGAAATGCATATTAAGGTCACACCTAGTCAGGTGATTGACAGCTAAAAGGGACAGAGAGGACAGAAAGAGGAAAAGATAGAAAGTAAATATATGAGACCATTTACCCACGTTCTAGCTTCTTATCTGAGAACCAGTGGGAAAAACATGAGTGTGAGGGGTAAAGGGTGAAAATGGGCAAAATGAATGATGTGGGGGAGAGAAAGACAAAGAGACACAGTGAGTCCAGAAATCTCATGATGCTGTCAGTGGATGATAAACATTTTCATACATCAATACTCAAAATGCTCAAACTTGGACACGCTCAAGTGAACACAAACCTGCAACTAGGCATCCACAATCACACACTCAGATGAAACATATCCGATTATATCACAAAACAAGGGACAATGAAGTATGACAAAAGGAATGTGCTGTGTTTGTGTGTAAATGTAGGAGTTTGTATGACAAGTGTTCAGATAGTGTTTGATGCTAAGAAGCTGTTGAAAATACTCACTATTGCCTTCCTCTGAAACCATCCCAAGGCCCTCAGCCTTGTTCTGCCTCTCAAAAGCATTCAAGTCCAAAACGCTGTCAAAATGAAATATTCAGTCAGTTAAACATTACATTACATTACATTGCATTTAGCTGACGCTTTTGTCCAAGCGACTTACAATAAGTAGGAAGACACAGCCCAGAAGAAAACAGAATCATATAAGTACATCAGGTATCATAGAGCCAAACATTTAAAGTGCTATTCAGCTGGCTATAGATAAGCCAGTCCTATATTAGTATATAAGTGCTTTGTTAGTAATTCTATTCGCTCGAAGTGGAGTCGAAAGAGATGAGTTTTCAGTCTGCGCCGGAAGATGTGCAGGCTTTCTGCCGTCCTGATGTCAATGGGGAGCTCATTGAAACAATATAAAGTCCTATCCTACAAACTCGACTTACAATGAGGCCTTCTCAAAGATGAGTATAGCTAATACAGTCAATATGTATTCTTATATTCCAGGCTCAGTTAATCATACATAAGCTTCGATTAACTTATTAAGGTTTAGGAGACACCACATGTTGGTGTCACGAACAGGATCGCATCTTGGACACTGGAGGTGACTGACACTGCTCAGACAAAGGTACGAGACTTTTGACACTATTATAAAATTGTTAATGAGCAGTCTTTTCTAGGGACCATAAGCTGTGAGTGAAGTATAACTTCCATTGTCAAAAAAAGAAAGGTTAACAACAGAAACGGGTTACAGACCTGCAGGTCTGCATGAGAGCCTGAATGCTAAGGAAGAATCCCACTTAATTTTTATCCTTCAGATAGTCCAACATCCGCTGCACACACACACAGAAACATAGAACATCAAATCTTAATATGGTGAGTAGTGAAAAAAACCTATTTGGTACAGTTTCTAATTGAAATATGATTGTCTTAGATTTATGTCATGTGCCTGCTGTACATCACAATTGCCTCCGTTGAGGATGGAGATTACCATTTTAAGAGTAGAAGAAACCATGGCTCCAGGTTCGCCTGAAGTAAGACAAGACATCAGCTAGGCGCAACAACTTGGAAACCAAAATAAGAATCAAACTTCATCTTGTTTGTACAGGACTGCGTCATATTGCTCTTTGATGGGATTTTACAACATAAGAACATAAACTGGGAGAATGATGTCTCGACTCCGCAATGTCTCATTCCGCAATGTAATAATAACACTCCTAGAGCCAGATAAGACCACAACATCATTTGTTGTTTAGTATCTGAAGTTGACACCATCATCCTAGCTTCAATTGTCTGTGCTGAATGTTACCGTAACTACTATATCACCATAAAGAAGCTGGGCGGCAACTACTTTTTCCATTACCTTGGCTAGAAATGGGAGGTTGGAGATGGGCCTGTGGTTGGCGAGGATATCTGGGTCTAGGGTGGGTTTTTTGAGAAGGGGTCTGATGACGTACCAGGGGCAAACTAAACTATACATACCACAAGTATGTGTAACTATTAATCATTAGAAATTAGACCTTCAAACCCTCTCACAAAGCGAAACGGTGACCGGGCACTAATAGGGGGTCTGGGGGGGTATGCCCCCCCCTCCCAGAAGAAAAGTTTTAAAAATAACCCCTTAAATTATGACTTCTAGTGAATTTAGCGGGGGGGGGGGACCCTATAGTGCCCTGCCTCCCCTTTCTATGACAACACAATAGAGATAGGACCAGATGAGTCTACAGGATGAGTCGACGGCAATCTTTTCTTGGGCTTGTTTCTCCCACAGATTGACCCTCTGATATAACTCCCTGATAAACACTGCTATGTCATTGATTAGGTTGAAAAGTGCTCCACATTCGATGACAGTTTGGGAGGTTTCAGCCAGGACAAGATTAAGAACATGAGCATAGCACCATACATGGACATGAGTGGGTGACTGGGAGGTCATCAGTGCAGAAAATCCTTTGTACCGGCCTTGCATATTGGATGCTCCATCTGTTGCATTACCTATACACATGCCCTTGTCCAGTTTCAGATGCTCTAAGACCTCTGAGAGCAGGGTTCACAAAGTATTGTCCGGTGGATGCATGGCACTTCACTAAAGCCACAAGCCTCTCTTGCACAGTCCTCATTGACATATCTTAAGATTACTGAACACTGATCCTGAGAAGTTATGTCTTGTGTTGTGTCCAGCTGAACAGAAAACATTCCGGCCTTCTGGACATCACTGGAGATACTTTCTTTGATTAGACTACCAACAGTTTCTATTATGGAGTTAACAGTAGTTTTGGAGAGTAGGGTGATGAGAGACCCTCTACCTTTTGTTCCACTGGATTGGTGCAATTTCTTGCTCTTCTCTACGCAATCATCCAGATGCTCTTTTAAGCAGACATCATACTTTCCGAAAAAAAGGATGAGCTCCAAAAAGTTACCGTGTTCCACGGTGTTGTCAGCTAGCATATATGGTCCCTCATTCTCCACCTGCCTACACTTTCACCACATCCACCACACGCTCCAAAACCTGACGTCTCTTTTGGACTTGTTCCCTATGAGCAGACATCTGACTGCCAGCAAACATGCTTTCGATGTCTGCTTTAGAGCACCGTAAGAAAAAAGCTTCAGCACAGATTGAATGTGTTATGCTCTTTTCGTGCTCCTCTGTACGCTGGTGTGCGTGCCTCCAATCTGACATTCCAGTTATAAATGTGCCAGTGTCAGTCCTCTTCCCAAATGCCAGACATACAAAACAAAACAACATATGACGTCCCTTGCAATATGTAAGCCACTTTCTGCTGGTGCCATCTTTACAGGTGAATACCTTCTGCACAACTGGATTTCTGGTATGTTGTTCTGGGTGCTGTTCTAAAAACATCTGTAACATAGATGGCTCGGGCGGGCAAAGTAATCTATGTTCTCCTGCTCTTTGCTCTCCTCACTCTCGCTGACACTCTCCTCCTCTGGGGATGCTACCTGGCTCAACACAATGATACAGAATGAATGGATTCCCTGATAGAGGTCCATACAAATAGGCATTGACATAACAATACCACACAGTTAATGGTCAAAACTACATGTGTGCCTCAATTTTTTTCTATTTCTATATTATTCATTCTATATATTGTCAATCAAAACTACCACAAAAAGCTGACTATAAACATTTTCTTTTCAGGTCCCAAAAGACCAGTGTTGCCCTTATAACCAAATAAGTAAATAAACTAAACAAAACAAGCTGCCAGCTCACAGTAATTGTTCATGAATGGTGGTTAACAAAATAATGACATTCTTTCAATGAGACAACGTATCAGAGTCCCATTAAGCTATATTTTAACTTGCCAGGGAAAACCTAAAAAAGCCAGCTTACTAGCTTGTAGGCTAACGAATGTTTCTCTTATAATATTTGTCTTATTAGTGCTTCATCAAGGGGATATTAATGGGTTCCAGAACTACAGAGTATCATAACCTTAATAATAATCTTTTCCTAATTTTCTTAGCTTCTGCTTACCGCGAGTTCTCCTCCCTCTCCCCACTCGCGCTGATCTCTCTCCCTCTCATCATCTTCCTCACCACCAATATCGGCCACGGGTGCTGAAGATGGACCTGCACCTGTACTAAACATGTCGGTTATTTTGACACAAGCGGCAGCATCAGCACGAAGGGCCTGCTTTTTTCTTGCCCGAAATGTTTCTGCTCCACCTTGTCGCTTGGCCTTCGTCTTGGACTTTTTTTTTTCTCGGCTTCAACGGCCGGCTCACCTCCTGGGGGCGTGATTTAATGATGCACACCGAGCGGCCCAAAGGGGGAGGTGATTAAAAATTTGATTGGGCCGACCCAGTGTCAATTACTAAAAACATTTAAACAGAGGGCCAATCTACCCGTCTTATGGGCCGGGACTTCACAAAAAAAAAAAATTACGTGTCGGCCGAAAAGGCACGTCGGCCCACAGGGAAAATGCCCGGTATGGCAGATGGCCAGTCCAGCCCTGGTCAGAACAGCAGTACGGATGACGCTATCTCCACAGCACTACACCCTTCCCTCTACCATCTGGATCAGAGCAACACATACGTACGATTCCTGTTCATTGACTTTAGCTCGGCATTTAACACCATCATTCCTTCCAAACTGATTACCAAGCTCAGTTACCTTGGCATTGACCCCTCCCTCTGCAACTGGATACTGGACTTTCTCACAAACAGACTCCAGCTTGTTAGAATTGACAAGCTCACATTCTCTAATCTCATCCTTAGCACTGGTCTCCCGCAGGGCTGTGTGTTAAGTCCCCTCCTATATTCACTCTTCACACATGACTGCAAACCTGTACATGGCTCAAACACCATCGTTACGTTTGCAGGCGACACCACAGTGGTCGGGCTTGTCAGCAACAATGACGAGACGGCATACAGGGAAGAGGTTGAGCATCTGGCAGAGTGGTGCGCTAACAACAACCTGGCTCTCAACACCAAGAAGACGAAAGAGGTCATTGAGGACTTCAGAAGGAACAAAGACGGCACGCACTCCCCAGTCCATCTTAGTGGAGAAGAGGTTGAGCGGGTCACCAGCTTCAAGTTCCTGGGAGTCCACATCTCGGAGGACCTCTCCTGGACCACCAACACCTCAGCCCTAGTCAAGAAGGCTCACAAGCGCATCTTCTCGGAGTTTTGCCATCCTCCCAGGTGCTGGTGAACTTCTAACCGTTGCACCATCGAGAGCATCCTCTCCACCTGCATATCAGTATGGTACGGTAACTGCATGGTCAAGGACAAAAAATCACTGCAGAGGGTGGTGAAGATCGCACAACGCATCATCAAGATGCCACTCCCCTCCATAGCCTCAGTCTATGAAAAAGCGGTGCCTGCGAAGGGCACAAAACATCATCAGAGACTCTTCCCAACCCAACCATACACTGTTTACAGCCTACGTGGCACCCGCTCTGGGACACGCTACCGCAGCCTCCCGGGTAGAACCAACAGGACTAAGCACAGCTTCTTCTCTTCAGCAGTGAGACTGCTGACAATGAACCCCACGCTGTCCCATACTGCTTAGTTGTTGTCGTGTGCTGTGCTGAAGCACAATTATCCTTGTACATTACTGTTGTATATACAGTACTGTATTCACTGTATTTATTATTATCTGTGTATTTATTCTTATTTATACATTTCTCATCTATTTACCTTCATTTTTGTATCATTTATTTTGTACATACTTCTGATAATTGTTTATATAACTGACTGTTTTGCACTCTGGTTAGACGCTCCTTAATTTCGTTACACTGTGCACTTAAAGTAAAATAAAGTAATCTAATCGAATCTAATATGATAGCTGACATTCAGAGTAGGACTTTTTTGTATTTTTGTACCATGACTAACATGTGCATTAAAAGTATGAATAATTTCTTACATTAATACAATTAATACACTTTTAAACAATGTTATGTTACCTTAAAATCATTATTTAAAAAATATAACTAAAAGATCAAAACTGACAAGATTTAATTAAAAGAATCTGGTGAGTTTTACAAGTAGACATACAGCTTTTATTTCACTTATATTCCCATTCCCATTGTTATTCAAGCTGGCAGTGTTTATTAACACTTTGTTTTTGGCTTAGTGTCGAGCATAGTGGTTTTATAGTCTGGCTGTTTTTCTCTTCTGTACTGTGTTGTTCATTAAAGTGCTTTGGTCAGCAAACACCATTAACATTCCTTATTTTTTCCTCTTCAGTGAACAGCCTGGGCATCAGCGATGAGCTGAAGCAGAAGTTACAAGACGTGATGGTGGACAGACATAAACTAACCCTGGGAAAGACCCTAGGAGAAGGTACTGCTTTGTTTATTAGCTTTGTTTTACTATAAAAAATATTAGACTCATGTCTAGCAGCTTGGGTTTAATATTACATTACATTACATTGCATTTAGCTGACGCTTTTATCCAAAGCGACTTACAATAAGTACATTCGACCAGGAAGACAGAACCTTGAAGAAAACAGAATCATATAAGTACATCAGGTTTCATAGAGCCAAACATTTCAAGTGCTACTCAACTGGCTTTAGATAAGCCAGTCCTTTATTAGTATATAAGTGCTCTGTTAGCAGTTCTTTGTTAGTAATTCTATCGCTCGAGGTGGAGTCGAAAGAGATGAGTTTTCAGTCTGCGCCGGAAGATGTGCAGGCTTTCTGCTGTCCTGATGTCAATGGGGAGCTCATTCCACCATTTTGGAGCCAGGATAGCAAACCCACGTGTTTTTGCTGATGGGAACTTGGGTCCCCCTCGCAGCGAGGGTGCAGCGAGTCGTTTGGCTGATGCAGAGCGTAGTGCACGCGCTGGGGTGTACAGTTTAACCATGTCCGGGATGTAGGAAGGGCCAGATCCATTCGCAGCATGGTATGCAAGTACCAGTGTCTTGAAGTGGATTCTAGCAGTTACCGGGAGCCAGTGAAGGGAGCGGAGGAGCGGAGTGGTGTGGGAACATTTTTGAAGGTTGAAGACCAGACGAGCCGCTGCATTCTGGATGAGCTGCAGAGGTCGGATGGCACATGCAGGTAGACCAGCCAGGAGGGAGTTGCAGTAGTCTAGACGTGAGGTGACGAGAGCCTGGACCAGAACCTGCGTGGTTTTCTGGGTCAGCTGGGGACGAATCTTCCTGATGTTGTAAAGTGTTGTAAACAGTATCTATTTGAATAGTTCTCTGCCAAGGAAAAAAGTACTTTTAAATATTGAACAGTAACCATTCATGTCTAAGGGGCTGTAGTACAAAAAAAGATTTCAGGTAACTATTGGCTAAAGTTTATCAACATAAAGTGTTTGACATGCAGCTAATGCAAGACTAAACAATGTCCTCAGAAGTTACAAAAACAGTATTATTTGAAAAAAAACTGCTATCTGTTTAATTTTCAAATGTAATTGTACTCTTAAAAACTGATAACTAGCATTATTTCAATAGCTTCATGAAGACATAGCTCTGATGTTTTGAGCCAAATGTTTCCATGTGAACAGTAACAGCTGATACTGCATGTATTCCTGAGGGGCCCGTTCGCGTTTCCATGCACATGTGAAAGTCTTCATGCTGCGTAAGCGCTAAAATCAATGTGCATTCTTTTGTAAGTAAAAATAGGATTTCCATAAAGCCTAGAAAAACATGCATGTGTTATTTCTATAACCAGTGTTTGACCAGTGCAGATTGATGTTTGAGAAGTGTGCGTGGCAAGGCGTGTAAACCCTAAAGGAATTAAACTTCTTCACCCTTTGTTAATCCTTTCTATTTCCCATTTCTGTCTCCCTCAGTGGTCGTTTGGAGTTACCATGTGGGAGATCGCCACGAGAGGCCAGACTCCGTACCCTGGGGTGGAGAACAGTGAGATTTATGATTATTTGAGACAGGGAAACCGTCTCAAGCCGCCTCCAGATTGTCTGGACAACATGTGAGTGTGGACTACTTAACCTTCACATTCTTCATAAAGAACGTACTCAGCTGATGATATAGTATCTTGGAAATCTTTTACCTCCTGTTGAGGATTACATTTTTGCCATTAAGTCAGAAAATGTTTCCTACAGATTATTAAACACAGTTTAAGAATTTAAGTGAACCAAGATATAGAATTCCTAATACGAACAGCTTGTATTTTTTTTTATAGGATTTCTTATTTCATATTGAGAAGCAGTCTTTTGCTTTATTGTAAGTAAACACATTACCAAACAGGTTTAATAACTTCATAATGATGTGCTAGGAAATTCCCACAAAATAAATGCATTACTTGCATCTCATTTCTAATACTAAAAACAGGAACCATTTGAACCATTTTTCAAGATCTACAGCGAGCAACAAATGCATTCAGGAGTAAAAATTACGATTTTAAGAATAGTTATTCTAACAAATATACTGTTTGTGAGGAAAATAAATAATAATTTGTATTTGTATTCAATGAATGAATCCCACTATAATAAGTGCCAAATGAAGTTGTCCTGTCCTAGATATTCCCCTAGATAGGCCCTGTTCACTATAATGTTTTTCACAGTCTTCCACAATATGCTAACATTAATGACATGTCCTCTCCTCCTCTCCAGCTACGCCCTGATGTTCTCCTGCTGGCTGCTGAGCCCCAAGGACCGGCCGTCCTTCGAGGCGCTGCGCTGTCAGCTGGAGAAAGCTCTGGAGGATCTGCCGGACACCCAGGATCCCGAGGAGATCCTGTACGTCAACATGGACGAGTCTTCCACGGAGTTCGGGGCCGTCGGTGGCCGTGACCCCATGGGGGGGACGTCCCCTCTCTGCCTGAAGGGCCTGGACTCTGTGACCACGGTGGAGGTGCACCACCCCAACCGCTACGTCCTCTGTCCCCAACACGAGACCACCCGGCCCCTCTCGGAGTCCCTGGAGAGCCTGGACATGCCGGTGTCGTCTTCCACCGCCACGCTGCCTCTACAACCGTCCTGCCATTCCACCCCCAACCCAACCCCAGCGCCCACCCCGACTGTGGAGCTGCTGGAGGACAGGGAAGGCTCTAGAAAAATGCTATGGCAGTGATGGCATCACCCATACAAGTCTGGCCAAAGTGTGCCATCCTTAACCCCAGTCCAAGAAGTAGATCCTCTTGCTACTGACTGCGAGAAACCTAAAGTGCCCCTAAGTAGATCTTTTTGCACAAACACACACAAAGCATTCCAAGGAAGTGAAGAATTGGGATTATTTCCTTTGTTAACCCTTACGCTTCTGTTATGAGCACATTTCCAAGAGAGTGTGAAAAGTGTAGCCAGAGGAACACTGGGGGGTGATCTGGTTTAGAGCACGTGTCGTTGAACTCGTACACTGCAGCACAATCAGAGAAACCCAACTCCCCGTCGCTATAGCAATACAACTACCGGTACACAGCAGATCAATCTCTTTCACGTGAAGCTCAAGAATCTGATCGTGAAACCAGCTCAGACACTGCCAGCCTGAATCTACAACTAAACAAACTCAAGAGCTTGGACGCTAAAAAGCGCTAACGTGGAATCTCTGATAACTCTCAGCAAAAAGAAAACTGAGGACTAAAGAAAAAATTGACAAATGTCTGCCTACAAAAGGTTATTTTGAGATACATATTTCTTCTACTTTGAGCTGTGTTTTATAATGATGATAAGATTTTCTCTCCCCACAGAAACCCGACTGAAGTTAGAAGACCTTTGCCCTTAAGCTACAGAATATGAATGAAATTGAATTTTAAACAACTAATTAATTAAAAGAGACCATCATCTGCGAAGAAAATAACATTCCACTCGGGCTATAAGAGCTGGTTCGAATCCCTGACACTTTGCATTTAGCACCTTGAGCCATTTTCAGTTCACACAAGGCACCTCTTTCCTCTCTAACAACCTGTGAAAGTCCTGATTCAACTAGTCGATACATCTTCGTCATAACTCAGGAAGCGGAGACTTTGTAGGTACTGGTCCAATGAATAGGGTACAGATAATCCAGGGCAGATGGATGACTGAGCGTAGGTACGGACAGGATGGAGTTATCCAGGGCAAACGGTGAGATAAGCTCCTCCCCTTTGCTTTTGGCTCAAGCACAGTGTTATTACACATTTTGTAAAAAAAAGAAAAATGTAATGCTGATTTTTGTATTTCTACGACTTTGCACTAATGTTGGTTTGTATATCCTTGTATGTTTGTTTATAGTTTGTATATCTTTTACGCTTTTTTGTATTTTGTGTTATTACTTTTCTCAAGTCATCTTGCGGCATCTCGCATAAAATCTTTGCATATAAAGGCAGAGAACGAAGCCTGTGAAAGCATATCAGGGCGATTATTTTCTGTAAATGTGCAAAAGACTGGGAAACATGACTAACCTCGTCATCTGACTCTCTCTTCCTGGGATATTTCCATTTCTCGAGGTTCAGCACTGTAAATAGAAGTGTGGTACCACACAGATACAAAGTGTGTATATCCAAACCTCTGCTTTGAGGTCCACTAGCTGCCACTTTGCATCATGCATGCACTTATCCTTTATATACGTTTATATATATTTGCTTTACTTCATGATTTTGTAATTGGAATGGACCATATTCCTACACACTTTTTCTGAGAATTGGCTGTGTTTCTCAGATGTTTACATCAAAGGTACTCAATTACAACACAGTATATAGTGTAGCATTACTGAAATCATTGTTTAAAGGTCCCATGTCATGCTTTTCCGGTTATTACCCGTCCCCTTGTGTTATGAAGGTTTTTCTGCATGTAAACGGTCTGCAGATTCAAAACCCTCAAAGTACACCCTGTAGCGAGTAAAACTCTAACACAGAGAAGACTTGTCTATGCTGCCCCAGAACGCCTCGTTGGACATTTCTCTTTTTCCATTGTTTGCTTCCTGGGTTCTGTGACGTGTGAACACCCAAATCAACAACAAATGACCGGATTGGCCCAAATGGCCCAAATCCCTTGGCTAACTAACAGGGAGTCCCATTGACTTGCATAGAGCTCCCTGAACGCTGGTAATAGACGAGTTGGGATCACAGAGAAATGCTCTCTGCAGACCCATTCTCACAGCGTTCTACACCTTTTTCTTACTCAATATCAAGCCACACTTATTGTTTTTACTTCGGTTGTGAGTGTCTGTGTGTGCTCAGGATGAGTTTCACTGTGTCTCGCTGTATCGCCGACCCGGAAACCTGTCCGCTCCTCGCAGCAGCGCCAAGCCTCGCAACGTCTCGACCAATCGGAGCACACTGGGCTCACAGAGAGGGGGGGGGGGCAGGAGCTCCAACAAGCCGTTTAGGAGTGAATACACATACTATACAGAGATGCTGTATGAGAAACCAATGTGAGTTTGGAGAATTGAACAATTTAAATCTATTCTAGTAGACCTCAACAATGGAATTATGATCAGTAGAAATGGCCATGACATGGGACCTTTAAGTCAAATGTAAAGTTCTCCTAAAGCTGCATTCACATGACACATGATTTGCTCTTTGCTCAGCCACTAAAGTTTTGTTTCTATATTTATGTACCCTGCTAGTATGTGGCACCACATACAGCTTTCATTGAATTGGTTGCGTGTCAAAAGATTATCATTAAATGTGGAAAAACTTAAAATAATTTGAACTTTTGAGCACCACTCGGCGACAATCGCGCGACGCCGAGGGTAGTGCTACTGCATTTCTCTCCATAGAAACACAACGTCAGCACAGCCGTATTACTGCTTTTCATATGAATGCAGCTGAAGACATGTGGTACTGTATTCTCACTGAGGAGTCATACATTGTTTTTGAACAACAGAAAGTGACACTATAATTTGGTCTGTATAAATACTTCAATGTTGACTCATACTGCATTACATAAGCATTGTTTTTGAAACATTTTGGTCTTAAACTTTTCTTTGGGGAAAAAAACACTTAAATTCCTTCATGATTACAGTCTGGTCAGCCTTAAGTTTTTACCTTCAGTGCCTTCAGAGAGCCGGTGTTCTGCATTACAGTGAATGTCTGTTTGGATTGTGATTCTCCTATAACAAATTGGGAGAAGACTGTACTTTAACTGCCTTTATCTTGTCACTATCATGATTTGTAAAGTTTTATATACCTACCTACAGTATTTTGTACAAGAAATAAACATGTTTATCATGAATCAACCCTGAGCTTTTATATGTTCAATATTAAAGGGGCCCTATTATGCTCATTTTCAGGTCCATATTTGTAGTTTGTGCCTCTCCTGTGACATGTTCAAAAGCCCTTTCATTTTTCTCATACTGCCTGTGCTGCAGCACCTCTTTTCACCCTCAGTCTGAAACCAGAGCGCAGTCTGCTCTGATTGGTTATCTGTTCCGGCCCTTAGCCTATCACAAACAATGTGTTGGAGCAGAATAGGGCCCCTTTAATCCTATTCAAAAGTATTTTTTGTTTATTTACTCAACAATACAGCAGATGTTGAGATCACTGTTGAGGTTGTCTGGTTTATTATCGAAAAGCAAGAAACTGCTAATAAACAACACAGTGTCTGACATGTCTGAAAGATCAGCTAACAGCTGAAAAACACTTGAAATGTTTGAATAATGTTCAGAAAGTATAGTATCTAATAAGGGTGTTTTTCCTCAGAAGTGGATGTAGGAGATCTGCACGTCGCCATCTATCTCCAGCATGTCCACCTCATTGAAGGACTGCAGGCGGTGGACAAAGTCGAACAAGTGCTGCCCGTTCACAAACACTTTGAACCTCTGGTTCCCGCAGCGGATCGACATCTGAGAAACAGAGGCAGAAAATTAAGCGGATTATAGGCCTGCAACAATTATTTTATATTATCAGGTAATTGTTTTGGCTATAAAATATTATAAAATAATTTAAAACGTCCAATGTGGTTAATCAAAGTCCACTTTTAAATGTCTTGTTTTGTCTGCCCAAAACCCAAAATGATTCACTTTAAGTCAGTGGTTCTCAAACTTTTTCTGTCAGGCCCCCCCTTTGGAGAAAAAAAAAAGTCGGGGCCCCCCAACACAAATAGTCAGGCTCAGTGGCGGCGCCAGAGATTTCTTTTGGGGGTGCTGTGGGGTAGCTTGACGTTTCATAGAGGGTGCTCAAACATTTAGGGTTTCCCATTAATGTACCGGTCGCTACAGTGGAATGTTCTACTGCAACACTCCCCACGCATACACAATGTACCCGCGACTGTTACAATGAAGGCTCGATATCAGCTCACGGCATATAGGTGTAAGCAGGGGTAAAGTGCTCAGGGGTCTGGGGGCAGGCCGATTTATTTTTAAATATTGAAGTTAAAAGCATCAATCTGGTGCACTTTGAGAGCAACATGAAGAGATCTATGGATACATCTCTCAACACCCATTTGAAACAGAACTGGACACAGATTTACTTTTTCTTTATGGATATTTTACAAATTACCCTTTTAAACTTTATTCTTGTTTTAATGTCATATAGTATTTCATACCTGTTTTTCATTTATTCTCTTATTTTTTTTCAACTGTAATGATCATACAGATGTAGCACTCCAGATAGGACTCACATGGGTGTGTCCCAGTCAAAAACCCAGCGGATCCCAGTGGCTGGGGGTGTTGCCAAATTGCTAGAGGGCGTTGCCAAAGTTCTCCATTTGTTCAATTACAGGATTTAACCATGAGATGGCGCTTCATTCACAAATACACAAAGACAACTGGGTGTTGTAGAACTTAGTCTGTTTGCAATGTTTGCAGCTCTGCAGTTGTGTTTGCTGAATACTGTAGCATTTAATCACTTATTTGTTATGGTTTTCACAGGCTACTATAATGAAAAAACATCAGTTTTGGATCAAATAAAGTACAGGACTGTCTCAGAAAATTAGAATATTGTGATAAAGTTCTTTATTTTCTGTAATGCAATTAAAAAAACAAAAATGTCATACATTCTGGATTCATTACAAATCAACTGAAATATTGCAAGCCTTTTATTATTTTAATATTGCTGATTATGGCATACAGCTTAAGAAAACTCAAAAATCCTATCTCTAAAAATTAGAATAGTTCCTCAGACCAAGTAAAAAAAAAAGATTTATAACAGCAAAACACAATCAAACATTTGAAAATGTCCATTAATGCACTCAGTACTTGGTTGGGAATCCTTTTGCACGGATTACTGCATCAATGCGGCGTGGCATGGAGGCAATCAGCCTGTGGCATTGCTGAGGTGTTATGGATGCCCAGGATGCTTCAATAGCGGCCTTTAGCTCATTAGCATTGTTGGGTCTGGTGTCTTTCAGCTTCTTCTTCACAATACCCCACATATTCTCTATGGGGTTCAGGTCAGGGGAATTTGCAGGCCAATCGAGGACAGTAATGCCATGGTCAGTACACCAGTTACTGGTGGTTTTGGCACTGTGGGCAGGTGCCAGATCATGCTGGAAAATGAATTCCTCATCTCCATAGAGCTTTTCAGCAGACGGAAGCATGTAGTGCTCTAAAATCTCTTGGTACACAGCTGCATTTACTCTGGGCTTGATGAAACACAGTGGACCAACACCAGCAGCTGACATGGCTCCCCAAACCATCGCTGACTGTGGGAACTTCACACTGGATTTCAAGCAACTTGGATTTTGCTCCTCTCCAGCCTTTCTCCAGACTCTGGCGCCTTGACTTCCAAATGAAATACAAAACTTGCTTTCGTCTGAAAAGAGGACTTTGGACCACTGTGCAACTGTCCAGTGCTTCTTTTCCTTAGCCCAAGTCAGACGCCTCTTCCGTTGTCTTGAGTTCAGAAGTGGCTTGACCATGGGAATACGGCTATTGTAGCCCATTTCCCGGATACGTCTGTGAACAGTGACTTTTGATACCTGGACTCCAGCTTCAGTCCACTGTCTTTGAAGCTCCCCCAAATTCTGGAAGCGACTCTTCTTCACAATGCTGTTAAGGCTGCGGTCATCTCTCTTGGTTGTGCAGCGTTTCCTGCCACATTTCCCCCTTCCAACAGACTTTTTGTGGATGTGCTTTGAAACTGCACTCTGTGAACAGCTTGCTCTTTGAGAAATTTCTTTTTGTGTCTTACCCTCCTGATGGAGGGTGTCAATGACGGTCCTCTGGACAGCAGTCAGATCAGCAGTCTTCCCCATACTTGTGATTTAGTTTACTGAACCAAGCTGAGTGTTTTTCAAGGCTCAGGAAACCCTTGCAGGTGTTTCGAGTTAATTAGACGATTCAAGTGATTCGTTGAACACCCTACTAGTATACTTTTTCATGCTATTCTAATATTTAGAGATAGGATATTTGAGTTTTCTTAAGCTGTATGCCATAATCAGCAATATTAAAATAATAAAAGGCTTGCAATATTTCAGTTGATTTGTAATGAATCCAGAATGTATGACATTTTTGTTTTTTTAATTGCATTACAGAAAATAAAGAACTTTATCACAATATTCTAATTTTCTGAGACAGTCCTGTATATAGTTTGCTTTATGCAGTATATTTTTTGTAATATTGTTGGGGTGTTTTTACACAGTAGTGAGAGTGAAAAACAGAAATCCCCAGTAATATTAGACACTAATAATACAGTAAACTATTAACACTGTACATATTATTGTTTGCCCGTGGGATTAGGGTGATTGGTAGTGAGAGCCGTGGTTCATTTTCCTCCGGTCGGATGTGATATAAAAACAAAGCGATTATTTTTGTTGTTGTAAACTCACATGGATTAAATTTAGTGCATTCATTTCAACTCGCAACAACATATGATACATTAATGATCGTGAGGATGATGATTGAAAATCGTTTGTTTGAGCCGGGCTACATTTCCTGATCTAAAAACATAGCGATGGTTTTGTACTTACGCCAACGTGAATTAAACATTATTTTGTTAAATAAAACATGGTGATGTTTAGTAAATGATTACATGTCTCTTATTTAGCACAGAATATGATCCTATCCATGACATATGGATCTTAACAAATATCCGCTATATCAGATACCTGTAGATCAGCTGTTTATTTCACATGAGTT
The DNA here is from genome assembly GCA_902827135.1 of Harpagifer antarcticus. NCBI lineage: Eukaryota > Metazoa > Chordata > Actinopteri > Perciformes > Harpagiferidae > Harpagifer > Harpagifer antarcticus. Next base: position 98,363 of record CADEHL010001130.1, read on the forward strand.
CCAGTGTGGCAGCTTTTTAATCCTTTTCAGCAGGGGCCCACCCCGTGCCGATCACGGACCCGCACGGGTAGGCGTCTGAAATGAAGCGCTACATCTGTATAAACGTGTGCCTCAGAAATAATTGTTTACATTAATGGTGACCAAAACGTTTGAGACCCACTGAGATAACACTGAGAGAGTCTTTTAGCTCACTGAGTCTCTCAGTCTGACAGGAGAGGACTCTCCTCCACTTTGTTGTTGAAAAAACTCCTTTTATCCGTTAGCGTAGCTCGCTAGCACCAGAAGCTAACAACAACGATGTCCGGTACCGGTGCGCTCTCTCTCTCGCTCGCGCACACAAAATGGCTCGTTCCACACACACACACACAGAGCTGAGCTTTAATGAAACACAGAAACCCAGACGTAATAGCACTGTACTGCATCATATTATTTTCGAATCAATCATTTTTCAAATTATGATTTTCTTTTCTTTTTTATCTTTTTTTTTTTTTTTTATAAACCATTTTTCGTCCTCGTCTCTCGCAACCCCCCCCCCCCCCCCTGTCATGCCTCTGCGCCAGGGGGGGGGGCGCGCCCCCCACTTTGAGAACCACTGCTTTAATGTGATACAATATTGAACAGAAAAGACTAGAGGAAAGAAGTCCTATTTCAGAGGCTGTCAACAGCATTTTCTTCAATATCAAATCAAATCATATATATCAAATATCACAAAACTTAAAAAATGGTTTTCTTTCCATGGACTAAACGATTAGTCAAAGTACCCAGTAGTTTGACTAATCAAACTGCAGGGTACTGGATTGTAGCTATCCAATATGAAATACATTTAGAACTAAATATGAGGTCAGTGTGACAGATTCTACTTACATCAAAGTACTCTCCCTCCATGAAGGGGTTCATGTTCATCTCTCTGTCCTCCCGGCCCCAGGTCCCTCCGATCTTGCTGTTCCTCACCACGACCCCCTCCCTCACCCGGAGGTTCATGTGGAAGGCAATGTCCCGAGATCTGCTCACCCGGAAGTTGATGCGCAATCTGCAACACACAGAAACCAGTGTGATCGATGTCTGTTTGCACTCACACTCTAATGACGTTAGTGTGTATAATCACTAATAACACACGTGTTGGCTCCAGAGGGCAACATCCCTCCGATGATGATGGTCCTCTTAGGATACATGCCTCCTGGGATCATGTTAGAGTACGGTATGGGCTAAAAACAAAGCAAACAAAGCAAACAAAGCAAAAACTCAATTAGACAGTCCACAGCAACACTGGTGGCCCTGTGAGGCCGGATTCTTATAGGAAACAGTTCTACTGGGTCTAAAAATAAGTAAAGCCTGGTAAAGTGTTTATCTGTGCACTGATCATTTTAGGACACTTAACCCTCCTGTTGTGTTCGGGTCAAATCTGACCGATGTACTACTTTCATCAATCATAACTTTTTTGTTTTACATTCGATTGCATTAAGGCTTTATGATATCCTCCACAGTAGACATTTGAACATATAAAATTGCTGATCACCACTTTCATTGAATGTTGGATGATTTAGTCAACTTTGTAACACCCATGGTGTTCCCGGTCAAACATGACCGCCATAAAGAAAAGGAATTAGTAACCATCCGGATCAGATAAAACACACACACACACACACACATCACTTCTGGGGACATTACATTGACGTATGCATTTCCTGGAGACTTATCCTAACCTTATCCATAACCAACACATGCCTAACCCTAACCCTTAACCTTACCCTTAACCTAACCAAGTCTTCACCCTAAAATTAATGATTCCATGGGGACCTCCAATTTGTCCCCATAAGGGAGGCGAGTCCCCACACGTGACTGTGTAAACAGATTTAGGTCCCCACAAGTATAGTAATTGTAGGTCACACACACACACACACACACACACGCACACACACACATACTCTAGATGTGTTCCCCCCTTATGTGCCCAATCCCCCCACATGGATCACACCTGGCACATGCAATACATGTTCAGTGTCTGTTCTTTGTATAGTTACTGCAGTTTTTCATGTATACCAGTCGTCTGATACAATATGTACAGTTTGAAAGGGTGTTCAATGACATTTGGTGCTGATTAATGGTTTTGTGTTAATGTAATAGCAGTTTAAACAGGACCGGTCAAATTTGACCGCGAACACCAAAGTAAGGGAGGGAGGGGAACACGAAGACAATAGGAGGGTTAACTTGCCAGGCTAAGTTTTACAATGTTATACTAAGCTCAGCCTTCAAATGCATTTAAACGGAACAAATAACTTCACAGCTTTGAGCAGAATGCCACAGGGGACATCTGTAGTTACGACAGTGAAATGAAAAATGAATTTGCTTAACTTGAATGAGTTCATTGTTTTTCCATGCTAGGTCAAATAGCAGAGCTTCAGGTAATTCACTGTATTGTCAGTGTTGGTGTGCAATGAGGTCTGATTGACTTGACACATGTAATGCATTCTGTTCTGTTGCCACAAGCAGGGGCGCCGCCAGGGATTTTGGGGCCCATGAAAAGATATCACATTGGTTACTTAAAAATGTTTTTCTTAATGTTCTAAAATTGTTTGGGCCCCTGTCAGTCACGGGCCCTTAGAATCATCTTAACTTTTCACCCCCTTACTGAGCTGACGCCACAGGTGTCAACATCTACAGTAGTAGCTGGTGGGCAAAACAGGCAGCAAATACACCAAATACTATTAAAAAGGTTAGTGAACAAGCAAATACAAGATTAGCCCCCTTAACTATAGTGTAATCTTGTGTTGATTAGGGTTGTTCAAACAGAAGGGAGAGGAGTAGCCGACTGTCGCTGCACGCATTTCCTCCAAAACACAAAATCCCTATCCTTTGCATTACCGAGCCTGTTTATAACCTGTGGGCTACCACGTTATTTTCACTTCACTTGTTCTGTAAAACTGACCTTTTGATAATCGTTGGATAACATATTCTCTACTGTTGTTATCCATTTATATATACGTATATGTATGGTGTATGTATATGTAGTCCTTTTGGTTCCCATTGGCCTTGCGGGTGTAAAGTTGCAGAGGAAACACAGCTTTAATTTAACATCGATGACCCTGCACCTCCACCAGAAGTGTTAATATGCTCTCATATTGAAATATTTATTTTTAAATAACATGTTGCGGCTCCACTTTATGACCACTGGATGGTCTAATTACTTGGTTCTTAATATAAAATACTATAATCAAGTTTCTGAATTAAATGACATACCTTTAAGAGTGACTTATAACTAACACAATCTGACAAGGTCTGTACTTCAAATGAGTGTTGACCAAATTGTACTTACAGGGTTGTAGACTGGCTGCCCGCCCATGCCCTATAATCAGAGTATAATATTTAAATTGGATTAGCAGAAGGAATCAAATATACCTAGGGCTTTATTATTTCATGTAGTGTTCTCACCGGCAGGTTTGATCCTGGGAATCCACCCTGACAGGAAAAAAAAAAGTAAATCAACTGAATAAGATATGTTGTTCACACAAACTACTTTTTTATATACACATGCTATAAGCACATGATGTAAGTCAGAAATAAATCGGTTATAATAATATTTTGTACATACCCCCATACCACCTCCCATGCCTCCTGGATAACCTCCCTGTAAAGAAGCACATGGTATTGTTCAGTGATTTGTTGTAAATTATTGAGACTTTTTTTGAAGTTATTTCGAGATACATGTGGCATTGGTGAAGAGCAGAAATAGTTTATACTTATTTTATTATTATTATTTTCATAAGAAATGTATTCACCCCCATGCCACCGCTTGGACATCCTCCCTGTTGAAAAGAGGTAAATGGGTCAAATTCTGTTTAGTGATGTATTTCATTTAGTTTGACAAAATCTTCAGCCTAAATGTACTTAATTCCATGCCTCCTACCATGCCTCCTCCCATGCCTCCTCCCATATCACATGGGTATCCTCCCTGTGTGTCAGTTAGAACGAGCAAGGAGAAATGAAAATGATGCCCGCTGGTTCTCATATATTTACAGTATTTTTGAAAGGAAACTGCACTTAAAGACAAACGGAACATACCCCCATGCCACCTCCTGGGTACCCTCCCTGTTAAAAAGTGGTGACCATGTTACATCCAGTCCAGTGCTGATTTGAATTGCATTTTCATCTTTATAGTATACTTACTTCCATACCTCCTCCCATGCCTTCTCCCATTCCACCTTGGTATCCTACCTAGAAGACCAAACAGAAGTGTAAAACTAAACAAACATCACAAAACCAATAAAGACAATCTTTGTAAAGTACACATAAAAAAAGTTAACGAACAGTATTTGTTTACCACACATATGTAATACTATGCATACATACACTTGCTAACAACTCTTCTGCAAGTTCTACTAATGGCACTATTTTTGGCAGCAGTTTGCATTAAAACTTGTAAAAATGTAACAGTAGGGTTTATATATTTAACAGTTGTAATAACAGGGCATTTGCTGCAACTTAATATTACATATTTGTCATTGAACATTAAAGTTGAAGCAAGCACACACATTTATTAAACTCAGTATTAGCTTCTTTTTTTTTTTTTTGCTCCTGCCTCCAGGAAACCTATTCATGCCAACCGGAGCCCCCCTTGACACAGAAAGCAGTACAATAAGCTGTTTATGATTTATTTGTTGCTGAATTTCTACGCCCCAGCAAAGCCCAAAGCATTATTCTGAAACAACGGGGACGTCTCACCCCGATGACGTTTATGGTCTGGATGCGAACATCTCCTCTGATCTGCATGGCACGAACCCTCTCCACGGGGAGGCGGTGCCCGAAGGTGTAGAAGTCATTCCCGTTGACTTTGATCTGCAACAGGATCATTACATGTGCAGCACAGTTTGCCATGGCATTTGTGTGGTCCAAAAAGTAAGAGTGAGAAATGCAGAGTGAATATGTTTAAATGTTACTTCTCAAAGCTAAAAACCACAAACAATCCTGCTGTAGAACAAAAGCTAAAACAAGTTCAACTTGTCTTTATCAAAAGATGACAGCTCACTATAAATCCTTAAGTAAAAAGCATTAAGTAAATGTTTTTATAAAAACTACAATTTAGTTATTATTGGTCAACAAATATATCTCCTGTGGATGCCTATAAGTGAAAGTCTGTATCCTTAATGATGAATGACAATGATAATACTTGAAAAAGAATAACAAATATGTCTTGATTGGAGAAATAAAGTGAGAGTGTTAACAAATATGTTAACACTGAAAAAGCCCTTATATGTTCTTACATCTACTTAATTGTTCCTTAGGGTCAAATGTTGACATTTTGTCACAACTATCAACCTCTGATGCCTATGCGCAAAACACTCTTTAGAATCTCTATCAGACAGACCAGGCATTCAAGACCTAATCCAACCCCAGTTTTATAAAACACTTGGGGCAAGTGGTTTGGAATATGGTGATGTAGCCCTAAAGCTGAATTCACGTGATAAGCGTTGAAACGGCACTGCGTTGATGTTGCTGTTGTGTTTCTATGGAAACAGTGGTACGCCTGACCTTCATAATTGTTGTAGAGCGCTGCAAATTCCAATTATTTCAACTTTGACGTAGTTACCGTTGACCTTTCAACGCCTCACCAATAAGATGATAGCACTATGCAGTGGCGCAAGATAGCAGGGGAGGTAACCATAGAAACAATACTTAACTACCTGTTAGATTGTGTTACTTATTTTAAACCCAACCCATATTCAATTCCTTTCAATGGTTTAATGTCATATGCACAGAAACTACAGTGTAGAAATAGCAATGAAATTCCTAGACCTAAACAGCGTTTCTGTTGGAAATGACAATGTGGACCACGTGTTTACTGCAACCGTAGTGGAGAGTCATCCATTCTGTGGATGCATTAGATCACGGGGTCCTGATGGGCGACCAATCAGAGTGTCAGTGGTTCAATCCCCAGCTCCTTCAGTCATTATAGTGAAGTGTCCTTGGACAAGAAACTTAACCCCATATTGAGCCAGTAGGCATGTCTACGGTAATGAGGTGTATGCAAGCCACTTAAATAGAAAATGTAAAAGCTAAATGACAGGTTGTAAATGTGTATTGCTTAGAACCATTCATTAAAGGTTTAAATGAAAACGTGTTCATGTGAAACAGGGGGTTAATGTAAAGTGGTACAGAGAGAACATTGTGTTAGAGCTCCTGGTTGTTCTGACCTCGTAGCATGGTGAAGTTGCCAGGATAACCATTTCAAAGGCTTTGCCTTTACAGAAGGGCATATCATGAGTCTTTTCCTCACTGCCCCAGGATCCCCCTTCACACGAGTTGAAGACCACCTTGTCCCATCCGTCAAATCGAGGGTTGAAGTGGAGGGCGATGTCGCTGGACTCAGACTCTCCACAGAGCAGGTTGATTTCGAACCTGCCAAAGGAACAGAAGAGGCATTCTGTCACTGAGTCCTCTAGTGACTGATATGTTGGATTAGCGTTAGGAAACAGAAATGCAAACAGTGCAGGCGGGGCAGACTGGAAATAAATCTCGCCCAACAAAAGAGCCTAAGATGTTACGATACAGTCAGGTATGTGCAGTGTTTACCTTGCCTGTTAATGGCCTGTAAAATGACCTCTGATATTACTATTTGGAAAAAGGAGGTAATAAAAGTGGAGTAATATTAAGCAATGCAAAGAAACCTGCTCCACCCAGATTACTCACGGTGTTCCAACAGTAAAAAAAAGGTTTTGGTTGAAAAGTGCAATAAACTTATACAAGTGGACCTTGAGTTGAAATTGTTTTCAAGATTAAGAATTATTTTCGAGATAGTTTAGAGATGTAAACTCACCTGGTAATATCCTCAGGAATGGACCCCTGGATGTAGATGGACACACCCTCCCTCAGGCCCCCATAAATGGGCCCCAGATAGGGAATATTCTGTACAGTGCATACGAATATTAATCCACACTGTGCACAGGCTCCCAACATAAATCACATACATTAAATATGCAGTAAATAAGAATTTTACAAATGTAAGTTCTGGAGGATATTATATATATATTTTGTACTCTTTTAGTTCTTTTTTGAGATTATTTTCTTTTCTAACCCTAACCTAACCATATTTTAAAATGGTTTATTTGTAACTCTTTTTTATTTCAAATGTTGGCAATACTTTGTTTTACATGCTGCTGCAACTAAAATATTTCCCAAATTGGGATCAATAAAGTATATTTTAACTTATCTGATATTATTTGGAGTGTCCATAAAAATGTGTAGTTTGACTTCACTGTTTACGATCTTTGGATGCAGTGTCGGGAAAGACAGTACGGTACATTTACTATACTTGTTATGGTTTTACCTTCCCTATTGTAAAGACTATATGTGTTTTATTAACATCATACTATAATCATTTCACAAAATAAATGTTGTGCACATGTTGCTTTTTTAACAAATCCAATGAATCAATGAATGGTCATTTAAAGACAGCATCCAATGATGACTGACCAGAATGGTAATCAATCAAGCGTATTTAAATCAACAGCTTGATGCATCCAACATATTCGATCTCTAGTATGTGAACACGAAACATTCCCTATGATATAATGTGTTAGAAATTCAATGAAAATTGTCTGGAAAACAAGGGAACATAAAGACGCGTTAAAAATATTTCCAGCAAGAATTTTACCGGCAGTGAAAACCCAAGGGAAAAATGGGCACAGGTCATATGCATGGCACTGACTGGAGACCACCATCACTACCGCGGTTCAAAGGGCACACTTCCTCCATGACACTCGTTTTCTTTAGGTGTGGTGAAACCTTAGCATTTTTTTTTCTGAAGCATGCACTAGATAGATTTCTTGAAATTGCAGAGTAGTACAAGAGTGTATAGTGCTTTCAATTTGATAGCCTAACAAGAATGCTATACGGGCATATTCCCTGTGTAACACACATTATACAGAGGGCAATCCCAGTGTCTCTCCTACAGCGGCTTATCCCTGCAATGCCTCACTCAGCAGCAGATACTCACAGGGCCGTAGATCGGCTGGTAGCCAGGAGGAGCAACGAAGGACATGGCAGCAGTCAGTGGGACGGACAGACTCAGGAGGGGGTCAGTCAGGTACTGATCTATGTGGGAGTCCACATTTTATACAAGTGATGAGGGAGGGGCAGAGCAGGGTACCAAACCCAGACCTGCATCACCGTGTTTACTTTAGAGGCACAGGATGCAAAGTGTCTGTTGACCGTGAAGAGGAGTGGCACGGTTCAACAAAACGAGTGTTTGTTTATGTGAGGCGAGAAAAAAACCAACATGGCTGAACAGCTTTTGAAGCAACAAGTAACCCTTGAACGGCAGGAGAGGAAGTACTCAGATACTTTACGTAAGAAAAAGCAATAAAATAAAAGTGCATGAAAAAGTGATGCATTGCGAATGTAAGTGAAGTAAAAGTATATTATCAGCTAGCTAGCTTCCCCAAACTAGCAAACATTGCAATAATTTCCCCTCAGAGTGTAACACTATTATATATTAAGTTTCCGTGTTATTACTACTGATATATAACTAACTAACTAACTAGCAATTTCATATTTTGTATATATGGCAGTTCATAAAAACGTATATTTGAAAAACTCTTTACATGTTTTGTCTGCAAAATCTCAATCTGTTAATGAACTGGTACCTAAAGCTGCAAATAAGCATAATGGAGTTAATGTATCCCTCTGACAATTAGCAAAGTAGAAGTATAAATAAGTATGGATTCCAGAATCTTACACAGTGAGGAAAAACTGCCATTATTCCTGTATAGGGGTTTGTTTGTGGTGGAAAAGACTATACATCTTGAATTTGAACTAAATGGCTGTGAATGATGTCAGTACACTAAATCAGAAACCAGATATCATTTTCCTTCTGAAGGGAATGTGTATGATTCATACAATATCCCCCAGCCTGCCTAACTTAAGGCAAACAGAAACACAAGTAACTCTTATCTAGAACTCACCTTTACATACATAATTCCTGGAGGCAGTATGACATTACAACTAATTATTTACGAAGTCAGCATACAAGCTGTTCATATATGCACTCATACATAATCCTTCAGGAAACAAAAGCCTGTCTCATTTACACATGGGTGTTTCCTTTCATGTTTCCAGCGCAACAATCCACTTTTGGTATTTGATTAAGATAATGTGCCATAACGATTCATCAGGGGATTAGTTAAGTATATAGGCTGTCCATTATTAGTGGATTATATCTCATTATAATGTAAACAAACTGAATTTGACTTATAAAATATATATATTTATGGTTTCTGCATTGTGACTATACTATAATAAGTTATATTGCTTTAATCAAATGAATATATTCTATTGCACCTGAAAATAATAAGCCAAGACAACAATTTCACATAAATTTAAATGTTGCATAGTTTATTTTAAGGCACATGCAGCGGTGCCCCTTTCAATTTAAGTAAAAACCTGCACCAAAGAAAGAAATTAGTATTTAAAGCCAAGCAAGAGCGATAAAAGCAAGAAAATCACTTAATTTGTTGTGTTATCACAGAGGATGGTCTGAATACAGTATTTTACAGTGGAATAATACAGTAACATGTTGTGAAATCCTGGTAATCATTGATCCTGTACATTCACAGTAATTAACTGTGAATGTATTGATTTCACTGTGAAATTCAAAATTACAGTATTATATTGTGAACATCACAGGTAAAGACTGTAAAGTGGTAAAACAGTCATTTATTGTAAAATATTACAGCTACATATTGTGAAATCATGGTAATATTTTACAGAGTAATTATCGCACACTATTAGGGGCGTAGGTGCACTCGGTCAGTCAAGATAATCGAACAAGTCTATTTCCTCGTGCTATCTGTCTATTATTATTTGGACTATGCAAATTGAACGTAACTTTCCTAAAATAAAAATGTATTTAGTATTCAGTTGACACGATTTTGATCTTAGTCCTTGAATGTTAAATACTGACAGACACACACATTTTCATTATCTTAGAGGACATTACATTGACTGTGTGTGTGTGTGTGTGTATTACACACACGTTACATATCGGAGGGAGAGGACGCTGGCGCTGCTTGTTCGCCGCTTCTCAATCTGAGTTTAAGTTTTAGTTTTCTGTGTTGGATCTTATCTTCAAACGTTCAACCCTGTATCTTCTGTTGACTGCATTTCTGTGTGGATTCTACTGGATCCATTGGATTCCAGCAGCCTGTCAGCCAAATTGGACCGCCGCCACCACAGCTGTCAAGCTAGCCGTCAAGCTAGCTGGCGTCAGTTGTGACCACTGGATGCAGCCGATTCGCTGCTCCTCCTCTACCAAGCGGGAGTTGTAGCCTCCTGATCATAAACCGGATCATCAAACCGCTGAGTATACTATTTCCTCACCTTTTCACATCATGCAGACTGTCAAACTCTTCATATGGATCGCTCTATTCTACACCGCCACGAGCGCCTCCCTGCCGCTGAAATACTCTGCAACGGAACTAGTGCGTCTCAGATGAAACAATCGTGGATCTGGTCGAAACTCGCTGGACACTAGGGCTGTCCCGAATACCATTTCTCGGGCTCCGGATATTCGGTAGTAATCAGCAGCGAATATTGGAATATTCGGTGCGGAGATTTTTTTTCATAACACGCTCCGAGACACCTGACAACACACTGTTAAGCAGAAGCGCAGAAAGAGCATACTATTACGATTTATATTTATTTATTGTCTCAGTACTCGCATACATTAAAACTAAATGTGTCCTCTGCATTTAACCCAGCCGCAGTGCAGCGCCGGGGATATAGGCGTAAACAGTAAACGGTATTTAAATAAATGAAGAACGAAAAATAAATGAACGAACTGTATGCCAATAATTGCCTTAGCCCCAGATGTTCCCACATCGCTCCTATTATTTTCACTATTCGGATAAAATTGAAAAACTAATATAAAAAAACAATTCGGTTGCTTGCTTGCAACTATTTTCCAAGGATAGTAAGAGCACGATGTTATCATGTGTAACGTTACTGTTTAAACGGCGGATAACGCAGCTTCATCATGGCAACTTGACAACAGCTAAGCTAAGCTAGGCTACTACTTACAGCATCCGGTGACTTTTCAGAGTTGTTGTGCCACCGGCCAGTTTCTTGTCGCATATTTGGCGCACTGCCTTCTTCTTACCGTCGTCCAATTTAAAATGGTCCCACACAGCTGGAGTCTTCGGCATTTTGTGTTCAGGTGTGTGAAGCGAGGTGAAGCAAGGAGAAGCGTGCCGTTTGCGTTCGTGACTGTGAGTGAACGCGATGTCAGGAGCACAGGCTGAGATTGTATATATTTCCGCATTTTAACAGTGCAATTCAAAAGTATAAATATAGTATAAGAATATGGAAATTCGCCTTTATTGATAGCATACATTTAGGGGAAAAAAAAATTTTTTGGAAAAAAAATAAAAAAACGAATATCCGAATAATGAAATTGAAACCCGAATAGTTGGCCAACGAACGAATATTCGAATAGTCGAATATTCGGGTACAGCTCTACTGGACACACAACACAACAATAACACAAACATTCGCTCCTTCTGGTCCACTAAGCCCCGCCCCCCTCGCACTGTCACCTGCACTGTCAATCACACTGTGTTATCCCCACTGCCCAAAGCAGCCACCTATACGCCATTAGTAGTTATATTCATGCCGCATCAATCTCATTAGTATGCATGAAAAGTGACAGGTGACACGCCCCCAATTATGCAAATCAGCTAAGTCCCACCTCCCATTGGTCGAGATCCTTTGATCAGAGCTAAGTCCCGCCTCCCATTGTTTGAGACCCTTTGATGTGAGGGGTGAGGTGTTATAACGGGTAGGTGTGAAAAGCCCCCCTGTGGAGTGCTCTTGTTGTCTAATTCTTTGATGTGTTCGATTAAGGTAGTCTCTTTGAAGTTATGCTGTCTGGTCCCTGTCCCCTCAGGGTTATCTAATCTAATTAGCCTTTGATGTTTTGCCCTTTGATGTGGTGTGTTATAAGCCTATGATGTTAATCTAGGTGTCTCTATGAGTGAGACGGCCAAGCCCCCCGCCCCCTCCCAGCCCAGGCCTCTCCCCCTTTTCTCCACCCCCTTCCTCTGGCTATGAGGCTGGCAGATTGTGGGGGGTGGAATTAGATGAAAATAGAAATATGCTCAAAACTAAATAAAAGACAGTAATTTACACTTACCAAGTCACCTTTCAAAAACAAAAATGACCAAGAGATGCCTGTGACAACTTACCGCCATCCGTTCGGAGAGCCAGTCAAGAAACGAATGCCGCAGCTGCGCGGGGGTCAGACGCCTACAGCCAGAGATCTGTGCACATTTTTGCCGGGTGTGTATTTTCTAATTCTAGCTCACTCGAGCTGGTTTCTCCAAAATGACCACCCCCTACCTTTAAGAACAATTAACACACACACACACACACACACACACACACACACACACACACACACAGTATTGTATTATTGTATGAGAGGTTCCAGGTTGAATTGAGGCGAATATTTGTAATGTTCAGAGATTGTTGTTTAATATTCTTGAGAATATTTGTCATTGTTCAAATGATAATAAACACACATATAAAGCATATTTGTCCACTCATATGTTGATGAGAGTATTAAAAACTTGAAAAATATCCCTCTAAGGTACATTTACAGTGGTGACCATTGCATGTATGATATGTGTAATGTGATATGTGAAGCGCTTTGAGCATCTGGAAAAGCGCTATAATAAATGTAAGGAATTATTATTATTATTATTTAGAACAGATAAAAAATGTGCGATTAATTTGCGATTAATCGCGATTAACTATGGACAATCATGTGATTAATCGCGATTAAATATTTTAATTGACTGACAGCCCTAATTTAAATGTAAAGTACCTTTTCAGCTCTGCTGAGGGGAGAAAGCACTGGACCTGTCGTCTTCATGTAGCTCTCAGTGCAGTCGCTGTTCTTCACCATCTGTAGCAGATAAAACACAAAGAGAAGGATCAATAAACAAAGTCAAAAATGTACTAGCAGAGAATATTTGGAATTGAATAAAAGAATGGTCCTACTGATGACCGAAAGAAGGAAAGGAAAACTTAGTTTAAAACCTTACTGGATCCTTTTGTAAGCCACAAAACATCAATTTGAGATATTACATTTAGTTTACATTATATCTTGTCATTGATGACATGAATCATTACTTAGTGGGTCGCTTTTCACCACATGTTACTGAACAACTTAACATACATGTAAACTAACATACAGATCCCATGCAGGCAGTGCAAGTACGAGTTAAACTCAGATGAACGCCACCCGACGACAGTTTAAAACCTTACTGGATCCTTTTGTAAGCCACAAAACATCAATTTGAGATATTAAATCTATGTTAAATGTAAAAATACCTCTTCAATGTTCTCATTTGGAGATGTGGCCTGTGTGGCCCCACAGGTTTCCAGGGGCATCACTTCATCAAGACCCTGCAAGATGCAAATACACAAAACATTATTATTATTATTATTGGATGGTGCTTTCCCATGTACCTAAAGATTCTAAACCATTCATAGCTTGTAGTAACATGAAATTAAATGTATTTAGATATACATTTCAATAAACACCCTGTAGTTATGTTTCACTATATCAGAAGTAAAACAAATAATTATAATTATAATATTTATACTGAAATAATCATGACTCAGAATAATCATAATCAAAACTAATGCATTGGACAATATGTAGCATTTACGTATGTGGTGTGATGGTTAGAGCATTTCCTTAAGAAAAGATATGGAGTTCACAAAGTAAAATGTTGACCATCTCCACGGCCAGTCTGAATCACCGTAATTATAGGTGATCTCCTCTCCTGGACTTATGTCTCGGTCAGCGAACAAACAAAGATGGGGCTTCCCTTGCACGGATAGTTGTCTCATCTTTGCAGTCGGGTTTCTGTGATCGTCATTTACAAGTCTTCCAAGAGACTCATCCTCTTTTGCTGCATCGACGCTACGAAAACAAAAGTAAAACCTCATTGCAAAACAGTCAATTAAAATACTCCGTGAAAACAGCTAGCTAAGCTGTGAGAATAAATCCAACTTCATTCATTCTGCTCAGACTTATCATTGACATAATACGCACCACCAGTTTTCCATCAAAATGGAAATCGAACATGAACACCTTGAGCCTGACAGAATAACGTTTCAGTCTCCTCTCACATTCTTGTTTGCTTATGAGTTCACCTCTATATTCTATCAAAAAGTCTCCTTTTTGAAATGGAATAGAGGTGAAGATGCCGCGACCTACAAGGAACACAAATAACAAATAAGTGAGCAAAATAGCACACTAAAGTCACATATTTTATGTTTATACTTTAAGTTAAATCATGGTTAAACAGTCAGAAGCAGGGATGCAAACTCATCAGTCCCCCGAACCCACGGAATGGCTGCTTCAAAATTAGGAATAACAGATGATTTTAGCAGTCAGAACAACTAAAGCAGCAGTGATAATAACAGAAACGCCATAGAGTCACATCTAATAGAAATATATAAAAGCATTTATTTTAATTGTGTAAGTGTGTCTAACAGCTGTTCACCAGGGGTCCAGTCTGTGCCACAGTGACTCCGCACAGTTACTGTTAACAAACGCTTTACTCTGGATCAACTCACCTTTGATGGCATTGATGTATTGGACGTCAAGTCCTGCTTTGTCCCCTCCAGTGTCAATATAAAATGTGGCATCATCTTTTGGATTGATGCGTCTCCGCCTTTGCATCTTGACGGTTTATTATAGCTGTGAAAAAGAGTAAGGGTTCATACGTCCTGTCCTCAGCTCCAGTTAAATACAATGTGTACTCGGGTTGCCAGAAACTGACCATGATCAAAATCGATTATTCGGCAGCCCTGGCGAATAATAATCGATTATTCGACCGACCCCCCTCCGCAGAAGAAAAAAATAAACTCCGACAAAAAGGATTTCCGTTTTTTTTTTTTTACTGGAACATGTTTAACAGTACAAACAACATAAACGACAAATAAACCTACATCAACATGATGTTGGTTTATTTTTTGTTATTTTCTAAAGTGCCTGCCATCACCTTTATTTGGAGATGCGCGATGCGCGTACAATGTATTTATTGCAATGCTGCCATTATTAAATACAGGCTACAGCTTCTATTAATAATAGCAGTATTACAATACATATTATTATAGCAATTTATTTATTGCAATGCTATTATTAATAATACAGGCTGTAGCCTGTATTATTAATAATAGCAGCATTGCAATAAATACATTGTGCGCGCATCGCGCATCTTCAAATAAAGGCAATGACAGGCACTTTAGAAAATAACAAAAAATAAACCACCATCATGTAGCCTGTATTAATAATGGCAGCATTGAAATACATGTCCTTCACTAGCATATTGGTGATTAGTGCAGTTATTTCACCTGCACGCATGTCATCACAACGACGTGGCGTCGAAGCAAAGTTGGTAATGGCCGGCTGTGCTGCGTCTTTCTCTGTAACCTCTTTGGCGTGCTTCACACTCAAATGCGAACGCATTGTTGAGGTTGAGCTGTGATAGACCAACGTCTTTTCGCAGAGCTTGCATTTCACTTCCTTTGGACTTGTAAGTTCAAAACAGCCAGGACCTCCTAAACCATGTCCCTGTTGTTCTCAGATTGATACACATACACTCAAGATACTGACTTACACTTTGAAAAGCGTTTGAAGACAATGTCCTCACATACCATTGTCTCTATAAACCATATGATAGTCAGACTACTGCATACACACACACACAGCCCAAAGAAACATGTGGGTATGTAAATAGATCAAATCAAGAAGTATTTAAATGTGAAGTACCTTTTCAGCTAAAAAATTAAACATAAATAATAAAAAAAATATATAAATAAAATCGATTTTTAAAAATAATATTCGATTATGGAGACTGTAACGAATAATCGAATAATCGCTGGCATCCCTAATGTGTACATCACATAAATAAACCAGAGGCTCCTAAACAGTTCATACCTCCATTTAAAGAGCCTGTGACACGAGTTTCCCCCATCATCCAAACTCATCAATTTGAGTAAATATTGTCCCCTTGAAAACTGTTACTGAACTGATTTTGGATATTTGTACTTTGATTAATTAATCTGCCCTTCAATGTTGACCATTTTCTGGATCTTCTCTGGGATTCTTCAAGTCCCGCCAAATTACGTGTGACGTCAATGCGGGCACAGCGCTCCAGCTGCACCGTTCAGGATCCCAGCATCTGCATGTAAACACACGATGGCGCACACAGCAGCAAGCTCAGACAGCGATCACAGTTTAATTTTGAACGTGTCTGAGAGCTTATATGAGGCTGAAGGATCGGTTTATGTTGCATCTGTTAGAAGTTTAGGAATTAGGTGCGTCAATATGGGCGATCATACGGTCATGTAGCCAGTGGTGGAATGGGACTAAAAATCTTCCCGGGACTCTCGACTCCGCACACTGAGTTGATCTTTTTTCTATAGACGCCGGAGGCGGGCAGCGTCAGGTAAAACAAGTTATTAAGCCTTCCCAAACCTGAGCCTCACGCGCCGCCTATGGGGGATGTGATAGTGACTTATCCGACCGGCCCACTTCGGTACCGGCCCATCGGGATTCGTCCCGATGGCCAGTCCGCCACTGCACCCAGCCCACGTAAACTGTCAACGGGGGGAGCCTCGCTGCGGGGAAACGGTGGACCGAGAGTCCCGATCGGAGTGGGAATAATAATAATAATAATAATAATCCGTGCATTTTATCCATTAATTTCCCAACATTGTGGTAAAAAACCACACGTTTTAATCCACGTTGGTGTACTACAACTACACAAAGCAGCGGTTTGTTTTCTCATCAGGAAATGCAAACCGGCTCAAACAAACAATTTTTAATCATCATCCTCACGGTCATTTAATGTATCATATGTTCGCCGAATTGACATGAAAGCACTAATAAATGTAGTTTCATGTACTTGAGTTTACAACTACAAAAATAATCGATTTGTTTTTATATCGGGAGGAAATTCAGCAGCTCTCACTGCCGATCTGTAATCCTAATTTAATCATCATCTGCACCACGATCATCTATGTTTATGTTCGCCGAATTGACATGAAAGCACTGACAAATATGAATATACTGTAGTCAACTTCATTAAAACATTATTAAAGTGCCTAAACTCAGTAATTCACCATTTCTACGCATAACAACATAGTGAAGCGTTCCCGCATTGACGTCACTTCCGGCTTCCCCCAAAACCTCAAAATGAGTCGAAGGAATTTCCCGCGATAATCGAAATTATTGATATTTATCGGAACGGTATCGCAACTTCTTTTTTAAACTGACGGTTCGAGATGACTAGTAGCAGAATATTTCATTGCACAACAGTTGTTGGGATGCTGTCACAGGCTCTTTAAGTAAAACGTTCCAATGAATTACTGGGACAGTCCATTCTTCATTCACATCACCTAAGATTACCGGGAGGCTCCGGTTCAATAAACCGGAGGCTCCTTATAAGCTACAGTTCATACCTTCTGTCCTCAGCTATGGTGATTGAAATATCATACATTACTAAAAAAGACAGGAGTCTAATCTTGCCTTGTTTTTTACCAAACCAGGCTGCTTTCTACATTAATTAATCTTCAATCAAAAAACAAAATAACTGCTGACATTATTTCTTTAGCATTACTCTTAGCTAGCATTTACACATGCGGTGCGATTACATCAGCTGTTAGCTGTTAGCACTCAGAGCTCACAGCTCCTCATATCTGTTCAGAAACTAGACAAAAGTTAAACAAGTACAAACCACAGACTGCCTGTGTCATGGAGAATACAGTCGCTGGTTTATTTATGTCTGTAGGCCGTTGCTGTGAGTGTGGACGGTCGGAGCATACACAACGTTAGCTTAGCCAAGCTCCATTTAGACAATACCCATTTTAAAGGGTTTTTCGCCTGCCGTCTTGTCTGCAGACTTGTCAAGCCTGAATTCATGGTTTTTACTAACCGGTATCAGTATGTTGTTACTTCGGCATCATTTAGAAACGTGTATTACAATTTAATCACGGTAAAATATGTTCATTTTGTTGTAGTTGTACACAGCTGACAGCCGCGGTGAAACTCGAGCGATTAGAGCGAAGCGAATATTCGCATCGTGTCCGGTGTGAACGCAGCATTAATCATGTAAAATAAGCAATATCTACAAGTATACAAGCTTACCTGTTTGTGTTTAATTGAGTAGGCTATTGTAGCTCCGTAGTCTTCTGTCTTTCCATGAGCTGAGTGAACGCAGCTGCAAGCATGCGTCTTGGACGTGACTTGTTTAAGGACCGCCCACGCAATTGTGTATGGAACTGCAAAAATGTGTATAGACCTGCAATCTAAAAACCACCTGAGTGACGCTGTTCTATACATTGAGATACATTACAAAAACAGGTGTAGTGGTATAAACTGACTTTTCAGAAAATGAGGATTTAAGTTAGTTAGACACTAACAAACATGGATACACTCTTAAGTTGTAAGCGGACTTCGGCATAGGTACGAAAGGACGTTGTCAGAAATGAGGATTTATGTTAGTTAGACACTAAAAAACATGGATACACTCTAAGTTTTAAGCGGCCTTCAGCATAGTCCACGTATACCACTAAGGTCCGCGTAATGCTGGTGGGTAGTCAGGTAAAATGGTAGGGTATACCACATCGACCAACATCGATGCAGTGACGGAAGATAATCGGTTATAGCGTAGTAACGTTGCTTCCTGATTTTCCGCGGCTTTACTATAACGTTTTTTTTTCTGTCACTTTAATATCAAATCGGTCGGTGACGCAGAGATCAGGGAACAGACGTGACAGCGGCACAGCGGCACAGCAACACCAAACACCGAGCAGTCTGCTTTATCCACCAACACCACCAGTCCAGAACCAACAGCAGAAGGACCCGCTCTGAATCACTCCGTGTCGCTGCGGCACAGGGATTTATGTTTTTCAAAAATAATCGCGTTACAATCATGTCAGGTTTTTGGTGGATTTAATTAAGTCTTGGATTGCAAAGTATGAATGTCCTCTAGCAATTTTCAGACGATATATACGCGTGTAAAGTTTGTGAAGGCAGGAGGAAAAAAGCTTCCGCGATCACCGTCTCCTCTCCGTTCCTCCAAACCCCGCCCCCTGCCTGAAAATAATGAGGCTGATAGTGACCCGATAGAAACTTTATTATTCACTTAATCACTGAGATATAATGAAGCTAATTTAATCTCATACATTCATGGGATTTATGTAACAGTAAGACAGAGAATGTAAGTGTGCACCCACATGCAGTATTTTTGTTTGCTATTGTAAATACTCCTGTTGTCTGCTGTGTTCAGACTCAAGTCCTGTGTGTGATGCCACATTCAGGACATTCAGTGTCCTTTCTTTAACAGAAGACCGTTGCTAGAAGCTCCAGCTAGACTGCAGAAGCATCATTTTTTTGTTTGTGAGGATGGAACAACTTCACACACAGATATAGGGAGGCTAGATCTATACAATTCATTTATTTTGGTTTATAAATTAATGTCAAGACATTTATGTTATTGATTTCTGAAACACTTTCTAAATAATAAAAAGAGAGTTCATATGTATTTACTGCATGTATGCATTGATGAAAAATAAGCCATGTGCAGTAATATAGAAAATTGAGGATGCAACGCATTGGTATGAATCGTGATGCATTGGGATATCGAATTGAATCGAATCGTTGACAGGATAATCGTAATCGAATCGTGAGACCAGTGAAGATGCACAGCCCTAGTTATTATGCTCCAAATATCTGGAACAAACTCCCAGAAACCTGCAGGTCCGCTGCAACTCTGACTACTTTTAACTCCAGGCTGAAGACTTTTCTTTTTGTCGCTGCTTTTAATTTAACTATTCACATCTTAAACTGCACTGTAACTTTTATCCATGTATTTCTTCTTTTAATGTTTCTTTTATTATCTTTTCTTTTTAATGACTGATTTTAAATGCCATTGTCTTAATGTCTTTCGTTTTTTGTAAAGCACTTTGAATTGCCTTGTGTTGAAAGGTGCTATATAAATAAACTTGCCTTGTAAAAAAAAAAAAAAAAAAAAAAACATGTTCTTAGCAGTTTGTTTTTAACTGTTTATTTGTATAGATGCTACAACTATACATAGCTTTGGCAATACTGTATGTAAATATGGTCATGCTAATAAAGCTTTTGAATTGAATTGAGAGAGAGACAGAGAGAATTTCTGAAAGCCATCTCTTCTCATAAGGCGCATTCACACCACAGTACTTTTCCCACAAAGGTTCATGCGAACTTAGTTCATGAGGACTCTTTAGTTCTCATGAACTAAGTACAGATCGCGTTCACACCGGAAAAAGTCCCTGGGGGAGGATTAGGCAAATGAAGCCGCTGACGTAACTTCTTCTTCTTCTGCTTTGGGTTTACTGGCAGGCTACAAACAACTTCACGGCGTATACTGCCGCCCAAAGTCCACGGAGTTGGGGACTGGCTTGCTGCTGGGAGTCCCAGCAGCTTCTACTGAAGCCTTCCGAGTAAATCGCCAGAACGCCGACACCTCCTCATCTCCACCGCTCCCATGTTTTATTTTGTGTTGCCATAAGTTAGTCTCTCTGCGTTTCTGCGCTGGGCTAATGCTAATGCTAATAATGCTAATGCGAGGATAATAAAATGGCAGCTTCACAAAACTTTTTGGGAGTTTTACGGGGCGTGGTTTGCAATCCTCCCAGCCAATCAGAAATATAGCTCATTCTCACAAAAGAGCCGCTCGAAAGTCCCTTTCGAGGGGGTAAAAAGGTTCTCATGAACTAATTTTAGTACCGGCTCTTTTTGGTGTGAACGCGATAAAAGAGTTCTCATGAACTAAGTTCGCATGAACCTTTGTGGGAAAAGTACCGCAGTGTGAATGAGCCTATTGAGACAGAGTTCAAAGCAAGCTCTCCCTCCACCACAGAGCTCACAGATGCAGTGAAACACTAACGGTTTAAAAGCTCCTCCATGTTTCTCATCAGAAAGTGAAATCTAAAATCTAACTCACTCTTGCTTTCACCAAGAGAAACACATGTTAGTGAGTTGCTGAGCTGCTGTACTGTTTACTTTGTTGCTCCTGGTTTTGGAGATCCACATGTTAGCCTGCCCCAGCAGCATTTTACACAACATAACAGAAATAATATCGATAGTAGCGTCCCTAGCAACCACCTTGGTAACAATGAAAACGTTGTATAGACACAATTTCCTGAAGTAATCTTCGTAATAACTGTTAGGGAAATAATTGTCCTAGACTCCTAGATATGACATACATGACCAACCCTGACGTCTGTTTATCTCCTTTAAGGACATAGGCTGCTTCAGCCATAAAGTTATTGTTCCCATTCTGTGACCGGTCAACACTAGGTCACAGATGGTCTGTTGTTGTGGGTGCACTGGGACACTTCCTTCTTTGTTGTTTGTGGACTCCAAGGTATGAAATGTTCGAGGCCATAAGTGACGGATGCAAGTGACTCAATGTGCCCAACTGTCTAAGCTATCTTATCAAAATATGTTGATCACTCTCTGTGAAACCAGTTAAATGGGCTAACGAGAGAGAGGCGCTCCAGAATTGACGTGGAAACTCTCCCGTGCAGTCTCACCGTGACTGATGTGACTTGTGATGTGAATCTCTCCGGCCGTAACTCCAAATAAACCATCAGTGTTTGACATCAAAAGCTCCTGCTCTACCGTGTCTCCTTCCTGAGTCGGTGACTCCTACTGCATTGCTACACAGAAGTTTCCTCCACAAATTGGCGTTGTCGGCAGGATACCAACAAATCTTCAGAACTGGTAAGTGTGATTTCAAATCTACATTTGGACATTGCCTTACCAGAATCTGTGATTGACGGTATCCTAAAATTACCTGTGAAACTGAGCGGCTGTGTTTCATTTTTGGTTAATGAACATTTGGGGATAATAAACCCAGGGGATCAGTGTCTGGGGACTCAGTCCTGGCTGATTTCCTCTGTGTGTGCTGCTCGGGACGGAAGTGCCATACAAGCATACACAGCTCATGTTTATAGAGACCTTAAAGAAAGGCATCAGTAAAGTGGAGCTTCTGTGTGAAAGCAATGTAAAGATTTGTATTGGACAAATCGCCGAATTCTGGGGGTTTCAGCGGCCAAGCACAGAAAATGAAAATAAGCAGCCAGAGATATTACTGCTATCGCCTCTCTGTAAAACACGGCTCCAGCTGCAGCCGCGGGTGTGTGTGTGTGTAAACCTCCCCGTGCTTGTGGAGCTGGAGAAGTGCAGCTGAGAGGGAGAAAGTCACAGCTTTTTGTCTATAAGTTTTAACTCACACCACCGCCATCTCTATTTAAAATGGAAAAAATAGATGGTCTAAAAAGCACCCGTTGCTTGCGACCGCTTTCTCATGGTTAGACGGACCAGTGCGAGGTGCGTGCATCACCCAATGCGCCACAGTTCCCTATACATGGCTAGAGGAGCTGGTGGCGGTCCGGGGTGCATACATACAATTATAGGCTAATTGATCACAGCTGGGTAGTGGCACGCAAGCGTAGAGCAAACTGTGTTTCATCGTTGGATGAGCTCGATGGCAAGTGTATAGGCTGGTCGAGTAGGACTACAGTCAACCGTGCTGTTGTTGGAGAGAAAGGGTAGCGGGAAAAAGTCTATGTTCTCCTGGTCGGGGGTTCATAGCACCACTAGAATAGAGTAGTGGTGTCGCAAGAGGATAAGCTAGTTATCGCTTTTGGACGGTCTTCAGGCACGATCTTAGCACTTGTACAAGGGTGGACGCGCGAGTCAAGGCGCCCCACTAGAGATAATTCCCTACATTATTATTACATTATATTTAGCTGACGCTTTTATCCAAAGCGACTTACAATTATCGATTACAGGGAAATTCTCCCTGGAGTAACTAAGGACTAAGTGCCTCACTCAAGGGCACACTAGTGGTGGTGTTCCTGGCGGGATTTGAACTCACAACCTTCTGATCTTCAGCCCACCTCACTATCCATTAGACCACCACTATCCACACTACCCCCTCTGAAACCTCCTAATTCGGACTAAATTGAGCTGGATAAGCTTTGCTGTCACGCTGGTGTTTATTACGAGTTCATGTTTTGTTTGTCTGATTGTTTGTATGGGGGGGTCTATATTGGTTTGTCCCGCCGTCTTGTGTATGTTTTGTAACAACTAATAATGAATCAGTCCATAGACAGGGTAAAATGAACTAAACTTTAGTTATCCCACCAAAAGTAAATGACTTGAGAAAAATAAATAATATAAAGATGTAAAGCAAAAAATTCTGGTCGTATAAATGTGCTGCAAAATGAAAATAAATAGCAAAAGAGTGTTTTTATGTCCTGCATCTGAGTGTGCAGAGGAAAAGTAAACAAGAAGCACACTGTTCAGGGTGTGCGCTGTGTAAGAAGAAAATAAGATTATATTGCTTTAAGAATCCATTCTTAAATGGTATTGCTGGTATGTTAAAATATGTTTGTGATCTTGTATAAACCCTATGGCCCGTCCTGCGCCCCGAGACCCTCAGAGACCTGCCTGAGGAGATCAGGGTTGCAACATCTGTTTTTTTAGGTCAATGTTGTATTATTTGTTTAATTTATTCTTAAATCTATGTATTGTATGGTAATAATGAATAAAAACGTAATGTATTGAACACATTCCGAAACAAAGCAGATAAGACAGAACTAGACTCAGACATAATACTAATTGTTGTTGAAACCTTTTGCGCTGTTGCTGCAAAATGGAAACTTTGCTGATTATCTGTTCCAACTGGCCACTGGAATCAGATAATTAATATAAGTTGAAGTTCAATTACAGTTTTAAAAAATAGTTCAAATTATTTCTCGTATCAACCAATTGGTCTCCATAGACATTACTAAAATTAAAATAGTTCTGAAACTACTGACAAGTTTTCTGAAACCGAGCTTATAAACAACAGAGTAAAGGTCGCTGGTTAAGCCAGGATCAATATATTTGTTGAAGTTTTTTATTGTGTGCATAATAAATGTGTGAGCAATTCTTTAAAAAGTATAATCTCTTTAAAATAAGTAATTACAGTTAAAAAATAGATGTTGTTTTCCAAGGGCCTCTCTTTCACAGGCCCACACTTTGAATCATGACACTTCCAAGTCCTACAGAGATCAGTATCACTTTGTGTTGCAAGCCAAATCCAGGGGTTCTTCTCAAGCCCAATTTTAACTACCATAAAGAAAAGTATTGAACCTAGCTCGAGCTAAATGTCAAATGTATTTAATTAATGTGCAAGTGTTTTGATTTAGTTAAAATGCTCCAGTCTAGCTTCCTTCGAGTTTAGTCTCATAACATTCTCACTGCTGTGCTGTCCCAAATGTTTTTAAACCTTGGGCAGACAAGCACACACACACACACACACACACACACACACACACACACACACACACACACACACACACACACACACACACACACACACACACACACACACACACACACTTTGGATAAGTATTCACCTTATCCAAATTGTAAATTGTTGATTAGTAATTCAAGATTAATTATTAAATTAAATGTGGTACATAACATAGAATAAATAAAATAACTTTGACTTGATCATTTTGTTCACAACATTAGACCTTGTCCTCTAATCTCTACTAGAATAAGATACGTGTGCATGTTTGGGTGTTTTAACACTCCCGTAATGTACCTAATCTTGTTATCCTTTTCGTTACAGAGCTGGGAAAATGGTGTATTGATTAGATTCTGATCCGTGCAAGTCCAATTTTGACTGACTTTAGTTCCAATGTTAATGTTAATTTGATTTCAACCCATAAGTAATTATTAAGATTAACTCAACATTTCACATGATGATGGATTAGTGTTCCACATTTTTTCCACTCATTTGTTGTGCAATTAGGCCAATGGTAAAGAGAGACATTGATGACCTTGTGTCCCTTTTGTTGGTACGTGGTTCCATTTGGCCTATGGCCTTGGACGGCTTCACTAAGAGTCACCCAGTTCTACCCTGCTACAGTCCGGCTGAGTGCAATCACAGAGATGCTATGGCTGCTCTACATGAAATGACATTAATGGTCTGGTCCGAGAATGGACACCATTTCCTGCTCCCAGAGAGAATGACGCTCCTCAAACTGAACATTACAGCCGTTGATACTGTCTCACGTGGGTCTGCTTCCCCCACCGAGCCATGAACTGAAAGCTTGACATCGGCTTTGAACACCTGGAAGCCTCCCTGTCACACCAGCACCAACCCTTTGGTCAGTCAGATGGAATTAACGGCTTCACTTAGGGCATTTGGTTCAGAAATATGACTCTCGTTACCGCATAGTGGGTTGTTTTTTTAAGGCTATTCATACTGCTATGCAGAGGATGCCTGGAAGTTGGCAAGCTGTTAAAGGCCCCTACTATTTTTAAAATAGGCCTAATGTCAGGGGCCTCTTAGTTCTACATGTATTCACATTATATAGAACAATGTGTCCACCTGGTAAAAACTAGAGGCTGCACGAAACTCAGGCTACAATACGACCATTCTGTTCTGCTCTAACGATTCAATTGATAGATTCTACGTCAAAACAATTAGCCTTCATTGTTTCCAATGATAACGTCACCTTAAGTGGAGGAATGCAAACCTGTTTTCAAATGTAAGGTTTTGAATTTGTTTGACATTTCTCAGTAATAACACCCTCAGACACCCAATTCCATTCATGCTATGCCATCAGCAATAACCAGTGTTGTGCTAGTTACTGAAAACCAGTAACTAGTTACCATTACTAGTTACTTCATTTCAAAAGTAACTCAGTTACTTTACTGATTACTTACACCAAAAAGTAATGCGTTACTGTAAAAAGTAACTTTTTAGTTACTTAAAAAAAGGCTCCCATTAATGCCCTTATAGCCTTCATTTCAGTACTGTTATTGCATTGGAGAATAATACAATCTGTTGATCAATTTGACATGCATTATATGCAATCTGGATTGAATCGATATTAGCTGGCTTTCCATTTTTGTATATTCTTTCTCCAAGGCAAGGCAAGGCAAGTTTATTTATAGAGCACTTTTCAACACAAGGCAATTCAAAGTGCTTTACAACAAATGAAAGATATTAAGAAAATGGCATTTAAAATCAGTCATTAAAAAGAAAAGCTAATAAAATAAACATTAAAAGAAGAAATACATGGATAAACATTAAAAGAAAAAATACATGGATAAAAGTTACAGTGCAGTCTAAGATATGAATAGTTCAATTAAAAGCAGCGACAAAAAGAAAAGTCTTCAGCCTGGATTTAAAAGTAGTCAGAGTTGCAGCGGACCTGCAGGTTTCTGGGAGTTTGTTCCAGATATTTGGAGCATAATAACTGAACGCTGCTTTACCATGTTTAGTTCTGACTCTGGGGACAGAAAGCTGACCAGTCCCTGAAGACCTGAGAGATCTGGATGGTTCATAATTTAGCAGTAGATCAGAAATGTGTTTTGGACCTAAACCATTCAAAGCTTTATAAACCAGCAGCAGTATTTTGAAATCTATTCTTTGACACACAGGAAGCCAGTGTAAAGACTTCAGAACAGGAGTGATGTGATCCACTTTCTTAGTGTTAGTGAGGACTCGAGCAGCAGCGTTCTGAATCAGCTGCAGCTTCCGAATAGATTTTTTAGTGAGACCTGTGAAGACACCATTGCAGTAGTCGAGTCTACTGAAGATAAAAGCATGGACAAGTTTTTCCAAATCCTGCTGCGACATTAGTCTTTTAATCCTAGATATGTTCTTTAGGTGATAGTAGGCTGATTTAGTAACTGTTTTAATGTGGCTGTTGAAACTCAGGTCAGAGTCCATGACTACACCTAGATTTCTGGCTTCATCTGTTGTTTTGAACATTGCAGACTGAAGCTCAGCGCTAACTTTTATACGTTCTGCCTTGGCTCCAAAAACCATTACCTCAGTTTTATCTTTGTTTAATTGGAGAAAGTTCTGACACATCCAGTCATTGATTTGTTCAATGCACTTACTCAGTGTTTGAATTGGAGCATAGTCTCCTGTTGAAACTGTTACGTAAATTTGTGTGTCATCTGCATAGCTATGGTAACTTATTTTGTTGTTTTTCATTATCTGAGCCAGTGGTAGCATGTAGATGTTAAAGAGAAGAGGCCCCAAGATGGAGCCTTGAGGAACCCCACATGTCATATTTGTCAACTCAGATGTGTATTTACCAATAGAAACAAAGTTGTTTCTGTCCTTTAAGTAGGATTCAAACCAATTTAAGACGGTTTCCGAAAGTCCCACCCAGTTTTCCAGTCGGTCTAGTAATATGCTGTGGTCAACAGTGTCAAACGCAGCACTGAGATCTAATAATACTAACACTGAAGTTCTGCCACTGTCTGTGTTTAAGTGGATGTCATTAAAGACCTTTACAAGAGCAGTCTCAGTACTGTGGTTTGGACGAAAGCCTGACTGGAACACATCTAAACAGTTATTTAAATGCAAAAAATTACTCAGCTGTTGAAAAACAACTTTTTCAATGATTTTACCTAGAAATGGCAGGTTTGATATGGGCCTGTAATTGTTCATTACTGAAGCATCTAGATTATTCTTTTTTAAGAGCGGTTTAATGACTGCAGTTTTCAGGGCCTGTGGAAAAATACCTGAGTGAAGAGATTTGTTTACTATATGAAGTAGATCTGAGGCCATGCAAGGCAAAACATCTTTAAAAAATCCCGTTGGAATAATATCAAGGCAGCAGGAGGAGGATTTCAGAAGTTGAATAATGTCCTCTAGGTTTTTATCATTAATCTGATGGAATTGTGTCATGGTGTTTGAGTTGATGTTAAGTGGACACAGAGACAACACATTTGCTGTTCCTGATGCAGAGGCACTGACTGCTTGTCTTATTTTATGAATTTTGTCAGTGAAAAAGGAGGCAAAATGATTGCACGCCCTGGTGGATAGAAATTCAGAGGCTACTGACACTGGGGGGTTAGTTAGTCTGTCGACAGTAGCAAACAAGGCACGTGCGTTGTTTTTGTTTTTGGTAATGATGTCAGAGAAGAACGATTGTCGTGCGTTTTTCAATTCCAAATTATAAAGGCCAAGTCTCTCTTTATAGATTTCAAAGTGAACCTGGAGATTTGTTTTTCGCCACCTGCGTTCAGCTTTTCGACACTCTCTTTTTTCTGCTCTCACGGTCATGGCCTTTCTCCATGGAGATATTTTGTTGCCAGTCACTTCTTTTACCTTAGTTGGAGCAATGGCATCTATAATATTTTTAATTTTTGAATTAAAATGATCTACTAGCTCATTTACTGAGATGTTAGCAGGGGCAAGTGTGGAAGAAAAATTCTGAGTAAACATTTCCCTAGTATTTTCAGTTAAATATCGCTTTGTGGTTACCTCTTTTTGAACATTTTTGTGAACAGAAATAGAGCTCTCAAAGAAAACACAGGAATGATCAGAGAGCGCAACATCAGTCACCACAACCTTAGAGATATTCAGACCCTTTGAGATAATTAAGTCCAGAGTGTGCCCCTTATTGTGCGTGGGCTCCGTCACATGCTGAGTCAGTCCATGGCTATCAAGAACACAAAACAGTTCTTTTGCCCCTCTGTTCTGGGGGTTGTCAACATGGATGTTAAAATCACCAACAATGACTAAACGGTCAAAGTCAATACACACTATAGACAGCAGTTCAGTAAAGTCATCAAAAAAGCTTGCACAGTATTTGGGTGGTCTATAGATATTTAGGAACAGAGCTCGAGAGGAGCATTTCAGCTGAAGGGCCACATATTCAAAAGAAGCAAAGTTCTCATAAGATGTCTTCCTGCATTGAAGAGAATCATTGAACAGAATAGCAACTCCACCCCCTTTCTTATGCATTCTTTCCTGACTCATAAAACTAAAGTTGGGAGGGGTTGATTCGATAAGAACAGCTGCACTGTTATTTTGTTCAATCCAAGTTTCTGTTAAAAACATAAAATCGAGATTGTGCTCAGTGATAAAATCATTGATTAAAAATGTTTTTCCTGCCAAAGACCTGACATTTAATAAAGCTAGTTTAAGTTCGTTAAACACACTATCAGTCATGTTTTTTGTAACAAGCTGTGGCTGACATGGAATCACTGCTAAATTAAATAAACTCACACAAACGTTTGAGCGCTTCCTGTATCTAAGATGATTCACCGCTCTTAATCTATTACCTATCAACACAGATATCGGCAAAGCTATAGGCAGGCAGGGCCCTGGCATGTCCTGGAAAGAGTTGAGAGTGCCATACGCCCTTGAGCCTGGACCCAGCACACATCAGTAAGCATTTTGTACACACACATCCTTATCAGGCTTCGGAGACTGCAGATGCTTTCTAGAAGGGAGGGGAGGTGGTTGACGTAGGCACGGTGATGGAGACGGGGGAGATGGCGCAGGGGTAGAAGACAGGCTGCCAGGGGGGGGAGGTGGTTGACGTAGGCTCGGTGATGAAGACGGGGGAGATGGCGCCCGTCTCCGCGGTGATTTTGGTGGGCGTCGTTGAGGAGCGGGGGTAAAGGACATGCTGCCAGCCCTGCGTATCGCCTTAGTTTGGTTATTGACGCAGGCAGTTGAAAATGTTAGAGATAAACAATTTCACTCCTGACTTGTTCAGGCAAACTCCATTTGCCTTGAAAAGATGTCTGCGATCCCAGAAAAAGTTAAAATTGTCAATATAATGGACAGAATGGTCAGTACAGGCATTGGAAAGCCAGGTGTTCAGTGCAAACAATCTGCTGAATCTCTCCACTCCTCTTCTGACTGGCGGTAGAGGGCCACTGATGAACACCTCCGCATTTAGAGAGCTGACAGTTTGCAACAAACATTTAAAGTCTTCTTTCAGCACTTCTGACTCTTGTTTCACAACATCATTTGTTCCAATGTGTAGTACCACATTCTTCACAGTTGGATGTTTAGCCCCAATATGCAGGATCTTCTCAGCCAAGTCAGAGACCATATCCTTGGGAAAACAGAGTACTTTGGTGTTGTTCTTACTACACAGACTTTTTACATCTCTCATAGCAGAGTCACCCACAATCAGAGTTTCAGGCCCAGTCGTTAGCTTTCCCTCTAGCCTTTTACTTTTGGAGTAGCTATTAACTTCGGCTATTCTTACCCTGCTGTGTGAAGAGGACAGGTTATCCAGGTCATCAGAAAGAGATCTCCGGTTCTCGGTCAGCGGAGCGTATCTGTTCTGGATTGGCACACTTGGTGGTTTAGGAGGATTGTTTGTAATTCTCCCTTTAGCAGCTGTCCACGGCTGATTCCTTGTATGAACAGGGGTTGAAGAGGCGCTCTTCCTGGGTGATAACAATGCAGGCCAGCCGGTCGCATCACAGATTTCAGATCGCTGGGCTCTGCCTGTTATCCGTCCTCCCAAATCCCATGGAAATGATTTACTCTTCGGCTTTGCACCCAGAGAGTTCCAGGGAGGACTACCACTTGTAGATGTATTACCCAGTACACAGGCCCCCTGTTCCTTGGAATCCTTGTAGCTGCTAACTAGCTGTGAGTTAGCATACCCGTCTCCATTATTTTGCAACACTGGTAAAGTGGTGTCATTCCCACAACATAGTCCATTCACTTCCACGTTAACTTCCAACCGTTGCATTTTCATTTCCAACACAGCCATCTTCTGTAGAAGTTTGTGGAAGTCATCTGTAGAGAACGGAGGCATTTTGCTACCAACTAGCATGCAGTAGCCTACCAGGCTTTAGCTGTTGCTAGGCCACGCTACTGTAAGACTGAGGTCGTCGTAAAAATGTTGAAATATGGCTGAAACCCTCCGTCAATTTACGAAGATGAACTGTCCCAGTGATAAGTTAATGTCCAGGAGCCGCTGCTCGAAGTTTTCAGAGAATAAGAATAGGAAAATCAGCATAAAAAGTAAGCAGAGGCAGGAGCAAGCAGAAAAGCGTCTGCACTGTAAGAAAGGAGGAAGGTAGCAGGCCGTGTGCCGCTCGGACATGATATCATGCTAACTAGCTCCCAGAAAGCGGGTGACTCCACTGTAGCAATAGCCTGCATGTGTTCTACAACATACCGTGCAATGGCTTTATCGACTTTTCCCTAGGCTAGCATTCCCTTGGTTAAAATCCAGCCGCTGTTGCTTAGGTGGAGGTGGAGTGGCGACGGCTGAGTCTGGGTCTGTGCCGGTCTTAATTACTAGCTTCGTCCCAGCATGTTGTTTTTGCAGATGTTTTAAGAGATTTGAATTTCTGGTTTGGGCAGTAGATAGACTCTTTGACCTGCCAGGACACAACTTACATTTAACAGAAACTTTCTTTTCATTGTGCTCGACAAAAGTGAAATAGTGAGAATATCTCCAGGTGGAGAAACTAGACTTGGGCTCCGCCGCCGCCATTCGCTAGTCTTGTTAGTAAACAACACAGACACGCCCACAGCTACAGCCCGTCTCCGCATGTGACGCAGGAAGTATTTAAGTACATTTACTCAAGTACTGTACAGTTCTCATCTCTGTTCGCCTGGCTGTTGACTATATAAAAGAACTAACGCAGTAACGGAGTAACGCACCATGTAGTAACGGTAACTGAGTTACTGAATTTAAAAAGTAATGCGTTAAAGTACTAGTTACTGCCAAAAATAACGGCGTTACAGTAACGCGTTACTTGTAACGCGTTACAGTAACGCGTTACTTGTAACGTGTTAGTCCCAACAAAGTAAATAACTCAGATGTTAAGGGGGTTGAAGCTTTTCCTCCCAAATCAGATATGCTTTGTTTTTCAACAAAGGTATACATTTCCTGCATAATATGCTGCACACAGGTGATACTGAGTCTTCTCGAGTAATAGATTATAAACTACACCATGCTTAAATAGATTCCTAAGTTATTATTTCACATGTGACATATGTAAGAAAAGGGAGGGAAGAGTCAATTATATTGAGTAATTGATTTTATATTGGAACATTTATTACTCAAACCTATTTTATGGAAGAGGAAAAATATATTTTTCTGATAAACTAGTATTTTATCAAATGGTGAATTAATATAACATTTAGAATCATTGAGAAGGGGTTATATCCAGAGACTAGCTCACCTTTAAATTACAATAACATTTCTCTGCTTTGGACTGATGAGTATATGATTCTTGTATGTTAAATGACTAACACAAACCTTACATTTATGCATGTGCATGTGTCAGGAAGGCTCCCAAATAATTCTGAGGGGCCTATCCTATTTTTGTAATTAAATGATAATGTGCTAATCCATTACTTTGAGTTGTCTGCACTCAGGAAAACATCCCTATCAGGTGTTAACCCAATAACTAGGACAGCTCTGAAGGCCAAGGGTCAGAGAGAGAGGGTCACACTCTCCGGCTGCAGAGGGCACTCCCATCCACGGGCAAGGAGGCACGAGGTCGTTCGAGATGAGAGGATTCTAATCTTCAACTATCTGAGGAGATGGGATGCTTCTTCACCATTCTGCACGGTGGGCTCAGGCAGACAACCCTGCGGGACGTGCGAGGGCTTCAGAGGCTTCATACAAGGTTCCTTGTTTCTTGGAGGAGCAGATGTCTTCCTAACCTCTCCATCACGGGGGGAGACTTGGATGCACCATTTGGAATACGCAGTTGCACTGCTCTCAAGCAGATAGCAGAAGGAATGCAGGCAGATGAGCCTCCGTTTGACTGGGGGATCATACAGTGCTCACTGAATTGAGCCAGCCAGCTAATCTACAGTATCAGGATGCCTTTACACACACCAGACACTCTTTGTCATAAAGAGAGGAGGAGAACGAGTCAGAAAGACTGAAGGACATGTTCTTCCAGCTCTCGTACAAAGATGAACTTTGAATTGATTTTATATCTTGGATGTTTACAGATGTACAATTAATGACTGTCTTTATATTTCTAATGACCAGACATGTGTTGAATAGTGGTGATTAATATATTTTGCCGGATCAGATTACACCTTCGCACTAAACAAAATTAATTAATTAATATTTTCCGATTATAAAGTATTGAATAATAAGATATTTCTACTATTATCACAGATAATGTTAATATCCTTAATCGTCCAGCAATCAGGCTTAACAACACTACTCTTTAATGTATTATCCATGCACAGAAAGACCTACAATGATGTTTCAAGTACTGGATTAATTTCAGTTTTGGCCCAAAACAAATATTTTTGCTATTGTGCATCTGTGTTTTATGTGTGTTCATTATTGTGCTTTTGACGAAAGATGATCAAACACTGATGAGAGATGATTTTTCCTATTATGATTGGCTGTATCAATCATTGTGATTGAATGTTTCAATCTTATTCTACTTTGTGATGTAATTGATGTAAGTCCACACTCAAATCTGAAGATTCCCATTGATTTAAGTATTGACCAAATTATTATTAGACTAATGTTTTTTAGGTGATCATAAATGATAAAAAGAGTGGACTGTTAGGGAAATAATTGTCCTCGACTCCTAGATATGACGTGCATGACCAACCCTGATGTCTGTTTATCTCCTTTAAGGACATAGGCTGCTTCAGCCATAAAGTTATTGTTCCCATTCTGTGACCGGTCAACACTAGGTCACAGATGGTCTGTTGTTGTGGGTGCACTGGGACACTTCCTTCTTTCTTGTTTGTGGACTCCAAGGTATGAAATGTTCGAGGCCATAAGTGACGGATGCAAGTGACTCAGTGTGCCCAACTGTCTAAGCTATCTTATCAAAATGTGTTGATAACTCTCTGTGAAACCAGTTAAATGGGCTAACGAGAGAGAGGTGCTCCAGAATTGACGTGGCAACCCACCTGTGCAGTCTCACCGTGACTGCTGTGACTTGTGATGTGAATCTCTCCGGCCGTAACTCCAAATAAACCATCAGTGTTTGACATCAAAAGCTCCTGCTCTACCGTGTCTCCTTCCTGAGTCGGTGACTCCTATTTGCATTGATACACAGAAGTTTCCTCCACACTTCTCACTCCTTTTCGAACACTAGAGGTGGC
Organism: Harpagifer antarcticus; assembly: GCA_902827135.1. Classification (NCBI taxonomy): domain Eukaryota; kingdom Metazoa; phylum Chordata; class Actinopteri; order Perciformes; family Harpagiferidae; genus Harpagifer; species Harpagifer antarcticus. The sequence goes on from CADEHL010001130.1 coordinate 132,367, forward strand.
ACTGTTTATGTTGCTAATGCTGTTGTTGTTGTAAATGTCATTTTTTGTTTTGATGTCTCTTTCATGACTATGCACTGCAACATTTGTTTTGTAATTATTTATTTTACTTGTTCGAAATAAATGTATCAATCAATCTGCTGTGTGACTCTGATCTCTGAAGAGTCCTTCTTCTACTTTTCTACACACTTTGTTTTGCACCTGCCTTTGTTTAGTCAGGCTTTTAGTTCTTTAGTTGCTTGATTACAAATGTTAAGCAGCAAACCCCAAAGTTATTCTGTGTGTGAAAGAGTTTGTTATTTGAAATTAGTCTCCTACTGAACTGTTTCAAACACGTCATGTGGTCTTAATGTGATCTTATCAAAGTTAAAGAGGATTATAAAAAAACATGTACTAAAGCACAACCACACACACACACACACACACACACACACCACCTATGATAAGGACATGCAGCGTATTGCACAACACCTCTCATCACATCATGGAGCTATTGAATGTGTGTCAGTCTGAATGGAAGTGTTCTGGCCTCACAGCATCGTTATTAAAGCTTCTCTGCTATTAGACAGGTGATGGTAGCTTAGCAACTGAAGCTCACCTGACTATCATGACTGTTGTTATCATGTTGTGGCATTAGCCGTTTTCTACAGGCATATTTTATCAACGTTGTTTTCTGTATGATTGTACTGAGTGTAGCCCATAGTGATTCCTCCTGATGGCTGACATAATAAAAGACTACAAGAACACTTATGAGGCAGTGTGCTGCTCTTCAACAAATTACAGCCAACAGGTGGTCGTTAAAAGATAAAAGTTATGGGGTCTCATTATTTGACCCAAAGGGCTATTCTGTATATGAGGCCCTGAAGTATCTTCTCCATTATCTGTATCAAATGCACATTGATGCCACCAAATGACACAATAATAATAGAAAGTACTACAAATGAATTAATTTACATCTTAAATTATTAATATATACACAACATATTTTTTACAAATATCCAACCTTCAAATGTACATTTTAAATCAACATTGCTCTGCACACTTGCTAGAGAACATGTGTGTGGTAATCTCAGTCCCTTTGTAGGGCTGCGAGAGTATGGCTAAAAGCATGTGAGTAAATCTCACTGTAACTATTGAATTATGACCGATCATAACTCAGCTGTATGCACACACATTTAGCATGGGTTAGGAAACGGGCTCTGTGTTACAAGACGGGTCGGGGGGTTTGGCGGCACTCTGTGTACACACACACACACACACACACACACACACACACACACACACACACACACACACACACACACACCACTGCAGACTCTCTGCACGGTGGAGCAGCGGAGTCCGGCGGGTGAACACACGTTCACCAAGCCGAAAAAACTATATCCGGTCACAGAGATCTGCTATTTTAAAGTAAAGTCAACACATATCGACCCTAAATATAGTCTATATTAAGAACGAGCAAAGTTTTAACTTAGGCTTATATATCGTTTTTGGTAAACATTACATATAAATATATACAGTAAGGTGGCAGACATCATTTAATGAATTTTAACTGAACAATAACTGAATGAGTTTGTCTCACTCTTAGACCAGCAGGGGAACCAAATCTATGCAGACTGCTGCAATAAGTACATTAATTAACTGTCTCACCGATGTTTGTCTGAATGAATATGATAATATTAACAATCATATTATTCCTATCAGCTGTCAATCACTGTTATGATTCACATATTAATTCATTATTGAATAAACTATAGTTTTTGGAGAGTTAATGATGAATGTTCCTCAAGATGCTTGCTCACCCTCCTTCAAATTTGAAAGACAAGTAATTATATCATAAATCAAAATTCAAAAGAGTCAAAGGAACAGTTCAGCGCCCCACGACTTTACTGCAAACAGTTACAACCTGGACTTTACATCAGAAAGAACGAACATTAAAGAAGTGACTAACTGCATCAGTTAGGGTTAAACAACGGGTGTTCAGCTAAAACATCGCTGCAGTTATGATCCAGTGGAAAGTCCTTACCTGCTGGCCTTGTTAAATCAAAGTGGTTACTTTCTTTTGGCTGGGCAGCAGGAACGTGCACAGACATTTTGGGGGGCGGGTGCTCAAGTGAGAAAAAGGGCACTTCCCCTAATTATTTATAAAAATAAAATGTAAAACAAAAAGTGAAATATAGTTGCACATCTCTGAATTACTGACCAATTTATTTTTAATAACCTGACACTCACGCAATTGTTTAATGCTCAGCAGAATTCTACAAAATAATCAGTTCACACAGAGACAATGGTCTTCTTTGGTATTCACTAAGCACAAGAGCAGACAACAAACTAGTACAATTAATAGTTATTAAATGAGCAGCCAACAATCAAAATTATGGAGTTACAGTTTACGGACATTACAGGCAAAAAGATCGTTTTTTCATGTACTTGTTATTTTGGTCTATTTTGCTTCCATGTTTTCTTTCACTCTAATGGAAAGAAACACATAAATGGTGTTCGTTTTACTACCATGTCTGAATTCATCTATAGATTTAAAGCTAATCTGCATTTAAACATAACATTTCAGGGGGAAATACTGACTTGACGTAAGTAACTATCTGGGGAAGTAGTGAGGTGATATGTTTTTTTGTTTTATCCTTTTCACCTGCCTTGGTAACTGCATGCAAATTAGCGCATTTTAATTAGGCCTAGCTAACGGCTACTTTACATATCAATGTGGCGATTGTGATGACGTTATTAGATACACATTTTACTGTATTCACTTTAGGTGTCTGCCCTTATCTACAATTAAAAAAAGGGGGAAAAATGGCACATTCTCTGGAGGAAGAAAAAGGGCAGGGGCTCAAGCCCACTTTGATGTCTGTTGGTGCATTCCCACGGAGCGCGGTTTAACCGTGCCGCGTCGTGCCGGACCCGTTTTTGGTTGCGTCCACTATGCCTAGTTCCGGCCCGGGGCTACTTTTTCACTTTTTTTCTGGCCCGACAAAATCGTGGTTCTATCGGGGCCAACAAACAGGCTGAGTCGGGGAGAGAGAATCGCTGGCAAGGGGGCTACAACTACAACAAGATGAACATATTTGACCGTGATTTAATTGTAATACACGTTTCAAAATGATGCCGAAGTAACAACATACTGATATCGGTTAGTAAAAACCATGAGTTAATGCTTTGACAAGTCTGCAGACAGACGGCAGGTGAAAAACCCTTTTAAAATGCGTGTTTTCTGAATGGAGATCAGCTAAGCTAACGCAGTATATGCTCCGTCCGTCCACACTCACAACAACGGCCTACAGACATAAATAAACCAGCGACTGTATTCTCCATGACACAGACATGGTTTGTACTTGTTTAACTTTTGTCTAGTTTCTGAACAGATATGAGGAGCTGTGAGCTCTGAGTGCTAACAGCTAACGGCTGATGTTGGTTTTCTGGGGTGCTCATTGAAGATGACGTCACGGCTCCGCCTACACTGTTTTACTATAGTTACTGCCCCAGCTCCTAAACTGTAATGGAAGCACAGCTTTAAAGTGAGCCGGGCCTAACAAGGCCTAACAAAACCATACTAAGTCGAGCGAGGCCTGCGGTGGAAATGCACCATATGTGTGCGCGTGCCTGCTGGGCAGTGTAGTTTTACACACCGTCTTATTTGACTTTCTCAGGACTTAAAACTGTTTTTTGCAAAAAAGACCCCCACAAAGAAAAAAATATATACACACATACAAGGTCATCATCTTAACAGTTTTTTATGCTCATCCGTGAGCAGAGCATCAAGTTGGCGTCTACAGCTGAATGCGGCGATTACCATGTTGTTCAGCAAAACCCACTAAAGCTTTAGATCTTAATAAGTTTGTGAGGCGTTTTGATTCAATGCTGAGTACAGCCAAACTTGACAGTCTCTTCTCTGTCATTGTAGACCACAAATACCTCATTCCTTCCGTCTGCTTGGGTCCGAATGCTTCTCGTTTTGCGCCATCCCGTTCAAATGAAATCGCCGTGCTGCATTCACTTGCAATCGGACATTAGAGATTTTCTTTCATAAATGTCCGATGAGCCACAACTTTTCTTTCAAAACTAAAATCTACTTTTACTCAAGTACAAGATCTGAGTAATTCTACTTTTACTCAAGTACAAGATCTGAGTAATTCTACTTTTACTCAAGTACATGATCTGAGTACTTCTACCCCCTCTGACTGAAGTGTACATTTGATATACTTTAATGGAGTATTATATATAATATTTAATATATTATCCTTTTCCCTTCACTATATCTGTAAAGCGTCTTTGAGCACCTGTAAAAGCGCTAACAAATTAAATCTATTATTATTATTATTATTATTATTACCATCTTAAGCTTCTTTAATCCTCCTCTCCTCTTCAGTTCAGACAGAAATATAGTGTTTGTCTCCACTACATTCATTTCTCAGCTGGAGGTAGCCTACTAGTTACATCTAACACCTAATAAATGATGATATGCTGATAAAGATGAAGTTAAACTTTAATCCCAAAAACACTTAGATTCTGTGGGGGTCTTTCTTTTGTCTTAGGTACAATTATAATGTGTTTAAATGAGTCTCAAATGTTGCACAGTGGACATGCGGTCCTAATATTGTCTTTTCAAAGTTACAAATAATCATAAAAAAACATGCATAAAAGCTCATCACAACCAAACACACACACACACACACACACACACACACACACACACACACACACACATTGGAGTTGGCCTTTTGATGTGGGGGTTTGAGATAAGCCTGGGATGTTAATCTATATGTTGATTAAGACACCCTCTGTGAGGTGAGAAGCGAGGGGATGGAGTTAGTTAGTTAAGACGCTCAAACTAAATAAAACAGCCATTATTTTTCACTCACTAAGACACCTAAAAACGTTATTGTCCTCTCTAGATTTGATTCAGGGTTTTGTTTTAAATGATATGTGTTTGCTAAGAATGTTTCTTTTCAAGTTTTTGTGAAACTGTTAACTACAAGGAAGTATCTGTTTTGCAAAGAGGTTATTCATACTCATTTAAAAAGATCTTATTTAGGTTTTTAATAGTGATACCTAGGGATATTCTCTTTAGTTTGTATGGATTTTGAACTAATGTGTAATTACTTTATTAACTATAAGAAAGTCTCTCTGAAGAGGGAAATAATAAATATCCTATTCCTCCCATGATCTTGTCTTTTTTATAATTACTTCACACAACTATAAGGAAGGCCAATATGAAGTTATGTGAGGGTGTAATATTAGAATTGTTGCTGTATGCAACAAAAACAAGGTTTGACTGGTAAAGACTCTCACTTTTACAGAGAGCTCCACCGGCCCCTCAACATAACAAGTCCCGCCCTCCTCACCAGATCATTTAAAAGTAAGGGGGTGGAAATAGATGAAAAAAGAAATACGCTCAAACTAAATAACAAGCCAGTCATTTACACTCACCAAGTCACCTTTCAAAAAAGAAAAATGGCCAAGAGACGCCTAGATATGGGTTTAAACAAGTCACACCCTCCTCACCAGATCATTTAAAACTAAGGACCCCTCAAAGAAAAGCATTGTGTTTTCTACCTAGGTAAAAGGTCTTACGAAAATGTGTTATCTCTGTATCAAGATGATGTGTTTAAAAATGAATTTTGTGAAAAATACCAACGGTGTGAGAGACGTCATAAAGACACTCATTTTAACCACAGTGTTTGTTCTCTACAAATGTTTAAAGATTGTTACAAAATGTAAAAAATAAAAAAGGTATGGAGACTAAATTAATTCAGGTGACTCTGTCTTTATTAGGAAAACAAAAATATAATACAAATGGTTTAAGAGGTCAAATGTAACCATCTTGGACTTAATATTCAAAACAAAATACTTTATCTGAATACATTTTCTTTTAAACGCACTTTTCGAAATTATTTATTTATTATTTCAGTGGAACAATCCAGTTTCTGTTAACATCAATGCTTTTTTCTCTTTCCTTGTGTTACTAAGATACTTTTAGACCCACTTTGGCATATGCAACACTTAACAACTGGTAGAATATGAAGTACTTTGTAAGGATTTTGTTTTTCTTTTAAATAGCGTTTCTTTTTTGTAAAAACACTTGTTCAGTTAAACAAGGTTTTTTCTTTTTCTGATAACCTTACATATTTTAGTTATTTTCTACTACCAAGATACTTTAAGATACACCTTGATGTACGCAACACTTAACAAAGGGTATAATATGAAGTACTTGGTAAGGAATGGGGTTTTTCTTTAGGGGGTGCAAAACTTTAGAACTGGGTAAAATATTCATTAATTTTAATGAATTGAGTTTTCTTTTCTTTTTGATTTTCAACATACTATTTGTACACAATGACTTTTTCCATATTTCTGACAAAACTATACTTTTTGACTTTTTCCGTAAAATCTTGACAAAACTATTACTTATTCTTAATTTTGACCTATTGCTGCGTGGTTGGAAATGATAGATGAAAAAGCTACAACGCTTAAAGAACTTTTTTTTTAAACTCTCAATTCTATAAATGACTCCCCCCATTCAACGCAATAAGTCCCACCCTCCACTCGGCAAATCATCTAAAACGAAGAACCCCACTAAGACGACCGTTGTAAACTAGCCATGGATCTGAGAATAACCAAGACTCCCCCCGCGAGTTGCAGCCAGGAACAGACTCCTGGACTACCATCATCACCACCATTCTGGACCCCCGAATCCTGCAATACTACTGCTGCTGATTTTGCTCCTTGGGCCAAGACGTCTCTGTTTGTGGACACAGTGAAATCGGTGTTGGTTGATATTGTGGAGGGGGTGATACATCGGTACAGAGAAGAAATCTGCAACGGGTGCCGAGTCAGTCACCCCGGCCAGAGGCAACACGATTTTATGAATGACATGTCCGATTTCTACTTCAGAAACAATTACAAAGCGTTAATGAAAAGACTCTGGCTCACCGACTTCATTACTGAGATCGACCAGACTCTTATTGATAAAGACATTTTCACGGATGATTGGAGGATCCAAGGCACTTCGGAGGCTTTTCTTCACAATCTCAAAAATTGCAGACGCCTCAAGGAGAGACTTGAAAAGATCCATGCCGAGTTGGATGGAGAAGAAGAAGACTATTAACCAGCAGTTGACTGAAGCCAGGGATTTGTTCGATACATTGACTTTTCTCTTTTAAAGTAAAATAAAAATGGGAAACTACTATGCAAAATGCTCTGTATATATTGATCACAATATAGTCAACATCCTTTTAATAAGTGTGGCAATGAGGACGATTGAAAACAGAATGAGTAGTGACCCCTGTGTAAAAAGAACGGCTGAAGTTTGTAAACTGGAAGACATTATGGATATCGTTCGTTCTGGCAGTACTATTCCGGGTCATTGGGAAACGATTATAAACGAAACATTTAAAGTGGTCCTGGAATCTTCATTTTCCGAAACATTCTGTAACATTACCGCAGAAATGAAAGAAACATCAAAAGTGTATCATGTGCTCTCACTGTATGCTCTGTTTGTAGATGTGATGCATCTTTGTGTCGAAAACAGCATACACATGAATATTCTGACTGAAGTGAAAAAACTCCACCATGATATTTCCAGTAATATGGGGAATTCTAAGCTGGAGACAGTCCTGGGGATGTTACAATCAGTATAACTATTGATTTTTGTGTGTGAACAAATAAAAAATGTAAATAGAACATTTTTTAAAAATAAAAAAGTGTTTTTTACATTTAAAAACTGTTGTCTTCATTATAGCAAGGGGAGTGTGTCTGATACATGTGTATTACAGTCCTTCACATGCACTGGTGTCTTAATTATAACAAGGGGAGGATAACAGGGAAGATGTAGGATAAATGTGTACTGAAATGTGCGTATTATACACCCACAGAAACACAGAAACGCAGAAACATGGAAACACAGAAACACAGACACACAGAAAACACTAGTATGGTTTTTGTGTTTTCAGTGTTTTCTGTGTGTGTGTGTCTGTACACACAAAGCACAAATCATTTAAAACAAACCCTGAATCAAATCTAGAGAGGACCATTATGAGTCAGATGCTTGACGAAATCTACTAAAACAAAGTACTTCATGGTAGTGGTCAGCTTTTATACACAAAAGTGTATCTTTTCAGTAACTTTCTCAGAGAATTTAAGCATAAATCTGTCAAATGTTCAAAACAGCCTTGTTTCACTGAAATAGCCTCAAAATCACAAACTGCCATTAAGAGTCAGATGCTTGACGAAATCTACTCAGAGTACTTCATGGTAGTGGTCAGCTTTTTAAACACAAAAGTGTATCTTTCAGTAACTTTCTGAGAGAATTTAATCATAAATCTGTCAAATGTTCAAAACAACCTTGTTTCACTGAAATAGCGTCAAAATCACAAACTGGCTGAAACTGTACAGTGAATTGGAGAAATTACAGCACAGAGTTTTCTACTACGACACAGATAGTATAATCTATGTGACAAGACAGGGGCAGTCTCCAGTACTTTCATGGCGGTGGTCAGCTTTTTTAAATACAAAAGTGTATCTTTCAGTAACCTTTTGAGAGAATTAAGCATACATCTGTCAAATGTTCAAAACAGCCTTGTTTCACTGAAATAGCCTCAAAATCACAAACTGCCATTAAGAGTCAGATGCTTTACGAAATCTAATAAAACAGAGTACTTTCATGGTAGTGGTCAGCTTTTAAACACAAAGTGTATCTTTCGGTAATTTTCTGAGAGAATTAAGCATAAATCTGTCAAATGTTCAAAACAGCCTTCACTGAAATAGCCTCAAAATCACAAACAGCCATTAAGAGTCAGAATCCTAACGAAATCTACTCAGAGTACTTCATGGTAGTGGTCAGCTTTTAAACACAAAAGTGTATCTTTTCAGTGATAAAAAAAAGGTTGGGATGCATTTTGTGTAACCCCTTTCACACGTATCCCAACCTTTTTTTTAAATTTTTGGTCTGGTAAGCATAACTTTTAGGGATCCCCCAGATAAAACCTCCATGTGCAGTGGAGTCTCCCCCTGTCTTGTCACATAGATTATACTATCTGTGTCGTATTAGAAAACTCTGTGCTGTAATTTCTCCAATTCACTGTATAGTTTCAGCCAATTTGTGATTTTGACGCTATTTCAGTGAAACAAGGCTGTTTTGAACATTTGACAGATGTATGCTTAAATTCTCTCAGAAAGTTACTGAAAATATACACTTTTGTGTTTAAAAGCTGACCACTACCATGAAGTACTCTGAGTAGATTTCGTTAGGATTCTGACTCTTAATGGCTGTTTGTGATTTTGAGGCTATTTCAGTGAAGGCTGTTTTGAACATTTGACAGATTTATGCTTAATTCTCTCAAAAAGTTACCGAAAGATACACTTCTCTTTTTAAAAAAGCTGGCCACTACAGAGAAAGTACTCTGTTTTATTAGATTTCGTCAAGCATCTGACTCTTAAGGGCAGTTTGTCATTTTGAGGCTATTTCAGTGAAGGCTGTTTTTGACCATTTGACAAAATGTATGCTTAATTCTCTCAAAAAGTTACCGAAAAGATACACTTTTCTTTTTTAAAAGCTGAAAAGTAGATAAAGAAGTACTCTGTGTCAGGAGATTTCGTTAAGCATCTGACTCTTAATGGCAGTTTGTGATTTTGAGGCTATTTCAGTGAAGGCTGTTTTGAACATTTGACAGATTTATGCTTAATTCTCTCAAAAAGTTACCGAAAGATACACTTCTCTTTTTAAAAAAGCTGGCCACTACAGAGAAAGTACTCTGTTTTATTAGATTTCGTCAAGCATCTGACTCTTAAGGGCAGTTTGTCATTTTGAGGCTATTTCAGTGAAGGCTGTTTTTGACCATTTGACAAAATGTATGCTTAATTCTCTCAAAAAGTTACCGAAAAGATACACTTTTCTTTTTTAAAAGCTGAAAAGTAGATAAAGAAGTACTCTGTGTCAGGAGATTTCGTTAAGCATCTGACTCTTAATGGCAGTTTGTGATTTTGAGGCTATTTCAGTGAAGGCTGTTTTGAACATTTGACAGATTTATGCTTAATTCTCTCAAAAAGTTACCGAAAGATACACTTTTCTTTTTAAAAAAGCTGGCCACTACCGAGAAAGTACTCTGTTTTATTAGATTTCGTCAAGCATCTGACTCTTAAGGGCAGTTTGTCATTTTGAGGCTATTTCAGTGAAGGCTGTTTTTGACCATTTGACAAAATGTATGCTTAATTCTCTCAAAAAGTTACCGAAAAGATACACTTTTCTTTTTTAAAAAGCTGAAAAGTAGATAAAGAAGTACTCTGTGTCAGGAGATTTCGTTAAGCATCTGACTCTTAATGGCAGTTTGTGATTTTGAGGCTATTTCAGTGAAGGCTGTTTTGAACATTTGACAGATTTATGCTTAATTCTCTCAAAAAGTTACCGAAAGATACACTTTTCTTTTTAACAAAGCTGGCCACTACCGAGAAAGTACTCTGTTTTATTAGATTTCGTCAAGCATCTGACTCTTAAGGGCAGTTTGTCATTTTGAGGCTATTTCAGTGAAGGCTGTTTTTGACCATTTGACAAAATGTATGCTTAATTCTCTCAAAAAGTTACCGAAAAGATACACTTTTCTTTTTTAAAAGCTGAAAAGTAGATAAAGAAGTACTCTGTGTCAGGAGATTTCGTTAAGCATCTGACTCTTAATGGCAGTTTGTGATTTTGAGGCTATTTCAGTGAAGGCTGTTTTGAACATTTGACAGATTTATGCTTAATTCTCTCAGAAAGTTACCGAAAGATACACTTTGTGTTTAAAAGCTGACCACTACCATGAAAGTACTCTGTTTTATTAGATTTCGTAAAGCATCTGACTCTTAATGGCAGTTTGTGATTTTGAGGCTATTTCAGTGAAACAAGGCTGTTTTGAACATTTGACAGATGTATGCTTAATTCTCTCAAAAGGTTACTGAAAGATACACTTTTGTATTTAAAAAAGCTGACCACCGCCATGAAAGTACTGGAGACTGCCCCTGTCTTGTCACATAGATTATACTATCTGTGTCGTAGTAGAAAACTCTGTGCTGTAATTTCTCCAATTCACTGTACAGTTTCAGCCAGTTTGTGATTTTGACGCTATTTCAGTGAAACAAGGTTGTTTTGAACATTTGACAGATTTATGATTAAATTCTCTCAGAAAGTTACTGAAAGATACACTTTTGTGTTTAAAAGCTGACCACTACCATGAAGTACTCTGAGTAGATTTCGTCAAGCATCTGACTCTTAATGGCAGTTTGTGATTTTGAGGCTATTTCAGTGAAACAAGGCTGTTTTGAACATTTGACAGATTTATGCTTAAATTCTCTGAGAAAGTTACTGAAAAGATACACTTTTGTGTATAAAAGCTGACCACTACCATGAAGTACTTTGTTTTAGTAGATTTCGTCAAGCATCTGACTCATAATGGTCCTCTCTAGATTTGATTCAGGGTTTGTTTTAAATGATTTGTGCTTTGTGTGTACAGACACACACACACAGAAAACACTGAAAACACAAAAACCATACTAGTGTTTTCTGTGTGTCTGTGTTTCTGTGTTTCTGTGTTTCCATGTTTCTGCGTTTCTGTGTTTCTGTGGGTGTATAATACGCACATTTCAGTACACATTTATCCTACATCTTCCCTGTTATCCTCCCCTTGTTATAATTAAGACACCAGTGCATGTGAAGGACTGTAATACACATGTATCAGACACACTCCCCTTGCTATAATGAAGACAACAGTTTTTAAATGTAAAAAAACACTTTTTTATTTTTAAAAAATGTTCTATTTACATTTTTTATTTGTTCACACACAAAAATCAATAGTTATACTGATTGTAACATCCCCAGGACTGTCTCCAGCTTAGAATTCCCCATATTACTGGAAATATCATGGTGGAGTTTTTTCACTTCAGTCAGAATATTCATGTGTATGCTGTTTTCGACACAAAGATGCATCACATCTACAAACAGAGCATACAGTGAGAGCACATGATACACTTTTGATGTTTCTTTCATTTCTGCGGTAATGTTACAGAATGTTTCGGAAAATGAAGATTCCAGGACCACTTTAAATGTTTCGTTTATAATCGTTTCCCAATGACCCGGAATAGTACTGCCAGAACGAACGATATCCATAATGTCTTCCAGTTTACAAACTTCAGCCGTTCTTTTTACACAGGGGTCACTACTCATTCTGTTTTCAATCGTCCTCATTGCCACACTTATTAAAAGGATGATGACTATATTGTGATCAATATATACAGAGCATTTTGCATAGTAGTTTCCCATTTTTATTTTACTTTAAAAGAGAAAAGTCAATGTATCGAACAAATCCCTGGCTTCAGTCAACTGCTGGTTAATAGTCTTCTTCTTCTCCATCCAACTCGGCATGGATCTTTTCAAGTCTCTCCTTGAGGCGTCTGCAATTTTTGAGATTGTGAAGAAAAGCCTCCGAAGTGCCTTGGATCCTCCAATCATCCGTGAAAATGTCTTTATCAATAAGAGTCTGGTCGATCTCAGTAATGAAGTCGGTGAGCCAGAGTCTTTTCATTAACGCTTTGTAATTGTTTCTGAAGTAGAAATCGGACATGTCATTCATAAAATCGTGTTGCCTCTGGCCGGGGTGACTGACTCGGCACCCGTTGCAGATTTCTTCTCTGTACCGATGTATCACCCCCTCCACAATATCAACCAACACCGATTTCACTGTGTCCACAAACAGAGACGTCTTGGCCCAAGGAGCAAAATCAGCAGCAGTAGTATTGCAGGATTCGGGGGTCCAGAATGGTGGTGATGATGGTAGTCCAGGAGTCTGTTCCTGGCTGCAACTCGCGGGGGGAGTCTTGGTTTTTCTCAGATCCATGGCTAGTTTACAACGGTCGTCTTAGTGGGGTCCTTCATTTTAGATGATTTGCCGAGTGGAGGGTGGGGAGTCATTTATAGAATTGAGAGTTTTAAAAAAAAGTTCTTTAAGCGTTGTAGCTTTTTCATCTATCATTTCCAACCACGCAGCAATAGGTCAAAATTAAGAATAAGTAATAGTTTTGTCAAGATTTTACGGAAAAAGTCAAAAAGTATAGTTTTGTCAGAAATATGGAAAAAGTCATTGTGTACAAATAGTATGTTGAAAATCAAAAAGAAAAGAAAACTCAATTCATTACAATTAATGAATATTTTACCCAGTTCTAAAGTTTTGCACCCCTTAAAGAAAAACCCCATTCCTTACCAAGTACTTCATATTATACCCTTTGTTAAGTGTTGCGTACATCAAGGTGTATCTTAAAGTATCTTGGTAGTAGAAAATAACTAAAATATGTAAGGTTATCAGAAAAAGAAAAAACCTTGTTTAACTGAACAAGTGTTTTTACAAAAAAGAAACGCCATTTAAAAGAAAAACAAAATTCTTACAAAGTACTTCATATTCTACCAGTTGTTAAGTGTTGCATACGCCAAAGTGGGTCTAAAAGTATCTTAGTAACACAAGAAAAGAGAAAAAAGCATTGATGTTAACAGAAACTGGATTGTTCCACTGAAATAATAAATAAATAATTTCGAAAAGTGCGTTTAAAAGAAAATGTATTCAGATAAAGTATTTTGTTTTGAATATTAAGTCCAAGATGGTTACATTTGACCTCTTAAACCATTTGTATTATATTTTTGTTTTCCTAATAAAGACAGAGTCACCTGAATTAATTTTGTCTCCATACCTTTTTTATTTTTTACATTTTGTAACAATCTTTAAACATTTGTAGAGAACAAACACTGTGGTTAAAATGAGTGTCTTTATGACGTCTCTCACACTGTTGGTATTTTTCACAAAATTCATTTTTAAACACATCATCTTGATACAGAGATAACACATTTTCGTAAGACCTTTTACCTAGGTAGAAAACACAATGCTTTTCTTTGAGGGGTCCTTAGTTTTAAATGATCTGGTGAGGAGGGTGTGACTTGTTATGTTGAGTGGGATACGGAGTCCTCTGCAAAAGTGAGAGTCTTTTTCACCAGTATAATGTCCATCGATGTCTGACTCTGTTTAAAAAGTTCTTTAAGCTTTGTAGCTTTTCCATCAATCATTTTCAGCCAAGCAGTCAGAGGCACCCGCAAGGATGTCTGAAAAATCCCGCATGTAGAGTTGAAATACTCCAAAACAAAATCATCAGAGGGGTCCTTCCCCAGCGTCACCAAACGGCTTGTGCGGTAATACCACCGCCCCGATGGTCCGCTTTTAGTTTCCCATACGGTGCTTGTCAGGACTCTTCTCACTTCTGGCGGCGGGGGGATATCTCCTTCTTCTTCCTTCACATTGAGGGGCAGCGGTGAAAACTCTTCTTTGATCTCGCATGCTGTCTGCGTTTCTTTGCTTTTCTTTGCAAATATCTTGTACACCGCTGGTTCCACTATGGTTTCTTGATGCACTACTTCTTCCGATACAATGGTTGCATGGAGATCTCTGGAAGACACCAGAGTTAATACAGCCCAATCTGTTGAGGTCAGTGTCGCTTTAACACTGCGGGGTCCATACGTTTCTCCATTCTTCAGATTGTAGAAATGCAGTTCATTCGCCATATAGTTGAATACATAACCCCAAACATTGCCATTTTTCAGAGTCCATTCTTCATGAAGTTCTTCGGCTGGAGGCGTCTGAACCCGGCACAGATGCTGCATTCGTTTCTTGACTGGCGCTCCGGACTGATGGCGGTAAGTTGTCACAGGCGTCTCGCTGATTAAACCCATATCTAGGCGTCTCTTGGCCATTTTTCTTTTTTGAAAGGTGACTTGGTGAGTGTAAATGACTGGCTTGTTATTTAGTTTGAGCATATTTCTTTTTTCATCTATTTCCACCCCCTTACTTTTAAATGATCTGGTGAGGAGGGCGGGACTTGTTATGTTGAGGGGCCGGCGGAGCTCTCTGTAAAAGTGAGAGTCTTTACCAGTCAAACCTTGTTTTTGTTGCATACAGCAACAATTCTAATATTACACCCTCACATAACTTCATATTGACCTTCCTTATAGTTGTGTGAAGTAATTATAAAAAAGACAAGATCATGGGAGGAATAGGATATTTATTATTTCCCTCTTCAGAGAGACTTTCTTATAGTTAATAAAGTAATTACACATTAGTTCAAAATCCATACAAACTAAAGAGAATATCCCTAGGTATCACTATTAAAAACCTAAATAAGATCTTTTTAAATGAGTATGAATAACCTCTTTGCAAAACAGATACTTCCTTGTAGTTAACAGTTTCACAAAAACTTGAAAAGAAACATTCTTAGCAAACACATATCATTTAAAACAAAACCCTGAATCAAATCTAGAGAGGACAATAACGTTTTTAGGTGTCTTAGTGAGTGAAAAATAATGGCTGTTTTATTTAGTTTTAGTGTCTTAACTAACTAACTCCATCCCCTCGCTTCTCACCTCACAGAGGGTGTCTTAATCAACATATAGATTAACATCCCAGGCTTATCTCAAACCCCCACATCAAAAGGCCAACTCCAACGTGTGTGTGTGTGTGTGTGTGTGTGTGTGTGTGTGTGTTAATTGTTCTTAAAGGTAGGGGGAGGTCATATTGGAGAAACCGGCTCGAGTGAGCTAGAATTAGAAAATACACACCCGGGAAAAATCTTGCCACTTACTCACAAGCCCCTCCTCCAGTACACATGAACGCACACATGACCAAAAGAGGGCACGAGATAAGTTTGTGCACAGATCTCTGGCTGTAGGCGTCTGACCCCCGCGCAGCTGCGGCATTCGTTTCTTGACTGGCTCTCCGAACGGATGGCGGTAAGTTGTCACAGGCATCTCTTGGTCATTTTTCTTTTTGAAAGGTGACTTGGTAAGTGTAAATTACTGTCTTTTATTTAGTTTTGAGCATATTTCTATTTTCATCTAATTCCACCCCCCACAATCTGCCAGCCTCATAGCCAGAGGAAGGGGGTGGAGAAAAGGGGGAGAGTCCTGGGCTGGGAGGGGGCGGGGGGCTAGGCCGTCTCACTCATAGAGACACCTAGATTAACATCATAGGCTTAGCTCTGATCAAAGGATCTCGACCAATGGAAGGCGGGACTTAGCTCATTTGCATAATTGGGGGCGTGTCACCTGTCACTTTTCATGCATACCAATGAGATTGATGTTGCATGAATATAACTACTGCCATTTGATTACTTGAAATTAGCTATTTTCAAAATAAGATCTCTCACCAGTAAGGCCCTGCTGGTTTCTGAGCTCATTGTGGACAGAAAGCTCAACTTTTTATGCCTCACTGAGACTTGGCAACAGCCTAATAACTTCTCCCAGTTAAATGAAGCCGTTCCACCGGGCTTTGCCTATATGTGTAAACCCCGCAACACCGGGAGAGGGGGTGGTCTCGCCCTGCTCTACCGTAAGGACATCAAAGTCACTGCTGTCACTGTCCCCCATCACTCTTCCTTTGAATGTCTAGCTGTTAAACTCTCAGGCCCCAAACCCATCATTATTGTCACCATCTACAGACCACCAAAACCCTCTGCTGTTTTTCTCACTGAATTCTCCTCATTATTAACATCTGTGTGTGCAATGTCCCCCACTGTTATTCTCACTGGAGACTTTAACATCCACATTGACGACCCATCCAGTGTTTTTGCCAATGACTTCATCTCACTCCTCGACTGTCTTACTATCACACAACATGTTAACTTTCCTACCCATAATAAAGGTCACATACTGGACTTGATCTGCTCCACTGGCATTACTCCTTGTAATGTCATCGATGCCGAGTTTCCTATCTCTGACCACAAAGTTGTGCTCTTTGAGGTTCACGCCCCCCGATCAAAAGCTAAAGAAGAACGGATCATCTCCTTCAGAAATATCAAACACATCGACCCCACAGATCTCACCACCCTGATCAACTCCTACCCCATCCCTCTTGCATCCTCTTCCCCTGCTGACTTGGTGAGTCACTACAATGACTGTCTGTCCTCCTCACTTGACGCCCTGGCCCCTGTCAAAACCCGCACAGTCTCCTTTGCCCACACCGCTCCTTGGTTCACCTCCGACCTTCGACGGCTCAAAACAACTGGTCGTCGACTTGAACGTCTGTGTAAAAAGACCGGACTATCAGTACACACACAAATCTTTGCTGATCACCTACATCGCTACAAGAACGCCCTCTCCACTGCCAAATCCACCTACTACTCCAACCTCATCAGCACTGGCACCGGTAACACGAGAGCCCTTTTCTCAACAGTTAGCCACCTACTTCAGCCCCCCAGAACCCTCCGTCCTAATATCTCCCCTGAACTCTGCACTGACTTTCTGAAATTTTTCAGCTCCAAAGTAAGCAACATCCACCTACAGCTGGCCTCATCAGGCGCCCCCTCAACGGACCCACTCTGGATGGCCACCACGGTCCAACCACCCACCAGCACCCTCTCCAACTTCACTCCAGCATCAGAAGCCACCATCTCCAAGCTCATCTGCAAAGCCAAATGCACCACCTGCCAGCTTGATCCCCTCCCCACTACCCTCATCAAAGCCTGTCTGCCGTCCATTTCCCCCATGATCACAACAATAATTAACTCCTCCCTCAATTCTGGAACTGTACCCCCCACCCTCAAAATGGCTGCAATCACACCTACCCTCAAAAAACCCAATGCTGACCCAGCTGACCTTAACCACTACAGGCCCATCTCCAACCTTCCCTTAATTTCAAAAACCTTTGAAAGGGTGGTTGCCGCTCAACTCCAGTCCCACCTCGACTCAAACAACCTACATGAACCCTTCCAATCTGGTTTCCGCTCAATGCACAGTACCGAAACAGCTCTGGTTAAAATCACCAACGACCTCCTCCGTGCAGCTGACTCTGGACTGCTCACCATCCTCATCCTCCTCGACCTCACCGCTGCCTTCGACACAATCTCCCACCCACTACTCCTGGAACGCTTGGCTGACATTGGTATCACTGGTGTTGCTCTCTCCTGGTTCTCCTCCTACCTTACCAACAGACAACAGTTTGTCCAGCTGGGGAACCACAGGTCAGGGTGTTCTCCTGTTTCACTGGGTGTCCCCCAGGGGTCAGTATTGGGTCCACTCCTATTCATCATTTACCTCCTCCCACTAGGCACAATCCTCCGTCACCATGGCATCCACTTTCACTGCTATGCTGACGACACGCAAGTCTATATCTCAACCAAACCCAACACCGCCCTCCCGCCCACCTCACTCACCACCTGCCTCCAGGATATCAGGAGCTGGATGAGCAGGAACTTCCTGAAGCTAAATGGTAGTAAAACTGAGGCCCTGCTCATCGGTTCCAAAAACACCCTCTCCAAAATCCTAACCACCCCACCCCCAAGCATCATGATCGACGGCTTCCCTGTATTTTTCACCAGCCAAGTGAAAAGCCTTGGCGTCATCCTGGACCGGACCCTTTCGTTTGCACCCCACATAAAAAACATCACCCGGACTGCCTTCTTCCATATCCGCAAAATTTCCAGACTCCGCTCATCCCTTTCATAATCCAGCACCGAAATCCTGGTTAATGCATTTGTCACATCCCGGATTTACTACTGTAATGCTATCCTCTCTGGCCTACCCACAAAACTACTCAACAGACTTCAAATCATTCAAAACTCGGCTGCCCGGATCATTACCTGTACCAAATCGTCTGACCACATCACCCCAATCCTCATCCAACTTCACTGGCTCCCTGTCCAGCACCGGATTGACTACAAAAACCTTCTGCTTACATACAAAGCCCTCAACAACCTTACCCCCACCTATCTCTCAAACCTCCTCCAGGAATACACCCTCTCCCGTTCCCTGCGCTCATCCTCAGCCGGACTCTTGACTGTCCCCACCTACCGCCTTAGCACCATGGGAGCCAGGGCTTTTAGCTGCACCGCGCCCAGGCTATGGAACTCTCTGCCTCCTCACATCAAACAGTCTGACTCCATCACAACATTCAAATCCCACCTCAAAACCCACCTGTTTAAACTGGCCTACTCACTCTAAAACACATTCAACCTGCTATCACAGACCCTCCTCTCACTCCTTCACTCTACACTCTTGTCTGGCTTTTCTTATGCTTTTATGCTGCTGTATTGCCTTGTCGGTTCGATAAATTGTGTTCCGTTTTTGTTTTAGCTGTTTTAACTTTTAAATGCACTGTAAGGCGACCTTGGGTGTCCTGAAAGGCGCCTCGAAATAAAATGTATTATTATTTTTATTATTATTTACATTTCATTTGATTTCATATTGCCTTCCCCACTCTAAACACAATTTATTACTTGCGTAATCCTAATCTTCACATAACCGAATCTTTGCCTTAAAATATAATAAATAACGGTATTGGGACCTTCATTTGTTGTAAAAAATAAGGTTCCCCATAATGTCAGTCAGATATACACATAAACACACACAATAAAATACTAAAAAGCTTACACATAAATATATATAATATAAAGGACACAAAGTTCTCCTTAAAATAATCTGTTTATTCTGTATTGAAACACAGGGTTCAGTCAGTAACGATCTCGCTCCAGCTCTGTATTGTCAGCGGCCCCCTAGTGGACCACAGCGAACATTACACACTTCAGAGTCACCTGCAAACAGACCACTGCTCTGCCTGTCAAAGTGAGTCATGCCAATAAATAAGAGTTTGTGTATGATCTTTAAGAGGCATAGTAAGATAGAACTGTCTGAGATCAACACATCGGATGAGACTTTGATTGAGAAAAATAACTGATGCTAGATTCCTAAAAATATCTTTCATAAAAACCTAACTAGCAAAAAAATCTCTTCTGACTGCAAACTAGGCATTTTCTTCAGTGTGAGACAGAGTCCCTTCATCTTTGTGGTTTTCACAAACAATACACATGAAATGTGAAACTCTGACAAGGAAGCATCTTTCAAATTCTTTAAAGCCCTAAATAAAATGAATCTATGATTTATGTAAAATATGTCTTTCCATCATAAGGCCTCTATGCAGCCTTAGCATTTATCAGTTGTACACATGGCACTTTGGCCAAAGTGTATACATTAAATACATTCATTAGTTATTTCAATGCACTGAAAGATATTTGTCCATAAAGTGTTCTGTTGGCCAGAAATACAGACGGGCTAAAACGGTCGTCTTCAGAAGATTTGATCTGCATATAAACAATAAATAAATAACCTTGGCATCCTCATATACTTTGTGTGTACATCATCACTATCTTATATGGCACAGACACACCAGGAGATAGTGGAGTACATACATCCAGGGACACATTGTAAGACTTCAGAGTGCAAACTGGGTTTGTCAGCTGATTTATACAGGTATATGTCACGTATGCAGATGAAACTCAAGTTTATTATCTTGGCAAGTCAGTCCAACGAGAGTTCCCGTTGCTCGTTTGAAGGCAAGTTTCTAAGTCTCAAGAGAGGAAGGATGAAGATACGAGAGAGCGCTTACCACTTTCACTGCTCCCTCCAGGATCTTGGAGATACGACTGTAAGCTGCTGAATCATTTACCTTCAAATCACTTTCTCTCACTGACACACCAGACATTAAATATCAAATGGCAGCAGCTACATCCAAAAAAAAACCTTACATACAAACATATCCACTCTAATCTAAAATAAATGTGTTAAAGTAAACTGATTGCTAAAGCAGTGACATTGCTATAGGCACTAAAACGTTTACAGCAGCAGCGACTGAAAGAGCCCATTTTGTATAAATGCATTGTTATGCAAGGCCGTCTACAGTATGTATATTTGACACCAAAAAGGCCATGTGTTCATTGTGAAATAAAAAAGTCATTTTTTATGCCTCCTATATTTCTCCAGCTTTTCTCAAATCTATTCCATGGACATTCTGCTGCAGGTGGTACACCAGTGCAGTGAAAGTGTGCATAGCTTCAACGGAGGAGAGAAATGTGGAGGAAAAGGACAAAACTAAGATATTAGACTTTCTTCTCTCTCTTATGTCCCTCCCCTCCTTTCCTCTCGTTCTCCTTCAGACATTAGCCATGCAGGACATTATCCCAGCTGATCCTCATACTGCTTCCTGAAGCAGTCCCCAGCAGGGAAGAAGTCCCAGCAGCGCTCCTGGTACAGCTTCCACACGTATGACTCCTGAAACACAATGTTGTAAAAATAACATTTTAACAAGACAAAAACAACCAATAAGGTCTGCAGTCTTATTTGATGTACCTTCTTTACATTGGCATATCTATCTTTAAATAAATATGTATACTGACCTGTCCTGTGTGTTCTGTTTCATCTTTGTTAATGAGATACATCAGGAAGAACCTGAAAAGGAAAAGGGAAATAATGCAGATTGCTTTTGAAGAAAATATATTTGCGTGTTCTTAGAAGCCAATATCCTCAGGGCAAATTGTCTAAATACTTTTTTTAAATGCATATTAACAAACTTCTTTTTCCTTAGGCCAAGTTTTAAAGATACAAATCGGGCGGCCTAAAAATAAAATGATATATATTATGTGGGCCTGCATTTGTCCCCCAAATCAAGGTCCCCACAATGTTAGTCACACAAACACACACATACAGAACTTACATATAAATGAGGACACAATGGTCTCCTGAAATAATCTGCTTATTCTATATGATGAAAAACGTTAAGCATATTTAACAAAGCTATGTTTTAACAGTGAACATTTAGGTCACCTTCGTGTTCCATACTCTTTGAATGCCTATTATTAAAAAAATATATCAAACTAACGGTTTCAACTAGCCTATCACCAACTTTAGGAGTAAAGGTATATTTTCAAAACAAAACAATGACTATATTTATAATTACGACATCTTCTTCTGCACTCTGAAAGGTTACTTACATGTAGTTGGCTAAGTTATGCTCTTCTAAGGTGTGTGTCTCAAAGCCGTGAGGCGTCGTGTCAAAGTAGTCACTTCCAATTCCACAGATGAAACACTTTGTCTGGAGGCAGAGAGGACAGTGCAGATTAAACATGTTCTTGCCCTATTACTGATGGAGAGTTGAAGGTTAAAGAGATTAGTTAAATCCCTTGGAAAGTAATAATCTTACCTCCATGTCCTCTCTGACCTGCTCCTGCTGGTCTCTCAGCTCTCCAAAGGCATCAATGATCAAACCTGAAAGACACACAGCATTTCTTATTCATCTGAAGATCTGAATGTTATCTTTTTGAGGTTACCCTTTTTTAAGAAAGGTTGGTGCCATCTCAAAAACCTTATTTTCTGATCTCTAAACTAATGTTCCCTGCTAGCTTCACATAATAAAGCTCAGGACAATCTTGTCTGTTCAAATGCTGAGTGCATCAACTGACAAAACCTTTTGTGTATGAATTTGAAACTAGAATGGACAGTAGGGTTTACATAGTGTGTTAAAAATCCCAGGGGCAGTGAGGTTGAACCAGGACAGCAAACTGAAAGAGGACATAATGTAGAGCTGGGGGAAACTGCAGAAAGATTGCTAGAATGAACCCATCTTAAAAAAGTGTTACCTTAGGAGTGGTGCAGAAATGATGCATCGCAAGGGTTCCCTTGATGAAAAGCAATGGGATTTTTCAATTGAAATTTCCATTGGATACACTTTTATGATTTTAGGAACATAAATGCAATCACCAGAAGTAAAGAGCTGCGAAAACGAACTTCATCAAGGTCGCAGTAGAATTGTAGAATTTAAACTTTGAATTAACGGTTGGGTGCAGGGAACATTTAAATGATCTCAACAAGATACAGTACAATACGCTTTTGGTTAGTCTAACAACTATATACCACCATACCCTGGATGATAGCCAGCAGGATGACGATGACAAAGAAAAAGAAGGTGATGTCAAAGACCACTCGGTAGAGCTCGTACTCATCCCCCGCTGGGTCCTCAATTTCATCTCCAATACCTCCACCAGCACGCACGCCAACGTACATGTGGAACAGGTAACACTACGGGGGGATGGAAGAAAATCCAACATTTATGAAACAAGACAGAAATCAGACTCACGGTAAAGTTTACCTATGACACAGACTGGTACTATAGTCATATTTCTGCCCTGCACTCACAGTCATCATGTCATCACACTTCATGTCCGGCTCGTCCTCATCCTCGCTCATGTTGTAGAACTTGCGGAAGAAGTTGAAGGCCACCACGGTGTACAGGTACACCACCACAGCCAGCAAACCTACAGTCATCATCAGCTGTGAGGAACAAAGGGTGGCACATTGTTAGATGTTCCAAATGGGAGAACAGATGAAACCTCCTGATGATTCCTTTATAATGGAAATGTGCAGACCTGTTTGCCGTTGTGAGTCACGGAGGACAAGATGGTGCGCAGGGTTTTGACACCCATGGCGATGTCCAGGAGAAGAGTGGCAAAGAAGAAGTTGTTGTAGTGTCCAAGTAGAGACATCAACATGTACCAAACCAGGTAGAGGAAGGTCTGAAAAACGAGAGGAAAGTCAAAATCACTCAAATCAGATGCTCTCATAGTCCGAATGATACAATGAACTGCTTACTTAACTCACATTGTCAGTGAAAATAACGCCAAACTTCCAGATCTGGTACTTGATGTCAATAGCTGGTAACCTGCAGATACAAGGGTTTGTTTAATCCGAGATAATGTGTGATACAGCGGAATGGTTTTATGTAAAGAGTCTACTGAACATACCAGCTCAACATTGAGGTGTCTGGTTCGGGCTTCTTCTCATGCGTCATGGCACTGACGTCTAGAGAAGCCAAGTCCATACCGAGCAGCTCAGCAATCCTCTCTCTGCCGTAGATGTCACCATATTTATCCAGCACCTGGATGTCACACACACAAACACACATGTCACTGCAAGACATTTCCTTGATATTTAGAATCAAAGTCATCTGGAAAAACTCACCTTTCTCTTCACAAACTTGTCCCAGTAGTTGTTAGGGAAGGATCTGCATTGAAAGAGAGACATCATACATATTTCAGTGGAGGTAAGCTTCTATTCTAACGGCGTATAGTAAAAGGTCTTCAACCTGACCCCTGCTACATTTGAATGTAGCATAATTCATACTACTTAAACATTAAGCATTTTATTAATATATAAAACTAATATAAAGTGCACTCAGTAGAGTGCATATGTCTCTCTAGTAGAGCCCCACTGAAATGTCCCTCCTGGCTCCTTTAGTCATGATGGCCGTAATAAAACCTGGGATTTATTAATCAAGCCTAACTTTAGTGGATCAAAGTGGATCAGTGGCTTAGGTTGAAATGAATCAGGATAGGTTCTGCTTAACATTACAAGCCTGTTCTGTACTCTACTGGAAATAGAAATGGAAGAGTCAAATCAAATCCATTTTTTAATATCGTCATATGCACACAGCACCGCACGCAGTGAAATGTACTCTCTGCACTCTACCCATCTTCTTATTAAAAGTAGTTGGCAGCTACTATACAATATGATACGATATACTTTATTGTCCCCGTAAGGACATTTGTTGTGGACTCCGTCTTGTAGTTACACATACATGTACGTATACAAACATAGTTGACATTAAAGATATTAACATACTATCCCTCATACAGTACACCGTTTGCACAAACACAATACACAGACGCACCTACTGACAATGGCGACCTATTGCACAACCTTTATGAACAACCTTTAAATGTATATTATATTACATGTGAGTGTTGAGAAGCGTAATGGACAGGAATGAATGTTTATATCGGTTCAGCCTGATCTTGGGAACCCTGAATCTTCGACCAGAAGGTAGGAGCTGGGATTCTGGATGGAGAATGTGGAATGGATCAGACACGATTCTTTGTGCCTGTCTAATAATGGACTGCTCATATATGTTTTGGAGAGATGGATGTTTTTTGACGCCCATAATTTTGATAGCAGTCTGTACCAATCGAGCGATCTGTAACTTTGACTGCACTGTCAAGTTACCATCCCAGGCAGGGATACAATATCTTATGATGCTCTCCAACACTGCATGGTAAAACAAGAAAAATTCTGCTCAACTCCATAGGCCCTGAGTCAACTCAACATACATACGCATATAGCGTCCAGGGAGCAGTGTGGGGGTCTGGTGCCATGCTCAAAGGCAGCTCAGCAGTGCCATGAAGGGGAACTGGCACCTCTCAAACCCCTTTTCCACTAAGAGTTGTTGCCCGATTGCAAACCAGGCATGGTCCACTGCAGTGGCCTAGGCTCTCGGAACAAGGCTGCTGCCTGACTCTGCTGCTTTTCCCCCCTAATTATGACAAAGAAAAACACGTTGTCGGGATAATTAAGTTCCGGTTTTTTGTTATGATGCCGGCATTCGGGAAGCTGCGCTCTGATGGCAAGGATATGGAGGCGACTTTGTGCCAGCGGAGTTTACATGTCACCTTGTGGGGCTCGTCACTTACACACTTAGAAAGATCCCATACATTGGATTTCCTGTCCGACAATATTCACTTAATGACTTCCGGCTGATGCGTCAAAGTACACGCAGCGCACAGATGGAATTCTTTTTTTTTTTTTTGGACTAATAGGCTAATTAAAAATAAGTCGACCAAGACGTTTTTCGCTGACTAACATTTAGTCAACTAATTGGGGGAAATCCTACTTGGAACCGTAAATTGGTTCAACTACAGTTCATATTGCCAAACATTGTCAATTAATATGAAAATAATATACATTTATAGGGAAATGTGCATCAGGGGACATTACTGTTCGGTTCGGAATGGTCAGCCAAAAGCCCACGGAGCACAAGTGGCGTACCAATCCAGTGGTCAGCAAATACCGCTGAACCACATCCGCATGTGAAGGGATAATCACACTGGTGTTGCAGCAACTTTAACGTCGAAGTCATGATGGGGCTCCTCTCGGGCTCATCTCAGTGGAAAAACAAACTGGTTCTTAAGTGGTTTTATCATGTTGAACCCAAACTAGCCCGAGCATCAAACCAGAATGGAAATGATTTCAGTGAAAAAGAGGGCATCCATGTTCATTGGCATCCGGTACCAGAGTTACACTTGTCCCTATTCATACTGTGTCTCTAAACATGTCACAGGGCTCTTACGGAGTGTTGAGCACCAGCCTGTCCCACTGGCCCTTGATGTCCTCGTCCTCAGGCTGCTCAGTGACATAGAGACCATCAAACTCCAGCTTTCTGGCCAGCTCCTTCTCTCTCTTGAAGATGACCAGAGGGACCTGAAGGGATTTAGAGGTAAAAGAAGATAAGCTGATTGAAACCTACAAGCAAACGCAAAAACGTTCATGGATTTTTGTTCAGTAAACATCTCATACCTTGAGGCAGTTGTAGCCAATGATGCAGAGGATGGAGATGATAGTATGGACGATACCGAAGAAAGCCATGGCCGGCTCCATGTAGCCTGTGCTCTCTTCCAAGAAGTAGTACATGGGGCCTTCTTCTTCCTCATCTTCACCTCCGTTATCAAATCCGGACCCATCCTCCTCAGCACCGGATCCTTCAAACAGGCCGGAGCCCTCAAACAATGCAGAACCTTCAATCTCCTCCTCACCACGAGGTGTGTCGGACACCTGGAAATGTCAGACACAACAATAAGTTATAAGTTATTTCTGTGTTATTAACCAGTTAAGCCCCGAGCCTGTTTTTCAGGTTTCAGGCTCGAAAAAATGACATGCCCAGAACAAATAACTATATCTTCAATTCTAAAAGGGGTAAATTCATAATCTTTTTTCTCAAAGCAACGATAAACCTCTGAGTTGGATGTAGAAACGTCAGAATCAATATAGATTTTTTTTATTTTAAAGTAAATTCGGATTGAACATATTAAAACCTTTTTAATTATAGTTTCCGTCCAAAAAACCCCATTACTTATAGTGAAAACCACCCTTGAATTGTGTGTATGCAGATCCGATGAAGTATAACATATTTCTACCATGAGTTATGTGCTAAGTGCGTTAGCACTCTTTCGCTTAGGGCTCATTCAGAGGCTCGGTGTTAGACTTGTGTTTTGTTTCGGTAAAAATGGTTCATATCGTCAGGTAGCTGAGTTTCTTCCCATTAAGTGGGTGTGACACATTCATAGTTTGTTAAATGTTAAGAAGCCCTCAGACGCTGTTTCTTGCAAGATGTTGCCGGTGCCGGCGGGGGCACCGGGCTTAACAGATTAAAACCTAATTTCATGAAAGTTGAGTTCAAATTGAAAGAATGTAGGCTATTTTTGCCGTCCTTCAGACTATTGGAACATTCAGAACATTCTGAAATGTGTTCTTTCTATATTCTAAAGGTTTTTAGAAAAGGGTTTGTTCATGTTTATTGCGAGACTGATTTATATAGTATTTTATTCTTCAACATTTTTTTTGTCTAAAAAAACGTGAAAACATCCAACAGGAGAAAAACCAAGATACTTTGCAGGAGTCAATTCAGTATGTGTCGTCTAAGGTTAATTTAGCGTGCACACACCTTGTAGAAGAGCAGGATGAAATTGAGAGCGAAGGAGATGAACAGGACCAGGAAGCGAAGGTTGTAGAAGTTGCGAGAAAGGTAGTTCTGATGGAGCACAGCACAAAAACAATATTTTACTGCATGATTCCAAGGCATTAACATTTGGTTTAAGTCAAGTACCTCTCTGAAGAACCAACACCTTACCCCTAGATTCCACCGGGTCCGTCTGCGGCGCGTTACGGCCGCATTACGGCCGTGTTACGGCTGCGTTACGGCTGTGTTACGGCTGCGTTACGGCTGCGTTACGGCTGTGTTACGGCCGCATTACGGCTGTGTTACGGGTGTGTTACGGCTGCACCGTGGCGATCGCGGCCACTCTAGTCAATGGGTGCTATTCCACCACACGCGGCGTGTTACGGCTCAGAAGTGTCCCAGAAGCGTCTCGGCTCAGGGCTCCTCTAAAATTAGGATGAATCCTATTTTTGACGCGACGCAGCCGTAACGTAATGTCGGGGAGGCAGGAAGTGGAACGTTCAGAGCATATAGCATATATATATATATATATATATATATATATATATATGCTATATATATATATATATATGCTATATATATATATATATATATATACACACACACACACAAACTAATTTTGCAGACCCTATCCCTCCGTATTCTTTTAAGTAGGAGGAGAAATGCCAGCGTTCTTATATATATAGAATAATTATGATGAATGCAGTTTTTTACCACTAAAATACAGCAACACATCTTTGATTCATGTAGTTTATAACTGGGATATTACAATTGTTATTAACTTTGTCTGTACAAAGTAGCCTGTCCAGGAAATATGCCCAAATCAACAAAAACTGCGAGGCGGCAGGCAAGACGCTCCACTTCTGAAATGCTTCTGAAACGCGCCCGGTATGGTATAACGCCGGAGGAGGCCGGACCAAAACCGCGGCGCAGACGTAACACGACACAGACGGACGCGGTGGAATCTAGGGGTTACCGTGGTGGAGAGGTTTGTGTGCCCTGATGAACCTGGGGGCTCTGTTGTCTGGAACCTTGTGTTTCTGGTAGGGTCTCCCATGGCAAATTGGTCTCCGGCAAGGGGCTAGACTAAGATTCGTTCAAGGGAGACCTCAAGCCCGGGGTCCCCTTTTGGAGCCAGGCCCAGAAGGAGGACTCGTCGGCGAGCGTCTGGTGGCCGGGCTTGCCACGGAGCCCGGCCGGGAACAGCCCGAAAAGGCAACGTGGGCAACACCTCCGCTTCTCCGTCCCACCACCTACGGGAAACAGCGATGGGGTACGCTGCCAGAAGGGTGGCAGTGAAAGCAGAGGGTCTCGACGGACCAGACCCGGGCGACAGAAGCTGGCTTTGGGGACGTGGAACGTCACCTCTCTGGGGGGGAAGGAGCCGGAGCTTGTGCGGGAGCGTTACCAGTTGGATCTGGTTGGGCTTACCTCTACGCACAGCGTCGAATCTGGAACCTTACATCTGGATAGGGGTTGGACTCTATTCTGTTCCGGAGTTGTACAAGGTGTGAGGCGCCGGGCGGGTGTGGGGATACTCACAAGCCCCCGGTTGGGTGCTTCTTTGTTGGAGTTTACCACAGTGGACGAGAGGCTCCCTACACCTGCGGGTTATGGGGGGGAAAACTCTGACTGCTGTATGTGCTTATGCACCAAACAGCAGTTCAGAGTATTAGGCCTTCTTGGAGACCCTGGAAAGAGTCCTGTATGGGGCTCCTGAAGGGGAATCTTTAATCTTGCTGGGAGACTTCAACGCACATGTAGGCAATGATGGAGAATATTGGAGGGGTGTGATTGGGAGGAACAGCCCCCCTGATCTGAACCGGAGTGGTGGTTTGTTACTGGACTTCTGTGCTAGTCATGGATTGGCCATAACAAACACCATGTTCGAACATAAGGATGTTCATAAGTGTACGTGGTACCAGAGCACCCTAGGCAGAAGGTCCATGATCAATTTCATTATCGTATCATCGGACCTGAGGCCGTATGTTTTAGACAATCAGGTAAAGAGAGGGGCGGAGTTGTCAACTGATCACCATCTGGTGGTGAGTTGGGTCGAGTGGCGGGGGAAGCCTCTGGACAGACCTGGTAAGCCCAAACGTGTAGTGCGGGTGAACTGGGAACGTCTGGAGGAGGCCCAAGTTCAGGAGGCCTTCAACTCACACCTCCGGCGGAGCTTTTCAGGCATCCCTGTGGAGGCGGGGGACATTGAACCAGAATGGGCGGTGTTCAAAGCCTCTATTGCCGAAGCCGGGGCGGGGAGTCGTGGCTGAGGCAAAGCAGCGGGTGTGGGAGAAGTTCATAGAAGCCATGGAAAAGGACTTTCGGGCGGCACCAAAGTTGTTCTGGAAAACTGTCCGACACCTCAGGAGGGGGAAGCAGGGAACTATCCAAACTGTGTACAGTAAGGATGGGACGCTGTTGACCTCAACTGATGGAGTGTTAGGGCGTTGGAAGGAACACTTTGAGGAACTCCTGAATCCGACAACTCCGCCCTCTATGTTAGAGGCAGAGCTGGAGTATGACGGGGGATCAACCAATCCCCGGGGGTGGATGAGATCCGCCCAGAAATGCTGAAGGCTCTGGGTGTTGAGGTACTGTCATGGTTGACACATCTCCCATCAATGTTGCGTGGAAGTCGGAAACAGTACCGAAGGAGTGGCAAACCGGGGTGGTGGTTCCCCTTTTCAAAAAGGGGGATCAGAGGGTGTGTGCCAATTATAGAGGCATCACACTACTCAGCCTCCCCGGGAAAGTTTACTCTAAGGTACTTGAAAGGAGGGTCAGGCCGATTGTCGAACCTCAGATTGAGGAGGAACAATGTGGATTCCGTCCTGGTTGAACGACAGATCAGCTTTTTACTCTTGCAAGGATCCTGGAGGGGGCCTGAGAGTACGCTTATCCGATCTACATGTGTTTTGGAGATTTGGAGAAGGAGTATGACCGGGTTTCCAGGGAGTTACTGTGGGAGGTGCTGCGGGAGTATGTGGTGAGGGGGTCTCTACTCAGGGCCATCCAATCTCTGTACTCCCAAAGCGAGAGCTGTTTCCGGGTCCTCGGCAGTAAGTCGGACCCATTTCCGGTGAGGGTCGGCCTCCACCAGGGCTGCGCTTTGTCACCAATCCTGTTTGTAATATACGTGGATAGGATTTCGAGGCGTAGTCGGGGGGTCCGAACTGCAGACAGGGGGTCTGCAGTTCGGACTAAGGATTGCACCACTGCTTTTTGCAGATGTTGTGGTTCTGATGGCTTTCATCGGTCTGCGACGTTCAGCACTCACTGGATCGGTTCGCAACCGAGTGTGAAGCGGCTGGGATGAGGATCAGCACCTCCAAATCTGAGGCCATGGTTCTCAGCATGAAACCGATGGACTGTCCACTCCAAGTAGGGAATGAGTCCTTACCCCAAGTGAAGGAGTTTAAGTATCTCGGGGTCTTGCTCTCGAGTGAGGGTACAATGGAGCTTGAGATGGGCCGGGGAATCAGAGCAGCGGGAGCGGTATTGCAGTCGCTTTACCGCACCGTTGTAACGAAAAGGGAGCTGAGCCAGAAGGCAAAGCTCTCTGTCTACCGGGCCATTTTCGTTCCTACCCTCACCTATGGTCATGAAGGATGGGTCATGACCGAAAGAACGAGATCGCGGATACAAGCGGCCAAGATGCGTTTTCTCCGCAGGGTGGCGGGCGTCTCCCTTAGGGATAAGGTGAGAAGTTCAGTCATCCGGGAGGGACTCGGAGTTGAACCGCTCCTCCTTCGCGTCGAAAGGAGCCAGTTGAGGTGGTTCGGGCACCTAGTAAGGATGCCAACTGGGCACCTCCCTAGGGAGGTGTTCCAGGCATGTCCAGCTGGGAAGAGACCGAGGGATAGACCTAGGACCAGGTGGAGGGATTATATCTCTTCGCTGGCCTGGGAGGGCCCCCAGTCAGAGCTGGTTGATGTGGCCAGGGAAAGGAAAGTTTGGGGCTCTCTGCTGGAACTGCTACCTCCGCGAACCGTCCACGGACAAGCGGGAGAAGATGGATGGAAACAGTCAAGTACAAATATACCTAAAAATAAACCATATCAGGCTTTTTTAGAGTAAACTTAAAATACCAGTATGTTACATGTCAGTGTGGCACCACTCACAACATAAAGTATGTACTGTGATAGACAGCTCCTCACCATGAATTTGACTCTCTGGATCTCCAGCTCATTCCACAGCTGAAAGCCCTCCTCCGCAGGTTTCTTTTCCTTCTTCGCCTTGGCCTTTTCTTTCTTCTCTTCTATCACCTCAGGCTCCTCCTTCTTTACCTCAG
Source organism: Harpagifer antarcticus (assembly GCA_902827135.1). NCBI lineage: Eukaryota > Metazoa > Chordata > Actinopteri > Perciformes > Harpagiferidae > Harpagifer > Harpagifer antarcticus. The sequence continues at coordinate 164,056 of CADEHL010001130.1, forward strand.
GTTCAGGCTCTGTTTTCTCTGTCTTCTCGCCATTCTCGGTGCTGGTGAAGACACATGAGGAGAGAACATGTGTGATGTTTCTTTTTAAAGAGGACATAGTATGTTCATTTTCAGGTTCATAATTGTATTTTGTGACAACTGTGACATGTCTCCACCATGCTTTAATGTTCAAAAAAGGTCTTTGTTTTTCTCATACTGCCTGTTATGCCCACACTGCTTGGTTAGCTGGCCAGCTCTGTTGTGACTATATGGCAGCTCTGGCTCTGTTTGAATGGATGTGAATGGGTGAAAGCTGACTTATTAAAGTGCTCTGAGGGGCCCTACAGCGCTATTATGGATGCAGTCCATTTACAATACAATATTGGCCTGAGGAGAAGTTTTCTCTAGCAGAAGCTGATCATTTTCGATGTTGACAACTCACTCTGCTTTCTCAGTCTCTGGAGGAGCCACGTCTTCGGGTTGAGCAGGTTGAGCAGGTTGCTCTTCCTCTCCTGGTTCTCCCACTGCGGATTCCAACTGTTACATAATGGCATTGCAGTTAATAAACACTTAAATGAAGAGCATACACTTTTATATATGATTACACAGAACCCCTCACCAGTTTTCTCTTCAGCAGCGGTGTGCCCTCTGGTGTCGGAGGCTCTTCAGCCGTCGTCTCACCAAAGTCCCCGAGTCCCCCTGGAGTATTGAAACCGGGCAGACGTCCACCTTCCCTCTCCTCACTATCCTCCTCTTCCTCCCCTTCTCCCCCACCATCTAAGAGGTCTGACCCACCGTCTGCGTCTTGGTCCTCTCTAGCCCCTGGTTCAGGTGGCAGGTCGCCGTGAACTTCATCCTGCGTGGGATCTGGCATACTGGCTAATATCTCCGTTACCGTTATCTTCTTGGCACCTTCCACTAGACCTCCACCGAACAGCACCTTCCATGTGATTGTGAAGAAGCCCTTACATACACCGTAGACAAACATCAGGATACCCATCAGAATAGTGTAGATAAACGTAACCAGGCCGATCACCATCTCCTTCACAGTCATCTTTCTAAGTTTGCGGTAGCGACGTCGCAAGTTACGGAATGTGAACATGTTGAAGAAGTCCCCAACGCTCTTCAGAAACTCTGCGAAGGCTGAAGCTGCCTCTGGAGGGACTTCATCTTCATTGCCTTCCTCTCCTTCTACAGCCTCTGCTTGTTCTCCCCCGCCTTCCTCTCCTTCCTCATCGTCTTCTTCTTCTGCATCGTCTCCCTCAGGCTCAGAGATAGACGCCGCAATGTTCATCTCAAAGATGGTGTCCTCGCAGAAGTTCACAAACATCTCCATTTTCTCACTCTCTTGGCCCTCATTGACCACATCAAAGATGAACTGCCGCTTGGACTCTCGAACTTGTGGCATTTCCCACTGGTCGCGATTAGCCTCGCTGATCTCAAAGTAAATGCGCTCAATCTTCTTGCTGGCTCCCATGATCTCGATGCGGCCGAGGAACGGGCGGAAGTACTTGAGCACGCTCTCTGCCTGCTCCAGGAAGTTCTGAAGGCGAGTGTCGTGGGGCACGTGCTCCGACAGGTTGGTGAGCAGAACGGCGATATTGAAGCCGATGTCCTTGGCTGGCTCCTGGAAACGATCTGCAAACTCCTCAAAGTTGATCATCTCATTCTCATCAGCTTCTGAGCAAGAGAGGAGGAACTGGATTTCTGAGGGAGAGTATTGCTTCTGGCTGTCCATGGCCTTGGAGAAGTCTTTTTTGGAGATAAGCCCACGGGGGTCGGTGACGTAGTCCCGGAAGGCATCTGATGCCACGATGTCTTTGAGCTTGAGGAACATGTCGAAGAACTTGAGGATCATCTCCACGTTGCTGGAGGACTCCACCAGCATGTCGACCATTTGCCTGGCAATGGTGCCGTTCACAATATTGCCTAAGAGCAGAACACAGTTTGAAGAAATTAGATGAGAGTTTGCAACAGGAAGGAAAGGACATAACGACCCAGGGACAGAAATCATACCTTCAAGTAGAGACAGAAGCATCACCACCATTTCCTTCTGCAGATCCAACAGCTCCTTCAACAGACCAATCTGACTGGAGTCCTGAACCAAAGCCAAAACACACAGCAAAGCACAAACAGTAGAGAAGTATGGTTTTTAGAATATGTACTGACTACTGGCTGATATATCACAGCTCATTTTGAGAGGATTTGTACTTTCTAATGAGATGAGAGAGTAAAACGGTAAGAGATGCTACCTCTGAGTGTGCTCTACTCCAAAAGTGATCCTGGGTTTGCATTTTACAAATAAAGAATATGCATTTTTAGCATCACAAATAGTAGACTTGCGTGTGTGTGGTCAGCAAGACAAGACACTTAAACACCATTAGGTATGAGAGGAGGGGAGAAAATGCCTCCGCAAGAAAGCAGGGAACACGTAAACATATAGACGCTGTTCGTAGCATTCCTGAAGACCTGCACCAGCAGATAACACAAGCCATACATATTTTTGATTTTATAGTGGTTGTAAGGCTGGTGGAAGTCTACAGGAAAAGGGTGTAAGGATTTGCAAGCATCAGCCACACAACACAAAGCAACTAAATACAGGGCCGCCCCTGGCCAACTTGGGGCCCCAAGCGACATTGTGAGATGAGGCCCCCCCCCCCCCCAACTGACAGGAGTGAAACCAATTTTTTTTAAAACAAAGTAGTCTACTTTGCAAATATAATTTCTTATACAGTTACTTTTTTATACAGTGAGGCAGAGATGGAGTACTCAAGTCCTGGACTCGGACTCGAGTGCCGATTTTCGGGACTCGTGACTCGACTCGGACTCGCGCACTGATTGACGCAACTCGGACTTGGACTCGTGAATTCTCGCGCATGATGACTTGGACTCGGTTTCATGAATTATCGCGTACGCCGACTTGGACTCGGACTCGTGAATTAACCTATATGCTATGCAGAGACTGCCTTCTTCATGTCGTGAATTGCAGCTGATGTTTTAATATGGCAATTTTACTTATACAACATTCACAAGTTGTACATTTGACTCATACAATAACCCACCTTCGAGTGATGCTCTAGTTTCTTCATGTTTTTTTTGTTCCCCTCTTCACCTGCACTAGTGGCCGTAAAAAAGCCGTGATTGGTCAGATGTCGATTCATTGCAACGGTGTCGGGTTACAGACGTGCTCCCCTTGTCACCTCTCGGTATGTCCACACAGCCGCGTTAAAAAAATCTTGGAGGTGGGTGTATCTGAAGCTTGGGGATTTTTTGCGAGCAACGCAACCAACAACCAATCACATGAATCTCCCGCCCCCGACATACAAAGCAATAGCAATGTTAAAACGAAGTAAACTGGATATAAAATCCCCAAACAGGCGAAAACCTACCAGTTTCACCCACTGTCTCTGCCACCTCCCTCCATGCCTGGTTCCTCCGGTTTGTATCCCGGTAAGTTAATAGGGACTGGTCATAAAGAACCGGGTGATTTGCTACCGCAATAACTAATTTCTCCTCCATTTTTAGGAATATAGAAAATGAACTGCGGTATGTCACTCCCAGCTTGCATGCGGTTTGATTAGCTAGCGCTTGTACTGTCAGATTTGCATAAACGGGATTTGATTGGCTGACGCTTCCACCTCAGCTTCAAAAGTTGAACATTGCTCAACTTTTGAATCCTGAAAATCCTGAAATCTTCGCTTTGCTTCCCACAATGCAGTTCCGCGAAAATTGAGGCAACGTGACGTCACCCCATTCAAAGTGAATGGGCAGAAGCGTTGGAAGATTTTTTAACGCTGCTGTGTGGACGGGCCATCACTCTCGCTCTCGTGTGTCAGCGGGGGTGCGCGGAGAACTGCACGGAGAACTGCGCACAGCAGCTGAGGCCCTCTGGGCTGGGCCCCCTGCGCAAGGCGGGGCCCCATGCAGCCTGTGTGATTGGCCTGTTGGGTGGGACGGCCCTGACTAAATATATTAAAAAGCAAAATACAGTTAAATGAAAAGAAGCAAAGCATGGTATTAAGGCTCTTTAAAAAAAATCTTATGAGTCATCAAGGAATAATCAATCATCGATCTTTTGTATGTAGAAAGCTGGCATTTGTTTGAAAACACCTCTACAGTAAATAATAAATATACTAAAATCTAGACCCAGAAAGCAGCTACTCATACTTTATTTATCAGTTTAGTATGGTATCATCACTTTGAAGATGAAAAATGTGTTCAAACTGTCACTACACCCAAGTGTCCGAGTTACACATGTTCCTCGTATTCAGGGATTATGTCCAATTGACTTGATGGCTCTTTAGAGAACTTAACAAAAAAATAAATAATACTGTTAAACGCTAAAGAAAAACATGAAAGGCTGTATAGGGAATAAACAGAAGAAATTGTGAATGATTTCTGTATTTTGTTGAGTAATAACTAGTCACATGAAGGAGAAGCGCTTTGAAAAGTAAAGCATGATGGTCCTCTAAATGAGATGGTGATGATTCTTACGTCGTTGCGTTGTCCAGAATCAGGGAGCATCTAACAGGGTTACACATATAAACTGTATATATAAGGTGAAACATGACAATAGAAGTGTTACTATCAAAATGTTTTATTTACTTTGGTATTTGTGTAAACCTGGAGGTTATTTATAGATTTAATGTAGATGTTATTCTGATAATTTAATATAAATAAACAGTCTTTCAAACAACCTGAATCCTGATGAACTGGCACTGATCTGCTTTAATATCCAAAAAGAACATTCAGCATCTTTTCAGCGCACATCTATAGGTATTTTGTTGTTTCAACATTTGAAAGATTTCACATGAAGATTTCACATTTAAAAATTCAAATTCATGCATACACTGATTTTAAACAGGAGAATCAGTAGCAATCAACAGAATATTAGAATTAGAATTAGTAACCAAGGCAACTCCTTGTTAGGTCAGACAGGTTATAGACTGCAGACACACACAGGTTAAAGCAAAGCTCATCAAACCTAATCACTGGTCAGTATTAGAAAACCGAAATATATTTAAATCAGGTGAGGAGGATTTACTGTATAATAATAATAAATTATATTTATATAGCGCTTTTCTGGAACTCAAAGAACGTACAGAACCAGGAAGAAAATGAAAGAGAAAGAAAGGACCTTGAGTTTTTTCCACAAATTGTTTCTGCCAACTTAACTTGAATTCATGTTGTTGGACTATCTGTACAACATTACTACCTAAAAACAGCATTTAAAAAAATCTACATTCATGGATACGTTTGGAATATCTGTAATATAATGTATGCACATTTCGGTTGTATTAAAGTGGAACTTCATCAAAAATACGGCTGTCTCCAAGTGTGAAAAGGAAGCTAACCAGAGGGTGTTACTTTGACCACTTGAAATTAATAAAATACCATCACAAATACATGTTAAAGAATATTTGTACTTAATATCGTATCATTTGGACCGTATTCCATCCAAACCCTTAATGCTGTGTTGATTTAGTCAATTGTTACCTACAGTAATCTGAGGTTATCTTGCTTTAACAAAAAAAGTAAAGAGGCAGAAACAATCTGTCAAAGGAAAGAGGGGGGAAAGCTGGTTAAGACAAACAAATCTATTAATTAAACAAAAGAATAATCAAATAAATACATACTTTACTTTGCAGGAACCATGAGAGAGACAGTTCACAAAATTAGTATACTCAAATTGGACTAGAGGATAAAATGTATACATTTATATTTGAAAAAAATTGCTTTAAATTCAACTTATGTTTAACTGTAATACAACACTTATTTATTTGGATACTTTGAAATCTGAATAGATCTGGATTCTCTACAGAAATTATTCATGGAGTATACAAGAAATAGAATGGTAAAATGCTAAAAAAAAAAGGGCTAAAAAATGAGGTTATGTCTTGGCTGTTTCTTACCTGAGCGAGTTTCATCATCATGTGAGCAAAGACGTGCAGGAAGCCCACCACCGCGTCCCACAGCCTGCTGTGAGCCAGGGACTGCTGGTTCCCAGTGCAGGGGCCCTGGAAATGGAGAGGATATTCCAGTGCTGTCATCATGTTTGGACATATATTTTTAACATTGTCTTGTGTTTCAAAGTAAATGTTTCAGAAAGAAAAGCTTATATTTTAGGTTGAAATCTAGCTTTATAATGTTCTTTTAGTTGACCATAGTGTCTTGTTTTGGTTTGTCAGATGGCTTGTTAGTATGACTTGGTTATGAAAGTAGGTTGTATAGTAATACTTATATTATGAATTTATCCCAACTTGTTTCCCCTTGCATAGGACAAAAAAGAAGCATCTTATAAAGGGTAAGAGACGTCAACTTAAAAGTACCAGCTTCAGTATGGTTTGCAGAGGTCCTAGGTTATAGAATTAGATTGATGACACCATAAAAATACCTTTATCTGTGTCTTTAAAAAGAGCTTAAGGCAGCAGTCGTTGAGCACAAAAAGTCAAAGCTAGAATACATAAAATGACGAGATTCAACTTGAATTTACTCTAAAGTGCATTTAGTTTACCATCATTATCCTTTTTATCAATTACCTTTGTTTATTTTACCTATTCAAACCAAAGGTGGGACCATTTATCAGTTAGCATTAGATTTGATGTTTTTTAGGGTATTTGGCTAGTGTTAGTTTTCTTTTAGCTTGTAAATGTTTCTGTAAAATACACAAACTCTCTCCAATTCTAGAAGTTTTAGTAATTTATATTTAAAACATTTATCATTTTGTGTTTGGGCCCACATTCTTAAGCTTCGGATAGTTTATTGAGATGTCCCATTGCCTATCCATCATCCCTTATGATTGTACTTGCTGTATTTAAACCTTTTTCTTTTGCAATATCGAAAGGCAAATTTCCCCCATAATTTGAGGAACATTACATTACATGCTACTTATTAGACACTTTTATCCAAAGCGACTTACATACTCAATACTGTGGGCAATCCCCACAGGAGCAATTTGGGGTGAAGTGTCTTGCCCAGGGACACAACGACATGCTGACTGCAGTGGGGTTTGAACCTGTGACCCTGTGATCCCAACACCTATCCACTGCACCACACGCCTCCCATGCTAAACATGTTGTATTCAGGCTCCATCCTACAACAATTGGGTGTTAGCATTGCAGTGACAAACTGTTAATTTAACCCCTGGTCTACAAATCATGTTTTGTATTAACATTCAAACATTCAACATTCAAATAATCTATTGTTCATTCTTACCTGGATGTACTCAGTCAAGCTGTTGAAGACCTGTTTGGCCACAGTCATTGCTTTGGAGAAATTCCTCTTACCAGGCTCATCAATGATGTCTTTTCCTGAGTAGTACCAGTAAAAGTCACTGATGGACTCCTGGGAGGAGGAACACAACGTGTTACGTTGAATTTAATCTATCAAATTGGTTTCTAAAATACATTTTCAGTGCATGAGGTTAAGGGATACAGTATGTAAGAGCCACTTAAGCACATATATATTTTTTAAATAACTATTTTAATGCCCTTGCTGACCTAAAAAAACAGAGGAGCATTATAAAAAAAATAAAGTCAAATCTGAAATCTGTACTTGAAGAATGGCCTGATCACCGTTACTGATGTCGTTGCCTTTCTTGTGTTTGGAGTTCGTGTCTACACCAGTCGGCAATTTAAAAATATTAAATATTCGTAGGCCAATATAATTAACGTTTGACAATAATAAGCTAAAAAAGGAGTCAGTAGGAGTGATGTCAGAGTTCCTATCAGTGACCTGTAGTCGCAGCAGGTAGTCCACAGTGCAGATGATGATGTTGATGGTAGTGGTGCTGCCTGTCTGAGTTCTCAAATAGTTCTGGAAATCTGAAAAACAGAAACATGAAGCACTTCAAAAGAGGTTTTTCCAAAATTGGACTAGCATCATTTACAGTACAGTTATATGAGTGAGCACTTTTCACAGGAGGTAGGCAGTCGTCCTCCGATAGGAGGGTTGGTGGTCCGATCCAAAGCCCCTGCAATCAATATGTTGAAGTGTCCTTGCACCAAATTGCTACCAATGTCCAACAATGTTTGCATGTGTCTGCGTGTTAGGGTCTTCCTGAGCAGGTGGTACCTTATGTGGCAGCCTCTTCCTCTGTATGAGTGTTTGTGAATGGGTGAATGCTAACCTGTATATGCATATACTGAACGTATGTATATTACCTGTGTATGGTTGAAAAGACTGGAAAAGCGCTATATACTGTAAGTGCAGTCCATTTACCATTTACCCCCAGTGTATGGTAGTCACTCACCGTTATTGTGGCCTTCACACAAAAGCTGCAGGAAGCGGAAGATATCACACGTAAATTCATCGTCAGCCATCACTTTCTCATCTGGATATAGGAACACAGGAAATGCATTACAATATTGTTGAAAGGAAAGATGAAACTGCTCATGGACTGTGCTATTCGGTTAAAATACACAGTTGTAAACAGAAAACGGCACAAGTTATTAGGTGATTAAAGGGAATACCAGTGTATTTTATTATACAGCCTTAACAATGTGTCTGCATCACTGTGTACATACATCATATATGAGCGCAGTGATATGACAGTTATATACATAAAAAGTCAATAACAAATATTTTATAATAAAAGTGGCAATAACGTTCTCTCAATAAAACAATACACTGGTAAATGTCTCCATCTAACAAGTCAATTGCATCCATCATAACAGGCTTAATAATTGTGCCAAAATTATTTTAGCAGTTTCATCGACAAGTCAACTTCTTACGGAATATTTAAAAATAAATACAAACTGGGAACTTCAGTTTACTGTTATTTTTAGGTAAAATAAATCTAAATCCGAAAACAAATGACTTGCTAAAACAGAATACAAATTATTCAGATTAGAAAAGGCATTAAATTAGTTATTTAATTATTAACAATGGTGAAACATTTATGGTAATCCCAATTAATATTACTCCTCTACCCATACACACTAAACACTGCACAATGCTCTGTGCAGTGTCAGATTTAGTAGTAAATTATTGTCGATTAGTAAAAACCTTATCAATAGATGTAGTGATGGGAATAATTAGTGTAATGGTATTGTAAAGTCTTTGAATGTACACACGAGAATTGCCAAAAAAAAAGAGTACAAATGGTAAGTATCACTTCATATTACTCCCCTGCTTTCATTAGAATATGTTAGTGAATGTTAGTAAAGACCATTTGTCAGCAGGAGAGGGCGGCTGAGGCTTCACTCTGCTTCCCTCCCCTAAACTGTACCTCTCTCTAGCACCACTTTTTTACAGAAAACATATTTCAACAAAACTCAAATGGACAGCAGGTCCAACCACGGGTCAAGTCACATTGAAATGGACATACAAAATACAGATATATGAAGACAGGAAACCAAGGAATACACATTTAAATATGTATATATATCAAAGAAAACGCAACTGAGGAAAAACATACAAATATAAACAGTGAGCACAGAAAAAAATGTGGAGGCACACCGTCATGCAGGACAGATCTACTGCAAACTCCAAGAAGCTTTGTCAAAGCACGGATGTTGAGAAATAATTGGGACCTAAAATAAAACTTAAACATGTGTTTGTGCCAAATTGTTTCACAGATAGTCAGTATCTATAAAGGGAAGTTCCTGTAGTGATCTTTGAAAATGTATTCTTAGATATAGGATCACAAGATTGATCAATGTTCAAGTGAGATATTAAAGGACTGCATAGAATGATATTAATGATTGTGTAACATTTGAGCAGAAGTGCTCATGAAATGAACAAAGGTGACACTCTGGATAGATCCTCCAGTCAATGGAAACAAGCGTTGCCCCTTATGCTGCTATTGGCCTTTTGGCGCGAAAATAACTATTTCTATTTCCAATATGTGATTAATTAAATTTGAACATGTCCAGCGATGTTTGGCGCTCTGAGGAGCTGCTGGCTGTATGAGAATGCTTGGTCAGCTTAAAAACCACACCAACAAGTCCACACTGCAAGTCTAACCATAGGGTGTTAAATAATAATTGGTGATAACTAGCTAGATAGCAAACATTGGGTGTTTCTCAATGTCGGGGAAAGCTGCTCCAGAGCCACTATTTCAAGCATACTATGTCATCGAGTGCCACCGAAGGACTGTTCCAATGTCCAGCATACTTGGAAATCTACCGAGCCCGGTGTACTTCGTAGCGAGAAAGTTCGAGGCTGCACATGTGTAGACTCCGCGGTCTTAAAATCCCCACAATGCTTTGCGCACAGACCAATTTCCCCAAATCTGTGGCGGAAAATGTAAGGCGGGCCTCTCATATGACGCACACCTGCACACTTGCTCGCCTGTTCCACTCTTCATTTTCCGAATGCCAGGAAGGATTTTTGCCTAGCTTCTGAAGGAAGTGACTTGGAAGACATTGAGAAAGACCCATTCTCTAGCTAGCTTGTTAGTTAGCTAGCTATAGGTAAGCTAGCTAACTAGGTAGATAGATAAGGAATGTTAGCTAGCTAACTAGGTAGATAGATAGGGAATGTTAGCTAACTTTATTTATAGACAGATAGATAGATACATCACATTCGCTAGCTAAATAGCTAACATTCTCTAGGCTGGATAGCTAAAGTTGTCCAGTTAAATAGGTATAGTTAGCTAGTGAAAAGCACACTGACAGGTTAATTGATGCTGGTCTCTAAGTTAGCTTTTTTAAATTATAAATGTCAACACTGTGGACCTTTGTCTACCCTTCTGGCAGTGAGAGTTATTATAAAATGTCGACATGAGCCTAAGTAAGCAGTCCGACCGGCTGTTTTGGTACTTCTTGTAGGTTCCTCATAGCAGGGTTCATCAACACCACGGGACACTACAGAGTTATTAAAAACATCCTCATCCAATGATTTTGGGCCATTTCTATGTCCTCCTGCCAGTCCATTTGAAATAGCTGTGATTTATATCGAATACAAATCATTGTTTACAATGCGGCTAGTGCTAAACCGGAAGAACAAAGACAAAAGCGATAAAACCGGAAATGGCAAATCGCCAAAGGGCCGATGCTACATAATGTGAATATACATGATATTGAAGGCAAGTCTGTCCATCCTGGGTGAGGGTTCTCTCCTTTATAATAATAATAATACATTCTTGTATTCGATCCTGAATGAGACAGGAAGCCAGTGGAGGGAATGAAGGACGGGTGTGATGTGGTTGTATTTTCTCACCCTCATCAGGATCCTAGCGGCACTGTTCTGTACGTATTGGAGCTTCTGAAGGCTCCCGCTAGGAGTCCCGATGAGGAGAGCGTTGCAGTAATCGAGCCTTGAGGAGACGAAGGCATGGACCAGTTGTTCTGCATCTGACAGGAGTTTTGCAATGTTCCTGAGGTGGTAGAAGGAGGTTTTGCACAGGTGTTTGATGTGGGTGTCAAAGGTCAGATGTCTGTCAAATCTTACACCCAGATTGGTAACTGCTGTGGAGAGGGGTATGTTTTGGCCAGAAAAGGTGATGTGGGTTATGGGGGATGACTGGACCTGGTTTGGTGTGCCAACTAAAATAGCTTCTGTTTTGGAGCTATTAAGTTGCAAGAAATGTTGTTGCATCCAAGCCTTTATCTCCTCAATGCAGGTGTTAAGGGATGTTGATGGGAACAGTGACGATGATGGTGACAGTGAGGAAGCATGTGGGATAGGGTCTGTCTTTATATATAGCTGCGTGTCATCAGCATAGCAATGGAATGATATTCCATGCTTGCTGATGAAATGGCCAAGGGGCAGAGTGTACAGGGTGAACAGAGTGGGCCCAAGGACCGACCCTTGAGGGACACGACAGGTGACAGGGTGTGTCTGGGACCTCACACCTCCCAAGGAGACGTACTCTGTTCTTCCAGACAGGTAGGACTGGAACCAGCTCAGGGCGGAGTCAGAGAGTCCGATGGTGTGTTTGAGGCGCTGAAGGAGGATGTTATGGTCGACAGTGTCGAATGCTGCAGTCAGATCCAGGAGGATTAGGAGAGATGGGGATCCAGTATCAGCCGCCATCAACAGGTAGTTTGTGACCAAGTCCAGAGCTGTTTCAGTGCTGTGTGCGGAACGGAAACCGGACTGAAGCTGGGCGGCAACTACTTTTTCCATTACCTTGGCTAGAAATGGGAGGTTGGAGATGGGCCTGTAGTTGGCGAGGATATCTGGGTCTAGGGTGGGTTTTTTGAGAAGGGGTCTGATGACAGCAGTTTTTAGAGCCGATGGAACATGATCAGCCTTGAGGGAGCTGTTGATGACGTAGGTGATCATGGGACTTATAACCGAGATGATCGATTTGACAAGGGCTGTGTGTAGAGGGTCTAGTGTGCAGGTGGAGGGTTTCATCTTGCAGGTGATGTCCTCAACCTCTTGCTGAGAGATCTCCGTGAAGCAGCAGAGTGGTTGGAAAATCCCAGGCTGTGGGTTAACAGTAGGGACAGACACAGCGCAAGGGGTGGAGAGAAGAGAGCGAATAGTGGCAACTTTTGTCCTTTGTAGCTCTCCCCGCAGTTTCTTATACTTTTGGTTTATTGTGGGGTTTCTGCAGTATGCTGCGATGGTAAATAAAATGTGCCTGTTTTTTAAGAGCTATTAAACTGGCTGGTTGAAAGCTGAACAAACATGCACAGCCATTCTGAGTTTGAATCATTACAGAAAATAAACAAAACGAAAAGTGGCAAAGCTGTAGAATTGTATATTTTGTTTTAACAATAAACAAAAAAATCCTGTATCTGGAGCAATAAAAGAGCTGTGATCACACACAGAGTTGGAGAACAAAATCCATAATTACAGGGTACATGATTCAGCATTAACTCATTGTACTTGCATTATTCTTAAACAGTTTTCACTACCATGTGCAGAGAGTATTGTCCTACGAACATGATATTTAAATGTGTAGAATTTGCTGGAATTTTCTGTTCTGTGTAGCAATTCACCCTGTATTTTACTCTGTTGACCTGACAGTATTTTCCCAACTATAACCATCTTATCTGAAGCTTATCTGTGTGTATGATAATTGATGAGACAAATTATAAGGGAAGAGAGCCCTCACTATCAGTGGTAAAGCAGGCTTAAATTAAAATAGACATTTTTGGGAATTGTAGGATTTTTCTTGGGTAGCTTTACACAGATAGTCTAGCTGTGTTGGCCAAACTTGGTAGAACCAACTACATTTGATAAATGCAAGTAAGAGAAACATTCCTTTTTGCTGTTGCAATTCATTTCAGAGTTTCTAGGACACAAGGTCAGTGTAGTGCTCTATATGTTATTTTAGGAGTTGGAGAGGAAGAATGAGGTTACTGCTTTTCCTTTCCAATCCGTCAAACGACAGTGTCAGAGTTACAGTAGATCTGCGAGAAAACACTCAAGGTGAGAAACCAGACCTTACAGTCACTTCTAGAGGAAGAAGTTAGCGACACAGTGCAGCAGCACCATGATAAGTGACTGTAACATTTGCTTTCACTGGGCTCTTGGGTGTGAAATGAAATGCATATTAAGGTCACACCTAGTCAGGTGATTGACAGCTAAAAGGGACAGAGAGGACAGAAAGAGGAAAAGATAGAAAGTAAATATATGAGACCATTTACCACGTTCTAGCTTGTTATCTGAGAACCGGTGGGAAAAACATGAGTGTGAGGGGTAAAGGGTGAAAATGGGCAAAATGAATGATGTGGGGGAGAGAAAGACAAAGAGACACAGTGAGTCCAGAAATCTCATGATGCTGTCAGTGGATGATAAACATTTTCATACATCAATACTCAAAATGCTCAAACTTGGACACGCTCAAGTGAACACAAACCTGCAACTAGGCATCCACAAACACACACTCAGATACACACAAGAATAGACTTCACACTGGAAGTTGAAACATGTCCGATTATATCACAAAACAAGGGACAATGAAGTATGACAAAAGGAATGTGCTGTGTTTGTGTGTAAATGTAGGAGTTTGTATGTCAAGTGTTCAGATAGTGTTTGATGCTAAGAAGCTGTTGAAAATACTCACTATTGCCTTCCTCTGAAACCATCCCAAGGCCCTCAGCCTTGTTCTGCCTCTCAAAAGCATTCAAGTCCAAAACGCTGTCAAAATGAAATATTCAGTCAGTTAAACAATATAAAGTCCTATCCTACAAACTCGACTTACAATGAGCCCTTCTCAAAGATGAGTATAGCTAATACAGTCAATATGTATTCTTATATTCCAGGCTCAGTTTATCATACATAAGCTTCGATTAACTTATTAAGGTTTAGGAGACACCACATTTTGGTGTCACGAACAGGATCGCATCTTGGACACTGGAGGTGACTGACACCGCTCAGACAAAGGTACGAGACTTTTTGACACTATTATAAAATTGTTAATGAGCAGTCTTTTCTAGGGACCATATGCTGTGAGTGAAGTATAACTTCCATTGTTAAAAAAAGAAAGGTTAACAACAGAAACGCGTTACAGACCTGCAGGTCTGCATGAGAGCCTGAATGCTAAGGAAGAATCCCACTTCCTTTTTATCCTTCAGATAGTCCAACATCCGCTGCACACACACACAGAAACATAGAACATCAAATCTTAATATGGTGAGTAGTGAAAAAAACCTATTTGGTACAGTTTCTAATTGAAATATGATTGTCTTAGATTTATGTCATGTACCTGCTGTACATCACAATTGCCTCCGTTGAGGATGGAGATTCCCATTTTAAGAGTAGAAGAAACCATGGCTCCAGGTTCGCCTGAAGTAAGACAAGACATCAGCTAGGCGCAACAACTTGGAAACCAAAATAAGAATCAAACTTCATCTTGTTTGTACAGGACTGCGTCATATTGCTCTTTGATGGGATTTTACGACATAAGAACATAAACTGGGAGAATGATGTCTCGACTCCACAATGTCTCAATTCCGCAATGTAATAATAACACTCCTAGAGCCAGATAAGACCACAACATCATTTGTTGTTCAGTATCTGAAGTTGACACCATCATCCTAGCTTTCAATTGTCTGTGCTGAATGTTACCGTAACTACTATATCACCATAATCTCAAGGCTGATCAGGCCTTCCTCATGTAATAGTTACACAGCTCAAATAAGACATTTTTGATCAGATTCTAGCCCCATTTACCTTTACAGGCACTGATCATCTGCAGAACCATCTCTGCGGCCCCGCGGTTGTGTAGACGGGACTGCTGATACAGAAGTCTCTGTTTCTCCATCTCCTTATCCTGTGGAGCAGAGCAAGAGGAAAACCGCTGTAACCCTGCCAACCGGGACTGCACTGCCCCCCTCACTCACTCGCACACAAACACGCATACAACCTCACAATTTAATTCTAGAAATGGCCATCCATGGACTGCACAGAGAGACGTTCCCAATGAAGATAGAGCTGATGAATTATGAAACGATATATTTGCTGCTCGATTTGGAAACATTTACAAATTGCCAATAACTTTTTTAATGATATTGTAATTGCGATAAGATCTGTGATATTAGAGGAAATGAACACTTTTGATACATCAGTAACATAATCAATGAACAATGTATTAAATATGGATCTGTATGTAATATGGATTACTTTAAGTCTCTAGAAAACCGTTTGGAGGCCAGGAATTCTCTAGAGCTTCACAATACTTATTTTAGATATTTTTCACTTATTTAGCTTTTACCAAAGATTTAGCTTACTGGATATTGGTAGTCCATATTGCAATTTAAATGAAATAAAAATTATTTGTGCTGCCCTAGCAAGATATCTAAGGTTTAAGCTTTCTGGTTTTAATTGACAACGATATTAATAGAATGTATACACATTACAGACGGTATCTCATCAAGCCTGTTCTAATGGTGTGGTTGTCAAATTTGGCACTACGATATAAAATGTTAGACGATTCTCATCACGGTCCTGAATAAACCTAATTTTAAATTATACAAATATTTGTTCTTGCTGCACTAGTGGCAATTTTTATTATAAAAAAGACAAATCTAAAATATGAAATCTCTTATCGCAAAATAGGGATACCTGAACACACAAACACACATACACATTCTCTTCCAATCGATCACGTTGAGTATTAGTGATGGACAGTTATTCCAGCTCTTCCAAAGGCAGTGAACATTCCTTCCAATGGCATACCACACATTTCACACATTCTTACGAGGATGCAACAGCAGTCGTTTGAGTCACACAGCATGCATACCCTGCTTTCAACAGCAGGTTAACCTGCTGCTACATCATGCTTCTGTCACGGGACATTAGCTGGAAATCTGTAAACCTCAACCTCAAAAAAAGGCAGAGGTACTTATTTGATGCATCATAAGTTTTGTATATTGAGGTTTTAATAAACTTAAAATTAAACAAATTGTAGTTGTTTTGAAAAGTTGGAAACACTGTACAATACTAGACTAGTATAGTGGTTTTACAGCATACTTATTTTGTTGCTACTACCTAAAGAAACACTTCTCTACTCTAATTACTCGTTATTTTGTTATACTTTACTGCACAATGCTGCCATTTTAAAAACGATATCTATTCCACTGAGATACTGCACACATTTATTTTATAATGTAATTTGTCATTATTGTACGGACATTTTAGTATATTTATCTTCTTGTCAATATATATATATATATATATATATATATATATATATATTCTTTTATGTTGTACGTTTTCATTTAAAAAAATAAATAATACTTTTATATATCTTTGGGCTTTTTAGAACTTAATACCTCTTAATGATTATGCACTATTTTACAGCAAAGCACAATTCTACATTTTAAAACTTATGATACAGTTTATCTGCTATTAACAACTATCGTCTTTACAAAAAAGGTTAGGTTTTAAGCCCCCAACGCACACCATGCGTGAAGCCCCACCGATAGCACCAAAAAGAGGAGACCCCCCTCCCTCCCTCCCTTATAAGCCTGACTGTGATTTAAAAAATGCGGAGCAGCTTTTCTCTTCGTACAGAGGTTGTCCTCATATTTCGAGTTGAGTATGTGTGTCTGTGATGAGTGGGAAGAGATTGTGTGTCTTATTAAGAGAGTGTGCTTGTGTTTGGGACCGTGTATGAACGGCTGACTGTGCAGGCTTTTACTGTAGTGCTTGGTGAGCACTGAGAGGGAAACATGGTCCAAATCAAAGTAAAGACAAACAAAATCCGTTACTTGCCAGTTGTTAGATTTCAAACTAGAGTTAACAGGTGAGTCCGTCCTAATAAGCGGGTGAGTACAAGAGGGTGTGAGTCAGGGAAGGGGGATTCAAGACCACAGTCACAACACATCAGCACCAGAGAGCTGCCTCTACTGCTGCATGGCTTGCCCTGATAACTGTCATCAGTTTCCAAAAATAGCTGCTTGATTTAGTCTTGGAAGACAACATTACATTTCTGAGCACATATCAGGTACCAGATAATGATGTTCAGTTAAATAAGTAACCTTAAATGAGTACATTGAACTAATTAAAGGGGTTCTTGCAGGAATACTTTCCCCAAAATGATCATTTGAGCATCAATGATTTACCCGTGTTACCATGAATTGCATGAGAATCCAAAAACAGAGAACATTTAAATATGTACACAGATGTTTTGGTATAGCTTTGCAGTTAACAAACTGCACCATTTACTTCAATTCAAATATGTTCACAGTTTTTGGAGTCTTTCCTCACAGAGGATAAGAAATGCAAGTTTTCTTCACAAATTCAAGGAAATACAAATTAATCATTTTGGGGTTAAGTATTCCTTTAAAGTAAATTAAAGGATTTGGATTGCATATGGGTGTAATGCTGTCCTCCAGGAAAAGCAATGGATCTATATATTTACAACATCACAGGGTCCAAGCCTGATATTTGAAGCAAAACAAAATATTGATTTGATCATTGAAATTAGCTGGGGAATTTGTCAATGTTAACGATACAGTTTAACTTAAGTTTTGTGAAGCACTGTTAAGATTGCTGTTGATGTTCAAACCTAATAAATCTGTTTACGACAGACATTAAGCTGTCATTTATTTTTAAAACAATTTCAAATTGAGATTGATATTTCATATTTCCAAAGCCCCATTTTAAATTCCATCAGCGATGCATTATTCTTAGGTTTTAAGCTCTGTATCACAGGAATTATACTTTCTTTCACACTTCATTTTTCTCAAGTATGTTGAATTTAAAATGTACCTACTGCTAAATGTATTAAGATATTAAGCATTGAGTTCACACGCTAGGCCATAATGGATTGCAGTAATCTTCTGTTTAGACCCCTAAAATTCAGGCTTGGAATTCGTGATTCTGAAATGTAACACCTAGCAGAGCTTCAACCTTGGTTTCATTTTGTTGTCTTTAGCTGCACCGACTCTCTGGACTCAAGTCATGCAGTTTAGGAAATGGACATTGATCCGACTGGTGGGCAGAGTCCAGCAAAGGCATGCACAAGTCAGTCCACCACAGCAGGAAGTAGACACGTGGTGTGAGTGGACAGAGAAAAGACAGGAAGAGAAAAAAGAGAAACGTTGTGGTGGTGGGGGGTTTGTGCCGAGTGTGATGTCATGGTGTGGCGATGGGGAGTTGCTTCTCCGCTGACTCCCCCTGTCTCCCTTCCCCTGGTCCCCCCCATACCAATTCTGTCTGTTGCACCTCAAAGGCTGGCTCCTCCCCCTCCTGATCTCCCCCTTCGTCCTCCTCACCAATATGACAGCTCTGAAAGGATGAAGATGGCAGGTCAGGAAGGAGCACAGGATCACTCACTTTACTCCACAAAGCACAACATGTATATGAAAAATAATAACAATTAAAATGTTGTTAAACCAGGCATCAAAGCACATTTGTAATAGTGGCCAAATGGTGGTACTACAACATCCATGTCTGTCAAAAAATACTTTTTTCCATTGAGTTACATTTGATAAAAGAAAAAGAAATGCAGCATACCAGCATGCTTTCTGCTTTGAAATGTCATTCTAGTTATGTTATTTATTCTATAATCTTTCATGCGCAAAGAAGGGCTGATAGATGTGGAGAAAAACTTGATATCATGATGTAGCAACTATATTGAAGCATTGACTTTTGGTTCTTCCACAATATATATTTTTAAGTGTTACAATGAAATATTACAACAGCTAGATTGGTAAATCCCCCAAAATATATCACCTTACGGAAATGCAGCCTAGATAAGACAACCCTTATGTTATATTAGGATATTACGATATTGTTTTCATGTATAAGAGAATATGTAGTCTTTTATCAGGATATATATAATATGGATATATTGCCCAGCCTTAGTGCAAAGCACACAATTAACATATGAGAACATTGTTCTTGTGGATCAAATGTAAGTTTCTGCTCACTGACTGTCTTACCTTTGCCATAATATCAGCATAAGACATATAGAGGTGGTCAACGTCAAGTTTACTGCAATGAGAAAAAGACAGAACAGGAATCATCACTGAGGAACAGGTGGAAGGTTAGCCGCAGGAAAAGCAAACGACTCTTACGTCTTCTCTGTGAGAGCTGTGCGGCTGAAATGAAGAATCAGCTGATGAAGGGGGTCAGGCTTCGTCTCGGTCTCCTCTTCCTCTTCCTCCTCTTCCTCCAAGGCTTTCTAGTCATTGGATATAACATGAATCATAAGAAGTCGTAGCGTACACAATGGACGAT
This sequence comes from Harpagifer antarcticus, assembly GCA_902827135.1. Taxonomy (NCBI): domain Eukaryota; kingdom Metazoa; phylum Chordata; class Actinopteri; order Perciformes; family Harpagiferidae; genus Harpagifer; species Harpagifer antarcticus. The sequence continues at coordinate 183,625 of CADEHL010001130.1, forward strand.
ATCCTTAAACACAAATTGTAGATCTCAGAATAAAATGGAGGATGACTTACTGATAAGTCGTCAATCATCTTGTCCTCAAACAGGTAACCTTCAGTCTCCAACCAGTTGCGTTTGTAGGCATCTAAGAACATGTTGGTCGCCCTGTGCCTGTGGGGGGGGGGGGGGGCATGCAATTCAACACTATTGTAAATGCTAATGCCAAGTGTTATTTTTCTTTCTTTTAAAAAAATGTGCCCTGCTTATATTGTATCTCACTCCAGTCCCCTCTCCCTCACCCATTTACACCAACTAACAACCACACACTTGCTGTATCAAAGTTTCAACAAAAAAAAACGTTCTTTATTTAGAATATTCAAAACATGGTTGTAAATTCTAATCTCCATATACAATAGAATCAGTATAAAGGCATATATATATATATATATATATATATATATATATATATATATATATATATATGTATATACATTCTGTGAATTGGGTGGGGTTACATCGTATTGCTAGGGAATACCTTTATAATAAGAAACTTGATTTTTTTTTAAATCAAAACCTCTCTTCTCTCTGGTTCTTAAGTCATAAAATACAGGAGACAAAACAACTTGGATCACACTTAGGATGGATCACCAGAATATGTATCACTTGCCCTTCAGCCCCTTTACTACTATAGAGTAGTGCAGTGAAGTTAGCAAGAGGTTTTCTGTCATTTGTCATACTTTGTAAAGAAATGTTATCTGCATGTGATCCTGTGTTTGTCTTCACCTGTCCTGTCATCTCTTAATCAGCCAATATAAAGAAAGAATGGAGTATGAAAGAGAATCCTTACGCGGGGATGTTGTACAGGGGGGTCATCCTGAAACAGGCCACCACAGCTCTGCGCCGCTGCTTTGACAGCAGCTTGTGCCACACCATTTTCTTCGACTTGTAGGGATGCTCCGTCTAAAGCAAGATATATATGTTTACTGAAACAATCATTCCTTTGAATAAGTCCTCATATTTCATGAAAGCGCTCCAAATAATGAAACTTGTGTCTTTACTCACCACCTCGATGTGGTAAAGGACAGCCGACACCTCTTGTACTCTTTTTACCACTTTCTCAGGGTCCTCTGCATCTTCTGCCTTCCCGGAATTCTCCTTATAAAGAGACATCTGCCAGCGCATAGCGGGGTCCTCCACCTTAAGCCAAATATGCATATTGTGTGAAGAAATATTTACAAGTAATATCTTTAATATGTAAAACGATAATAAAGATGAACCTACCTTCCCTTGCAGATGCAGATTGTTGGTCAAGAACTCCCTAACCTCTTCATCCGTGTCTTTCTACAAGGGAAGAGACCAGTATTAGGGAGAAATTCATCACTTATTCATTCACTCAATATACATACATCAAAAAGTCAAACAAATGACTCTAAGGCACAGTTCCAGTGTTGTCATGTTGGGGCAAAATACAGTCAGCGAGTTGGTTTCAAACACATCAAAGTACCAGTGAGTATCTGATCTTGGCAAGGTTGATGAGCTCCTGGTCTGCAGGAGAGCACATGTTGAGGCCGATAGGAAGCATCTTCTTTAAAGCAGCGACGATGAGGGAGGTCTGCACAGAGTAGCGGTCCCCGCGCCGCTTTTTCTTGGTACGCTCCTGCTCTGAGCCTCCAGACTAAAGAAAAGAGGACACGTTGAAACCGATTCATCAGTGATCCATTTAAAAGCCCCCGCGCCTCACACATCAAACATTTCCTTTTCAGAAAATATAATATATTATATGTTTTATATAATATCAGAGGCTTTTGACAATATTTAACAAATAAAGTAGGAGCTGCTTCTAACACAAAACATAACAGGAACCAACTGCTGAGGTAACATCTTAGGGAATGGGAATGTGATGTCTTTACGAGCACGTCAGCCATCTTTGAGGATACCAGCGAATGCAACCGAACCTATTGACTTTACCTGTATGGCGACCTAAGCAGCAGAACCTTTTCACGTCACTTTTTAGTTGAAACCACGACCAACAAACAAAACAAAAGAGGACCATGAGATTCTTGGGTAATTATGTTCCTACGTGGATGGTCATGAGTCGTAGCAAACATTTGCAAGCTATGCCACATGGTCTGCTGATAGTTTACTGCAAGTGCTGAAAAGAATTGCTGAACAACAGTGACACAAACCACTACAAATAAAAAAAAGTTAATACATGAAATATCTCAGTATATATAAATATAGGTAGATAAATGCATGATAAGCCAACGTTTTGTTAGCATTCAGCTATCACAACATTAGCTATCCTACTTTTGTCTGGATGATTGTGGCCTCTACATCTGAAGGTCCTGTATTCCCTGTTTGTAAACTTGCCAATGGCCTCTAAATATTTAACATTTTCAGATTGCCAACAGGTGTGGGCACTTACTCCAAACACCAGATGTGCGCCAAGATCAGTAACAGTGATCAGAGCACTCTTCTCTTCATTCGTAAGTATTGGTACCGTTAATTAACTGAATTTTGCAAAGGAACGCTTTTCTCTCTGTAAGGGAATAGATTTTTGTGCCAGTACTTATTCATTTTGAATCCAAAACAGCTGAAAGCTGATGGATGTTGACAGCACATGATGTTGCTATAGTTGCTATCCTTCAAAGATGGCCGCGCTCCCACAAAATGCTTCGCGGTTCCCATTTGCTATACCACAACATGCCAATAAAGTGAATCAACAACTTAGCGAAAGTTTAATCTGAGTAACTAAGACAGACCCACAAATACATTTTCATCCAAAAATGGTATGGGTTCAGTTGCTCGCTGCTGCATCAGCTACAGACATTATGCACAATGCAGCCTGGCTGTTAGTAGAGCAGTGACAGGGCACTTTCTGTCCACTGGACAGCACACAGAGCAGTCTGTGGGGTCAGCTCCATCGCCCTGGAGCTCTTCTCACACACTCCTGTCCTGAAGCTGCCAATGCTCATTGCTGACTGTTGCCTGGCCTCACAGCAGGCCCTCTGCCCTCAGTGCAGCGTGTGGACCTGGGTCAGAACCGCTCTTTGAGCAGAGAGAGGCGTTGTGATGGTCAGGCAACAGGAGCTTACTGCAGTAATGCCCATATGAAAGCCAAGGAGAGGAGGTTTTCTTATTTATCTTACAGCAACCACAGAAGAAAACATCAAAACAGAGATTATTCAATGATTTAACTAGTTGATGGAGTCAATGAATTAGACATGGAGGGACATGTCCAGTTAGTAAATATGGTGGTCTTCAGTTCTCCGCCATATGCTGCTGAATGACCAAGTGAATCTTATGGTATGGTATTTTGGTGAAAAGAGATAGTGAAAACAAAGCTGATGATAAGACTGAAAAGAGAAGAGTCCCCCAGCGCAGGAATCTTTTACCACAAAAGCTGAAAGAAATCCCAAGTGTCCTTAAAAACACTTCAGCGTCACAGATGGCACAGCAGCACGGTGTCCTCAACTGTATCCGTCAGGGACCATCTGAAGGCAAAATCTTTATTCATCAAAGAACAATAGGGTGATGGAGCTCGGCCGCAGAATTTCACATTGGAAATGAAATACACATCTGCTCAGCCGAGCGCCATGACACCTCTCAGGCCACTTCCATCTACAGCAAAGAGCTTTCATCAAGCCGCTCCAGACCCCTACTCACACATACACATACACATACACATAAAGACAGGACGCACATCGCTTACACGCTCAGATTCAAAATCAATATTACTTCAAATAATATCGTGAAAGGGTCCCACTCACAAAAAGCAGTTTCAACTAAGTCTCCATTAAACAGTATCATCTTACCTATGGATATCAATTATTATTGTAACATAGCTTATACTGAGGAATGAATTTTACTGATAGTAACTGTGTGTTAATTAGGGCTGCACAGCTAATCAAATTCAATCTAAATCTGAATAAATATGGACTAGTGCAATATCCAAATCACATTCAATATACAATATTTGATAGGTAAAGTATGTGAAAATATATAAATGAAGTACTGTGTGATGCAGAGGTCCCGGTTTACAAACTTGAAAAAAAAATCTTTAGTGTTACAGATCCTTTGAAAGAAATGATCATTTCAATATTTTTCTCGATTATAATGTGAATAAGTTAAATGTGAATTCCCTTAATATTGTATTTGCAATATCAGTGAACAAACTAAGATAGAGTAAGTTATGATTTCCCTGTTTGTGTGTATGTATGTGTGTGAATTGTGGGGTCTATGTGTAAGAAATGCGGTGTCCATGGGAGAGCTTGATGAAATGCCTCCCAAAACTCAGGGTGCCATGCGATCAGCACAGCGCTCGTGCACAAACACAGTCTAACCTCTCCATCTCCGGCCTAGTGGCCCAGCGTCCAACCCGCGACACAGGATATAAGGAGAAAACACAGTTAGCGACACTCCTACTACTGCCTAAACACTATGGACCACCGCGTATATATTGTCCTGGAAAAAATGTTTGTGAGTCATTATAGCCTAGTATAAGAAGACAACTATTTTGGTGATCCATTTTCTAGGTCTGATCTTAATGGTTTTCTATCTAGGGTGTACACCTTAAGAACTGGTGAACAGTGAAAGACTTGCCAAGACTAAGAGTATTTGTGAAGTAGGAGGGGGAATACTACGGAATGGGATTAGGGCCACATGTGACATCTTTGTGGAGATCTGACCAAAAGTGACTTTAAATAAAAATGTAAGTCACAATTCTGACTTGATTTTCATAACTAAAATAAATATCACTTTTAGAAAAAATACACATGTGGCGCTAATCCTCCCCCGTAGTCCTAAAGGGAATACATTTTTTCTTGAAATCCAAAAGTTTCTTCGCACTGGTTCTTAAGCAATACATTCAGGACATACATCAACTAAGATCACTCTTAGGATGGATCATCATCATTGTTTCTCACTTGCCTCTCAGGCCCTTAACTACTATAGAGTGGTGCAATGAAGTTAGCATCGTTAGGGCTCCCTTGCCAAAAAGCTAAAGGAATTTTTGCATTGGATTTCGGAATGGGGAAAACAAACATTTATGATACCTACATGTTTGGTTCAGCAGAATAATCTTCATTTATAATCATCACTTTTAGAATGTTTGAAGTGAAAACGCACTCGCCAGAAGTAACTGGTTATTAACAACCTACATCACACTCACATTACTCCATAACAACACAGCTAAGCTAAAGGTGGCTAGTGTTTGGCATGATCGAGTTTAATACTACTTTCACATGTCTCATTTAGACACTTGTTAGCAGCTGCGCTAGCTGCGGTTGCTAACGAGACACGGAAAAGCTTCATACATATGCCTTTGGAGTATTTACTAACATATTTTATGTTGTTGAACAAAAAAGAGAAAAGCTCTTAAACTAGTATTCAACACAGACCTTATTTTTGGTATCTAAAAAAAAAACTAATTTGAAAAAACCATTGATTTTGAGCTGATGGAGCCAAAAAGTGCTAAAAATGCTAACTCATTTTACGGGTTTTCGACTAATTCCTGCACCACTCTATTACGCTTTCAATTTTAGAATATTATTATTATTTTTCACCTGATATCAATATCAACTTAAAGGAACAGGAAGACAGAAGACAGGAAATAACAGATGATAAATGTTCAGATGGGGGTTTGATATAAAAACGCTTAGAATGGGTGGTGTTAGTGAAATATTACATTATTAGAGTTTAGTTACGTAATGTATTACAGCTCAATATATGCATGTAAGTGAATAAACATCTCATTTAGTGAAAGGCTATGTTTTTCTTGGCCTTTTGTCTGCTTGTCCGCTCTCACCTTGCTCATCTTGCTCTTACTGTCTGCGGTCAGGAAGGACATGTTGTTGATCTCATTCATCACCACAAAGTTCTGCTCCTCTCTCTTAAAGTTCTGTGAGGAATAACACAGAAAACAAATGTCACATGGGAAAGGAAAGACAACCATTGCCAAACTGAAAAAGCTAACTCACGTGGGATTTGGACCAGAAAATGAAGACTTCCCCCACCATCCTGAAGAGTTCCTCTGCATCCGGGTCAGGACAGGTCAACCATCTCGCCCTACACACAGAACATTGCATGGATTAACTTAAACTCTTAAATACATTCTGTAAATCCTAGTGAAGAGCAGGGGAAAGGCTTTTCTGTTAATATACCAGAAACATTTTATATCACTTTATACAAACTGATGACATTGTACTTTGAAATTGAAACCCATCTGCTTTGGTAGATCCATTTTCCCTTTTTGGATTTACTTTGAATTTCTTTAAGTCTGAAGCTTTTCCCCTTGAACATGTAATACAAACTGGCCATGCCAGGAAAGCACTGAATACTGATATGTAACAGTGAAGTGTGGTTATATCAAATGAAATGCCATAATAGTGTGTCAGTCTTCTTAAATCAAAACAATGCTCATTGATTGTGAGTTACTCTGGAGAATAGTGTTGCGATAAGCTCAAACTTTATAACTAAGTTATAAAGTGTTATACTAACAATTGAAAGCAATAATGTGTTATGCATATTTATTACACACTTTAGTTGATTAAATGATTCTGATTGGTCAATTAGTAAATTCAGTAGTTTCCAGACCGTTGCTAAAGATGCTCTGATCAAGGGAACACATCTGTTTTTGTTCTGTTTCTCCATCAGAAAACACTAAGGAATATTCTTTTGCATATATCTGGCAAGCAATATATTTATACACATGGCTAAACTGTCCCCGTAAAGAAATGCCAAAGAGAACAAGAAAACAGAGCAAAAGAGGGAAAGAGGATAAAGACACAGAGAGCAGCAGGATAGAGAAATCAGCAGAAGAAGATGTTATCTTGTGTCAAATTGTTTATTTAGTTAGTAAATAGTTGTTTAATAACCTGGACAACATGCAGCAAGGAATTAAAGGTCTCCTATCATGCTATTTTTAGGCATATATTCTATGTCTCAGATACATAAAAATATATAAAAAACATGTCTATGACAAACAGAGCACCCATTCTAGCCATGCCTCATACCCCTCTATTGCAGCCCAGTTACCAACATGCTGATTCTGGGTATAAAGCAGGGGTGGGGAACCTTTTTCCTCTCAAGGGCCATTTCAATTTTTTCAACATCCTCTGAGGGCCGTACAAATGATTGACCTCTGCTTAAAAATACTAACATCACAGCCCATTCATTTGGCCTTTCTTTCATGCTGTGCAAAGAGCAACCTCTTAATCCAGATATCTCACCATGACTCGCGCATGCATGCACGTGCACACAAACTGCGGCATGTGTACGGCTCCTTATGGGTACTGCAATTTGTGAAGTGCCGGAGTTGCGTTCTGGTGCTCTCCGTCAGAACAACACCCCTGTCAGACGAGACATATACCACGTGATGACACGTTTGGCTCGTGTTGTGTTCAAGGACCCTGACCTTGGCCAGGAAAAACAGGCACTCGCTTGTTTAATTCTTTTGCGGTCTACATTTCTTACATTTTTTTCTTTTTTGCGTGTGTTTATAAATTACCTCGAGGGCCGTACCAAATGGCCTCGCGGTCCGTATACGGCCCGGAAGCCGGAGGTTCCCCACCCCTGGTATAAAGCTTTAAAACATTTTTAAAAAAGAGGCGGCAGAGCTTATGCCTGCTCATGCGGGAGAATTCTACCCAGATACAGCTACATGCTGCCGTGATTAAACGCAATATTATGTTCAGAACTACATCAAAGATTATTTCTGAAACAGTATGGAGCTCAAATGCTTTTTCTCGCTTGCGGGTTTACCACAAGGTGAGTTCCTTTTTTTATTTCCTGATTTTTTACACATACTCTCTCCAGTGTTAGCGATGCTTGCTAATGTAAACAAAGACCATTTACTTCCAAAACACGTCGGGCATTGTTTCTGATAGCAACGTTTCTGATAGGGCCGTGGGTGTGAAGCCAGCCCACATTTCCGATATTACGTCATATCGGCAGCAAGTCTGGATCAGCTACGTTGTATCGGAGATAGATTTGGGTACGGAGGAAAAGAGAGAGAGTTTTGTTTTCTGACACTTTGTGAGTCTCCTTACACACCGGGGACAAATATTTATGTATAAAAGACATAAAAAAGTGCATTTTGCATGATAGGAGACCTTTAAAGGAACCCCTACGGCTAGAGTTAATACCCCCTGATTACTCTGTCAGGGTTCCTTATGCTAGGATGACCGGCTCTCTGCACATTATCCCTCATGTATCATGTCATCGCTAAGATCAGCTACCTGTTGTTGTCCACGTAGCGGATGAGCAGGGGGTAGAGAGCATACAGGTCCCGGCACAGCACAGCGAACTCATCTCGGATGGTCCCGTTCTCACTGTCCATCTCCTGCTTGCCCTCCATGCGCAGTTGATCCTCCTCGGCCACCACCTTCCCTGAACGCTTCTTCAGCTTCTCCATGGTAGGGATGAAGTGGGACTTAAGCATCTCTGGCTTAGCCCTGCTGACAATAGGCTGGGAGAACACTGGACAAGAGGTCAACAGGAATTAGCTGACATCAGCAGCAGTATCAGCAGTAAGGGTTAGTAAAAACTAACCCTAAAAAAAAGAAGGTTAGCTATGAAACGTCGCCTCACACTGATACTTTGAATAGTGCCAGACCAGAAACAGCCATGGGGGGTACAATCAGAAAGGTCAACTAGAGAACTTCCTATAAAGGCAATGCCATGACACGCCCTACACTGCTTCTTATTGGCTTACCCTGATAATCTTACACTTATCCTAACCAATATTACTCTTCATGCCTAATCAATCAAACAAACAAAGGCAATGGAGTTGTAAATTGATGATGTATGTTTGTATGCCGACCCATAAGTAAGAATTGTAAGGGGTCCCTCAACAACAAGCACTACCCATCACAATCGCTTAGCTAATGTTGGTCCTGATGAAGTTTAGTGGTCTCATTTAGTCACTTACCAGTGGGGTATTTACTGACGAATTTTGTCATAGAACAACAAGTGATACTCTCTCAAGCTTGTGCTAAACACCTTCTTTCAGGCATCTAACCAAAAACACGATACAAAACAGTTAACCTCAAGGTGAGGGGACAGGAAGTGGAAAAATGCTAACTCATTTATGGATTTTAGGACTCATTCCTGCACCACACTATAGGCGCTTTCACACCGGAGTACTTTTCCCAGTATAGTTCCAGTATAGTTCCGAAAATGTGCGTATCCGGAACTAGAACTTAGTTCATGAGAGGTAGGTACATTCATGGGAGAAAAAGGTTCCCATTACTGATTGGCTGGGCGGAATGCAAACCACGCCCCGTAAAACTCCCAAAATGTTTTGTGAAGCCGCCTTTTTATTTTCCATTAGCATTATTAGCATTAGCATTAGCCCAGCGCACAAACGGAGAGAGACTAACTGTTATGGCAACCCAAAAGAAAACATGGGAGCGGTGAAGATGAGGAGGTGTCGGCGTTTCTGGTGATTTACTCGGAAGCCAGTCCCCAACTCCGGGGACTTCGGATAGCAGTATACGTCGTGAAGTTGTTTGCGGCCTGCCAGTAAACCCAAAGCAGAGCAAAGTGATGTCAGCGGCTTCATTTGCCTAACCCTCCCTCAGGGACTTATTCCGGTGTGAACGCGATCTGCTCTTTAGTTCTGATGAACTCTTTAGTTCTGATGAACTAAGTTCTGATTAACTAAGTACGGCAAAGTACTTGGTGTGAAAGCGCCTTATGACTACAGACCAACAGCCTTGTGACTTATTGTGAAATTTCTGATGACTGACCTGCCAATCTCTTCATCCAGGAGGCCTCATCTATACCCAGGTTGTTAACCACGATCTTCATGATGCTCCCCAGCAGCTGGTTGAGCTGCTCCGAAGTGACGGAGGTGCAGACCTGGCCCTCCTGCTCGGGGAGATTCTCCGGGCCCCTCTCCCACCAGCGGGGCAGGTAGTTACACAACATGGGCAGGGTGATCTCAATCACATGGGGCATTTCTGTGTAGCGAGCCCCTGACTCGGCCAGGTCGTGGATTTCCTTCATCAGGACCTCCAGCTCGGGGATGTCCGGGCACAGCTCCTCCACTTGGCTCGGGAGACCCAGAACTGAGAACGGAGGGTGTAAGACAGGTGGAATATGAGGTGGCAACATTTGATTATGAACTGATTCTTATAATTGTTGTAAGAGAAAAACCCACTGGTTCTCTCTCTGGGAGTCTTGGTGGTGTAAACAGAGAACATGTTGTACTCATTCAGGGATGGCTCTAGGAAGGCCACTGGCATGGCAGCTGCTAAGTGGGCCAAACACTCGCCAAGAGCCGGTCGCTGTCTGCACAAGGGAAAAATATAAAACCCTTTATGAAATATCTACATTAAACTAAGTATAAATCAATGCATAATCAACCCATAAAAGCACACATTAACATTTGGTGTTAAAGGTTGTGCAGTATTTCATGTTAATCAAGGGAAAGAGTTATACTTTAGGCTATATAAATTAAATTAACTTGATACAAATCCCATTTAAATGCAAATTGTTGAAGACTTCCATAGATCCAGAGGTCTTTACTCACTTCTCTACATGTGGAGTCTTCACCGTGCCCAAAGAGTAGATGCTGCACATTAAACGATAGCAGGATATTTGCAAGTCGTCCACTGAGGATGCAGAGAAAAAAGGCATTGCATTAAGTTGTCAGTGAAGTGATGAACCATTTATTTAATAGAAAAAAGCCTTTCACTCACACATGACGTCGTCTCCAAACTGGAACTGGGCGATGTGGTCGAACAGCGAGGTGAGGACTGGCAGCAGAGCGTTGGTGGTGTAGTTGATGTTCTGGGACACACCCTTAACCTAAAGTACAGGAACAAACACACAAATACAGACATCAGCTCAAAACTAGAGAATGCAATTCCTGAAGAAATTGCTAGTGGGAATGCTTTATGCTGAAAATCTGATGCTGAATTGCTATGCTGAAATGTAATGTGTAAGAAGAAAGTGAAGAATTTAGATTGAAATGATACAAATAAATGATTTGGGGGCGGTGGTGGCGAAGTCGATAGGGACTTGGCTTGGCAACTGGAAGGTCACCAGTTCAAGTCCCGGCAAGACCAAGTGCTACCGAGGTGTCCCTGAGCAAGGCACCGTTCCCTACACTGCTCCCCGGGCGCCGTTCAAAATGGTAGCACACTGCTCCTAACACAGGATGGGTCAAATGCAGAGAAACAATTTCCCCACGGGGATTAATAAAGTATATCAAATAAAAAAAAATAAGAAAATCAAATGAACACTGGGGGCTTGAATGTGTGATGAGAGAAGAAAAGAAAGTAAAAAGGCTTGGAAAAGCAGCAGAATATTTGAACTGCAAACTTTTGAACTAACTTGATAACGAATGATCTGTCGCCATGGCAACGGCATTTGATGGCTGCATCGTTACCAAACCTATGAAGTTTTGGACCGTTTGGAGCATTTTCACTGGAGTTATGAGAAAACCGTGTTTCATGGTGAGCATTGTGTTGCCATGGCAACGGCATTTGAGGAAATCTCAAAACTGTCCCGTAGATGTCTTCACGGCTGGACTGTTAGCACACATGTGAAGTTTGAGCTTATAGCAATATCGTGTTTTATTGCGAGGGATGCATTGCCATGCTAACAGCTTTTGAGGAAAACTCACTATTGGCACATAGACATGTTGAGGGCTGGACCATTAACCATTATCTGAAGTCTGGTGCTGTTTTGACCCTTTTCATAGGCGTTACGACAACATCGTGTTTTATGGCGAGGGATACGCATCCCTCCATGGAAACGGCATAAGGTGAGATGTTAGATTTGACTTCGAGCTGCTGAGGCATGGAGAGGTGATATACAGGTGAAGATTGGGGGACGATCGGACCGTGTCCATTGGAGTTACAGCGACATTGTGTTTTATGGTGAGGGATGCGTTTCCATGGCAACAGCCTATGGTGAGATCTCAGATTTGGCGTAGAGCTGTTGAGGCATGGACCGGTGATATACAAGTAAAGTTTGGGGGACGATCGGACCGTGTCCATTGGAGTTATAGCGACATCGTGTTTTGTGGTGAGGGATGCTTTTTGTATACTTTGGGGTTAATAATGTGGCCTTTTTGGTAGATTAACTAAAGGTGTGTGGTTGCTGTGGTGGGGAAAGATGAGGCTGAACTTTCAAGCTACGAGATGTTTTCCAACGTTTCTCATGAAAAATTATGTCCAAGGAGTGTAGGGTTTGGGAATTATGGCAGGTTTAAAAAAATATATATGAAGGCGAATTTCAAGCTCTCCTCCACTCTAGCGGTGACATCACGTACATACGTATGAATCAGATTTAAAAGTTCTGTTACACGAATAATGTCAGAAAGATGTGTAACATTTTAAAGTTGGAATGAGGTTTCTGAGTGAAAGTATGAAGGAACAGTTCGCAGTTGAAGTTGCATGAAGATTTTTCAAGTCTGAAGAGTTTCTCCATTGACTTCCATGTTAAAAATGTGATGAATTATGGGATATATCTCGGGAATTATGAAAGTTATGAATGAGAAAAGTAGAAGCAATCGATTCCCGATCGAGCTGAACGTTTTGATGTTTGAACGGAGTTTCTGCGATGTTCAATGCGGGAGAAGAAGACGGACAAAATAACCCGGCGGAATAATAATAAAGAATTTTGGAAGAAGAACAAGTGAAATGACGGGTGAAATGTAAAAACAACTCAGTGTGGTGTTGCTCTGACCTGGTTCCGACTGGACACCTTGCCCAGTTTCAGATTCTCCACCATCTTCTCAATGTCATCCGCAGCACTCTCAAAGAACTGCCTCAGGACGGCCTTAACAATTTCAGGACCAGATTTCATAACGGTCCTTGAAAAGAAGGACACAAAGGTAAAAAAAACAAGATATGTGTAGGTATGCCTGGGGTTGTGCTGAGGGTGTGATATGAATACAGCATGAGTTACCTCGCATCCAGTGATCGTGAGAGGATGTGCAGACAGTTTACAACTGCACCTGCGTCTGTGCCTGGAAACAGCACAATAAAGAAGTGTTGTCAAAGCTGTCCTAGTTATCAAATCAGCTTTCTATACGTTTTAATTGTTGTAAAGGACATTAACCCTCAAAACATTACAAACTGAAAACAGGACACACATGCCATTAGAGCGTGTTGATAAAGCTCCAAATTACATTGAGATCAGGAATTTTTACTCAAAACAGATACTTTTTTTTCATAACTGACCAAAATTAAAGGGGATATATCATGAAAACTCACTTTGTTGTGTTTGTGCACATACATTTGAGTATCTGAAGTGACTACCAACCCACAACTGTGAAATAAGACAACCCAGTCTGTGTTTTTGATGGTGGTCCAGTTCAGAAAAACATAGGATTCAACAAGCCTTTGAGATTTGGCTTCCCTTTCTATGTATTTCAACCATGGATGTATAAAGAGAACTGGATAGAGTGTTGAAGACAGGGCCTCATTCATTCCAATTTACAAAAAAACTAAACGATCCACTGATTGACAGACGTCTCTTTCCCAATGTAAGTCAATGGGAAACAGTCTTATTTGTCCCGAATGATGTCACAGGCTGCTGTAGTACCACCGTTGGCCACTATGAACATTTGCTTTAACACCCTGCTCACTTTCTTCAAACAAGGACTTGAGATCTACTTTGCAAATTAACATGCAAGCCAATCAAAGCAGACTGGGTTTTCGGGATGGTAGCTTACAGAGACAGGTGGTAAAACAGATTGTTTCTGATAAAAGGTCAAATAAGGTACATTCAGACTGACAGTGTGAGAAAAGTAATGTGATTATTTAAATATGAAATCACTGTAACATATTCTGGTAGAAACCCCAAATGAAAGTTTGAATCTGCATGTGCATCATGTGTCCCCTTTAAACATGTATAACGGTACATTGCTATACTGTGATTTAATTTGCAGTTTGACTCTTGTAGAGGATCAGTTACAGAGACAAATGTTCAACATAATGTGTTACAAACTATTAGAGACACATGGTGATAAAGGCAGATGAGAATGAGGATACAGAAGATACCGCTTTATTATAACAAGGCTGATAAAACCATGCATACTGCATCTCTCCACACATAGACTGGTATTTATAAAAGAAGAGAACGGGTGGGAGAATGTGCACACTTCACTTGTACTTCACACCAGGCATACACACGTTTCTAAAAATAGCTACAAGTGATATGGTGGACGTGGAATATAAGATGATGTAACCTTAGCTAGTGTTTCAGTCTACAGAGCTCAATGTAAAACGTTCATCTAAGCACCTAAGCCTTTAATGATGAATAATAAATCAACGGTTTGAGACACATGTAATAAATGAATTGTATTGGTGATATAAATAGCCACAGCTGTTCTGATGATGTTGGTAAGATTTGGTTCAAATACTTGTTTCCTATTCCTCCCATTAACAGGTCTTATAAGTGGTAGAAGAACATTATTATTGTAAGTCGCTTTGGAGAAAAAGCGTCAGTTAATTGAAATGTAATGTAATCAAATATGAATACGCAAACAAAACAGTGAAAATGGGGCCATTGCACGTGCAACCATTATAGCTCCATTATGATTGATAGTCATACAACGGTGTAAGTTTAAAAATCAATAAAGAACGCTTGTTTCTGTCGTTATGTGTACACAGAGTTTCAGTTGTGAATCCACAAAGAGATTGTGTGTCCGAACCAGGTTACAGAACACATCAAAGCCAAGCAGAAGATGAGCTTAAGACAGAGAAGCATTAAACGAAGAGAACCAGTGAGAAGTCAAGAGAGAATGAGAGTGTGGGAGGGTAGAATCAGTGGTCATAAGTATATAACATTGAAGAAAGACAGAGCAAAAAAAGATCTTCAGAGATCAAAATAAATAAGACAGAAACGGAGATGGTGATAGGGCATAACACCAGCATGCAGATTCCTTACCAAAGAGAGATACTCTGTGTCTCACCAAAGCAGCCAATTTACAGAAGATACTGAGGTAGGAGGAGAAAAGAGGAAAAGGGAAAAGGAGGGGACAGCAAAACAGGGCAGGAAAGGTTTGAGAAAGCAAAAGGGAGATCAAGGTAATTGACTGGATATTGCACATTAGAAGAGAGGGATGGAGACACATGGAAGAGGGAGAGTGACGGGAGAACGAAAGACTGTACTAAAGGAGGGATAGATGGGGATGAGTTCCAATCACAACCTTTTGAATATAGCGTTTAAGCTCAGTAAATACCTTGCAATCATCTCCTTCTCCTTGTTGGAGGAATGCCCTCCACTGCCCAACAACTTTGCAGGAGTGGAGAGGAAGTACAGGCAGTGGTTCTTGAAGTACTGATTCACCAATGGCAAGAGGATCTATACAAAAACAACAACCAGGGATACAAAATTGGAGCAATACTAAAAAATACTTAGATCAGGGTTCATACACTTTTTCACCTATTATTTTCAATGACGTCTCCATGACCTTCACCTCATTCTCCATGACCAAAATAAATGACTCTTTCTCAGCGGTATCACTGAAAATGGTTTATTTTAACATGGAACAGGAAAATAAGGACTGCATCGGAAACATGTTGAGCCTATCTAAAACAAATCCAATAGGCTTACTAGCTTCTACAGGCTAAAGCAACTCAAATCTCTCACCAGCAAAACACCTCGACAGTTAAATGCCATTTTACGTTTCATTACTATATGATACAGTATGTATTATCATTGTAGTATTACTATTTCGGCGATTAGATAAAATATAAATTATATTTGATGCAACTTTAGTTACATTTCCATGACTTTTCCAAAACTTTGGGAAAAATATTGTTTTCCAGGGCCTGGAATTAGCATTTTGAATTTCCATGACTTTTCCAGGTTTTCAATAATAATAATAATAATTCATTTATTTTATAAAGGCGCCTTTCAAGGCTCTCAAGGTCGCCGTACAGACACTTAAAAAACAAGATACACAATACATAACACCAGCATAATCGACATAAACAAGACAATGCAGTAAATAAATAGATCAGATAACCAAATAAATAAAAAACAGGATGTGTGATGGATAATGATCAGGGTGGATATGCGAGTGTGAACAGATATGTTTTGAGGCGTGATTTGAAAATGGGGAGAGAGTCAGAGTTGCGGATGTCAGGTGGGAGGGAGTTCCAGAGGCGGGGTGCAGAGCGGCTGAAGGCTCTAGACCCCATGGTGGTTAAACGGAAGGGGGGTGCAGTGAGGCTGAGGGAAGCAGAAGATCTGAGTGTGCGGATGGGTGTGTTGATGTGCAGGAGGTCGGAGAGGTACAGAGGAGTGAGGTTATGGATGGCCTTAAAGGCGAGGAGCAGAATCTTAAAAATGATACGGGATTTGACGGGGAGCCAGTGAAGCTGCTGAAGAACAGGAGTGATGTGGTTAATGGAGGGGGTTCTGGTGATGATGCGGGCGGCAGAGTTCTGAACCAGTTGAAGTCTGTGGATGGATTTGAGAGGGAGACCAAAAAGAAGGGAGTTGCAGTAGTCGATGCGGGAAGTGACCAGGGTGTGAACAAGAATGGCGGTGGTCTTAGGGTTAAGGGACGGGCGGAGGCGGTTGATGTTGCGTAGATGGAAATAGGCAGACCGAGTGATATTACTGATGGGAGATTTGAATGAAAGTGTGCCGTCGAGGATGACACCCAGACTCTTAACCTGAGGGGAGGGGGAGACTGAAGAGTTGTCTATAATAATGGAGAAACTGTCAGGTTTGGTTAGGGTGGATTTTGTGCCAATGAGGAGAACCTCGGTTTGACTGTCGTTAAGTTTGAGAAAGTTAGAGGAGAACCAGGATTTGATGTCCTGTAAGCAGTCAGACAGGGAGGATGGAGGGAGGATGGCGGTAGGTTTGGAGGACAAGTAGAGCTGGGTGTCATCCGCGTAGCAATGAAAGTGGATGTTGTGTTTACGGAAGATATTGCCAAGAGGAAGTAAATAGATAATAAAAAGAAGAGGCCCCAGGACAGAGCCCTGGGGAACACCGGTCGTGACTGGAAGTGGCTGTGATTTGAAGGTTTTGAGTTGGATGAACTGAGTGCGGCCAGAGAGATATGATTTAAACCAGAGGAGGGGTGTGTCAGTGATCCCGATGGAGGTCAGTCTGTCAATGAGGATGCTGTGGGAAATGGTGTCAAAAGCTGCACTAAGGTCAAGGAGGATGAGGATAGTTAATAGTCCGGAGTCAGCTGCCATGAGGAGGTCGTTAGTGATTTTCACCAGTGCTGTTTCTGTGCTGTGATGGGGGCGGAAACCAGAATGAAATTGTTCGTACAGGTTATTGTCAGACAAGTGGGTATGGATTTGGGATGCAACAGTTTTTTCCAGGATTTTTGAGAGAAATGGTAGGTTAGATATAGGACGGTAGTTATTAAAATTGTAGGGGTCTGCACCAGGTTTCTTCAGTATGGGCGTGATGGCGGCTGATTTGAAAAGTGAGGGAACAAGACCAGAGGTGAGGGAGGAGTGTATGATGACAGTTATAAGGGAGGACAATGAAGGTAGACAGGCTTTTACCAGGGGGGTAGGAAGAGGGTCTAACTGACAGGTAGATGGCTTGGATTTACTGATGAGGTCAGATATTACAACAGCAGAGGGAAGTGTGAAACTTGAAAGAGAATGAGAGAGATGGTCGGTGAAAACAGGGAGAGATATACTGCAGGTGGTGTTAGGAGTTAGTTGCTGGTGAATGATTTCTATTTTGTCATTAAAAAATGACATGAGGGAGTTACAGTAGGCAGTTGAATACTGATGAGGTGCAAGGGAGTCCGGTGGTCGTAGAATGTTCTTCACTGTAGAGAACAGGATCCTTGTGTTCCCTTCGCCAGAGCTGATGAGAACTGCGTAGTATGATGATTTGGCTGCAGAGAGAGTGTCCTTGTAGTGGAGAATGTGGTTATTGTACATCTCTTTGTGAACGACAAGTCCGGTTTTTTTGCAGAGGCGTTCCAATCGACGGCCTTTTGTTTTAAGTTGGCGTAGTTCAGGTGTAAACCAAGGAGCAGAATGGGTGAAGGAAACAGACCGGGTTTTTAAAGGAGCCAGGGTATTGAGCAGTTTATGAAGATTGTTATTGTAATGAGAAACCAGTTCATCAGGCGGGGATGAACAATTTATGCTGGGGAGGTTGTCAATGCCACTAGAGAGTGTAGTTAAATTAATATCCTTGATGTTGCGGAAGGAAATAATACGTGACAGATTTGGTTTGGACAGTGTTAAGGTGACAGTAAAGGATATTAATGAGTGATCAGAAATGGGAAGATCAGTTGCAGTACATTTAAGAGGAGTGACACCAGAACAGCAGATCAAGTCCAGAATATGTCCTTTGGAATGAGTCGGAAAATCGATATGTTGCTGTAATCCAAAACTGTCCAGGCAAGATGTGAAGTCCTTTGTGAGAGCATTGTTGACAGTATCCATATGTATATTAAAATCTCCCAGCACTATTATGTTAGGTGAGAGTGAGAAGAGATGTGTGATGAAAGCAGCAAATTCGTTTATGAATGTATTATTAAGCTTAGGTGGACGGTAGACGCTTGCAACTATGGTAGGGATAGGCCCATTGAGTTGTAAGGCAATTGATTCAAATGAGCAGTGAACAGGCACAGATACAGACGAGACTTTCAGACTCTCGCGGTAAATCATCGCGAGACCTCCGCCTCTGCCGGTGGCACGGGGTTGACAGATGTAAACAAACCCAGGAGGAGTAGATTCATTCAGCTGTGCAAAGTCATTAGGTTGTTGCCACGTTTCTGTCAAACAGAGAAAATCAAACTTACGATCAGTCAGGATATCTTGGAGAAGAGGACCCTTGGTCGTAAGAGAACGGATATTGAATAGTCCAAAGTTGACATCAGTGTGGTTGTGTTTATGCTTAGCGCTAACGTTAGCCGACCTGGCTAAGCTGGCTAAGACAGTGTGGTCAGCTTTGCGTGCGGAATTTCCTGGGTGTTGTCGAGTTGAAGACCAGATGGATTGTATGGGTTTGGAGTCATCGATGTAAAATCTTCGCCGGGAACCACGGTGGATATATTTCCGACGGGGATGACGAGCGATGTCCAGAAAGAGGTGCAATGCCGGTGATGTGTCGGGCAGGTGGAATCGTAGTCGGAGGAGCTCAGCAGCTGTGTATTGGAGTGCCGCTGTCGCTAGGTTGAACGACAGGGCAGTCCAGATGAGAACAGACCATACAAACAGCTCGTTGATCCACATAAATGACCGTAAGAACCCTGTTAGATAATCACAGTTTTGCTGGATAATATTTTGAATGTTGTGCCTCTACTGGGACATTTAAACAGTCATATCTGATTGGTTAACTGGCCGGCTCTGTTGTGATAGGACATCTCTAAGCAGTTGACCAATCAGCGCCAGTGTAACATAGTGATGACACTATGGAAGGAACTTTGGGATTTTAGCCTTTGCAGACCATTTACATGCACAAAAACCTCTATAACACACTAAAGGTAAGGGAAACCCCTAAAAGCAGCATAGGGCCCCTTTAAGTGGGTTCAATCCCTAGAAAGTGGAGGTTCTGTACAGCTTTAATGCAGCATTGAACATCTCACCTTGGCAAAGAATTTGATCTCTTGTTCATGAGGTGACTTCTCCACTCTACCACTGCTAACCACAGCCTCTGTTCAAAAAACAAACAAGAATGAAGCAAAGTCAGTTCCTAGTCAAAAGGTGCATGATGGAGTTAACGTTACGCAATTGAAGTATGGATGTTGAATTACCAAGATGGGCGATGAACTCCTGGGCGATGTCCATCCATTTCAGGAGTTTTTGGAGGAAGCCGTAGGCAAAACGCTTCTCGATGGAGGAAATGTCCTGTTCCATGTCCTTCAGTCCCCTGAGGGTGGAGAGAAGAGGGAGTAAACATGAAATAGAGAGACAGAGAAACAGAGATACAACTGGGCCATTCCTCTTATACACCAACAATCCTGTCCATGATTCACTTTTCTTTCTTTACAATATGCATAATACATCATTTTCCTGTCACTGTCAATCACACATGCCAAAGTGTTGCTGCGAAACAGGTATAATCCAAATATCTTCATGTAAATGTTGAGTACTTCCTGTGTACCTTGTCACAGAGTATCCGTTGAGCTGGAGGAACTTGAGCATGTCCTGGGCCTTCTCCCTGTCCCGGGCCTTCTCCTTAGCCGTCAGGGTGTCATAAGGCACGAGCAAAGGATGGGTGCCACTGCCTAAAAGCAATAATCTAGTTACTCAACACACCACAAACTAGCAACCAATACTTCAAATGAACTTCTCAGCCATCTTACCTTTGGCCTGCAGCTCCAGCTTCTTCTTCCTGCCCCAGGTGTTGTGATAGTTCTCTGCCAGCTGCTCGGCCATAGACTGGACGGAGAGAGGGAGAAAATGAAAATGGTCAGGCTCCTTTCATATGAGATCTATCAGTGCTGTGACAGAGAGATTCGTACCTGCAGCTCTCTGGACAGAGCCATTCCTGAGATGTCTATTGGCTGAGGGTTGTAGCCGTGACTGGGGTCATACGTGGCCTGCAGACAAAAACACGCCATACAGACAGATTATTATCCATGGGAGGTTTATTGACTAGAGGACACCAGAGGGTTCCCGCAAAAAAGCTTGAACTTCTTCCATTTCAGTATACAAGTGCAGAATGTTTAAGAAACACGGATATCAAAATGTATTAGTACAAGTAGGTATGATTATTAATTTCCCCATTGACATCAGGACAGCAGATAGCTTACACACCTTCCGGCGCAGACTGAAAACCCATCTCTTTCGACTCCACTTCGAGCGATAGAATTACTAACAATGAAATGCTAACAGAGCACTTATATACTAATAAAGGACTGGCTTATCTTGAGTAGCACTTGAAATGTTTGGCTCTATGAAACCTGATGTACTTATATGATTCTGTTTTCTTCAGGGTTGTGTCTTCCTGGTCGAATGTACTTATTGTAAGTCGCTTTGGATAAAAGCGTCAGCCAAATGCAATGTAATGTAATAATGTAATGTAATGTCCTTGAACTTTTTATAGCCCTGGAGTGAAAACTAAGTGTCACATTATCCTATTAGATTCCATTGGATTTAAACAATAAATATGAGTCACTTTTATTTTTCTATTATTTATTTTCATTCTTTATTTTCTTTGAATCTTTAAAATAAATGTCTCTAAGCAAAGGATAAATAAATATAAGGTCTCATCAGATAAGTTATTTTGTATTTTTGTCATGAATTACTACTTATTGTATTTGTAGTAAAAGTGTGATATCAATTTGTATGAAATGGTTTGAATTGTCATTTATGGTGATTGTTTTTGTTTCACTACCATTCTTGATCTTGTCAAGATCAGTTGTTTTGTTTGTTATGTTAATGTGCCTTGACGTATACATGTGTGTTTGACCGCACCAAGAATAGCCAGTGCTAATGCTAATGGTAATCCTTATAAAGAAATAAGACAGTAATAGATCTCTCATTGTTTTGTTGTTCTCTTTCGTAATACACAGCATCAAACACAAATACCCATCTTTTCCCCCCTCTCTCCTGTACCTGAGCAGTTTGGGAGATCTTGCGTGTGACGGCCTTCTTCTCCACTTCCCCCTCCCCATCCCTGGCTTTATCTAGAGTCCACTCCCAGGCCAACATGGCTTTCATGGATTCCTTGATGGGCCAACGATAAATCTCCTTGTCCTGAGAAACAAAGAGGATTTTATTGAAAATGGAGCATTTAAACAATATATTTTATTGTCAGAAGATCCTAAACACATTAGAATTAGAGATGAAATGTTCTGCAACACTGGTTTCATCTAATCAGAAAGCACATTTAGGTATCTGTAATAGATACACGTATGTATTCACTTATTTAAAGTTTAGTACCTGTGTACGGTGCTGAAATTATCAAAATAATGTTGAAAGCCCCAAACCTTTAACTAACATGAAGATTAAGGCTACATACACTATGTACAGGTTTAACAGAGTGTGAATCTGCTTCTGCCTGAGACATATCAACTCAGCATCGATACTGCTCAGGGCTCATTTTTTGAAAATTCTCTTTGAATAGACATGAGCTGCATCTCACTTCGGTTAAATGGATTCCTTGCGTCCCACACTTGCCCATGGTTTTTGTAAATGCTCCAGAGACAAAGGATTACCAAGGGGAAATTAGCTGGAAGCTCACTCTCAAACACATATAATACAACTGAAGAGGTAGTTGAAAGCTGAATACATAAGCCAATACTCTAGAGACAATCCCTGGAAGTCGGGTTGGAAGAAATACTTGTCACATTGTAACAGGACAAGTATACAACCCTGTAGAATCTGGGAGCCGTTTCTCTAAAAGAAACCATCCTACTCATTTGGATAGGTAGAAATGAAAATAACTCAGTGCCGTACTCTCCTGCTTAAAGGTAAACTGCCACATATACTTAGCTAGTGCCACGCCTCATTACAGATACTTAAACAGCAGAGGTACATTCTCTGCCTTAAAACAGCAGTTAAGTTAGTAGAGTAATATGGCGATCCAGAAGGAATCTGAGCCTCGCTGTAAACTTGTATCGACTCAATAGCTAGTTAGGTCAATAAGCAGGTCTGATTATTAAACACTCATTAACTCATGCCCGCTGACGCCACAGCACATTATTAGGATTAAGATTGAAGGATACGTACCTTTTCAGAGAACGTTTTGTAAGGTCGGAGCATCGGGTGGGTCTTAGAATTCTCATCCAACACCTCTCCATAGGTCCAGTTGTTCTGAATCTGAGAGTCGATATAACCATTGAGATCATTATTACAGATTACTAACCATTAAAAAACAAACAGGGACTTCATTTGTATCTGATGATCTTCCCAAACTGACCTTTTCAAAGGCCCATCTGTCATGAGTGTGCTCTGCGTACTTGTTGATGAAGGCGTCCAGCCTCTCGGGGATGATGGTGCTGTGAAGAAATGAACTCATATTAAGTGTGAGGTTATGATTTGACTGTACATTTCAATGTTTTTATTATTGTAGGAGACATTTCCTTAGTTTGAATTCTTTATCATTTGGAACATGCGGTTTCTCCATTTGTTGTGTTTGACATCGTCATTTTATTTTCCTTTTACATTACATTACATTGCATTGCATTTAGCTGACGCTTTTATCCAAAGCGACTTACAATAAGTACATACGACCAGGAAGACACAACCCTGAAGAAAACAGAATCATATAAGTACATCAGGTATCATAGAGCCAAACATTTCAAGTGCTACTCAACTGGCTATAGATAAGCCAGTCCTTTATTAGTATATAAGTGCCTTGTTAGTAATTCTATCGCTCGAAGTGGAGTCGAAAGAGATGAGTTTTCAGTCTGCGCCGGAAGATGTGCAGGCTTTCTGCTGTCCTGATGTCAATTGGGAGCTCATTCCACCATTTTGGAGCCAGGATAGCAAACCCACGTGTTTTTGCTGATGTGAACTTGGTTCCCCCTCGCAGCGAGGGTGCAGCGAGTCGTTTGGCTGATGCAGAGCGGAGTGCACGCGCTGGGGTGTACAGTTTAACCATGTCCTGGATGTAGGAAGGGCCAGATCCAGTCGCAGCATGGTACGCAAGTACCAGTGTCTTGAAGTGGATTCTAGCAGTTACCGGGAGCCAGTGAAGGGAGCGGAGGAGCGGAGTGGTGTGGGGAAATGTTGGAAGGTTGAAGACCAGACGAGCCGCTGCATTCTGGATGAGCTGCAGAGGTCGGATGGCACATGCAGGTAGACCAGCCAGGAGGGAGTTGCAGTAGTCTAGGCGTGAGGTGACGAGAGCCTGGACCAGAACCTGGGTCAGCTGGGGACGAATCTTCCTGATGTTGTACAGTGTATATCTGCAGCAACGGGTTGTAGCAGCGATGTTTGCAGTGAAGGACAGGTTGTTATCTAGGATCACTCCCAGATTCCTTGCAGTCTGAGTCGGGGAAACAACAGAGGTGCCGATGTTGATCGTCAGGTCGAGAGTGGGACAATCTTTTCCCAGAAGGAAAAGCAGTTCAGTCTTGTCAAATGTTGAGCTTGAGGTGATGAGCAGACATCCACTGAGAGATGTCAGCTAGACAAGCAGAGATGCGTGCGACGACCTGGGTCTCTGAGCGGGGAAAGGACAGAATTAATTGGGTGTCGTCAGCATAGCAGTGGTATGAAAAACCATGCGGGCTAATGACTGATCCGAGCGAGTTTGTGTACAGGGAGAAGAGGAAGGGACCAAGAACAGAGCCTTGAGGGACCCCTGTAGATAATTGACAAGGGTCGGACTCGGACCCTCTCCAAGTTACCCTGTAGGTACGGTCTTTGAGGTATGAGGTGAGGAGGGAAAGTGCAGAGCCTGAAACTCCAAGTTCTTGGAGAGTGCGAAGGAGGATCTGATGGTTCACCGTGTCGAATGCAGCTGACAGGTCCAACAAGATGATGACAGAGGAGAGGGATGCTGCTTTGGCAGTGTGCAGTTCCTCAGTGACAGCAAGGAGGGCAGTTTCTGTGGAGTGACCTGCCTTGAAACCAGACTGGTGCGGATCCAGAAGGTTGTTCTGATGGAGATAACAGGAGAGTTGTTTAAAGACAGCGCGTTCAAGTGTTTTAGACAGGAACGGGAGGAGAGAGACAGGCCTGTAGTTTATAACATCAGACGGGTTGAGAGTGGGTTTCTTTAGGAGAGGGTTTACTCTTGCCTCCTTGAGACTGTTTGGAAAGTGACCAGAAGTTAGAGAAGTGTTGATGAAATGGGTGTGAAACGGTAGAATATCAGGAGCGATAGTCTGAAGGAGGTTTGAAGGGATAGGGTCCAGAGGACAGGTGGTAGGGCGGGCAGAGGTAATGAGGGTACGAACCTCACTTGGAGAGAGAGGGGAAAAGGAGGTTAGTGTGTGGGTGAAAGGAGGGTCTGGTGACCCAGCGGTGAGTAAAGGCGAGTCAGAAAAAGAAGAGCGAATATCATAAACCTTTTTTTCAAAATGGTTAACAAAGTCGCTTGACAGAAGTGAGGAGGGGGGAGGGGCTTTGGGAGGGTCCAAGAGGGTGGAGAAGATGGAAAATAGTTTTTTGGGATTGGAATAGGAAGATTGGATCCTATCTTGAAAGAAAGTGCTTTTTGCCTGAGAGATCGAAGCAGAGAAAGAGGAGAGGAGAGCCTGACAGGTTAGGAGGTCGTCACGGTGTTTGGATTTCCACCGTTTCCGCTCTGCTGCCCGAAGGACGGTTCTATTAGCACGCAGTGCGTCATTTAGCCAGGGAGCAGGAGGGGACTGACGAGCCTGCCGAGATGTGAGAGGACAGAGAGAGTCCAGAGAGGATGAGAGAGTAGAGAGGAGAGTTTCTGCAGCACAGTTTGGAGGCAGGAGTTGGAACGAGTCAGAGGAAGGGAGGGCTGAGAGCACCGATGAGGCAAAGGTAGAGGGGGAGAGGGAACGAAGGTTACGGCGGACAGGTGCAGAATGAGAATAGATTAGTTTGTTATGTTTTGAAAGGGGTAGAGAGAATGAAAGGAAGAAGTGATCGGATGTGTGGAGCGGGTTTACCGAGAGGTTAGAAGTAGTGCAGTTCCTTGAGAATATGAGATCAAGGACATTGCCAGCTTTATGAGTTGGTGGGGATGGAGACAGTGAAAAAGCAAAGGCGGTTAACAGAGATGTTAGTTCGTCTATCTTCCCTGTCTGGAGGTTGAAGTCTCCGAGAAGTACAGCCGGAGGGCCAGTTTCAGGGATGTGTGAGAGGAGATGATCTAATTCCTCCAAGAAGTCCCCCAAGGCGCCTGGCGGACGGTAGAGAGCAACAATGGTTAATTGTATAGGATGGGTTACTATGACGGCATGGAATTCAAAGGTGGAAGGAGTGAAGTTAGGTAGCTTGAAGAGGGAAAAGCTCCATTTGGGAGAAAGCAGGAGACCAGTGCCACCTCCTCTGCCAGTGGGTCTGGGTGTATGGGAGAAGGAATATGCTGTGGAGAGAGCTGATGGGGTGGATGTGTTGGATGGAGTAATCCAGGTCTCAGTGAGAGCAAGGAAATCCAGAGACTGCAGGGAAGCGTAGCCAGAGATGAAGTCAGCCTTAGGAACAGCTGACTGGCAGTTCCACAGGCCGCCTGAAACTAGATGTTGGATGTCAGTGGAGCATGTGGGATAGACGAGAGCAGGCCGGTTATATCGATTACGAGATACACGGGGCCAGTGATAATTGCGAGAGGACACGTGAACAGGGATGGAGAAAATACACATGATTATAGCATGAGGGGCTAAACAACAAAATGAAGTAAAACACCAGCTATACTTAGCTCAATCAAAGTAGGATTTGCCTCCTTAACTACTTCATATTTTTAGTGTTTGTTTTTTAAAGCTTTGCTAACTTACATTTACAGCTCAAAATAATTTCCTAAAAATCAAATCTAAATCTCAAAAGGGCATAACAACATCATTTTTAGTTACAAGTTCAAATTGATGTTTTGCTATTGTTATATTTATATTGTGTCTTTGTGCTCACTTGGTGGTCTCCACTGGCTTTGGATCAAAGTTTCCCTCAGCGTCCACAGAGGCCTTCTTCTCAGTGGCGGAGGAGAAGGTGGCGTCCACGTAGTCTGGAGGGATGGCTCCAGCTATGGCACAGAGGCACGGCATGGCGATCTTGAAGAGCTCTGCGTCATATTTCTAGAGCCGGGACGACATCAGAGGAGTCACGTTGATGATGACACACGCTTAAACCTGTGCAATTACAGAATATCAACATGCCAACATGTGTGGACAACCAGAGCGTCCATTTCACCTTGTGTGCCAAAGACTCAAAGATTCCCCAGAAGAGTTTACGAGTAAGATGCAGCTCCTCCTCTGAGGTCACCCCGAAGTTAGCCCATCCGTTAGGCAGGCAGTAGTACCTCCAACAGCGCTCGTAGTGATTGGTCAACAGCTGAATCATAGATGGAAACACAAATGAGCACACTTTTTAATAATTGGTATTTGCAAGAAAGCTAATTATTTGTAATATCTGTATACAACAACTGTACTGCAATAACCACTGTCACATAGTCTACGTGTCGGTAATGCATTTCTTCTGCACTTTAAACACAGGTTGGTTAGATTGTCCATCTTGCATTATTTATTTTACTGTTCAATTGCAATTTTAACTTGTGATGCAATGTTATACATTCAATACAATGAAATAGCAGACAGACCTTAAGAGGCATCTTGGCGTATTCGTTGAGGATGGGAACATCAAACACCAGCCGTCTGAGCAGGTGCTGCAGCATGGAGGGGCGGAGGTACCTGTGATGTCATAAAAAGGCTTTATGAGGAATGTTATTATCAATGTTTCACATGGGATGTTATTCTTTTATTCCCTGGGGTCGTTTGATACAATATGGTGGTCGATTCATGGTAACAATCATATTTGCTCTCCTGGCCATGGTTGGGGTCAAAGACTGTGTGAATACAATCCTTCAGATGTCTAACTAGCTGAAGCATGTTCTCTACACAGATAGCCTGGGTCTGGCACTGACTTGCAGAGTGACACGAGGCACTCCTCGATGACGTCCCTCTGAGCCTTGGTGAGGGCTCGGCCGCGGGACAGCCGGTAGATGGTGTGCAGCATGGAGTCGATCATGATGGCGCGGTGGTCCGTCCCAGCATACAGCGGGGCACACTTGGTGAGCAGAGGCAGGACAGCCGAGCAGAGGTAGCGGTTCAGGGCCAAGGCCATCTCAGTGGTGCTGAAGGCCAGCTATAGTCACAGAGGAAGACAGGACATTTATTTATATGAATGCAATACTTACAGACAGTGGTGCGAGTAAATAAGTACCCAGATCCGAAACCCAGGTTCTACTTAAGTCCAGCTGCCCGGAGTCACGGGGCCTTCGCCACTCTCTCCAAGACTCCTGTGGGGAGACTCTCACCGGGATCCTTTCCCCACGCCCAGCCTTTCATCATTTGTGTTGTTTTTGTTGTTGCCACAATAAATGTGCCGTGGTTTTTGGAAACCCTTGAACGTCTCTCTCTCTCTTTCCGTTGTGGCCTACGAGCCGGTCATAACAACTGGGGGCTCGTCTATCGTGAGTATGAACCGGGAGTTAGTTGGGTTGTGTTGGCGTTGTCTGTACCTGAATTAGCCTGTGTTGGTGGCTAGCTGGTAGCCTGAGTTTGTTTTTGGGGAAGCGGGTGCAAGGGAGCACATATCGTCCATGTGAATGTTACGTCACGTGTCGGGATTCCCTCTGATGACAGTGACGTATGTGGCCTTATATGGTGATGTGCATGCACTCTAGAGGTGCCTAGGCGTTACTTTGGAACGCGTATGGTCCCGGGTGTTTGTGAATTTACTGAATATACACTCTTTTTGCGTTTTAATATTGTTATTATGGGCTGCTACTTTAATTCAGACTGGGACAACAGTGTGAAATTATCCTTGTTATATGGATAACATTAACACATTTAGAATGTGTTAATGTAATGCTTTGCTGTTCTACTGAAATCCCGCCTAGTGGAACAAATAAAGGATTTCTGATTCTGATTACTCAATTACCATGCTTAAGTCAAATGTTGAGATAATTGTACTTTACTTGAGTATTTCCATTTAATAGTAATTTATATTTCTACCCCACTTCATTTAAGAGGTAATGCTCTTTAGGAGAGTGTGCGTGAGAGAGAAATTCCCATCATCCTATCATTTACATCATTACACAAACCTATATAACACACTACAGAAGCATAATAGGGCCTTTTTCAACTCTACAACTTTACAGATAGAAACCCATGATATATGATATAATGCTGCACTACTAATAGACCCAGTATTTTAAAGTATATCAAACTGGCTCCACATTGACAAACTTCAATACAAAATGTATTATATGTATGTGTTGGTAATACAAACAGAATAATATGATAATACATTCTGCTCTGCATATTGAGTACTTTTTGATACCCAGTACATTCACCTGAATTCAGGACTTTTACTTGTAATGGAGTTAAAGACCAGAGTATTTCTACTTGATTTGAGTAGGAGGTGAGTACTTCCTCCCTCTCAGCTCACAGATGAGTAAGCAGTGACTCCTGTGGTTTAGCTCGTGGTGTGTGTGCGTGTGTGTCTGCTCACCGTGTCCAGAGAGGCTGCAGCCCTCATGTCGGGCAGGAAGCCGACCTCCAGCACGTGCAGCAGGAAGTCCTGGTTGTCGATCCCGTACACTCTGTCCAGGAACAGCACCATGGAGGCTTTGTGGTCCGGGACGAAGCTGGCTGACATCTTCGGCTCAAGGATCTGAGTATCTGAGGTTTGGAAACAAATCAATCATATACTGTAAGGCCAAAATATATTCAAACATTATACGCTTACAAGATTCTGTCCAATATACAGATATGAAACAGATTTAACATCAAAATGTGACGTGAAAAAGGTTTACTGTTGGTCTAGAAGATTACAAATATTGGTTATATTAGATTAGACATACTTTATTGATCCCATATTGGGAAATTAACAAAATGAACAAAATAAAAAAATATAGAAATAAATCAACAGTAATGCACAATATATAAACATATACATAATAAGTTAGAATACTAAAATAAAAGAGCAATATCCTACCTCACTGCATTTAAATTGTAAATGTTTGTAAATTAAAACTACTTTGTATATTTTATAAAATATATAGTAGCCTATGTTTATTATTTTTGTTTAGTAGTAGATTTCTAAATGTTAGCGTATTCAAAGTTATTCTGTAAGTATTTCATATTGGGCATTCTCTAGATCAGGGGTCGGCAACCTGTTTGATATTAAGCCATCAGAAATGTAAAGAATTGTCAACGGGGGGGGGGGGGGGGGGGGGGTGAAGAGCTTGACGCTCGTGAACTGTCTAGGGGGAGCCTCGCTGCGGGGAAGCAGTGACCTCTTTCATCTGTCAGCGCAACTCACACACATTTAAATAATTGGTTTAAACGGCATAATAATAATGACGAAAGTCATAGCATATTATTTCGATGAGAGATGAGCAGATCGATCGCCCCTGGGCTTTCAACTAAATACACAGCCATGCAAAAACTGCGGCATTTGTACAGCTCCTTATGGGTACTGACATTAGTGAAGTGCTTTCCTCCGTGGTGAAACGATCAGCACCATGGAGGAAAGCGGCAGAAAGTCACCTGGAGTTAAAGAGAGCGGGGCTGCGCTGCGTGCATGGCTTCCTTCTGCGGGTAACGGGGAGACGCGCTCTGGCGGCGGCCTCGTTCAGGATCCGAAAACATAATGTAAATATTTTTGGCCACTTATTCCATGTATTCCCAGTGTGCCACTGGTTACGGTGCCGCGTGCCAATGGTGGCAGTGCCAGGGGTTGCCGACCCCTGCTCTAGATACTCTATGGATATACATATTTCAATCATATATAATTGAATTGTATTTATACGATAATTATAATTGTGATATTGGTATTTCCCCTGTTTATCTTAATAATAATGTATTTATTCTATTCATTTGAAACAACTGAAAACAGATGTTGGTGCTCAGAAAAAGGCACCATGTGGACACTACAGAAGTACACAGTTCTCAGCAATTCATTGACCTAATCATTCATATATTGCTGATACTATTCAAGAAATAGTTCTCCACAATTCCAACTTGAGTGTCTTACCTTTGCCGTAGGCAGGGATCTGCACAGAGAGGCTGATGACCCCCACCAGGTCCTCTATGGGCACCAGAGACCTCAGGATGGCCCGGATCCTCAGAGCTTCACCCTTTCCTGCTTGGATCAGCTGTAGAAAAGAAGATTCCACACACACTGTAAGAGACTAAAGTGCAGCAACCACATACTGTACAGAACAAATGTGCCCAGAGACAAAGCCGCTAAACTAACATGCATCTCAGGGGCGCAGCGACCCAGCAGATCGATGAGGGCGGAGTAGAAGGACATGATGGCGTTCCCCAGGTGGACGCGGTTCTCCTCGTGCTGCTCCTCACCACCAAACCTGCCAATAACAAAAAACAGGCTTTCATATCATTTTGATCAGGAAAGCTTGAACGTTACATTTAGGTCAGTTCATTCATATAGCACATTTCATACACACAAGGCAAATGCTCTAAATAGAAATACAAAAAAATCATTCATAATAGAGATAGAAGGTTGTTAAAAATCATTTTATGCTGAAAGGGGTACAGAAGTATAATAATAAAATGTTGTTGAACAACCTCTGGAAAAGTAGTTGTAACAAGGTTTTTAGCCTCAATTCAGAAAAAAATGTAAGGTTGGGGCCAACGTCAGATGTTTTGAGCGTTTACTCCAGATAAAACCAAAATCTTCTTCTATGTTTTTTGTTCTAGCTCTGGGCACAATGAGTAAAACTTCATAATGCCCGAACGGCAACAAGCGCTCCGTTCCCAGCTGTGTGCGTCACTTTTCAGTGTCCCCTTGTTTCCAGTGTCTTTTGAGCTTCTTGCAGCGTTTTGTTTTTATAGCGCTTTGAATAAACGCTGGGCATGTGTTGTCAAGTTGGTGAAGACGTTTCTTCATCTGTTTTGGCACATTTGTGATTTGATATTTGCATCGTTTCTGAAGCACAGCTCATTTGTCTCTCCTAATGGAAGTGTGTCTGGCCGTCTTAGCTCACTTGCAGCTGTCAGCCACCGCAGCTCCATCCTTGAAAACAAAACAGGCACTACACACTGTTCATTTTTTTCTTTTAGACTGTTATATGTAGGGCTGCAAGATCGAGAAAACATTTCTAATTGCTATTATTTCGACTGATATTGCAATTGTGTCATGAGTAGGGTGGCAAAATTCCGGGAATTTTCAAAGATGGAAACTTTCCACAGGAATGTACGGGAATAAACTGGGAATTTTCAAAATTGAAGGTTGGCTCTTCGTAGGGAACTTAAATATAGTTGGGGAAAGTATGTTTTAGCATAATCTTGACTAAAACAAACAGATGTCATTCAAGTACACTTGAATATCCATGCCATAGCACACTGCTTACTGCATGGCTATTGAGACCACACCCCCTACAGGCACTGTGCATTCCTCCATCACATGCACAGATGAGTAATGTTTAACTCAACATTCCTGTTTTCGTTCTTCAATGAACCAAATAATTGTTCAATAAAATAATTAAAACTTGTTCTGTTCTACTAAAAAAAAAAACATTAAAAAAAAATCTGTTTAAATGTCATGTTTTTTGTTTAATTTTGCGAATATTTCCAAAATTCCCCAGCTTAACTTCCCATGGAAACTTTCAGAAATGTTCCGTCCCTTTGCAAGCCTAGTCATGATTCACGATATTGGGGGTCTTTATAATTTTTGCATCATAATTCTCATTAACATTGAAAATATGTGGTGTGATTTTTAAAGACATGTCTGTAAGACTCTGCTTTTTAGGCCGGGATCTCACTACAGCTCCACAATACTTCTTTCAAAATTGTATTTGAATACTTATTTAGCCTAGGGAATATTCTGCTTACTGCAGTTCCAATTCAGCACTAGTACATATTGCAATTTCACTCACATTTGAATGAATTGTGGAACCCTGGTTATTTGTATTGTGTTGTCACACACTGAGAGGTGTCACTCACATGAAGCGTCGGTCCTTTTTCACCGTGGGTCCGTCCCTGGCCGGGTCCTCTGAGATCTTGATGGCCTCCTCCATGGCAGCCAGCAGACCGTTCCCCCCCTCCCCTCTCAGGGCAGGGCCGAAGCACTCGGGCCGACGGATGAGCAGACGCACCACCACGTTGGCGTTCTCCTCCACGCTCTCTCCTGTGGGGAACAAACGTTAGTGGCTCTTAGGATCTGGGCTTTTGTGTTTCCTGTTTTATTTTATGAGATCACTTTCTTTGTCTACACTTCCTGCCTCTTTTTCCCCGCCTCTGCCCTGCTCTGATTCTATCCAACTGTGTGTACTGACCTGCCCTTGTGTTTTGCCTGCCCTCTCCAACTTATCTATTTCCCAGTTTTACTCTGTGGGTTTATGCTCAATGATTCGATCAGGATTATTCCTCGTGTTCCTGCATTGGGTTTTATTTGGCTGTTTTCCCTTGTGTTGTATGACCTTGCCTGTCCCTCTGTTTTTTTGTGTTTATCAGCTTTTGTTAAATAAAGCTGACTTCCTCAAGTTCCTCATACCTGCTTCCCTTTTTGTATGCTTTTGGGTCCTGCTTAAACCTGAAAGTAACCCTAACCCAAAACATAAAAGTAATCATTAGAGCGGAGGGTGCAGACCGTTCACAAAGACAGCGAAGCGCAGGAAGTCCAGGTATCTCCCCCCTCCGCAGGGGTTCCAGCCGATGTCAGGGTAACCCTTAGAGAGGAGCATGGGACACATCTGCAGACCGCAGCCCGCCAGGTATGTCACCACCTACAGAACCATGGAGGAGACACCAGGAGAGAGTATGAGAGAACTGGACACTTCAATGTGTTGTTTTCTTTTGTCATGTTTGTGTTTTCTCAAACCATTTCCAGGTCCTGCTCTTGAAGAGCCAGCGCCAGCTCGTTGTTGTCGATGCAGGAAGCTGCAGCCACGTCCAGAGGGGTGGATCCTCGCATGCCTGCAGAGGTAAATAAGGTAAGTCTTTCTCTGTGTGTTCTTTGCCTTACATTGTCATTCTGTATTCTCTATTAAACACTAAACTCCAGCAAGTGCACTTCCCTCTGCGACGGCCAATCAGCTCGCTACCCCCTCATTGCGAGTGAGACCTTTGTTCTCCTCTGCAAAAACATACCTGTTTGCTATCCTGGCTACTCAATGGTAGAATGATGAACGTAATGTAAATATTTGTCAAAAGAAGTGGATGATTTTTCCTGTGGTCAAATATTTAGTTTGTTTTCAGAGGAGATTCACAGCAGCTCACCTTAAACAGAACCTCCAATGATAGGGAAAGTTAAGAATGTAATTTTTACAAGAACACCTGTTTTGAATCCAATGCCCCATGAGCAGTGAAGCAGAGAGCCTGGTACTGACCCAGGCCGATGCCGCTGTTCTGCAGCAGGTAGCTCAGGTGGTCAAACATGGAGCGCTGGTTCTGTCGGCTGATACGACAGAAGTAACACAGGAAACGACAGCAGTTGGTTACCATCTGGGGGAACCGGATCTCCTGGAGAGAGAAAGAGAAAATATATTAATAATAAGTTACAAAAAAGCTGTTTAACAACAAATAATCCACTCAAAAGTATAAAAAAAAACACAATTAACAAATACAAGAAAATCATTAAATACAATACAATGAATAAAACAGTAAAACAAAAAGACTAATAGAAGGGGGATGTTGCCAGTTTTCAGGTGTCGTTTAAAAATGTTGACTGAGTAGACTGACTAGAGAATAAAAGCTGATTCACTCATTTTATTTCGGGGAATCAAAATCTAAAATAACTACTAGACTGTAAATGTAACATTTCAGACAAATAAAACAAAGCATTACAATTACCTTGGAGTCTCCTCCTCCGCCCAGCACATTAACCATCACCTCCATCACAGTCTCGTGCATACCCAGGGCTCGCATCAGGTTGGGGTGCTGGTAGAACACCTTGTTGTTCATGATGTTCCTGAAAGAATACAACAACAAAAACACCAGTCAGACCCACTGCTTGGGGTCGGATGACACAACAAAACAATAGATGGAGATATTAGAGCAGGGTGAGCCGAAAGCATTTAACAAAAACATATTACTCAGTTAGAAAAGCAATAACTTGTTTTTGTATTGTACTGTGCTGATGTTGCTTATTTATTGTGTTTTTGCTGTTTATTGTCTGAAAGAACAAAACACATATTACTCAAGGGACTAACTCTAACCCCCCCACACTGACCCGATGCTCTGGATCATGAGGCGCTCCTCCTCGGGGCCCATCTGGACGATGAGCAGCGAGCGGATCTGCCCCAGACACTCCAGAAGGTCCATGGTGTCCTGCACGGAGATGGCGTTGATGGCGTAGGCTTTGGGCAGCACTCGGATCAGCTCCCCCAGGCCGTCGTACTGCCGGTGCAGCAGGCTGAACATCAGGCGCACCAGCTCCGGGTTCTGGATGAACGACTCCTGGGCCCAGTGGATCATGGTGTGGGAGATCAGCTCCTGGAGCGAGTCTTAGGGGAGGTGGACACAGAGAGGGAAAGGTTGTTATGGGTTACACAGCCATTTAATCAAGTCTTATGGAACAGGCCGGTTCTTACTGGGCTTCTGCTCCTCCTCCACCTCCGGCTCCTCCTCCTCCTCCTTCTTGCGCAGGCTCTTGATTATATCCACCATACTGATGAGTCTGCCCCTCAGTGAGGAGTCCACCTCCTTTTCCTCCGCCTCCTCCTCTAGATGAATACCTGTTGAAAATAGGAATTCAGCATTAAGAGGAGACGCTAGATCATTGGGAAAGAAATGGGCCAAACAACTTCCTCAGTCGATTACAAACACAATGACAATTTGTTTTGTATTCAACATTCTTAATAACTCAGTTTTTACTTACATTTGTAAGTATAAATATGCAAATCACTTTATTAAATCGCTTTTTTCTTTAAGGAATTAAATGCTATATTATTAAACTTGAATATGTATGTTGTATAATAAAAAGTTATTTTGAGAAAAGGGCGTTTAAAGGTATATATTCTAATTTAGTTTGCAAGACGCTAAAGGTGAATAGGGTAGAATATTGAACTAATAATATTATATTTCATACATTGATATAAGAAAGTATTTTTCACATTAGCTTTCTGATTTTTATTAACGATCCATATGACGCATTCACTTGTGCTACCTTTCGGTGAATTTTGAAAAAAGACTAAAATGAACAAAGTTATTCAAATAAATAAAAGATAAAATGTGTATTGTGGATGTTTACTTTGCGCTGGTCTTAAAGAAGCCATGATATGGAATCTAAATAACCCTAACTCTCAACATGTACCAGCATTGGAAAAACAATGGAGCCAATAAAACCCACAGCATCTCTAAAGAGCGCCTCACCGCAGTGCAGCAGCAGGTCGATGTGGAACTCCACCAGAGTGTCCCGCGTCTCCTCAGGCACCGGGCTGAACTCGTCCTCTGGACTGTGCTTGAACTTGGTCAGCAAAAGAACCTTCAGAGGAGATAAAAAAGAACATATTTTGTCTGCTTTGCTTTTTCTCTCCTTTGCACAAGACTTTTTATTCCATTACATTTCAGGGGTTTCTTGTTGTTTTTGTGTTTTTCATGACATATGTGACCTGCTCTATCGAAATCAGTCGCATTGACCCGAAGACACATTTTGAGTTGTATACACTGTTGGAAAGAGGAGAATTCTGTTGTTGTACTCCAAACATTAAGCGAAATATGTCACATTATATAATGACTGTCACCGAGTCATCATTTTGAGAAAAAGGCCTTCAAAGTTTCCTCTTCTCTGGAATCCATCGATCTGATTGATTATTAGCGGAGCAAATGATCAAAATACTACGGAGGGAAGATATTTTCGTTTGGATTACTGGTCTGGGGGAAGCTTGCGAGTGTGTGTGTGTGTGTGTGTGTGTGTGTGTGTGTGTGTGTGTGTGTGTGTGTGTGTGTGTGTGAGTGTTTGTTTCCCGGGGAAAACCCTCACGAGAAACACCGGCTGTTGTTAAGGCAAGGCAAGGCAAGGCAAGTTTATTTATAGAGCACTTTTCAACAAAAGGCAATTCAAAGTGCTTTACAACAAATGAAAGACATTAAGAACATGGCATTTAAAATCAGTCATTAAAAAGAAAAGCTAATAAAATAAACATTAAAAGAAGAAATACATGGATAAACATTAAAAGAAAAAATACATGGATAAAAGTTACAGTGCAGTCTAAGATATGAATAATTCAATTAAAAGCAGCGACAAAAAGAAAAGTCTTCAGCCTGGATTTAAAAGTAGTCAGAGTTGCAGCGGACCTGCAGGTTTCTGGGAGTTTGTTCCAGATATTTGGAGCATAATAACTGAATGCTGCTTTACCATGTTTAGTTCTGACTCTGGGGACAGAAAGCTGACCAGTCCCTGAAGACCTGAGAGATCTGGATGGTTCATAATTTAGCAGTAGATCAGAAATGTATTTTGGGCCTAAACCATTCAAAGCTTTATAAACCAGCAGCAGTATTTTGAAATCTATTCTTTGACACACAGGAAGCCAGTGTAAAGACTTCAGAACAGGAGTGATGTGATCCACTTTCTTAGTGTTAGTGAGGACTCGAGCAGCAGCGTTCTGAATCAGCTGCAGCTTCCGAATAGATTTTTTAGTGAGACCTGTGAAGACACCATTGCAGTAGTCGAGTCTACTGAAGATAAAAGCATGGACAAGTTTTTCCAAATCCTGCTGTGACATTAGTCTTTTAATCCTAGATATGTTCTTTAGGTGATAGTAGGCTGATTTAGTAACTGTTTTAATGTGGCTGTTGAAACTCAGGTCAGAGTCCATTACTACACCTAGATTTCTGGCTTTATCTGTTGTTTTGAACATTGCAGACTGAAGCTCAGCGCTAACTTTTATACGTTCTGCCTTGGCTCCAAAAACCATTACCTCAGTTTTATCTTTGTTTAATTGGAGAAAGTTCTGACCCATCCAGTCATTGATTTGTTCAATGCACTTACTCAGTGTTTGAATTGGAGCATAGTCTCCTGTTGAAACTGTTACGTACATTTGTGTGTCATCTGCATAGCTATGGTAACTTATTTTGTTGTTTTTCATTATCTGAGCCAGTGGTAACATGTAGATGTTAAAGAGAAGAGGCCCCAAGATGGAGCCTTGAGGAACCCCACATGTCATATTTGTCAACTCAGATGTGTATTTACCAATAGAAACAAAGTTGTTTCTGTCCTTTAAGTAGGATTCAAACCAATTTAGGACGGTTTCCGAAAGTCCCACCCAGTTTTCCAGTCGGTCTAGTAATATGCTGTGGTCAACAGTGTCAAACGCAGCACTGAGATCTAATAATACTAACACTGAAGTTCTGCCACTGTCTGTGTTTAAGTGGATGTCATTAAAGACCTTTACAAGAGCAGTCTCAGTACTGTGGTTTGGACGAAAGCCTGACTGGAACACATCGAAACAGTCATTTAAATGCAAAAAATTACTCAGCTGTTGAAAAACAACTTTTTCAATGATTTTACCTAGAAATGGCAGGTTTGATATGGGCCTGTAATTGTTCATTACTGAAGCATCTAGATTATTCTTTTTTAAGAGTGGTTTAATGACTGCAGTTTTCAGGGCCTGTGGAAAAATACCTGAGTGAAGAGATTTGTTTACTATATGAAGTAGATCTGAGGCCATGCAAGGCAAAACATCTTTAAAAAATCCCGTTGGAATAATATCAAGGCAGCAGGAGGAGGATTTCAGAAGTTGAATAATGTCCTCTAGGTTTTTATCATTAATCTGATGGAATTGTGTCATGGTGTTTGAATTGATGTTAAGTGGACATGTTAAGCCTGCTGTCGTCAAGTTACTCCGTTCTCCGCTTGTAATTATGCCGAAGCTTCAAAGTTGTATTTATCATCTGAATTTGTCGAAACAAGTTTAATATTCTGAAAGCCAAGACTTTGTTTGATTTAAATCAGATGAAAACAAACTGTCACGGACCCTGCCGTGTTATCTATGATTACTATACGCTTACATTCATAATTTCAGCCGGAGGGAGGGGTGCGGTGCTGCGGAACAGCAGAGTAGGGAGTGAGAGCTGTCATCTTCCCTTTACAAGCTTTACGAAACACCCGAACCCCGTAAAACTATTTTTTTACACAAATCCACGTTTATTTTGAAATGAGCCGTTGCGACTTCCGACTGATTTCGATAGAGCGGGTCACATTATATACAAATCTTTTCATCAGATCTTTACAAACCAACCCCAATAATGTTTACATATCAATGGGGCACAGTTTATTTTCTTTTTTTCTTTTACTATATCATTATTCATTTGTTAATATGTAAAGTCAAGTTACATCAAAGTTAGGTGAAGCAGGAGGGTCCGGTTTATGGTTATGAGTTATCTAATTCAATGTTTTACGATCAAATCTTATGGCAAAATAATTACAAACTTTATTATAAATTAAGTTCCAAATGTACAGTATAAAATAAAAAATGTCACGTCTCATGCGAAGAATTTAACTTCATCTTTTTGCTCTAGTTTCATGTTGCTTTTATTGGACATTGTAGTCTGTCCAAATACATATGATTTGTTAAGGGAACTGAAGAAAGACCATATTATAATTAGTGATTAAAATAAATGTGTATAATCTTTTACTAAATGATTCCTAAACCTTGATTTGAATTGTACATCAGAATGATACTCTTGGGCTCAGTCCATTCCATATTTCAACACCCATTATCAATAAACAGTGTGGTTGTTCTGTGGCGCTTTCTAAGTGTTAACTCGTGGGAGGTCAATTATAGACATCCAATTTTTAAAGCACATATTTGGTTATTCTTCTTTTCAAAATGAATGTACCTGGTCCTGAGGCGGAGAGCGGAACTCCCGGGTCTTGCGGGCGGTCTCAGCAGCCGACATGGTGAAGGCTCTCATCAGCAGGTTGTAGCGGACGCGTTGGTTCTTTTGGATATCGTTGACGAACTCATCTGAATATGCAACGATGGCTTCCACTCTGTGGCGCAGCTCGCAGTCACAGAAGTACTGCAGGAGAGTGCACATCTGAGGGGGGGAGAAGAGTTTCAAATGCTCAGTAGGATCACATTCGACAGATATTTAAAGGATTTAGGATGTTGGTAATAAAATCTATTGACCTGCAGCTTGACAGACTCTGGTAGCTTCATCTGCAGTAACCCCTCCTCCAGACCCTCCTCTTCCTCTTTGGCTTCTGCCTCCACTGCCTCCTCCTTCTTCTTCTCCTCTGCCTTCTCTACCTCCAGCTTTTCTCCTTCCGCCGCCTCCTTCTCCTCTTCTCCTTCCTCCTTAGGCTCGGCTCCTTCCTCCTTCGGCTTTCCTTCTTCCAACTCTTTCAGCTCCTCCTCCTCCTCTTCGTCTCCGACCCCTTCGTCTTCGGCATCCTCATCCTTCTCTTCCTCAACCTCAGCAGCTCCACCCTCCTCAGCTCTCTCTCCCTCCTTCTCCTCCACTTCCTCTTTCCCACTGAACACGTGTGGGTCGATCATCTTGAGGATGTGCTTGGTGTCCTCGTCGTTGAAGATGCCCATGATGAGCAGAGTGCTGATGAGCTTCAGGATGGGGACGAAGTGGAACTCCACGCTGCCTCCGACGGGGTCCCTCATGGCCTGGCTGCCATCCAGCACGGCCTCCGTCAGCATGCTGATGGCCCGGGTCTTCAGCTCCTGAGGGGGGGAGATGAAAGATAATCAGATCAGAATCAATATGCTTTGTTTAACGACGGGGGAACAGTTGCTTTTCGTAACGGTTGCTCCATTATAAAGGAAAATGAAAGGAAATTAAAATACAATGCTACCAGAATAAAAAATAAATCTGATGGCATTTAGTAACAGTTGCCCCACTGCAACTGCACTCAGACAACTCGGATTGAAAGAAAATCACTAACCCATGAGTGACAGCAGGTCATTTTACAGTTGAATAAAATATAGTTATATGATAAATAAGCAAGGGACAATTTAAACGTAATAAAAGGGCTCCGATGAGTCCTGTCTCGTACCTGGAGAGGGAAAACGGGGCTGAGGGTGTAGAGGTCGGGGTCGGTGCCGACAAAGTTGATGGAGGAGAAATGCAGCTTGGGCCGTAGGCAGGTGGTGAGGCCCACCCCGGGGAGGGAGTGGGCCTTCTTGGCGTCGGGGTACAAGTGGATGCCGAGCGTCTCCTGGGACATGGGCACGATGAACTCCCGGTTGGTGCCCAGGCGGGCGCGTTTGGCCGACTCCAGGTGGATGCTGATGAGCAGGTCGTAGTAGCCGCTGCGGAGGGGTCCGGGCAGGTAGGTGTTCTCCGTGGCGTAGAACAGCTGTGATTCGTCCACGTGGCTGCAGAGGGCGTGAGCCACACGGTTGTTGCCGAGCGCACACACGGCACAGTACAGCATCAGGGTGTGGTAGTGGAACTTCATCAGATCCTTACGCTCCGACAGTTCCAGGATGTCGATACACCTGGGGGACAAAGACAGGAAACTGATCAGATAAACATACAGAGAGGAGAATGGAACGGAATAGATCAGAATGGAACGGAATGGAACAGAATACAAAGGAACAGAATAGAATACAAAAGGAAAGAACAGAATACAATAAAATAGAATAGAACAGAACAGAATACTATAGAATAGAATAGAAGATAATGGAAAAGAACAGAATAGAACAGAACAAAATAGAACAGAACAGGTTAGATTAGAATAGAATAGAACAGAATAAAATAGAACAGAAAATAATAAACTAGAACAGAAAATAATAGAACAGAATACTATAGAGCAGAACAGAATACAAAATGTGACCCTACAATGAACTTTCACCATGGGGCCTTGCATGAATTTACATGAATAAAATGTAACCTCTTTAGTTTTGATTTATGCCTGTGAGGCACTTCTACTTGAACTTTAGATAAGATATGCCATAAGAAGTTTAAGTGGGAGAAGAGTGTGTCTGCCACTTAGACTTAATTCTCAACCCCTCCTGCTTTGATGTGTGTGTGTATAAGAAACTTTTATGCTGTATTGTTCAGACACAGATTTGTGCTTTTGCCACATGATTGTTTGATTCCCTTATACTGTCTTTTGACAATTGCTTAGAAAAACCTTAAAAACTTTTTTTTCATCGATTCCTGACTTGCAGATTCTGACCTGTTCTCCTCTGGGATGTGCAGAGCCATCATGATGAGAGGTTCCGTGCACTCCACGCTCCAGCCCAGCCTCTCGCTCACTTTGCCCACCACCGGTTTGAGGAAGTGGTTGGGCATACGACTCCAGATAACCGGGGTCAGCATCTGGACGTCCAGCCTGGGGGGGCACTGCGGGACCGGGTTGTTGCGCTCGCTGCGGAACATGGCTGCTGAGATGGGCATGATATTCTGAGGGGGCAAGGGGGGAATGTATAGAAACAGTAATAAGCAAGAGAAAATAATGAGGTTGAGCTGACCGAAAATAGGTCACATTTGATACACCTTCTGTTATATTTGTATTTGTTTCTCTGTGGTTTGCTTCAGCCCTG
The DNA here is from genome assembly GCA_902827135.1 of Harpagifer antarcticus. NCBI lineage: Eukaryota > Metazoa > Chordata > Actinopteri > Perciformes > Harpagiferidae > Harpagifer > Harpagifer antarcticus. Next base: position 225,628 of record CADEHL010001130.1, read on the forward strand.
TTAGTAAGAGATGCAGTGACCCAAGTCTTAATTTTGACTACCTTTAGGCCCCCAAGAAGAAAAATATTGAAGATTAAACAGGCCCTCAGTAAACTAAATTAAGTGAACGTGTTATATTTACAGTATGTCATAGAAAAACAAAGAAAAAACACATTAGAAGGACAATTATTTTTTCCAGCTGAGCTTTTTTTCACATCCTTGTAAAAAAACAATATGGGGCAACCAGTCAGTTGTCACCATTAACCAGACCATCATTTGAGTCTTCATTTAAAATGAATGGTAATGTAATGTTAAGTTGATACATGTGTTGGTATTTGTATGTTAATCAGTGCTTTTAACTGTTTAATAATTCTAAGTGTGATTGATACATCTTGCTGCCCAGGGACTGCAGATGGAAATGATCTAATTGCCTAATCTGGCATAAATCATGTGTTCTATTTTTGATAGTATTGTACTGTGTGCATGGTCCTTGTTTAAGTGATTACAAGAAAAGACGAGACAAGACAAGCACAAAAAATGAAAGAATGCAGATGTGCACGAGATGTAGACTCTACCCTTTACTTTGACATAGCTGTCACTGGCTAATCTCTGGTTGGCACAGACTCCAATCAGCAATGCAGTTCCATACACTTTACTGATACATTTCAACATTAAATAATTACTAAATAAGAGTTTACATTCACATTTTTTCTCTGCCTTTCCCAAATATCACTTTGATTTTTCCATTATTTTTCTCTATCTTTCCAAATACTTTTCCATATGTCTAAAATTAATGCAATAACATTTATTTTATCCCAACAGAGATTCATGATCCCTCGTCTTTTAACAAAGGTCAAGGGTAGGATGACCCGATTTGACCCATTTATTGAAATCACCAACACAAGTTTGATGTTATGATTTCAATGTGAAAGGGATATGAGACAATGTAGGCATTACAAATAAATAAAGCAATATAGCCCAAGAAGTTAAATCAGAGGAAAAAACAATAACTTTAGAAAAGTTAAATTGTTCTGCAGTGTGTAAGCAACAGTGGTTTCTGACCTTGAGTTTGCCCAGCTCCAGCTGCACCAAGTTCTGGTTGGATGGCTGAACGAAGACAGCGGGGAACAGCTTGGTGTTTGGCTCCACCTGAAAGGAAACACCTCTGGTTTCAATGCTCCACACTGTAACATCACTACATTTAAGCAGATACAAATAGCCTTTCCTTACCTGGTAAAAGGTGTTTATCTCCTTTCCATTGGCTGTAAAGGTCATGAGACCGGTTGCCAGATCAACCAAGCAGCCAACAACCATGTCCTCCTGGCTGAAGCGGGTCTGCTGATTGCTGACCAGGTCCCCTCCCCACACCATATAACAGTTACTGTGCTTCATGCTGCAGAGAAAAAGCAAAACTCATCTCAACTCTAAAGTTAAGTGTGGTGAGTACATGGAAAGAGAGAGAAATATTTTTTTTAATGTGGCATATGGGGAAAATATAACTGAAGAAAAGAAAGGGACCGAGTGTAGAACCTTGAGGGACACCACAAAATATAAAAGACAATAACAAGTTCCTTATTACTTCAATACTAATATTAGTTAGTCCGATAGGAGGTTTAAGTAGTTTTAAAGAGGCATATTTTGCTAATTATTACAGATCATTTTTGTATTTTGTGTCTATAATGTCTCTATGCTTTAATGTTCAAAAAGGTCTTTATTTTTCTCATACTGCCTGTGTTGCAGCACCTTTTTGTCGGAGAGAAAACTCCCTCTTGAGGGGTCACAGGGAAATTAGCCTTTACAGAACATTTACAGAAAAAAAAACTATATACAGGAAAGGGGAAACCCAAAGAGGATATTACTACTGAACATAATTTTAAGTAGAAACCGAAACCCAACAATAATAGTTATTTACAAGTATAAGAACAGTGTATTTATATATATATATATATATATATATATATATATATATTTATTACTGATCTATGTCCTTTATCCCACTAGCGTGCACATAGAGGATCAGTCCTTAATCACATTACATATTAAACAAAGATTGAATAGATAATAAATACATGGTCTGTACATGTTCTGGCATTGCTATTGTAAATAGCATATTCAAATATGGGAAAGACTTACCTGTCATGTATGTTGCCTTTGTCATCTCCAACAGTAACAGTGACACTGCGCACTTTGGAAAGGTCAAAGCCTGGATCATACTGGTGGTAGTCCGGAGTGACCCAGCCAATCCACACACCAGAAGGCTCCTGCCCAGCGAAGATCCTCACAGAATAGTAATACTGAAAAAAGGAAACAGGTAAGATAACAGAAAACATAGAAGACAGTAATATTGGATTGTCTAGAAATGCTATAATAGCCTGATCCATGGACATTGGAGGGATACTTTTAACATGTGCCTATCCTAGAATAGTAGCGTATAGAGTTTAGCTTACAGTGGTGGTATTCAGGATGAACTCAGGGTCATCTCTGTCGTCCGGGACCACATCTTCCACCAAACGTGGCACTGTTGGAGGGGCAGGACCAGGAGAGAGAGGAATCATGGCAACCTTCTTGGCCTTGGAGAAGAATCTTTATGTGGAAAAAGAGAGAAAACAAATGCTTTGGACACTTAGATCTGAACACTGGGGGATGGGTAGACCTTTTTGACCCATGTTTAGTCCTTAGAACATGGTGCAGTTAAACCATCCGTGTCAGTCCGTGAAGTAATTTAGGCTAATTTTATGTAAATGAACTTGCCAGGATAACCACTTTAATTGCTATTTCTTTTAAATCATTATGGTCAAGTTGTTAAAGTGGACCTATTATGCTATATTGGAAAAATATATTGTAGGGCCATACCTATACAAAACATGTCTGTGAAGTTTTTTGCAGATCATGAATTGGAAATGGGGGACCCTGATGTAAACAAGACGAAAGTCTTTCTCTGGTCTGCATCCCCTTAACAATTGTATGTTTTGAGCTGTACTGTACTGTACCCAATATACAAGCTGTTAATAAACTTTTCAATCAATCAATCAATCACCCATTGTAGCCATGCCTCATACTGCTCAAACCCCTCTTTTGCAGCCCTGTTAGAGAAACTCGGATTTTGGGTCCTTAGCTTGAAAATAAAAAAGAGGAGGCGGAGCTAATGCCTGATCAGAATTCTACTGGAGATAAAGTTAAATTCTGCTGTGATAAAACGCCATCCTGTTCTAAACCACATCAAGGATTATTTCTGAAACAGTATGGAGCTCAAATGCTTTTTCTATTGCAGGTTTATCACAAGGTGAGTTTCTTTTTTTGTTTCCTGCTTTTTAAACACATCTGTATCCGCTCGTTGTACCCCCGTTCTATATCATATAAGGCTTCGCCCTCTAAGGGTCATCATCAACGCCTTTGTTACCTCAAGGCTGGACTATTGCAACGCTCTGTATGTGGGTATGGACCACGCGTCAATTAAACGCCTGCAGCTGGTCCAAAATGCAGCTGCACGTTTGCTGACTGGCCACAAAAAGCGCGACCACATCACCCCAATTCTGGCCTCACTACACTGGCTTCCAGTTCAGTTCAGAATTGATTTTAAAATCCTTTTATTTGTTTTTAAAGCTCTAAATGGGCTGGCTCCTTCCTATATAGTTGTACTCCTCCAGCGCTACACCCCAGCCAGAGCTTTAAGGTCTGCTGACCAGCTGCTGCTGGTAGTGCCGAAGACCAGGCTCAAAACCCGAGGGCACCGAGCCTTCGCAGCAGCTGGCCCGAGGCTCTGGAACACTCTGCCCCTCCATGTGAGGTCGGCCCAGACCCTAGGGGTTTTTAAATCCTCTCTAAAAACACACTTCTTCTCTCAGGCTTTCTAGCTAGAGCGGAGCACGACTTCTGACATTTCCCTGTGTATTGTTTTTATATTTGCTGTTGCAAAATGACTGTCTTTTGTTACAATTGCACTGCAGTAAAGTGTTTTTATTACATGTACAGCACTTTGGCTCGACCAAACATCGTTTTTAAATGTGCTCTATAAATAAAACTTGATTTGATTTGATTTGATTCACGAGTAACAGCGGCAAGGGCTCTGGCATGGCTCGTCACCATGACTACCACAGCACAGCAAGAACAAGTTTGCCCGCTCTCGGAGCATTGCTCAGAGTGGCGGCGAATATGTTTGATGGACAGATGGATGAGCAGGCTGATCAATTCAGAGTGACGTCACACACAGCAGTGTTCACAGACACATCTCTCGCAGGCTGGGGAGGAACGTGCATGTCACAGGCAGTGGGGGGACAGTGGCCGGCTCACATGTCTCTCCATATAAATGTGCTGGATCAACATGTGTTGATTAGAAAAGACAACAAAGCAGCGGCGGCCTACATAAATCGCCAGGGAGGTGTACGATGAGCGCAGCTGCTGAACACAGCCAGGCGGCTGCTGAACACAGCCAGGCGGCTGCTGAACACAGCCAGGCGGCTGCTGTGCTGGGCGCAAACACACGTACTCTCGATCAGAGCAGTATATATTCCCGGCGAGTTGAACAGAGGGGCAGACCTCATGTCCAGAGGAGGTCCTCGCCAAGGGGACTGGAGCCTCCACCCCGAACTGGTCTCCCAGGTATGGAGCAGGTTTGGGAGAGCGGAGGTGGATCTGTTCGCTGCACGCGGGAATGCGCAATGTGCCCTCTGGTTATCCCTGAGAACACAGGACCACCACGGGAACACAGGACCACCACTGATTTCCATGCCTACAGCGGATGCTGTCAGGGAGACTGTGGGAAATTCCGTGGTGCAGGGACGCTCTCTCCCAGGTGGAGGGAGCGATCAGCGGTCACCCAGGGTTAGGCCAACGTTTGTGGGCATGGCCCCTGAACGGGAACATTTAGAGGGGCTCGGCCTCTCTCAAGATGTTGTCAGTGCCATTCGGGGATCAAGGTCCGCGTCCACCAGAGCATCCTACACAGCCAAATGTACAGCGTTCCAGCGTTGGTGTGGAGGGAAAAGCCTGGACCCCGTTACGTGCCCCCTGCCTCACGTGCTGTGTCACAGGCATATTTTGAGTTTTTAAATGCTATATTTCCAGGGACTGTGATGCTCCATTACGCAGGGCGCAATGGACGTGGGTTATTAATTGAGTAGATATGTTTTTGTACTTCTGGTAACGGACGGACCAGTGGTGTCACGATATGTCTGTGTTGTGTTTTGTCTTGTCTAGATCTGTCTTTGGTTTCCTGTCTGTGTGTTCCCTCCTACCTGTTCCCTCCTACCTGATTACCTGATTGTGTTCACCTTGTGCCCCTGTGTTTTCTCCTCCCTCCTCACCTGTGTCTTGTTTGTTTCATTAGTCCTGTCTTTGTGAGATCCTTGTTTGTTTTTTACTGTGTTCATGGGGAAGAGCTCTGTATTTTTCTTGTAGCCTTTAATAAAGGTATTTCCTGTTAAATCTGCGTTTGGGTCGTGCCTGCTTCGCTCAACCCTGACAGAAGGATCTCACCAAAAATGGACCCAGCAGACAGCCTGTATGAGGTGACGTACAATTTAATGTGCCTAAAAAATGACTGTCGATATGCCTCCAGTAGAGAAGAGAGGCAGTCTATTATCTTTACGGCACGCCAGGAAGTAACCTCAAGGCCCTGGTTAAGAGAGTTACTACCCGAGTGGGTGGAGGACTTTTTCGGTAGCTTTGAGGTCAGACCTGTTTCCCAGCCTGCTAGCCCCCTGCCTGCCACAGTTCCCAACAAGGCTCCTTTCAAGGACCCTTTCGCTGGGTCTCGTCTGGCCTTTGGAGGACCTCTGAACCTCCACAAGGCTTCAAGGCAGCACGGAAAGGAAACGCAAGGCCAGGATTCCAGCCCGTGCCCCAGCAGCCATGGTCCCGGCCCCAGCAGCTATGGTCCCATCCCCAGAAGCCATGGTTCCGGCTCCAGTACCGGCCCCAGCAGGAATGGTCCCGGCCCCAGCAGCCATGGTCCCAGCCCCAGAAGCTATGGTTCAGGCCCTGGTTCCGGCCCCAGCAGGCATGGTCTCTCCTCTAGTCCCTGCTCAAGTCCCTCCTCAAGGCCCTACTCAAGTCCCTACTCAAGTCCCTTCTCAAGTCCCTTTCCAAGTCCCTTCTCAAATCCCTTCTCATTTCCCTTCTCTAGTCCCTTCTCAAGTCCCAACCCCATGTCCTGTCTTGTTGGGGTCCCGCCGTCACCTGTATCGCCGGGGGTCCTGCCAACTCCTTCTCCTGTTTCGTTGGGGGTTCCGCTGAGGGCCCTGCCAACTCCGTGTCCTGTCCTGTTGGGGGTCCCACCGACTACTCTTCTGCCGGGGGTCCTGCCAACCCCATGTCCGGTTACGTTGGGGGTCCCGCCGTCACCTGTCTCGCCGGGAGTCCTGCCAACTCCTTGTCCTGTTTCGTTGGGGGTTCTGCTGAGGGTCCTACCAACTCTGTGTCCTGTCCTGTTGGGGGTCCCGCCGACTACTGTTCTGCCGGTGGTCCCGCCAACCCCATGTCCTGTTCCGTTGGGGGTCCAGCTGACACCTGTTTCGTCAGGGGTCCTGCCAACCCCATGTCCTGGTCCGTTGGGGGTTCCGCTGGGGGTCCTGCCAACTCTGTGTCCTGTTATGTTGGGGGTCCCGCCGTCACCTGTCTCGTCGGGGGTCCTGCCAACTCCTTGTCCTGTTTCGTTGGGGGTTCCGCTGGGAGTCCTGACCTGTTGGGGGTCCCGCCGGGGGTCCCGCCAACAGCTGTTCCGTCAGAGGTCCAGCCAGCTCCGAATCCTGTTCAGTCAGTGGTCCCGCTGCCACCAGATCCTAACCCGCCGGGGGGTCCCGCCTACACCATGTCCAGTTCTGTTGGGGGTCCTGCTGACGCCTCTTCCGCCGACACCTTGTCCTGTTCCGACGGCGGTCCCGTCGACACCAGCCCTTGTTCCGTCTGGGGTCCAGTCGACACCAGCCCTTGACCCGTCCGGGGTCCCACTGATACCAACCCATGTTCTGTCCAGGGTCCCGTCTCTGCCTGTCCCGTCGGGGGTTCCGTCTGCACCTGTCCGGACGGCTCCGTTTCCTGTCCGGCCGACACCGTTTCCTGTACCACCGGGGGTTCCGCCATTTCCAGCTCCCTGTACTACTGCTCCGGCGATCCAGCTGACCCCGGAGGGGCCCCGTCGCGGCCTACGCCGTCTCCCTGCCCGTCCTCCATAGCTGTCCCGGCACTGCCTTCCTGCCCGTCCTCTGGAGCTCTCCCGTCGCCGCCTTCTTGCCCGTCCTTGTGCCCGGCCTCCCGAGTTCCCCAGCCGCGTTCTTCGCCCTCGAGCCCGGCACCCTGAGTTCTCCAGCCAGGGGCGCCGTAAGGGGGTGAAAAGTTAGGACGATTTTTGTTATAGCATTTTATAAATGATAATATAGGTGTTAATGTTCACTTTATTTTATATATTTAAGTTATAGTTATTTTGATTTATTAATTAATTATTATTAAAAAGGCATGTACACCATAAGAGATGACTATTGAGATCTATTGTCAGGAATGTTAGTGTTATATAAAATAGTGAATTCTACTGCAGTAGAATGTTGCACGTCTGCACAGTGTTATATTTTCACCGCTCAGTGTCAGTAAATATTGTGCGGTTAGTATTGGACTACAAGAGAGATGCAAGCCTGTACAGGTATCAGATATCTTTTCATGGGGCCCAAAATCCCTGGCGGCGCCCCTGTCCCCAGCCACGGCCTTCGCCCTCGAGCCAGGCCCCCTGAGTTCCCCATCCGTGGCATTCGCCCTCGAGCCCGGCCCCCTGAGTGCCGCGGCCTTTGCCCTCGAGCTGTCCGCCTGACTTTTTTTGACGCTGCGTGAGTTCCCCGACACACCGGGGACACATATTTATGTATAAAAGACATCAAAAAGTGCATTTTGCATGATAGGTCCCCTTTAAGTTAAAATATGCTAAAAGCCAAATCTGCAGATTAGAGGCAGGACTCATGCTCTCTGGGCCCCATTGATAAGGAAGATGGCATTTATGTTCTTGGAAATCAGGCCCTCGTTGCTTTCGGCACCACTGACCAACTCTCATAGCAATGAATGAGGCCAACCCTTTGATGCTGTATCCAGTTCTCATTATACACCCACTGGATGAATGCTTCCCACCTTAAATACTCTGCAGGCTTGTTCCTCTTCTCTCAAAGAAACAGCCTGCCACACTTACCCTTTTTTCTTTCCCTTTTCCGACACTGAGTCCTTCTCATTCTCCATGGAGAGCTCCTTCGCCACCGACGGCTCCTTCTTGTCGTCCTCCTGCTCCTTGCGGCCAGCAGACCTCTTCAGAACCTCAAACTCTGAGTCGGGTTCCACCACTATCACCTCCTCTTCAGGTATGGTGAGGGCTCGGGTGAGAGGGGTTGTGCCTGCTGTGATCTTGAAGGTCTCGTGGAACTGGACCGGCATGCTGAGTCTGAGGAACATCATGTCGGTGTTGGCGTTCTGCGAGCCAAAGGTTCTGTGGGTCAGCTTCAGACAGGGGGCGCTGTCCACCGTCCCATCCACACGGGAGATCTGGGAGACAATAGGTTTAAAGGTAAAAAGATGATCAGTTTTCACATGTCAAGCTTCTTATATCATTAAAAGTGTGACTGAGTTATTACCTCAATATGATTGTGATCGTGGGGTAAAGGCACGAATTGGGGCAGACTTTTACTGAACCACATGGTGATGTCTCGCTTCATGTTGATGGCGAAAGGTTCAAAACCTTCCTGCAGGCCACAGATGGCAAAGTAGCGCAGGCTGCTGACATTCTGCCCGAGATTAATCCTGCCAACCTGACCCAGGCCCAGCGCACACACTGGGATAAAACCTGAGGAGTGAAACCACAGGAATTAATTATAGGGAAAGTTATTTTCAGATTGCTATACATTTGTGCTGATATCTCATACAAATGTATACAGAATAAACCCAAATACGTTTTTGAGAAATATTGTTTTCCTGTTAGTGTTGCACAATTAATCATGGTTTTATCAAATGCGCAGTAAGTACAATATTTGCTAAAGGCAAAATATGTAAAAAAATACTGGAAAGGGGTACTGTGGAGCTGTGGAGAGAAGTCCCAGCATATAAACATTAATCTAAAGACTCGTTTTGTACAGATCACACACAAAATGGTCATTCACTCTGATATCGAAAAATCACATTGTAGTTGCGATATCAGCCAAAATCGTCCAGCTACTTTCCGTTACTGCTACTTATTCTGATCACATAAGGTACTATGGCTCTTACCTTCACCCATCTCGATGTCTTTGAACGCCATATCTGAGCCCGAGTCACTGATCAACATTTCTCCGTTGAGCGTGAACATGATGTTATTATCAGTCAGGTCGATCATACAACCGACGACATCGCCCGACAGCCACTGGCGACCGAAGGGATCATTGCCAACATGCCATCGTTGAGCCTGGGGAGGGTTACATCAATAATTTATCCATAAGACACTGCCTCCAAATTCCATTCGAAAAAAACAAAGACATCAATGTCAGGCCGTAATGTACTCGTACAGATTTGATAAGAAAAGGTCAAGACACACAAAAAAGTGCCTCGAAAAATTGTAAAGAAAGGCATTATATCACTGAAATGTGGTTATTTTCAAGTCCAGCATACATCTTAAGGGATGTCACAATCTCAAAATGTCTTCAAAATTCTAAAAAGAAATGTGTTTGATGGGCAAAGAGTGGATTTACTGAAAATAACTAGTATTTGTCTGTTCTAATTTGTAAGTCTAACTACACGACAGTCTAAACCTGACATATTGGCCTGACATTGATTTGGGACTGACCTTATTTCCGTTGAAAACGTAGGCCAGCTCGTCAGCTCCCAGCTCGTTGTCAGAGCGGACACTGGGACGGGCCCAGCCCACTCTCATCTCCCCCGTGGTGACCGCCTCAAACTCAAAGTACCACTTCCCCTGGGTGATCGCGTACGACTTCTCCGCCCTGAAGATCCGTACCTTGTCCCCGCGGGTGTTCTCAAGGCCATGGCCCGCTGCATGGAAAGCATGAGGGATTAAGAAACATTGAGATTTTGGAGATGTGGATGATATTCTGGGTGAAATTATCCCACTCACAGCTCTCCTGATCTGGAGGCTCAATGTTGTAGCCATAGCCAATGAGAGTGCGGACAGCGTTGTTCACACTGTCTCGGTTCGTTTTCTTAGTTTTCTCGTCCAGAAGGTTGTAAGGTACCAGACGAGGGTTTCGCTTATTCATGATGTCCTGAGAAGTGAAACAGATTACGACTTGATATAATACAAAAAATATGTGACTTTTGTATATTGTATATCTTATAAACAAGGACATTATTAGAATGGCACCAGGGCTTAGCCTAAAGTGGTTGATACCTGTAAACATGCATCATTTGGTTGCTCAAAATGAATTGGCCTAAAAAGTAATAACAAAAAAACGTATTAAGGATTGGAATTACATACCTGCACAATACTGTAGGTCCATCCTTGTCGTACCCGGTCCCTTGCCCAAACATTATGTCCGTTTTCTGCCAGTTTCTCTACGAGCTGGTTCTGGTTGGGTGTCAGTTTGACATGGTTCAGGTCAAGGGGGGCAGGCTTGTATGCATTAGTCATCACATAGCTGGAGGACAAATGCAAGTTCATATTCAATTATACATAAAAGATAATGTCTAACGTTAAACAGAAATGTGTTTGTTGCCATACGTCTTAGGCAGCTTGATCTTCTTGAGATTCTCCTCTGCTTTCTCGTCACCCATTCCAACGTGGCAACCCAGCGCCAGGAGAGTCCTATAAGGTAATAACAATACAGGCATCAACTATGTTATTGTGGATTAAATTCCTTCTCTGACACATCTAAAGAAACTCTGTTGTTAACTCACTTGAGGGTCTCTCCTGACATCTGCAGGTTGTAGTTCCTCTCTGGTTCAGGGAGGCTCTGAAAGTCCACCAGACAGGGGTGGAGCTTCTTGTTGTCGTCCCTGAACTGTGGAGGAAGAAGACTTTAGGTTACTTACATTGACTTCACTTTTTTGATTTAGAGACAGGCAGTAGCACAGTCCATAGAGGCTTGGCTTTGGACCAGATGGTCGCCGGTTCAAGTCTCCGCACAGAACACAAATATATATATACTTGATGGGGACTGGTAGCTAGATAGGTGCCGGTTCACCTCCAGGGCACTGCCGTGGAGTCATTGAGTATGGCACAGAACCCCCAACTGATCCCTGGCGTCGTAAAGTGGCAACCCCTTTGCCTTACACCTCTACGTCTAATTAGTATTGTATGATATTGACTATTGGTGTATGTGTGTATTTGAAATGTGACTGCATATATCAGCAACATAGTGAAAACCTACTTTACTAAAGTAATGCGTCTGGCTTCGTCTGCAGCACTCATCCAGATAAGATGTGACTGTTAACTCATTTTGCTTTACACTATCACACCTAATAGTCCTCTCTCTGGTGCACACCAGACCACAGTTTGTTACATTGTTTCATTTTTCAGAAGGTTCGGTTTGCGTTCACACGGGCAAAACTCAAACGGACTATAAACTTTAAACACAAGTCATGTGCTCGGAAATGCTGTTCAACCATTGGTCAGACATTAAGGGGGTAAAAACGCAAATCCCGGCAATTTCGAACCGGAGCCTCCGTCATGGAGTATCGGCACCTTCGGCAGGTTATTCTCATGCTGGTGTTAATCTGGAGATCAACAAACACTAGCGGCCCGCGCATATGATTATATAATCAGTAATGCTGTCAAAATTATCGTGTTAACGGCGGTAATTAATTTTTTGAATTAATTGCGTAAAAATATTTCACGCATTTAACGCATGTGCAGAATGGCCCGCCCCATACATCCCACCAGTGGCAGCGCCAGGGTATGGCTGGGGTAGGCTACACCCATACCAAGAAATGGCTTAGCCCCACCATGAAAAATGATGTTAAAGTAAGCAAAATGAAGTCCGCCAACTCGCGCCGAGAATTGCACAGACAGCAGTTAGTAAGATTGATTTCAGTAGCCACTTGTCTGGAAAGACCGAAGACCAGAAACGGTTTTGAAAACTTTTGTCACGTAGTGATCGTCTTCTCAATAGAACATCTTTGATAATGTCTTCTGGCCAATCAGAATCAAGATAACGCCGTGGTGTTGTCCCGACGGAGAATACTTTTGCTGTAGTAGGTGCACATAACTGGTACGCAGGTACGCATGCGCGGCAACAATCTGAAATGCTTACCGTCACTTGTGTCACAAAGTGCATTTGCGTACCGACGTACTTGTGAAGCTTTTCCAGAAGGCGGTTAGATCACCCCCCCCCCCCCCCCCTGTGTTGATAGAAATCAACACGTAATGAAATAAGACCCCACGGTTTGATGATTGATAGGAGTGTGGGCCGACTTTCATTTTGACACACAGAACAATGTTATAATAAACAATCATACATACATAGGCTACTGTTTGTTAAATAGATATATCCGCCTTCTTTCATTTATCTTTCCATTCCCACAACAATATACATAAAGAAATGGCATATTTTGGACATAGTTCGAATGGTGATTAAGTATGATTAATTAATTTTTAAGCTGTGATTAATCTGATTACAAATTTTAATCGCTTGACAGCCCTAATAATCAGACAACGTCCGTTAAAAAACATTATAACACATATAATGAGACGTTCTGCAGTAAGGAGGGGCGTTTCACCGACGACAGGTGTTCTTCATTTTATGTAAGGCCACGCCCCCGACACATCTGACCATACCAGTTGATCTAAAAAAACAGTTAATCTCGCACACTGGCATTGTTCGACAGCGGTGCGGTATGCTAATGGTAACACAAGCTAAACATGCTAAATCATATCAGAAGGCATCGCCCAGATTTGGAAATCACCGGAGCTCGGAAAAAGACAACAGCAGTTCAACAGCTTATCCCCGCTATTTTTAAGAAGCCAAGAGACATGAAAACCGAGAGACCAAAATAAATAACGGAAGCTTTTGGCATATGTTTTTCAACGGCTATGCTGCGCCCTTATGCAATAGTAGAGGACCCCGGCTGTTATTTATTGTAATTGAAAGTGATTGAAACACTATCACTATTATTTATTTTGTAATATGTTCAAGGCAAGGCAAGGCAAGGCAAGGCAAGGCAAGGCAAGGCAAGTTTATTTATATAGCACTTTTCAACACAAGGCAATTCAAAGTGCTTTACAAAAAATGAAAAACATTAAGAAAATGGCATTTAAAATCAGTCATTAAAAAGAAAAGCTAATAAAATAAACATTAAAAGAGGAAATACATGGATAAACATTAAAAGAAAAAATACATGGATAAAAGTTACAGTGCAGTCTAATAAGATATGAATAGTTCAATTAAAAGCAGCGACAAAAAGAAAAGTCTTCAGCCTGGATTTAAAAGTAGTCAGAGTTGCAGCGGACCTGCAGGTTTCTGGGAGTTTGTTCCAGATATTTGGAGCATAATAACTGAACGCTGCTTTACCATGTTTAGTTCTGACTCTGGGGACAGAAAGCTGACCAGTCCCTGAAGACCTGAGAGATCTCGATGGTTCATAATTTAGCAGTAGATCAGAAATGTATTTTGGGCCTAAACCATTCAAAGCTTTATAAACCAGCAGCAGTATTTTGAAATCTATTCTTTGACACACAGGAAGCCAGTGTAAAGACTTCAGAACAGGAGTGATGTGATCCACTTTCTTAGTGTTAGTGAGGACTCGAGCAGCGGCGTTCTGAATCAGCTGCAGCTTCCTAATAGATTTTTTAGTGAGACCTGTGAAGACACCATTGCAGTAGTCGAGTCTACTGAAGATAAAGCATGGACAAGTTTTTCCAAATCCTGCTGTGACATTAGTCTTTTAATCCTAGATATGTTCTTTAGGTGGTAGTAGGCTGATTTAGTAACTGTTTTAATGTGACTGTTGAAACTCAGGTCAGAGTCCATGACTACACCTAGATTTTTGGCTTTATCTGTTGTTTTGAACATTGCAGACTGAAGCTCAGCGCTAACTTTTATACGTTCTGCCTTGGCTACAAAAACCATTACCTCAGTTTTATCTTTGTTTAATTGGAGAAAGTTCTGACACATCCAGTCATTGATTTGTTCAATGCACTTACTCAGTGTTTGAATTGGAGCATAGTCTCCTGGTGAAAATGTCACATACATTTGTGTGTCATCTGCATAGCTATGGTAACTTATTTTGTTGTTTTTCAATATCTGAGCCAGTGGTAGCATGTAGATGTTAAAGAGAAGAGGCCCCAAGATGGAGCCTTGAGGAACCCCACATGTCATATTTGTCAACTCAGATGTGTATTTACCTATAGAAACAAAGTTGTTTCTGTCCTTTAAGTAGGATTCAAACCAATTTAGGACTGTTTCCGAAAGTCCCACCCAGTTTTCCAGTCGGTCTAGTAATATGCTGTGGTCAACAGTGTCAAACGCAGCACTGAGATCTAATAATACTAACACTGAAGTTCTGCCACTGTCTGTGTTTAAGTGGATGTCATTAAAGACCTTTACAAGAGCAGTCTCAGTGCTGTGGTTTGGACGAAAGCCTGACTGGAACACATCTAAACAGTTATTTAAATGCAAAAAATTACTCAACTGTTAAAAAACAACTTTTTCAATGATTTTACCTAGAAATGGCAGGTTTGATATGGGCCTATAATTTTTCATTACTGTAGCATCTAGATTATTCTTTTTTAAGAGCGGTTTAATGACTGCAGTTTTCAGGGCCTTTGGAAAAATACCTGAGTGAAGAGATTTGTTTACTATATGAAGTAGATCTAAGGCCATGCAAGGCAAAACATCTTTGAAAAATCCCGTTGGAATAATATCAAGGCAGCAGGAGGAGGATTTCAGAAGTTGTATAATGTCCTCTAGGTTTTTATCATTAATCTGATGGAATTGTGTCATGGTGTTTGAATTGATGTTAAGGGGACACAGAGACAACACATTTGCTGTTCCTGATGCAGAGGCACTGACTGCTTGTCTGATTTTCTGAATTTTTTCTCAGTGAAAAAGGAGGCAAAATCATTGCACGCCCTGGTGGATAGAAATTCAGAGGCTACTGACACTGGGGGGTTAGTTAGTCTGTCGACGCTAGCAAACAAGGCACGTGCGTTGTTTTTGTTTTTGTTAATGATGTCAGAGAAGAACGATTGTCATGCGTTTTTCAATTCCAAATTATAAAGGCCAAGTCTCTCTTTATAGATTTCAAAGTGAACCTGGAGATTTGTTTTTCGCCACCTACGTTCAGCTTTTCGACACTCTCTTTCTTCTGTTTTCACGGTCATGGCCTTTCTCCATGGAGATATTTTCTTGCCAGACACTTCCTTTACCTTAGTTGGAGCAATGGCATCAATAATATTTTTAATTTTTGAATTAAAATGATCTACTAGCTCATTTACTGAGATGTTAGCAGGGGCAAGTGTGGAAGAAAAATTCTGAGTAAACATTTCCCTAGTATTTTCAGTTAAATATCACTTTGTGGTTACCTCTTTTTGAACATTTTTGTGAACAGAAATAGAGCTCTCAAAGAAAACACAGAATGATCAGAGAGCGCAACATCAGAGTTCAAGACAGAGTTCAAGACATTCTTTTTAGTTTTACAGCTTATTGAACCTTTTTTTTTTACATCAGCCATTATAGATAATATGGCCATCTGAGTGTGTGTGGTACTGTTTGTAGTTTGTTTTTAACTGTGTAATAAAGTTAAAGTTAATTATTCAAAATGTTAGAATTCCTTATTTTTAAACTGAAACTTGCACTACTGTAAATTAAAAACAAAACTGGAATTGTGCATTTGGGACTTTTTTTTGCTTTTTCTTGTTGTACCGAACCCGTACTGAACCGTGAACACCCAAAACCGAGGTACATACCGAACCGTGAATTCTGTGAACCGTTACACCCCTACTGATGACAACAACATTTTTATCAAATTTGTGTTTTTGTTTACAAGACTGTTTACTATTTCTGATCAGTTAAAAACTTACTTTAAAAGGAAATCACAGGTACATTTTTACACGAATCGTCAATCTTCATATCTTAATGCCTCAAAGTGTATCACCTTACATCAGATTGAGGGGTACCAAATGATGGAATGGCTTTTCCCACCTGACTGTTCTATCAGGTGGGAAAAGCCACTGTTCCTCTATAAATATGAATATAAATATAAAAATAAATATGTACATATGCTGACAGTTATTTTACAGTTATTTTACTCTTATTTTTACTCATCTCCTATTTTATAGTCTTTTATTATTATTATCATTTTAATTTTTTTTGATTTTATTAATCTGTGTGAATCTTTGCTGTCCTGTTTTTTCACGCTTACCCTGTTGCTGCTTTGTATATATTGTATATATTGTTTTATCTGTTATGTTTGTGTATTTAAATTGTAAAAACAATATTAAAATTAAAATAATACAAAAATAAACAAAAGATTGTTGTTATTTTAATTATGAATAACACATACATAGCCTCTATGTTTAACAATGCACTACAGTCTCAATTACTATTATAAAATGTTTGCATACAGTAATGTTTTGAATTATTTCTCTCGCATAGCTTGAGTGCTCGAAATCAAATCAATAGGAATACTGTGGCGTGTGCATTGCAGTGCTGATGACTGTATACTCACACTCCCATAGGTCCAGCCCTGCTCGATACGGGTGACCGCCCAGAGCTCGTGAATATTCTCTGCCAGCTTCTCTCGGATACGCTCCAAGTGGGGTGGCAACACGATCTATACGGCAAAAGACAAGTCAGTAGACGCAAAGACACTCATTCGGTAGCGACCTGATCAAAGTCTGATTTTTGTTTCGGGGCTTTCACCTGAACCGTGTCCACGGGGCAGGGGGTGAACGAGGTGTGTGTGAGGGACTGCGTGGGCCCCAGCAGGTTGCGGACGCCCTGGAAGTCGTGCTTGTACTCCTTGATGGGTTCGATACGCATCCTGTCCCGCGGCAACAGGGCCTCGTAGCACGGGGCGTAGCCAGGAGGGGGCATGAACTTGAAGTCTCCGTGACGACCGCCAAGCAGGAAGCGAGCCCTGAGATGACAGAAAGACTCGTATTGACAGCTTTCTTTATCTACTACCTAAATCCTTTATGGCAACAGTGCCTTGATCCTGTGAGACTCAAAATAAAGAAAATATTGATTTCATCTCCGTGCCAACGCCTGAGCCTGTGATTCCCTCCCTGCGCTCTCATCAGTCAATTTACCATTACCCCCTTCTCAGCACTGTGAGGGGTTATTACACACCACATTGTAGGTTTTTAGAGTTTTTAATTTGAAAGATGACTTATGGTACTAAAGTCAATATTTCACAGTATTTGTTGTTTCTAATCTGATTTTGGTAATGCTATTTCACATTTATAGAGTTTACATTTAGAAAGTTAAAGTCAAACAACATGAGTGTTTGAGGCTTTTATTCTTAAATCACGATAGAGAATTTTCTGTCTTTGACTTATGTTATGAAGAAATGCTGATGACTTAATCTAATGGCTATACAACATGTAGCATCTACGTGGCCAACGGGAAAGGGTTAACAGGAAAATAAAGACTGCTTTTACAACACAAAGTTGCATTGGATTAGATAGACATACAATATACAATATTACAATAATAAATACAAAGAATATTATGACATTCTCTAGGCTTGCCCAGCAATAACTGAAAGAATCATTCTAAACTCCTTGCTGCTGAATTGTATGACCCTTACCCTCGTTAATGACCCTCACACCTTCTTGGCAAGATCTCTGTAGCAGCCTATCAGACGTCATTATTTATGGCTATCAATTTATTCTTTTGATGGGTGGTGTTCCAAAAGGTTGTCTGTTCTCAATATAAAACTTGTTACTGAAAGTTGAAGTTGAGTTTGATCCCAGGGGCTGGGATCAAACCACCAACCCTCATATTGGTTGATCAGCCCATTAATCCCCCGAGCCTGATAAAACCCCATTGTTTTTTAATTTGTTCTTACTTGACTCCAGCAGAGAAACTGATGACGGGGAAGAAGAGGCCGTCCACGTTGAAGTTCTCAAACATGCCCTGAACTGGGTGGCCGTTAATACGGAAGGAGATACTGGGCACGCTCAGATCCAGACAGCAGCTGACTACGTCGTCTGCAGACAGGCAGTGAGCGTTGGGCGCGGCCACCTTGCGGGCCACGGTACCTGAGCATCAGAGCAGAGAGGGAGGAGGTTATATAAGAAAAACACAGCATATGGAGTAGAGTAATCCTAGGTCAGGGTATATGCAGGAATACTGAAGTCAAATGTAATACCTTTTAAGACCTTTTTTAAGACCCTTTCCATACATTTTAAGACCTCATCGCCACTTTGAGTTTTAACCGGTTACCTTGGTGACACACTTTACTTCACATTTACTATATTTATTTATATTTATATTTAAGCGTCTTTGGGTTCAAGAAAAGCGCTATAGAAATACAATTTATTATTATTATTATATACAGTATGGATTGTCCTTCCTCCTTATCTTCCAACCATTTGGACGCAAACTTGCATTTCCCCATAACGATGTTGTTTAACAACCGGCGTAAACGGACCTTCGCGCTATCAAGCAGTGAGCGTGCGATGTCCTGTTCAGATGACGTCAAATCCAACGAACGGGATGCCATAAATAAACTACACAGAATCACACTGCACAATGATTACATTCAGGCAGACTGTAGAATACAACCTCTTTGGACAATTTATATACTTATTGAAAACAAGCTACAAAATGTAATACCTTGGAAAATGCCGTTTAATACTTTTTAATAGCCTTAATTTTCGCTAAATTGATTCATCAACTTTTAATACTTTTTAAGACCCCGCGGACACCCTGTAGGTGAATTAGTGGAATCAACCTACCTGACCATAGGACCAGCCCATCATAGCCATAGGAGTAGAGGTCATCTCCCACACCGTTGCCCCCCCAGGCCTCTCCTCCTCCAGGGTAGGGGCTGTAGCCCTCGGTCATAGCCCAGCCCACACGCAGGTGGCTGGCCTGCGCCGTCACAAACTGTTCCACATAGTCCACCATCATCTCAAAGTACCATTTCTTAAACTGCGTGGACCCCTCGCATGTACCCAGGAAGATGTTGGGCCTGACACTGAGCATGGAAGTGAAAATTAGTCAACATTTAAGACTTTTGAGGAGGTTCATGACTTTTTTTACTCTAAAAATACAGTTTAAAAAATGGAAACACCCAGACAAATAACGGTAGATTTAGTACCTGGTGACATAGTTTACAATGTTGGTCTGCAGCAACAGGTCCCGCCCCGGGAGCAGGTTCTCAGTGATGAGGTTCTGGTTGGACCTCACAGCTACACCGTTACACACACAAAGAGAGCGCAGGACATCCAGGACCTAAAGGCAGGAGCGAGACACTACCATCACCTCTACGTTTAAATTATGCAATTTCCAATGGCTAAAGGAATCCAAAACCAAGAAGTCTTTTATGAGCCTAATACGCTTTCAGGGTGTTGTAACTTTCACCATCTGCAATCATTTGTTGGTAGGTAGGCAGTTAGAGCCTATTTATTTGCTGCCAGCAGTTTGTAAATTTGCTGGCAGTGAGAGAAGACAAACCTTGTGGTTCCGTCCATGCTTGTCCAGGAGAGAGATGATGGATTTAATGTGGTTCTCCTGGATGATGTTCAGAACCTCAGGGCTTTCAATCAGCACACAATACAGCACCTCAAGAATACCTAAATGCATAAAGAGGAGAAATAAGATTACTTATCAGCATTTTTAACAGCAGACACAGTCATAATGTAGTTGTAATATAAGATAGTGTTCATGAGAATATGGTTCCAAAGAAATACAATGTATTACAATTATTTATAAGAATACGTCCTATCAAAACCCCCCGCCAAAAAGGGAGCACCGGATCATTTGAACAAAGACGCATTTGCGCACCAACATAGAGAGAGAGAGAGAGAGAGAGAGAGAGAGAGAGAGAGAGAGAGAGAGAGAGAGAGAGAGAGAGAGAGAGAGAGAGAGAGAGAGAGAGAGAGAGAGAGAGAGAGAGAGAGAGAGAGAGAGAGAGAGAGAGAGAGAGAGAGAGAGAAGTTTTCCAAAAACGCCCCAGATGTCAGGAGAACAAATACCAGTTTACCATAAATAATCATATCATTGAACATAGTATGAGTTATACCTACCTCGGTTTAACCATAACAGCATCAGGAAGTTTCAACATGGCAGTGAATGCACTAAAAGAAAAAGCCAGAAGAGCTCTAAATGCAATTAAGTGAACATTTTATAATGTCCAAATTCCAATTAAAATCTGGCTCAAAATCTTTGATAGTGTGATCCAGCACATTGCGCTGTACGGTAGTGAAGCATGGGGTCCACTCAGTCACCAGAGCTATACCCGCTGGGACAAACATCCATCAGAGTCTTTACATGCAGAATTCGGCAGATACATTTTACGTGTTCAGAAAAAAACACCAACAAATGCATGTAGAGCAGAATTAGGCAGATACCCACTGATCATTAACACTCAAAAGAGAGCACTAACATTCTTTAACGACCTTAGATCCAGCCCCCGAGACACCCTCCACTCCAAAGCCCTCCAAAGCCAAGAGCTAAAGCCAGGAAAGAGTCCCCTATGTCAGCTGGTGCTGAGGCTAGCTGCCCCCTCTCAGAGCCACGCTGACCAGTCTCTCAACAACACTGCTCTCCAAACACCAATCACAGTCAAACGCATTATAACACAATGTAAAGACAACTATTTACAACATTGGAAAGAAGAAACTAGAAGCCAAAGTACACTGAACAAAAATATAAATGCAACACTTTTGTTTTTGCTCTCATTTTTCATGAGATGAACTCAAAGATCTAAAACATTTTCTATAAACACAAAATAACCATTTCTCTCAAATAGTGTTCACAAATCTGAAAAAGTCTGTGATAGTGAGCACTTCTCCTTTGCCGAGATAATCCATCCCACCTCACAGGTGTGGCATATCAAGATGCTGATTAGACAGCATGATTATTGCACAGGTGTGCTTTACGGCCCGTCCACACACAAGCATGAAAAATCTTTCAAAGCTTCGCCCATTGAATGGGGTGACATAGAAGATTTTGAATCTTCGCCGAACTACATTGTGGGGAGCGGAGCATGGCTTTGCAAGCATCGTGAGCATCAAAAGTTGAGCAATGTTCAACTTTTGATGCTCCCGATGCTTTCAAAGCTGGCATCAGCCAATCAAATCCCGTTTATGCAAATCCCGCCAGTACAAGCGCTAGCCAATCAAACCGCGTGCAAGCTGGGAGAGCCAGACCGCAGTTCATTTCCTCATATTCCAAACGAGAAATTACGGTAGCAAATCACCCGGTTCTTTACGACCAGACTATTTACCGGGATACAAACCGGAGGAACCAGGCATGGAGGGAGGTGGCAGAGACAGTGGGTGAAACTGCTAGGTTTTCGCCTGTTTGGGGAGTTTATATCCAGTGTACAATCGTTTGAACATTGCTATTGCTTTGTATGTCGGGGGCGGGAGATTCATGTGATTGGTTGTTGGTCGTGTTGCACGCAAAAAATCGCCAAGCTTCAGACACGCCCAGCATCAAGATTTTTCAAGATTTTTTTCATGCCTGTGTGTGGACGGGCCGTTAGGCTGGCCACAATAAAAGGCCACTCTAAAATGTTCAGTTTTATCACACAGCACAATGCCACAGATGTTGCAAGTGCAAGGGAGCGTGCAATTGGCATGCTGACAGCAGGAATGTCCACCAGAGCTGTTGCCCGTGAATTGAATGTTCATTTCTCTACCATAAGCCGTCTCCAAAGGCGTTTCAGAGAATTTGGCAGTACATCCAACTGGCCTCACAACCGCAGACCACGTGTAACCACACCAGTCCAGGACCTCCACATCCAGCATGTTCACCTCCAAGATCGTCTGAGACCAGCCTCTCGGACAGCTGCTGCAACAATCGGTTTGCATAACCAAAGAATTTCTGCACAAACTGTCAGAAACCGTCTCAGGAAAGCTCATCTGCATGCGCGTCGTCCTCATCGGGGTCTCGACCTGACTCCGGTTCGTCGTCGAACCGTGTTATGGACACGAACACAGGTGCATTTTATTGATGGCATTGTGAATGCATAGAGATACCGTGACGAGATCCTGAGGCCCATTGTTGTGCCATTCATCCAGACCATCACCTCATGTTGCAGCATGATAATGTACGGCCCCATGTTGCAAGGATCTGTACACAATTCCTGGAGGCTGAAAACATCCCAGTTCTTGCATGGCCAGCATACTCACCGGACATGTCACCCATTGAGCATGTTTGGGATGCTCTGGATCGGCGTATACGACAGCATGTTCCAGTTCCTGCCAATATCCAGCAACTTGGCACAGCCATTGAAGAGGAGTGGACCAACATTCCACAGGCCACAATCAACAACCTGATCAACTCTATGCGAAGGAGATGTGTTGCACTGCGTGAGGCAAATGGTGGTCACACCAGATACTGACTGGTTTTCAGACCCCCCCAATAAAGCAGAACTGCACGTTTCAGAGTGGCCTTTTATTGTGGCCAGCCTAAGGCACACCTGTGCAATAATCATGCTGTCTAATCAGCATCTTGATATGCCACACCTGTGAGGTGGGATGGATTATCTGGGCAAAGTAGAAGTGCTCACTATCTCAGATATTTTCAGATTTGTGAACAATATTTGAGAGAAATGGTTATTTTGTGTATATAGAAAATGTTTTAGATCTTTGAGTTCATCTCATGAAAAATGGGAGCAAAAACAAAAGTGTTGCGTTTATATTTTTGTTCAGTGTAGATTAGAATGTTACCTGGCTCTAAACAGAGATTATGAGCTGGCAGAATATCTCTCTACTGTCAGAGATAGAAAGCAGAGACAGATCCTAACCAAGCAACGGCTCAGTGACCACAAACTGGCAATCGAAACAGGAAGACTCAAAAGATCCTCCTTTGAGAACCAGGGCAAAAAAGTGATGTGCACCCCTGGTCATAGACATAGACTGGTGCAGTGATGATATATCTTTGGAGACCGACCTGGAAGTTAGCTCCACCAGGAGTAAAAGTAAATGGGATTTTTAATTGGATTTTTAAATATTGCTTTTTGGTAAACTCAGGTTTATGATACTCGCACGCGGCAGGATAATCTCCACATATTAAAGCTAACATCACAACCGCTAAGCTTAAGGCAGCAAACATTTTTTGACATAAGGAAGCTATTATATATTTTACATCATCGGATAAAACTTGAAATTCTCTTCAGCTTGTGTTCACCACAGACCTTATTTCAGGCATCCAACCAAAAATTGACTTAAATACAAGGGTAAGTGCTAAAATGCTGCGTCATTTCAGTTGTTAGGACCTACCAATTTGTTTAGTCTAACAATCTAAATTGTAGTTTGTGAGATGTATCAGTGAACGAATGAAGTGATACCTGAAGAGGCCTCCAGTCGGTCCAACTTGCTGACCAGCCAGTCCAGGTTGTCACAGAACAGGGCGCAGTTAGAGCGGTTCCCCCTGATCAGAGAAGCTGTGCAGTGGAGGAGAATGAGTTTACTTAATTCAGCATAAAAAGCATTTCATTTGTTGTTAAAACATATTGTAATTATCTTACCCAGCAGCTCATAAAGGAGATTGACGATCTCCTTCCAGGACTCTGCAGCTTCCTCCCCGGCAAACTCAGAAAAGTGGGCAGCAGTGTTGTACACGTTGAGGCGGTCGATGCACTCCAGCACGATGGTGATCATTCCCTAAGAAAAGGAACAGAAAGCATGTTGGTTTATATATATGTATTTTGTAGCTGATGTTGTCGTTGGCAGCATTGTTGATTTAGGGTAGGGATACAATTGGAGTTATTATCGAGGTTAATAAAAAAGGTTGGGGTTAGAAAAGACCCTTCACTTGGCATTATGTTAATTAGGGGAGCTCAAAAATGTACCGATAAAGCAAATGAGTTTAAGCTTGTCCACTTGGGTAAAGACTTGGTATTTGGGTTTAAAAGAAAGGGTTGCAGGTAAAATCAATCTATATATCTATGTGTAAGTAAAGCTAGCTAACGTTTGCTATGTATATATCTACGGAGTTAGCTAGCTTACCTTAGGTACCCAACAGCTAGCGAATGTTAGTTATCTAGCAAGCTATCACCAAATTCGTGGCTCTCGTAATTCAAACTGGAATTATTATTTACCAAAAACCTGTGGCTACCGTTTAGGGAATGAGAGTTATTATAAAAATATTGTTTAAATATATGTTTTTGGGATAAAGTAAACCCATATTGGTAATTGAAATAGACAAGTTTATCGCCTGAACAACTGTTATAACTTAATAACAGTTCATTCTATATCTTAAAAACATTTTCTTTGGCAAGACAGTAAGCAATTTGATAGCAACTGCACTTTAACCGGAACACCCAAAACGGCAATGTGGAAGCAGGTAAGGGTATGTGATGAAAGAAGAAGTGTATGCATGAGGGCATAACACTCCTCAATGGTGTCAAAAGTGCATGTTCCTCTTTGCACATACAATACATTTTCTGTTACAGAATCAGACAGTACAAATCAATAGATATGGAATGTCTGAGAGAGCTTCGCAGGCAGCATGCAGATTACCTCCTCTTGGAAGAGGTTCTGTCTGTTGCGAAGGGAGCGAAGTTTGGTCTGCTTCTCCTCGTGCTCCAGCTCCTCCTCGGGGGGGCAGAAGTAGAAGATGAGATCCTGAAGAGAGAGGATGACCCCCTCCAGAGGCAGAGACACGGCCCCTGGTGACTTGTTCTTCCCACCTAGAGCGTCCAATCCCCTGGAAAAACAAATCAGCAACAGATTTCAATATTTATTTTGCAAGTTTCAAGTCAAATGACAATGCTACAAACATACAACAAATAAATGATAGTATATTAAAGATGTCAGTGTCTGTTTTCACTGCATCCTCTCCTAAAAAAATACCCTTTCAACTCCTTTACATTTGAACAAGTACACACTTACTTGTTGAACTGCCTGAAGAGGCCCATAGTGCTGAAAATCATGCGAGCAGCCTGAGACTCTTCAGTTTGGGAGCGGGACACAGTCAGGGCGTCGTCCATATGACCCTCTTGGTGCAGAATGACCTGGAGACATGGAACACAGAGTTATATTTTGAGTGGTATCTCCAAGTTCTCTCTGTCCTTTTATGATGAGGTCTGTTTCTGGTGGCTGCCACTTAACAGCTGTACAAGGTGTTTATCTTTTCCTTTATAAACTAGGAACGTTTTAGAGCTTTGGTTTTGGGCCCACTATCAGTATTATACATGTTATTTATCATTTTGTATGACTTTTAAAAATCATTGAACTACACAGAGCTTCAATTATGTAATTCTGAAACACAAATAAATATCCAATTCAAACTCTTATGGTAACAAGTTGGTAGCATTGGCAACAATATGTATGTTCTTTCCCCTTTTTTGGATTTTCTAACCCTAACCCTAACCCTAGAACACAGTGAACAACATACTCCCATATTTTTTCTTGCACTATTGTGGCATTTTTTTCCTTTTTTATGTTGAAATTATATTTGATCTTGCAATGTGTAGAGGCTGGGATTTTAGATTTGTATTGCCAACAACTACACTGTAGATATTGTGCATATGAAAATGAAACCTATGAATCTTCGATCCTTTAGTTATTAATTTTGCTCCCAAGATAAAATCCTAACCTTTCTCTTCATCATTCCCAGACGAGCAGCTTTGGCATCCAGGGCGGCGTAGGTGAGCCATAGGCCAGTGGACACATGCTGGACGAAGCACATGGACTCTCCGTACTTGATCTCAGGAATGCCCATCCCCTCAACATCTCTCTTCTGAGCCACCTCCACCTTGTCCTGCTCAGGGGGAAATCAGAGAGAGACGAAATCAATAAGAGATGGACAGAAAGCAAAGGCCAGAGTCCAGAGAGTCTCAGAATGTTTGTTCTGACCTTTGAAGCTCTGAAGCAGAAGGCGGATAGTTTGGTGTTGGCCTTCTCTGGGTCGACCACCACCAGAACCTTCTCCTCGTCCATACACAGGTACCGGCCTGTGGTGATGTGGCGAATACGGAAAGACTGCCCCCACTTCATGTGGCTACCGCTCCAGCTGGATCACAACCACAATCACAATACTTGACTTACTCTGGGGGGAATTGGGTTTAGTGATAGTTGCTCCATTTTAGAAAAGCTTCAAATTAAAATAATGAATAAAATATACAACATATAAAACATATAAATATAAATAGAATACAAATATTTAAATACAAATAAGTAAGAATAAGAAGAAAGAACCTGCAATAAAAACATAAAATATCAAAGTAGTTATATAGACATAAGAAATTAAAGGTCCCATGTCATGGCCATTTCTACTGATCATAATTCCATTGTTGAGGTCTACTAGAATAGGTTTACATTGTTCAATGTTCAAACTCACATTGGTTTCTCAAACAGCATCTCTGTATAGTATGTGTATTCACTCTCTGTCCTACACGCCTTGTTGGAGCTCCTGCCCCCCCCCCCCCCCCCTCCCTATGAGCCCACTGTGCTCTGATTGGTCAGCTCGCCCACTCTGTTCTGATGAGTCCACCACTGTTACAGCTGAACATCAGTGTTTATGTGTTTCAATGGCGTTTGCAACCAGAAAATGACACCAGTAATGACAAACAGATGAGAATGCTGTGTGGGGTCTGGGTGCCGTGTTGGCGGGACGTTGCGCGGCTCGCTGCTGTGAGGAGCGGACAGTGTGAGCTGGGTTCATTTCCTGCTTGCTGCGTGGGGTCTGCGAGACAGCGAGACATCGCGAATGGATGCGGGATGGGGGGGTGCTGAGGGGGCTGCAGCCCCGCCATCTGCGCCACCCGCACCCCCAAACGCGGCGCACCTACAGTGTAAGCGCGCCACAGTTTCACCGCTGAGAGAGTGTGTGAGGAGTTCCACGGATTGGTCCATTTGGGTATGGGCACGTCACTGTACCCAGGAAGCAAACAGTGGAAAAAAATAAATGTCCAACGAGGCGTTCTGGGGCAGCACAGACAGGTCTTCTCTGTGTTGGAATTTTACTCTCTACAGGGTGTACTTTGAGGGTTTGTGACTCTGCAGACCGTTTACATGCATAAAAACTTTCATAACACAAGGGGACGGGTAAGAACCAGAAAAGCATGGCATTGGACCTTTAAAGCAAAATGTCTAAAACGAGAAAATAGAATACAAATATTTATATAAAACTATTTGAAATAACATGTCCAATGGAAGAAAAAATAAATTATTATTATAAAAATAATGATACAAGCATAACAAGTTAAAGAATATGTCCAATAAAAGATTTAATTAAATTGAATAAAATAATATATATTTAAACATTAGATGTTAAAGTAGATATGAGAACAATGTACTACAATATTGAAACAAGTATATTACGATATACATGTCCTCCCTTTATTTTTTATATTAAATATAAAAAATTAAGGCAAAATGCAAAAAAAGAGGAAGGAAACGTTTAAGTAAGAAGATATGCTAATAATGCTTATATTTATGATAGTTGAGTTTCAATAATTATATTATAAACTATATTATTCAGGTGTTATTTCTCTTAACAAAGTTTAGAACTATTTTACTAACAGATTACACACACTTTTGAAAATCACTGATTCTGATATTGTGATCTGTATATGTACTTGTATGACTTTCTTTTCATTTTATGGTATTGTATTAGTATTTCCGCCCTATACATTACAATATAAATAGATATATAAATATACATAATTGCTTTTCTTTTTAATTATACTTTATTTTAGAAAGCTATACTTCATAAAGTTTGCATTTATTTCACCATAAGATTTTGTTTCCTGTACCCTGTCTGTATAAATTCAGTCTCTATTAATATTGAATTAGTTAAATAAATAGAAAATAAAATACTCTACACATTAGAGTTATCACTTTGAGATCAATTCTGTCAACAAGTGTATGTGGAACAAACCTTAACTTTCCCATGTCAATGCATTGAAGGATTACCTGATTCTGAGAGGCTCCAACCTCCACAGGGACCGAGCCTGGCTGCACACTGCCCCCCCCTCATAATGAGCCATCCTGTATCAGAGTCAGGAGAGAGACATGATCAGGAGTCAGACTGACAAGAGAGGCTGCTGACTAAAAACATTGATCATCCTCTTCCTCACCTGCGCTTCTCTTCTCCTTCCTCTGGTGTAGCGATGGCCAGACACTCGTCCATGTGACCGTGGAACAGCCTGAGGACGTGACCTCCTGTCAGGAACCCTGGGAACAGGAACACACACAGTGAGGGTCTCTTTATGTTACGCTAAAGGAAGACCCTGCAGCTGAATAGGGTCAAACTTTCAAATAATACATTTCACCATGAAACTTCCCAAGTTCATTAATAACATTGAAGGAACCTATTTGCTAATTTCCAGATTCATATTAGTTTGCTTCTACTGTGACATGTCTCCACCTTTTAATGTTCAAAAAGCTCCTTATTTTCCTCATACTGCCTGTGCTGCAGCACCTCTGTTCACCCTCTGTCTGAAACCAGAGCCCAGTCTGTTGTGATTGGTCAACTGCTTAGAGTTGTCCCGCCCCTTAGCCTATCACATACAATGTGTTGGAGTGGTAGCCAATAGAAGTGTGGGTATTGCATAGTGATGTCACTATGTTCCTAAAGTCAACAATGGAGTCAAATGGAGGTGTTTCAGGCAGGGAGCTGAGTGTGGGGGAGAGAAAACTCCCTCTGGAGCGAACACAGGGATGTTTGCCTTGTGTACAAGATGCACAATAGGCTGCACAGCATTGGTATCTGTGTGTAGCAGGTTCATACCCTCAGCTAGTTCACAACCAGAAGTAATTGGATTCATGTTCCACAGAGTCTGCATGAAGGAGGCATCCACCATCAGATCTCCACTGGCGTAGGACAAGTGCTGAGGACAGGGGGCAAGATCTAAATTAGCACAAATGAAATGTCTAAATCTTCCATTGTGTAACAGCAAAGTATGTGAGGACTCTTACCAGGTATCTCTCAGAGGAGACGCTGACAAGGATGAGGTCGTCTCCCACCCTGACCTTCTCACCTTCTGACCTTTGCTTAGAGGCGGGATGAATTGTCCACCAACAGGCCTCACCTGCAAGAAGAGCAAACAGCTAAGTTTCCCCTCAGAGGCGGAGACAGGCAACTGATGTGTTCACTTTACGGATATCAAACAGTGTTTCTGTTAGCAGTCTTTTACCGGACTTTGACCAAAACATCTATAGACACATTTTAATCTTCATAATGTGGGGGAAAAAAATGTCCTCCTAAGCACAATTTTAAGTGTATTAAACATAGGCAGAATAATTGAGTCAGGATCAGCTGCTCTTATAAATGCCACAAACACACAACGAGAGGCCGTCACCATAAAACGCTCCTGGAGTTTTATGCATAAGGAATATTTGAATTTGCAGCTCGCAGAAAGGGCCGTACACCTGCCGTGTCTTTTTTAGGTCAAATCCAATATTGTGAATGTTCACGCTCCTATTGTTCAGGGTGAGTCCACTACAAAACTGTGCCCAGTAAAAATGTGTTTTACCTTTCAGATTTCTCTGAGCAGGAGACACAACAAACTTCTTTACAAAGACATGGAGGGTAATATAACACCAGGAAGTCATGTATTGTAAGAATTAATAAACATGGTTTGGTGAAAAAGTATCAATATATCTAACTAGTGCTATTTATTGAATAATAATTGTGTATTTTCTTTTGCACATGGTCACATAGATTTACAAAGTGTCAAAGAGGCAATGATTCACACAAGTTACATTACATTACATTGCATTTAGCTGACGCTTTTGTCCAATGCGACTTACAATAAGTACATACGACCAGGAAGACACATCCCAGAAGAAAAACAGAATCATATAAGTACATCAGGTTTCATAGAGCCAAACATTTCAAGTGCTACTCAGCTGGCTTTAGAGAAGCCAGTCCTTTGTTAGTATATAAGTGCTTTGTTAGTAATTCTATCGCTCGAAGTGGAGTCGAAAGAGATGAGTCCAGGTTGTAACAAGTCTATTGACGGGACTTACTTACTCTTCAATAAAACATAAATCTACATGCTTTGATGATGTCATTCTTTATATAGCCTTCCTATCAATCCTTCAAGCTCAATAAGAAATACAGATAATATCTGACCGGAATTTCTATAATTTGTCCGGTACATAGAGAGGCGAAGTCCCGCCCATCTACTTCCGACCCATGGGACCTTATTTCGGAAAAATTATGTATTGAAGTCAATGGGGAGAGAAAGATTATCTTTCGATCTCGTTTGAATTGTGCATGTGATGTTTGTCAATCTTAAAAAATAATTTCCATGTCAAAAAAGTCACAGTTTGTCGTAAAACTGTTGAAATATAAGACTATGAAAAATATGCAACTAGAAAGACTACAAATCCCAGAATCCCGGTCCTGCATGCTGGCTCTCACAGAACCGACTAACTCCCCTTGTGTGTATGTGCAGTTCTCAACATGCCCAGACTTGTAGTGATTTTCACCTCTTAATACTTTTCACTTCATTCTGAAAGAAAGAGGTGAAATGTGCCAACGTGACGGCCATCTTGGTGTTGGTGACGTGTGCGAGACCAGAGATGTAGTTCATTGAGCGTTTCACACAAAAAAAAGTGTTACTTTTACATGACATTACATTTAGCTGACGCTTTTATCCAAAGCGACTTACAATAAGTGCGTTCGACCAACAAAATACAAACTTGAAGAAAAACAGAATCATATAAGTACATCAGGTTTCATAGAGCTAAAACATTTCAAGTGCTACTCAACTGGCTTTAGGTAAGCCAGTACTTCATTAGTATATAAGTGCTTTGTTAATAGTTCTATCGCTCGAAGTGGAGTCGAAAGAGATGAGTTTTCAGTCTGCGCCGGAAGGTGTGTAAGCTATCTGCTGTCCTGATGTCAATGGGGAGCTCATTCCACCATTTTGGAGCCAGGATAGCTTGTTACTCTTACTTCACAGTTTTACGACACATTTTTATTTTTTTGACTTGCAAAATTATCTTTTAAATTAACATCATATGTGTAATTCGTGGCACAATTCAAACGGGATCGAAAGATGATCTTCTCTCTCCATTGGCTTCAATACATTATTTTTCCGAAATAAGGTCCAATGGAGGCCCCCCGGCAGGGGAGGGCTTCACCTCTCTATTGTAATCTGACCGGAAATGATGTTTTGTTACGGAAACGTTCAAAATAAAGATCATGCCTGTTCACTTTCTGTATAACATACTGCTCCATCACAGTAACAATTACAATGTGTATATCTTTCTGATCCAAACTAAGATGGGAAAGATATTCACTGCTGACTGAATTTATGCTAGTAGGTCATCCTTGCAAACTCAGGCAGAATAACAAACGCTAGTGAATAAAACAATTTAACAAGACTACTTAAGAGTTAACCAATAATCAGCTACATGCAGGTTAAGGAAAGAGCATTCTGTTGTGTCTTTATAAAGGATTTCATTATAACGTGAAGTTTTACCCGTGGCATCTTCTTGCAAGCCCACATCAAAGGCCAGCTTGTCCGTGAGTGACCGAGACGTAGTCAAACAGCTCAGGTACTGGGGAGGAAGATCTTATTCAGGACATGAACACAACTTTCCCAAAATACTGACAGAAACATATGCAACCACAAAGGAAGTGGGAAGAGTGGTTTCTTATGTCTGGTGCAGCCTTACCATGCTTGAGTGGTAGTGTCTCAGGAGGATGGCATGGCCGTACAGTAAGGTGCGATGCCCCCCACCCTGGGACGACTGCAGGGGAGAAGATAGAGATATATTAAAGACCCACACTAATCAATCAATCAATCAATGTTTATTTATATATAGCCCAAATCACAAATGTTACATTTGTCTCAGTGGACTTCACAGTTTATTTTTTAGTATTTACTAACTGTACACTTTAGATATACCTTGATCACACAGGGAGGAAACAAAGATTTAGAAGGGCCAAAGGATCAGGATATTAAGAGTCACTCCTTAGTATACCCTTTGGGGACCAATAAAACATATCTACTCTTGTTTTATCTTAGCGATGGAGACACAGAAAAGATGGAATGGGACAGATAGGACATACTTGAATGTGCACATGTATTGTAAACATCCCTGAAAAGAACACTCGTGAGTCATTTGTGGATGATAAATGATTCATAATGATTAACATCACTCCACATACAGAACATGTTGGGGTCCATTCTATGCAAATACAAGACCATTACCACAAGAACCACATATATAGGAAAGTATCAAGAATCATAATTCTGCGAGAAGGTGTCACATCCAGCAAAGATGCAACAAGGAAACAGAATGACTGCAAACAGTTACGGATGGATTAGCTAAAACATCCATGGACTTCAGCCAACAGGAAGATAATGCTTAGCCCTGCTAGGGTTAAGCACCCATAATCCCCCAGGGCGAGGTCAGGGCAGGTATGTCAAGTGGTCGCATTAAACCAATTAGCCTTGGTTAAGACAGGTGCTGGTGTGTGTGTGTTGTGTGTGTGATGAGAGAGAGAAAGGCCTGTCTAGAGCTCTGGGGGTGTCCGGTTTCCACATCCACCCCTTACAGAGGTGGGGGGGCTCCCCTGGGCTGCATGCCATGCTATTCTCATCCTGGCTCATCCACATCTCCCTGCTCCTGGGAGGCCAAGAAAACTAAACCAAACTTCCTACTATATTGAAAACTAATGAAACTTTCAAACAGAAAGCCTGCGTTGTGTTCTATAAGCCGAAGCTAGGCATGGTTTCCTCAATGTGTCATCACAAGTACACTAGTACAACAATAGTACGCATAGCAAAGACTCCCAGAAGATGTGGTTAAATGTTAACAAAATGTTTGTTGTTTCATTTTGGTTTTAACTTATATTTTGTCTTGTTATGAAAATAAAAAAAATGTCTAGGGTATAGACAAAATGCACATTAAGATTTTGCGTTTGGGATTTCCAAGGTTGAAGCCCCAGAAACTGGGCATAAACTTTTTATATTAAATTAGAGTTGTGCATCAAAACTCAATCAATTGAAGCGAGTTAAGCGAGTAACACTAAAAACCTTACATTCAGACTAGTTGGTCAATTGATACCTAGTTTGATGGATTTCTCTCCAATAATTGTTGAATGCTGAGGCAACAAAGCTTGCTTCCTGATTCAAAGGGACTTACATCTAACCTAGACTTCTGCATGGCTGCCAAAATATTACAATGATATCATATCACATACGTTCGGAAGAGGATTATGTGAATCAATGTGAATTATGTTTAAAGATCTGACCAAAGGGAACATTTTTTGAGTTCTGTGATTAAAATCTAACTTTTTTTCTGCAGAAATGTCAGAATTCTAAGAAAAAAGGAATGGTACATTGTGACAATTAACATATCTTAACAGATCTGATACAGGTGTACCTTACAGAAAGAAGTACATCAACAATGTTCAATAGAGCCTTTACACTACCTTTCAAACTGCAGATTCAGACAGTTTTAGTGAAATGTTTCAGTACATCTTCTATAGTAATGATTCAAGGACTAAGTGGTTTAAAGGTTTTCATTAGAAGACAATGGATGTATTTACTAGGACCCCATCAGTTACTGTAGCTAGGAATTAATGACAGGTGTACAGAGCCATCACGTCTCAGAGTGAGGGCTAACAGATATGAATGGATGACGAGTGGATGACACAGCACTATGGAGGTAAACAGGACACCTAGTGTGTCAACAGGACGGGAACGAGGATGGTCACCACGTTACAGGAAGAAAAATGTGTACAGACATACCCATTGGTCCAAATTGACTGCCTGATTGGCAGAGGCAAGAAGGCAAAGGTAATTGGAGGGGTGTCAGATAATAGGTACAATTCCTAATTATAAACAAAAGATAACTTGGGTTGCGGTCGAATATTATTTTTTGCTTAAGAAGGTTCAACCTGACAGAATGAAATGATGAAGTGTCATCAATGATAAGATCTGTTTGAATTCTAGATGATAGGAAAGGAGCTTCAATTCTTCTTTTATTATCTCATTTAGCATGGGATATGGGAAAAAAAGATTTCCTTTTATTCAATGTCAATTAATAAGAGTGGACGGGATAAGCGTGAGAAACCATTTAGTTTGACTTTACTTACTTTTTGTTTTAACACTAGAACCGCCAATCGGGTCAATTTGACCCAGAGCTGTTTTTTATTATATGTAACTTTTTTTCAATAAAATATTAAAGTCTCCCAGTCCGTGACTTTCCTGAAAGTGTGTTATGTAGCACCCTATGTTGTTAAAAATGGTCAATATGAAGTCAGATTGAAGAAATCGCCCAAAAAATTGCCATTTATATCTATTTCCGCCCAGCGGGTCATATTGACCCCACCCCTTTTCGCGCTATTGATTTTGCGTGTAATAGCAACAGTCTGTAGTGAAGGAGCGCGCTCCCGCTCACGGGAGACTGCTCGCGCTGTGCTCTGCAGCAAAACAGCTGTTTGCTTTTCACCCAACAACGACAACCGCCTCACGAAATGAAACGCTATGTTGTAGCGTTAATAAACGAAACAATTGAACAAAATTGCTTGTCCAAATACCAATACCACAGGACCATTTTTCTTTTTAAAGCAATACTTTTACCTTGAAAAGTAATGCATTCTAATACCGAGTCAATTTGACTCCGGTTGCGGTTTTAGGTATAAAAAATCTCTGGCGGTTCTAGTTCAAGCCTTGGTAATTAAGTGTTTTCCGCATTTATAAAGCATGCAGGAATCAACAGTTTAAGTAAGACAGAGTGCAACATATCTTATAGCGGCATTTAGTAGTCCTTCTACAGGACATTAACTAACAGAGGCACATCTGTATCCCACCACTGGATCAAATATGTCGCCTAGTGCAGTCGGATTTTCAAAGCATCGCTGTTGTGTTTTCCTAATTCCTGTTAAATTCTCCTATCATCTTTCCTTAACCCTGTGCCGAGTAGGGATGGGTATCGTTTTAAATGTATCGATTCCGATTCCGGTTCTGCTTATCGATTCCGATTCTGCTTATCGATTCCGGTTCTTATTGATTCCCCGGTGGAATACAGGGTATACCGCGTTTAGGAACCGTTAAGCAGAACCGTTTAAGCAGAACCGAAATTGTGTATTTGTATGGGTACCCGGTACCCGGCATTTTCTTATCGGTTCTCATCTGGAATCGAGTTTCGGTTCCCAACCCTAGTGCCGAGTCAAGTTAAGGAAAAGAGCTTATGAGAAGACAATAGGAGCTGAATTCAACCATAGACTGCAGCATCTGGATCTACAGTATATATGTTTGATCTACAGTATATACATTGGATCTACAGTACTTTAGAGAGAAACAGCAGATTTGCATTGATGTTTCACGGCCGAATCTGTAATCCCTTTGGAAAATAAAATATAAAGGAAGGCTCCTTTGATGGAGTTTCCAGGTGTTGTGCTAAAGCTAAGCTTAGATACACACCTCTATTGGACACAAATAATCAATTCATTTTTCTATTCTAACTCTAAGACAGAAAAACATACATATTTCAAAAGAGTCTGACAGAGTGAGAGGACATGAGATATATGCAGTAGAATACATTGTAAAAAGAACAGATGTATTTTTCATTTGTCAGAAATATAATAATCTCTAATTATCGTTCATGAGCTGAATTCCTCTAAAGCACCTGCTCGATTTCTTGCATTCCTTCAAAAACAGGTCAAGTTTCTGTTCCTTTCCGGTATATTCCTCTAACCATTACTAATTTCCGTGTTCCTGTAGTTACCTCGGTCATCTCCACCCTGTTGGCCAGCATCTCCTGCAGAGCGCGCACCGACAGGGACTGCACCAGGACGAAGCTGCAGATGGCCAGGTCCGGGGGCACATTCTGGACCAAACAAGGGTACATACATGAAGGGACAGACGAGTGAAAATCACAGGTTCATTCTTTGGTTCATCCAAGTGTGTCACCTCCAGGGGCTCAATTTTGTAGGGGAACCAAATTATGGAATGGCTTTTCCCAGCTGACAAAACTCTGTTCCTCTATAGAGAGGCGAAGTCCCGGCCATCAACTTCCGCCCCATGGGACCTTATTTCGGAAAAATTATGTATTGAAGTCAATGGGGAGAGAAAGATTATCTTTCGATCGCGTTTGAATTGTGCTACGAATTTCACATATGATGTTTGTCAATCTTAAAAAGAAATGTCCATGTTAAAAAAGTCAGTTTGTCGTAAAACTGTTGAAATATAAGACTATGAAAAATAAGCAACTAGAAAGACTACAAATCCCAGAATCCCGGTCCTGCATGCTGGCTCTTACGGAACCGACTAACTCCCCTTGTGTGTATGTACAGCTCTCAACGTGCCCAGACTTGTAGTGATTTTCACCTCTTTTACTACTTTCCGCCTCATTCTGAAAGAAAGAGGTGAAATGTGCCAACGTGACAGCCGTATTGGTGTGTGGTGCGATATGGGAGATGTAGTTCATTGAGCATTTCACACAAAAAAAAAAGTGTTACTTCACAGTTTCACGACACATTTTATTTTTTTTGACTTGCAAAATGATCTTTTAAATTGACAAACATCATATGTGTAATTCGGGATCGAAAGATAATCTTTCTCTCGCTCTGGACTTCAATACATAATTTTTCCGAAATAAGGTCCCGTGGAGGTCCACTGGAAAGGGAAGGACTTCGCCTCTCTATAAAATGTTTCAAAAAACTACAAAAAAAACGGTTTGTAAACAAATTTGTCCTATGTATTTCATATTGAAGCATCAATTAAAAACTTTTGTTGTTGTATTGTCTGTTTTGTTTCACTTATAATGACGTTACTATTGCTTAGGAGTCAATGCAAGTGTATAAACCAAAATCCCCCCCGTAGAACATATACTCATACACTTTTCAAAATCACATTTCCTTTCTTTCTTAACATTTCTTTGTTATTTCTTTTTTGTTTTTGATATATGTTGACTATTAGTTTGCTATCATCATTTCATTTCATTTTTTTGTATATTCATCTTTTCTTCTCTAAACTCTCTCTAATATTGAGAGTTCCAACAGTGTCTAGGTGGAGGCTTCAGATAACCCTAACCCAATCTGCCTCAGTTATCTGTTGTGCTAAATTGTCCCTGCGTCTCACCTGAGCATTGGACGTGGTTTCCAGGAAGCAGAGGCGGTTCCCGAAGCCCTCGCAGGACAGACACAGCTTCACCTGCTGATCCTTCATGATGGAGGCCGTGCACTGCAGCACCACCTGGTCCTCCTGCAGCCCCAACACAAACAACACCTTTACACACCAGCCTTTCACTGTTAGGACACGTTATTTTATGACCTGTTACTGATTTCAACCACACACTTATTTCCCTTTGCTTTTTGCTGCTCTCATTCCTGCCACGCTTGCTTTTTATATTTCCGTACACATTGTTTTATTGCACTTTTTGAGTAAAACTGGCTTGGTTTGGCATTTGGTGCAGGCATTAAAATAAGTCCTTGCTGTACAGTACACTTAAAAAAAAGTAATCAATTAAAACACATGATATTATCCCATTTACTATAATCCATCAATCATTTGTATGACTGCTTACAGTTTTGCACTGTGGTGAATTTTTAAATATATTTTAGAAGAACCTGATGCTGGATTACACAAATAATTCACGTCTCAAGTGTCTGCTAATTGATGTGCATATATTAAATGAGAAATTAAAAACAATAGGTGGTAGTGTGGTCAAGATACTGGTATAAAATTAAAAAAACATGACACGCTAACTTGTGGCTAAGGAGGCCGAATAACATTTCAAAGTTTGAAACGTTATTAACTAGCAGGGCTGTATTCACAGGGGTCCCTTGACATTTTGACGCAAGAAACCTGAAGGAAAACATCTATGGACAGTCTCCCCTTTACATACATGACCACTTTATGCCCAGGGTTCAGAGGGTTACTAAAAATATGTTCTTTGTTACGATAGCTAGTTAACTGTAAAACAACAGAACAAGGTAACCTTAGTAAAGAAGAAACCAAGATGTTTAGTATCAAAAATGTGTCATTTTAAATTATAGGATAGTCCTAAAAATTTTAGTTTCCAAATGCTGTTTTAGTTTAACGTAGTATTTTGTTTAATAAATCAGTTTCCACCTTATGCATTAAAAAAATATATATTTAAAATTAAGAAAAATGTAAGTAGGTCTAATTATAATATATTGATCTGTATTTTAAGGTGTATTGTAACATTGTAATCCTGCTAGTAATCCTCATTTTAAAAAAAGCATACCACTAATCTGATCTTTTTTGTATGTAACTATAAGAGAATACAGTTACTTTTTCTTTTGTATCATGATAATGTAATCCGTTACTCCCCAAGTCTGTTTATGACCGTCAAAGACAGTTGGGGGCAACTTTGAGCAGTTTGTTGCATGTATTACAAATGTAGTACTCTTTCTGGTTACTCATATGGTATATTTAAATATTATTGTGTACTTCCTTAACGGTCTTGGAATTGTATATTGGATATGACTGGAAAGCTGAAACTCTAGTGGATTTATTAAGCCAAATGTATTAGGATGTTATTCCCCATAGTAGGCCTTTCACTGGAGTGAGAACATGTTCTTTCACATGGCCTCACTGTACAACAACCTTCAGATAGCTTTCCTATGTACAGTATATTGACAATATGGGAGTATCTAAGCAGATTCCAAAACAGAAACACTTTGCAATTAATACAAAAAGTTCTTCTCAGTTGGGGTTCCCACAATAGATACACACAACTCACATCCTCAAACCGAATGCTAACGGACAGTAATGTGTTGCTCCTCGTCAAAGCCAGGACCCTCCGGGGACCGGTGAAAATACAGCAATAAACACCCCCCCTGTGGAACCGAGACCTGACACTCAACATTCCCAGCTGTTCATTCTCCTCAGTCACTACCCAAGTGGATCCATCACTGAACCTGAAGACTTTTCCTCTCTACGGTTCGGGACATGTTCCTGACGGTTCACCGTTCTCACCGCGAATGGATCACTCTATCTTCTCGATTTCGACCTGCCCGCTGTCCGGCCATGGCGCCGATGATTTCGTGCCGTGGCCAGCGCAGGAGGGTGCATTTCTATGTTTGCGGCAGAAAAAGTGAAGTGAAGCAGATCAGTGAGCTTGTAAATCCTCTCTTAAACCCAAAGACCTCTAGGGTTTCTTTGGCGAAATAAAGTGTGCCCTCTTCCTTTGGCAGGGGTATCATATTTCTCCTCTCAGCCTTGAAATGTCTCCTCTGGTCTGTCCTCATGTTCCCTGCTTTGCACCGTGGAAAATGGAGCATTGTGTCCTCTCTCCTTCACTGCAGACTCTACTTGCAAAAGAAACATGACTTTTGAGAGAAATCAGTACAGGGGTATTGTGCAAAAGAGAGATCAAGCTCTCAAATGTGTTACAAGTAAGTGGTGGAATGTATTTCCCACCTTCTTTGTATGGCAACAATACCTACCACTCACACAACTTCACTGCTTTTACTGGCTGTATGCACTACGACAACACAAATAGTTGTTCATTAGGACAGAACATCAGTCTTTCTGAGACCAGGGATCGCTTCAGAGAAGTTGAAGGTCGTAAAAAAACCTGAGCAGTCCAGCGCTGAGCCAGAAGGGTATAATGGGCTAAAGTGGACATGTTTTGAGGACAGTGCCTCTGACTGCAGTCCCAGTTAAGGAGATAGGTCTGAGCGTGGGTGTCTAAAAGCAGACCGAAGTACCCGAGTGACTCATTGCTCTGACACAAGATGTGCGATCGGATGACAGTCGTAGACGATACTGCACCAATGATTATACAGCAGTCCTCCCAGTGGCTCACATCTTTATCTACAGACACAGCCTCACATGGCAGACTCCCTTCAATCACTCTTCATCTTAAGGCAGGATCAAAAAGCCAAAGGGGCCAGAAAGAGGGCCGTGAGAGATCAGGGTTCAAGTGCAGACACAGTCTCTTGTTCTTAATGTTGCGAAAAAAATATTTGTGTATTAATCTCACATTAAATAGTTAATGGACGACTGTGGCTCAGGGGGGAAACAGTCCTCTACCAATCATAGAGACAGGGCTTCAATACCCAATGCCTGCAGACAACATAGTGTCCTTTTGTAAGATACTTAAACCAAAATTGAGGCACGTAATCTATGGTAGTGAAGTGTATGTAAGTCGCTTTGGATAAAAGTATCAGCTAAATGACATGAAAAGTAATCAAATCAATGTATCATATATACAAATCATTTGGTACACATGTTCTTGAAAGTGCAGTTAAGACATTTGTAATTTGGAGGTATATTAAATGGTAGCAAATGGCAAATCTTCAAGGTAAGTGACTGTGGAAAAGTAAATGGGAAGCCATCAATATAATACAATTTATTTCTTTTATGGGTCTGGGGAGTGGATAGAATATTATTTTGTCAGAAACGTTATCTACTATTAGTCCTGTAATTCTTGTTAGTTTGTGTGTGTTCAACTTTTAATTGAAAACATTTGAGTTGAAGTCAAGAACTGTTGACAATATAGTCTTTATTAGTCATCAGATTATTGAACATCTCTAGTCTAACCAATAAATCAGATGGTTCCTTTCTCCTGAGCCCTATAGATCCTCCCAACTGTGCTCATTGTACGCTCAGTATAAAACACATCCAAAACAATTTGATAAATAACGTTTTATTTTTCAAACTAAATATTAGACAATTTTACCAATATTGCATGTTGCTTACAC
The DNA here is from genome assembly GCA_902827135.1 of Harpagifer antarcticus. Lineage (NCBI taxonomy): Eukaryota > Metazoa > Chordata > Actinopteri > Perciformes > Harpagiferidae > Harpagifer > Harpagifer antarcticus. Next base: position 266,331 of record CADEHL010001130.1, read on the forward strand.
GTCACAGTCTTTTCATGTTGTACAAATATATTAATTCATGGTTTTAGTTTTTGAAGTAAACACTGCTTTGGATTTAGTACAACAAATTATTATTAAGTAAAAATAGAAAGAAACCAACCCATCATTCCGAAAATTGAATCTGAAACTTGGTGAATATTATATAGATAACCAGTCAAGTACGATATCAAGCACAAGACTGACTATGAGAGTCTGGTTACTCTCCACCGTGTGTGTATCAGATGAAGACACTAGCTAGATATGTAAAGTACTATGAAATTATCTGGTCATTCTGACCCCGAAATATAATAGTTTTTCTGTCATGTGCATCAGCAACTACAGAGCTGTTCCTAACCACATCACACCTGTGTCTTGTTTTGTTTCATTAGTCCTGTCTTTGTGAGTCCTTGTTTGTTTTTTTTTACTGTGTTCATGGGGAAGAGCTCTGTATTTTTCTTGTAGCCTTTAATAAAGGTATTTCCTGTTAAATCTGCGTTTGGGTCGTGCCTGCTTCGCTCAACCCTGACAAAGGATCTCACCAAAAATGGACCCAGCAGACAGCCTGTATGATGACTACAATTTAATGTGCCTAAAAATGACTGTCGATATGCCTCCAGTAGAGAAGAGAGCAGTCTATTATCTTTACGGCACGCCAGGAAGTAACCTCAAGGCCCTGGTTAGAGAGTTACTACCCTGAGTGGGTTTCTTTTTCGGTAGCTTTGAGTCAGACCTGTTTCCCATCCCAGCCTGCTAGCCCCCCTGCCTGCCACAGTTCCCAACAAGGCTCCTTTCAAGGACCCTTTCGCTGGGTCTCGTCTGGCCTTTGGAGGACCTCTGAACCTCCACAAGGCTTCAAGGCAGCACGGAAAGGAAACGCAAGGCCAGGATTCCAGCCCGTGCCCCAGCAGCCATGGTCCCGGCCCCAGCAGCTATGGTCCCATCCCCAGAAGCCATGGTTCCGGCTCCAGTACCGGCCCCAGCAGGAATGGTCCCGGCCCCAGCAGCCATGGTCCCAGCCCCAGAAGCTATGGTTCAGGCCCTGGTTCCGGCCCCAGCAGGCATGGTCTCTCCTCTAGTCCCTGCTCAAGTCCCTCCTCAAGGCCCTACTCAAGTCCCTACTCAAGTCCCTTCTCAAGTCCCTTTCCAAGTCCCTTCTCAAATCCCTTCTCATTTCCCTTCTCTAGTCCCTTCTCAAGTCCAACCCCATGTCCTGTCTTGTTGGGGTCCCGCCGTCACCTGTATCGCCGGGGGTCCTGCCAACTCCTTCTCCTGTTTCGTTGGGGGTTCCGCTGAGGGCCCTGCCAACTCCGTGTCCTGTCCTGTTGGGGGTCCCACCGACTACTCTTCTGCCGGGGGTCCTGCCAACCCCATGTCCGGTTACGTTGGGGGTCCCGCCGTCACCTGTCTCGCCGGGAGTCCTGCCAACTCCTTGTCCTGTTTCGTTGGGGGTTCTGCTGAGGGTCCTACCAACTCTGTGTCCTGTCCTGTTGGGGGTCCCGCCGACTACTGTTCTGCCGGTGGTCCCGCCAACCCCATGTCCTGTTCCGTTGGGGGTCCAGCTGACACCTGTTTCGTCAGGGGTCCTGCCAACCCCATGTCCTGGTCCGTTGGGGGTTCCGCTGGGGGTCCTGCCAACTCTGTGTCCTGTTATGTTGGGGGTCCCGCCGTCACCTGTCTCGTCGGGGGTCCTGCCAACTCCTTGTCCTGTTTCGTTGGGGGTTCCGCTGGGAGTCCTGACCTGTTGGGGGTCCCGCCGGGGGTCCCGCCAACAGCTGTTCCGTCAGAGGTCCAGCCAGCTCCGAATCCTGTTCAGTCAGTGGTCCCGCTGCCACCAGATCCTAACCCGCCGGGGGGTCCCGCCTACACCATGTCCAGTTCTGTTGGGGGTCCTGCTGACGCCTCTTCCGCCGACACCTTGTCCTGTTCCGACGGCGGTCCCGTCGACACCAGCCCTTGTTCCGTCTGGGGTCCAGTCGACACCAGCCCTTGACCCGTCCGGGGTCCCACTGATACCAACCCATGTTCTGTCCAGGGTCCCGTCTCTGCCTGTCCCGTCGGGGTTCCGTCTGCACCTGTCCGGACGGCTCCGTTTCCTCCGTGCCGGCCGACACCGTTTCCTGTACCACCGGGGGTTCCGCCATTTCCAGCTCCCTGTACTACTGCTCCGGCGATCCAGCTGACCCCGGAGGGGCCCCGTCGCGGCCTACGCCGTCTCCCTGCCCGTCCTCCATAGCTGTCCCGGCACTGCCTTCCTGCCCGTCCTCTGGAGCTCTCCCGTCGCCGCCTTCTTGCCCGTCCTTGTGCCCGGACTCCCGAGTTCCCCAGCCGCGTTCTTCGCCCTCGAGCCCGGCACCCTGAGTTCTCCAGCCAGGGGCGCCGTAAGGGGGTGAAAAGTTAGGACGATTTTTGTTATAGCATTTTATAAATGATAATATAGGTGTTAATGTTCACTTTATTTTATTATTTAAGTTATAGTTATTTTGATTTATTAATTAATTATTATTAAAAAGGCATGTACACCATAAGAGATGACTATTGAGATCTATTGTCAGGAATGTTAGTGTTATATAAAATAGTGAATTCTACTGCAGTAGAATGTTGCACGTCTGCACAGTGTTATATTTTCACCGCTCAGTGTCAGTAAATATTGTGCGGTTAGTATTGGACTACAAGAGAGATGCAAGCCTGTACAGGTATCAGATATCTTTTCATGGGGCCCAAAATCCCTGGCGGCGCCCCTGTCCCCAGCCACGGCCTTCGCCCTCGAGCCAGGCCCCCTGAGTTCCCCATCCGTGGCATTCGCCCTCGAGCCCGGCCCCCTGAGTGCCGCGCCTTTGCCCTCGAGCTGTCCGCCTGACTTTTTTTGACGCTGCGTGAGTTCCCCGACACACCGGGGACACATATTTATGTATAAAAGACATCAAAAAGTGCATTTTGCATGATAGGTCCCCTTTAAGTTAAAATATGCTAAAAGCCAAATCTGCAGATTAGAGGCAGGACTCATGCTCTCTGGGCCCCATTGATAAGGAAGATGGCATTTATGTTCTTGGAAATCAGGCCCTCGTTGCTTTCGGCACCACTGACCAACTCTCATAGCAATGAATGAGGCCAACCCTTTGATGCTGTATCCAGTTCTCATTATACACCCACTGGATGAATGCTTCCCACCTTAAATACTCTGCAGGCTTGTTCCTCTTCTCTCAAAGAAACAGCCTGCCACACTTACCCTTTTTTCTTTCCCTTTTCCGACACTGAGTCCTTCTCATTCTCCATGGAGAGCTCCTTCGCCACCGACGGCTCCTTCTTGTCGTCCTCCTGCTCCTTGCGGCCAGCAGACCTCTTCAGAACCTCAAACTCTGAGTCGGGTTCCACCACTATCACCTCCTCTTCAGGTATGGTGAGGGCTCGGGTGAGAGGGGTTGTGCCTGCTGTGATCTTGAAGGTCTCGTGGAACTGGACCGGCATGCTGAGTCTGAGGAACATCATGTCGGTGTTGGCGTTCTGCGAGCCAAAGGTTCTGTGGGTCAGCTTCAGACAGGGGGCGCTGTCCACCGTCCCATCCACACGGGAGATCTGGGAGACAATAGGTTTAAAGGTAAAAAGATGATCAGTTTTCACATGTCAAGCTTCTTATATCATTAAAAGTGTGACTGAGTTATTACCTCAATATGATTGTGATCGTGGGGTAAAGGCACGAATTGGGGCAGACTTTTACTGAACCACATGGTGATGTCTCGCTTCATGTTGATGGCGAAAGGTTCAAAACCTTCCTGCAGGCCACAGATGGCAAAGTAGCGCAGGCTGCTGACATTCTGCCCGAGATTAATCCTGCCAACCTGACCCAGGCCCAGCGCACACACTGGGATAAAACCTGAGGAGTGAAACCACAGGAATTAATTATAGGGAAAGTTATTTTCAGATTGCTATACATTTGTGCTGATATCTCATACAAATGTATACAGAATAAACCCAAATACGTTTTTGAGAAATATTGTTTTCCTGTTAGTGTTGCACAATTAATCATGGTTTTATCAAATGCGCAGTAAGTACAATATTTGCTAAAGGCAAAATATGTAAAAAAATACTGGAAAGGGGTACTGTGGAGCTGTGGAGAGAAGTCCCAGCATATAAACATTAATCTAAAGACTCGTTTTGTACAGATCACACACACAAATGGTCATTCACTCTGATATCGAAAAATCACATTGTAGTTGCGATATCAGCCAAAATCGTCCAGCTACTTTCCGTTACTGCTACTTATTCTGATCACATAAGGTACTATGGCTCTTACCTTCACCCATCTCGATGTCTTTGAACGCCATATCTGAGCCCGAGTCACTGATCAACATTTCTTCTCCGTTGAGCGTGAACATGATGTTATTATCAGTCAGGTCGATCATACAACCGACGACATCGCCCGACAGCCACTGGCGACCGAAGGGATCATTGCCAACATGCCATCGTTGAGCCTGGGGAGGGTTACATCAATAATTTATCCATAAGACACTGCCTCCAAATTCCATTCGAAAAAAACAAAGACATCAATGTCAGGCCGTAATGTTACTCGTACAGATTTGATAAGAAAAGGTCAAGACACACAAAAAAGTGCCTCGAAAAATTGTAAAGAAAGGCATTAATAGTCACTGAAATGTGGTTATTTTCAAGTCCAGCATACATCTTAAGGGATGTCACAATCTCAAAATGTCTTCAAAATTCTAAAAAGAAATGTGTTTGATGGGCAAAGAGTGGATTTACTGAAAATAACTAGTATTTGTCTGTTCTAATTTGTAAGTCTAACTACAAACGACAGTCTAAACCTGACATATTGGCCTGACATTGATTTGGGACTGACCTTATTTCCGTTGAAACGTAGGCCAGCTTCGTCAGCTCCCAGCTCGTTGTCAGAGCGGACACTGGGACGGGCCCAGCCCACTCTCATCTCCCCCGTGGTGACCCGCCTCAAACTCAAGTAACCACTTCCCCTGGGTGATCGCGTACGACTTCTCCGCCTGAAGATCCGTACCTTGTCCCCGCGGGTGTTCTCAAGGCCATGGCCCGCTGCATGGAAAGCATGAGGGATTAAGAAACATTTGAGATTTTGGAGATTGTGGATGATATTCTGGGTGAAATTATCCCACTCACAGCTCTCCTGATCTGGAGGCTCAATGTTGTAGCCATAGCCAATGAGAGTGCGGACAGCGTTGTTTCACACTGTCTCGGTTCGTTTCTTAGTTTTCCTCGTCCAGAAGGTTGTAAGGTAACCAGACGAGGGTTCGCTTATTCATGATGTCCTGAGAAGTGAAACAGATTACGACTTGATATAATACAAAAAATATGTGACTTGTATATTGTATATCTTATAAACAAGGACATTATTAGAAATGGCACCAGGGCTTAGCCTAAAGTGGTTGATACCTGTAAACATGCATCATTTGGTTGCTCAAAATGAATTGGCCTAAAAAGTAATAACAAAAAAACGTATTAAGGATTGGAATTACATACCTGCACAATACTGTAGGTCCATCCTTGTCCGTACCCGGTCCCTTGCCCAAACATTATGTCCGTTTTCTGCCAGTTTCTCTACGAGCTGGTTCTGGTTGGGTGTCAGTTTGACATGGTTCAGGTCAAGGGGGGCAGGCTTGTATGCATTAGTCATCACATAGCTGGAGGACAAATGCAAGTTCATATTCAATTATACATAAAAGATAATGTCTAACGTTAAAACAGAAATGTGTTTGTTGCCATACGTCTTAGGCAGCTTGATCTTCTTGAGATTCTCCTCTGCTTTCTCGTCACCCATATCCAACGTGGCAACCCAGCGCCAGGAGAGTCCTATAAGGTAATAACAATACAGGCATCAACTATGTTATTGTGGAGTTAAATTCCTTCTCTGACACATCTGAAAGAAACTCTGTTGTTAACTCACTTGAGGGTCTCTCCTGACATCTGCAGGTTGTAGTTCCTCTCTGGTTCAGGGAGGCTCTGAAAGTCCACCAGACAGGGGTGGAGCTTCTTGTTGTCGTCCCTGAACTGTGGAGGAAGAAGACTTTAGGTTACTTACATTGACTTCACTTTTTTGATTTAGAGACAGGCAGTAGCACAGTCCATAGAGGCTTGGCTTTGGACCAGATGGTCGCCGGTTCAAGTCTCCGCACAGAACACAAATATATATATACTTGATGGGGACTGGTAGCTAGATAGGTGCCGGTTCACCTCCAGGGGCACTGCCGTGGAGTCATTGAGTATGGCACAGAAACCCCCAACTGATCCCTGGCGTCGTAAAGTGGCAACCCCTTTGCCTTACACCTCTACGTCTAATTAGTATTGTATGATATTGACTATTGGTGTATGTGTGTATTTGAAATGTGACTGCATATATCAGCAACATAGTGAAAACCTACTTTACTAAAGTAATGCGTCTGGCTTCGTCTGCAGCACTCATCCAGATAAGATGTGACTGTTAACTCATTTGCTTTACACTATCACACCTAATAGTCCTCTCTCTGGTGCACACCAGACCACAGTTTGTTACATTGTTTCATTTTCAGAAGGTTCGGTTGCGTTCAACACGGGCAAAACTCAAACGGACTATAAACTTTAAACACAAGTCATGTGCTCGGAAATGCTGTTCAACCAGTGGTCAGACATTAAGGGGGTAAAAACGCAAATCCCGGCAATTTCGAACCGGGAGCCCCCGCATGGAGTATCGGCACCTTCGGCAGGTTTATTCTCATGCTGGTGTTAATCTGGGAGATCAACAAACACTAGCGGCCCGCGCATATGATTATATAATCAGTAATGCTGTCAAAATTATCGTGTTAACGGCGGTAATTAATTTTTTGAATTAATTGCGTAAAAATATTTCACGCATTTAACGCATGTGCAGAATGGCCCGCCCCATACATCCCACCAGTGGCAGCGCCAGGGTATGGCTGGGGTAGGCTACAACCCATACCAAGAAATGGCTTAGCCCCACCATGAAAAATGATGTTAAAGTAAGCAAAATGAAGTCCGCCAACTCGCGCCGAGAATTGCACAGACAGCAGTTAGTAAGATTGATTTCAGTAGCCACTTGTCTGGAAAGACCGAAGACCAGAAACGGTTTTGAAAACTTTTGTCACGTAGTGATCGTCTTCTCAATAGAACATCTTTGATAATGTCTTCTGGCCAATCAGAATCAAGATAACGCCGTGGTGTTGTCCCGACGGAGAATACTTTTGCTGTAGTAGGTGCACATAACTGGTACGCAGGTACGCATGCGCGGCAACAATCTGAAATGCTTACCGTCACTTGTGTCACAAAGTGCATTGCGTACCGACGTACTTGTGAAGCTTTTCCAGAAGGCGGTTAGATCACCCCCCCCCCCCCCCCCTGTGTTGATAGAAATCAACACGTAATGAAATAAGACCCCACGGTTTGATGATTGATAGGAGTGTGGGCCGACTTTCATTTTGACACACAGAACAATGTTATAATAAACAATCATACATACATAGGCTACTGTTTGTTAAATAGATATATCCGCCTTCTTTCATTTATTTTTCCATTCCCACAACAATATACATAAAGAAATGGCATATTTTGGACATAGTTCGAATGGTGATTAAGTATGATTAATTAATTTTTAAGCTGTGATTAATCTGATTACAAATTTTAATCGCTTGACAGCCCTAATAATCAGACAACGTCCGTTAAAAAACATTATAACACATATAATGAGACGTTCTGCAGTAAGGAGGGGGCGTTCATCAACAACACCGACGACAGGTGTTCTTCATTTTATGTAAGGCCACGCCCCCGACACATCTGACCATACCAGTTGATCTAAAAAAAACAGTTATCTCGCACACTGGCATTGTTCGACAGCGGTGCGGTATGCTAATGGTAACACAAGCTAAACATGCTAAATCATATCAGAAGGCAATCGCCCAGATTTGGAAATCACCGGAGCTCGGAAAAAGACAACAGCAGTTCACAGCTTATCCCCGCTATTTTTAAGAAGCCAAGAGACATGGAAAACCGAGAGACCAAAATAAATAACGGAAGCTTTTGGCATATGTTTTTCAACGGCTATGCTGCGCCCTTATGCAATAGTAGAGGACCCCGGCTGTTATTTATTGTAATTGAAAGTGATTGAAACACTATCACTATTATTTATTTTGTAATATGTTCAAGGCAAGGCAAGGCAAGGCAAGGCAAGGCAAGGCAAGGCAAGGCAAGGCAAGGCAAGTTTATTTATATAGCACTTTTCAACACAAGGCAATTCAAAGTGCTTTACAAAAAATGAAAAACATTAAGAAAATGGCATTTAAAATCAGTCATTAAAAAGAAAAGCTAATAAAATAAACATTAAAAGAGGAAATACATGGATAAACATTAAAAGAAAAAATACATGGATAAAAGTTACAGTGCAGTCTAATAAGATATGAATAGTTCAATTAAAAGCAGCGACAAAAAAGAAAAGTCTTCAGCCTGGATTTAAAAGTAGTCAGAGTTGCAGCGGACCCTGCAGGTTTCTGGGAGTTTGTTCCAGATATTTGGAGCATAATACTGAACGCTGCTTTACCATGTTTAGTTCTGACTCTGGGGACAGAAAGCTGACCAGTCCCTAAGACCTGAGAGATCTCGATGGTTCATAATTTAGCAGTAGATCAGAAATGTATTTTGGGCCTAAACCATTCAAAGCTTTATAAACCAGCAGCAGTATTTTGAAATCTATTCTTTGACACACAGGAAGCCAGTGTAAAGACTTCAGAACAGGAGTGATGTGATCCACTTTCTTAGTGTTAGTGAGGACTCGAGCAGCGGCGTTCTGAATCAGCTGCAGCTTCCTAATAGATTTTTTAGTGAGTACCTGTGAAGACACCATTGCAGTAGTCGAGTCTACTGAAGATAAAGCATGGACAAGTTTTTCCAAATCCTGCTGTGACATTAGTCTTTTAATCCTAGATATGTTCTTTTAGGTGGTAGTAGGCTGATTTAGTAACTGTTTTAATGTGACTGTTGAAACTCAGGGTCAGAGTCCATGACTACACCCTAGATTTTTGGCTTTATCTGTTGTTTGAACATTGCAGACTGAAGCTCAGCGCTAAACTTTTATAACGTTCTGCCTTGGCTACAAAAACCATTACCTCAGTTTTATCTTTGTTTAATTGGAGAAAGTTCTGACACATCCAGTCATTGATTTGTTCAATGCACTTACTCAGTGTTTGAATTGGAGCATAGTCTCCTGGTGAAAATGTCACATACATTTGTGTGTCATCTGCATAGCTATGGTAACTTATTTGTTGTTTTCAATATCTGAGCCAGTGGTAGCATGTAGATGTTAAAGAGAAGAGGGCCCCAAGATGGAGCCTTGAGGAACCCCACATGTCATATTTGTCAACTCAGATGTGTATTACCTATAGAAAACAAGTTGTTTCTGTCCGTTAAGTAGGATTCAAACCAATTTAGGACTGTTTCCGAAAGTCCCACCCAGTTTTCCAGTCGGTCCTAGTAATATGGCTGTGGTCAACAGTGTCAAACGCAGCACTGGAGATCTAATAATACTAACACTGAAGTTCTGCCACTGTCTGTGTTTAAGTGGATGTCATTAAAGACCTTTACAAGAGCAGTCTCAGTGCTGTGGTTTGGACGAAAGCCTGACTGGAACACATCTAAACAGTTATTTAAATGCAAAAAAATTACTCAACTGTTAAAAAACAACTTTTCAATGATTTTACCTAGAAATGGCAGGTTTGATATGGGCCTATAATTTTTCATTACTGTAGCATCTAGATTATTCTTTTTTAAAGAGCGGTTTAATGACTGCAGTTTTCAGGGCCTTTGGAAAAATACCTGAGTGAAGAGATTTGTTTACTATATGAAGTAGATCTAAGGCCATGCAAGGCAAAACATCTTTGAAAAATCCCGTTGGAATAATATCAAGGCAGCAGGAGGAGGGATTTCAGAAGTTGTATAATGTCCTCTAGGTTTTTATCATTAATCTGATGGAATTGTGTCATGGTGTTTGAATTGATGTTAAGGGGACACAGAGACAACACATTTGCTGTTCCTGATGCAGAGGCACTGACTGCTTGTCTGATTTTCTGAATTTTTTCTCAGTGAAAAAAGGAGGCAAAATCATTGCAACGCCTGGTGGATAGAAATTCAGAGGCTACTGACACTGGGGGGTTAGTTAGTCTGTCGACGCTAGCAAACAAGGCACGTGCGTTGTTTTTGTTTTTGTTAATGATGTCAGAGAAAGAACGATTGTCATGGCGTTTTTCAATTCCAAATTATAAAGGCCAGTCTCTCTTTATAGATTTCAAAGTGAACCTGGAGATTTGTTTTTCGCCACCTACGTTCAGCTTTCGACACTCTCTTTCTTCTGTTTTCACGGTCAATGGGCCTTTCTCCATGGAGATATTTTCTTGCCAGACACTTCCTTTACCTTAGTTGGAGCAATGGCATCAATATATTTTTAAATTTTTGAATTAAAATGATCTACTAGCTCATTTACTGAGATGTTAGCAGGGGCAAGTGTGGAAGAAAAATTCTGAGTAAACATTTCCCTAGTATTTTCAGTTAAATATCGCTTTGTGGTTACCTCTTTTTGAACATTTTTGTGAACAGAAATAGAGCTCTCAAAGAAAACACAGAATGATCAGAGAGCGCAACATCAGAGTTCAAGACAGAGTTCAAGACATTCTTTTTAGTTTTACAGCTTATTGACCTTTTTTTTTTACATCAGCCATTATAGATAATATGGCCATCTGAGTGTGTGTGGTACTGTTTGTAGTTTGTTTTTAACTGTGTAATAAAGTTAAAGTTAATTATTCAAAATGTTAGAATTCCTTATTTTAAACTGAAACTTGCACTAACTGTAAATTAAAAACAAAACTGGAATTGTGCATTTGGGACTTTTTTTTGCTTTTTCTTGTTGTACCGAACCCGTACTGAACCGTGAACACCCAAAACCGAGGTACATACCGAACCGTGAATTCTGTGAACCGTTACACCCCTACTGATGACAACACATTTTTATCAAATTTGTGTTTTTGTTTACAAGACTGTTTACTATTTCTGATCAGTTAAAAACTTACTTTAAAAGGAAATCACAGGTACATTTTTACAACGAATCGTCAATCTTCATATCTTAATGCTCAAAGTGTATCACCTTACATCAGATTGAGGGGTACCAAATGATGGAATGGCTTTTTCCCACCTGACTGTTCTATCAGGTGGGAAAAGCCACTGTTCCTCTATAAATATGAATATAAATATAAAAATAAATATGTACATATGCTGACAGTTATTTTTACAGTTATTTTACTCTTATTTTTACTCATCTCCTATTTATAGTCTTTTATTATTATTATCATTTTAAATTTTTTTTGATTTTATTAATCTGTGTGAATCTTTGCTGTCCTGTTTTTTCACGCTTACCCTGTTGGCTGCTTTGTATATATTGTATATATTGTTTTATCTGTTATGTTTGTGTATTTAAATTGTAAAAACAATATTAAAAATTAAAATAATACAAAATAAACAAAAAGATTGTTGTTATTTTAATTATGAATAACACATACATACCTCTATGTTTAACAATGCACTACAGTCTCAATTACTATTATAAAATGTTTGCATACAGTAATGTTTTGAATTATTTCTCATCTCGCATAGCTTGAGTGCTCGAAATCAAATCAATAGGAATACTGTGGCGTGTGCATTGCAGTGCTGATGACTGTATACTCACACTCCCATAGGTCCAGCCCTGCTCGATACGGGTGACCGCCCAGAGCTCGTGAATATTCTCTGCCAGCTTCTCTCGGATACGCTCCAAGTGGGGTGGCAACACGATCTATACGGCAAAAGACAAGTCAGTAGACGCAAAGACACTCATTCGGTAGCGACCTGAATCAAAGTCTGATTTTGTTTCGGGGCTTTCACCTGAACCGTGTCCACGGGGCAGGGGGTGAACGAGGTGTGTGTGAGGGACTTGCGTGGGCCCCAGCAGGTTGCGGACGCCCTGGAAGTCGTGCTTGTACTCCTTGATGGGTTCGATACGCATCCTGTCCCGCGGCAACAGGGCCTCGTAGCACGGGGCGTAGCCAGGAGGGGCATAACTTGAAGTCTCCGTGACGACCGCCAAGCAGGAAGCGAGCCCTGAGATGACAGAAAGACTCGTATTGACAGCTTTCTTTATCTACTACCTAAATCCTTTATGGCAACAGTGCCTTGATCCTGTGAGACTCAAAATAAAGAAAATATTGATTTCATCTCCGTGCCAACGCCTGAGCCTGTGATTCCCTCCCTGCGCTCTCATCAGTCAATTTACCATTACCCCCTTCTCAGCACTGTGAGGGGTTATTACACACCACATTGTAGGTTTTTAGAGTTTTTAATTTGAAAGAATGACTTATGGTACTAAAGTCAATATTTCACAGTATTTGTTTGTTTCTAATCTGATTTTGGTAATGCTATTTCACATTTATAGAGTTTACATTTAGAAAGTTAAAGTCAAACACATGAGTGTTTGAGGCTTTTATTCTTAAATCACGATAGAGAATTTTCTGTCTTTGACTTATGTTATGAAGAAATGCTGATGACTTAATCTAATGGCTATACAACATGTAGCATCTACGTGGCCAACGGAAAGGGTTAACAGGAAAATAAAGACTGCTTTTACAACACAAAGTTGCATTGGATTAGATAGACATACAATATACAATATTACAATAATAAATACAAAGAATATTATGAACATTCTCTAGGCTTGCCCAGCAATAACTGAAAAGAATCATTCTAAACTCCTTGCTGCTGAATTGTATGACCCTTACCCTCGTTAATGACCCTCACAACCTCCTTCTTGGCAAGATCTCTGTAGCAGCCTATCAGACGTCATTATTGTTATGGCTATCAATTTATTCTTTTGATGGGTGGTGTTCCAAAAGGTTGTCTGTTCTCAATATAAAACTTGTTACTGAAAGTTGAAGTTGAGTTTGATCCCAGGGGCTGGGATCAAACCACCAACCCTCATATTGGTTGATCAGCCCATTAATCCCCCGAGCCTGATAAAACCCCATTGTTTTTTAATTTGTTCTTACTTGACTCCAGCAGAGAAACTGATGACGGGGAAGAAGAGGCCGTCCACGTTGAAGTTCTCAAACATGCCCTGAACTGGGTGGCCGTTAATACGGAAGGAGATACTGGGCACGCTCAGATCCAGACAGCAGCTGACTACGTCGTCTGCAGACAGGCAGTGAGCGTTGGGCGCGGCCACCTTGCGGGCCACGGTACCTGAGCATCAGAGCAGAGAGGGAGGAGGTTATATAAGAAAAACACAGCATATGGAGTAGAGTAATCCTAGGTCAGGGTATATGCAGGAATACTGAAGTCAAATGTAATACCTTTAAGACCTTTTTTAAGACCCTTTCCATACATTTTAAGACCTCATCGCCACTTTGAGTTTTAACCGGTTACCTTGGTGACACACTTTACTTCACATTTACTATATTTATTTATATTATATTTAAGCGTCTTTGGGTTCAAGAAAAGCGCTATAGAAATACAATTTATTATTATTATTATATACAGTATGGATTGTCCTTCCTCCTTATCTTCCAACCATTTGGACGCAAACTTGCATTTCCCCATAACGATGTTGTTTAACAACCGGCGTAAACGGACCTTCGCGCTATCAAGCAGTGAGCGTGCGATGTCCTGTTCAGATGACGTCAAATCCAACGAACGGGATGCCATAAATAAACTACACAGAATCACACTGCACAATGATTACATTCAGGCAGACTGTAGAATACAACCTCTTTGGACAATTTATATACTTATTGAAAACAAGCTACAAAATGTAATACCTTGGAAAATGCCGTTTAAATACTTTTTAATAGCCTTAATTTTCGCTAAATTGATTCATCAACTTTTAATACTTTTTAAGACCCCGCGGACACCCTGTAGGTGAATTAGTGGAATCAACCTACCTGACCATAGGACCAGCCCATCATAGCCATAGGAGTAGAGGTCATCTCCCACAGCCGTTGCCCCCCCAGGCCTCTCCTCCTCCAGGGTAGGGGCTGTAGCCCTCGGTCATAGCCCAGCCCACACGCAGGTGGCTGGCCTGCGCCGTCACAAACTGTTCCACATAGTCCACCATCATCTCAAAGTACCATTTCTTAAACTGGCGTGGACCCCTCGCATGTACCCAGGAAGATGTTGGGCCTGACACTGAGCATGGAAGTGAAAATTAGTCAACATTTAAGACTTTTGAGGAGGTTCATGACTTTTTTTACTCTAAAAAATACAGTTTAAAAAATGGAAACACCCAGACAAATAACGGTAGATTTAGTACCTGGTGACATAGTTTACAATGTTGGTCTGCAGCAACAGGTCCCGCCCCGGGAGCAGGTTCTCAGTGATGAGGTTCTGGTTGGACCTCACAGCTACAAAACAACACCGTTACACACACAAAGAGAGCGCAGGACATCCAGGACCTAAAGGCAGGAGCGAGACACTACCATCACCTCTACGTTTAAATTATGCAATTTCCAATGGCTAAAGGAATCCAAAACCAAGAAGTCTTTTATGAGCCTAATACGCTTTCAGGGTGTTGTAACTTTCACCATCTGCAATCATTTGTTGGTAGGTAGGCAGTTAGAGCCTATTTATTTGCTGCCAGCGTTTGTAAATTTGCTGGCAGTGAGAGAAGACAAACCTTGTGGTTCCGTCCATGCTTGTCCAGGAGAGAGATGATGGATTTAATGTGGTTCTCCTGGATGATGTTCAGAACCTCAGGGCTTTCAATCAGCACACAATACAGCACCTCAAGAATACCTAAATGCATAAAGAGGAGAAATAAGATTACTTATCAGCATTTTAACAGCAGACACAGTCATAATGTAGTTGTAATATAAGATAGTGTTCATGAGAATATGGTTCCAAAGAAATACAATGTATTACAATTATTTATAGAATAGCGTCCTATCAAAACCCCCCGCCAAAAGGGAGCAACCGGATCATTTGAACAAAGACGACAAATTTGGCCGGCACCAACATAGAGAGAGAGAGAGAGAGAGAGAGAGAGAGAGAGGAGAGAAGAAAGAGGAGAGAGGAGAGAGATAAGAGAGGAGAGGAGAGAGAGAAGAAGAGAGAGAGAGAGTAGAGATAGAGCAGAGATAGGAGGAGAGAGAGTAGAGATAGATAAGAGAGAGAGAGTTTTCCAAAAAACGCCCCAGATGTCAGGAGAAACAAATACCAGTTTACCATAAATAATCATATCATTGAACATAGTATGAGTTATACCTACCTCGGTTTAACCATAACAGCATCAGGAAGTTTCAACATGGCAGTGAATGCACTAAAAGAAAAAGCCAGAAGAGCTCTAAATGCAATTAAGTGAACATTTTATAATGTCCAAATTCCAATTAAAATCTGGCTCAAAATCTTTGATAGTGTGATCCAGCACATTGCGCTGTACGGTAGTGAAGCATGGGGTCCACTCAGTCACCAGAGCTATACCCGCTGGGACAAACATCCATCAGAGTCTTTACATGCAGAATTCGGCAGATACATTTTACGTGTTCAGAGAAAAAACACCAACAAATGCATGTAGAGCAGAATTAGGCAGATACCCACTGATAATGAACACTCAAAAGAGAGCACTAACATTCTTTAACCACCTTAGGTCCAGCCCCCGAGACACCCTCCACTCCAAAGCCCTCCAAAGCCAAGAGCTACACCCAGGAAAGAGTCCCCTATGTCAGCTGGTGCTGAGGCTAGCTGCCCCCTCTCACAGCCACTCTGACCAGTCTCTCAACAACACTGCTCTCCAAACACCAATCACAGTCAAACGCATTATAACACAATGCAAAGACAACTATTTACAACATTGGAAAGAAGAAACTAGAAGCCAAAGTACACTGAACAAAAATATAAATGCAACACTTTTGTTTTTGCTCTCATTTTTCATGAGATGAACTCAAAGATCTAAAACATTTTCTATAAACACAAAATAACCATTTCTCTCAAATAGTGTTCACAAATCTGAAAAAGTCTGTGATAGTGAGCACTTCTCCTTTGCCGAGATAATCCATCCCACCTCACAGGTGTGGCATATCAAGATGCTGATTAGACAGCATGATTATTGCACAGGTGTGCTTTACGGCCCGTCCACACACAAGCATGAAAAATCTTTCAAAGCTTCGCCCATTGAATGGGGTGACAGTAGAAGATTTTGAATCTTCGCCGAACTACATTGTGGGGAGCGGAGCATGGCTTTGCAAGCATCGTGAGCATCAAAAGTTGAGCAATGTTCAACTTTTGATGCTCCCGATGCTTTCAAAGCTGGCATCAGCCAATCAAATCCCGTTTATGCAAATCCCGCCAGTACAAGCGCTAGCCAATCAAACCGCGTGCAAGCTGGGAGAGCCAGACCGCAGTTCATTTCCTCATATTCCAAACGAGAAATTACGGTAGCAAATCACCCGGTTCTTTACGACCAGACTATTTACCGGGATACAAACCGGAGGAACCAGGCATGGAGGGAGGTGGCAGAGACAGTGGGTGAAACTGCTAGGTTTTCGCCTGTTTGGGGAGTTTATATCCAGTGTACATCGTTTGAACATTGCTATTGCTTTGTATGTCGGGGGCGGGAGATTCATGTGATTGGTTGTTGGTCGTGTTGCACGCAAAAAATCGCCACGCTTCAGACACGCCCAGCATCAAGATTTTTCAAGATTTTTTTCATGCCTGTGTGTGGACGGGCCGTTAGGCTGGCCACAATAAAAGGCCACTCTAAAATGTTCAGTTTTATCACACAGCACAATGCCACAGATGTTGCAAGTGCAAGGGAGCGTGCAATTGGCATGCTGACAGCAGGAATGTCCACCAGAGCTGTTGCCCGTGAATTGAATGTTCATTTCTCTACCATAAGCCGTCTCCAAAGGCGTTTCAGAGAATTTGGCAGTACATCCAACTGGCCTCACAACCGCAGACCACGTGTAACCACACCAGTCCAGGACCTCCACATCCAGCATGTTCACCTCCAAGATCGTCTGAGACCAGCCTCTCGGACAGCTGCTGCAACAATCGGTTTGCATAACCAAAGAATTTCTGCACAAACTGTCAGAAAACCGTCTCAGGAAAGCTCATCTGCATGCGCGTCGTCCTCATCGGGGTCTCGACCTGACTCCGGTTCGTCGTCGAACCGTGTTATGGACACGAACACAGGTGCATTTTATTGATGGCATTGTGAATGCATAGAGATACCGTGACGAGATCCTGAGGCCCATTGTTGTGCCATTCATCCAGACCATCACCTCATGTTGCAGCATGATAATGTACGGCCCCATGTTGCAAGGATCTGTACACAATTCCTGGAGGCTGAAAACATCCCAGTTCTTGCATGGCCAGCATACTCACCGGACATGTCACCCATTGAGCATGTTTGGGATGCTCTGGATCGGCGTATACGACAGCATGTTCCAGTTCCTGCCAATATCCAGCAACTTGGCACAGCCATTGAAGAGGAGTGGACCAACATTCCACAGGCCACAATCAACAACCTGATCAACTCTATGCGAAGGAGATGTGTTGCACTGCGTGAGGCAAATGGTGGTCACACCAGATACTGACTGGTTTTCAGACCCCCCCAATAAAGCAGAACTGCACGTTTCAGAGTGGCCTTTTATTGTGGCCAGCCTAAGGCACACCTGTGCAATAATCATGCTGTCTAATCAGCATCTTGATATGCCACACCTGTGAGGTGGGATGGATTATCTGGGCAAAGTAGAAGTGCTCACTATCTCAGATATTTTCAGATTTGTGAACAATATTTGAGAGAAATGGTTATTTTGTGTATATAGAAAATGTTTTAGATCTTTGAGTTCATCTCATGAAAAATGGGAGCAAAAACAAAAGTGTTGCGTTTATATTTTTGTTCAGTGTAGATTAGAATGTTACCTGGCTCTAAACAGAGATTATGAGCTGGCAGAATATCTCTCTACTGTCAGAGATAGAAAGCAGAGACAGATCCTAACCAAGCAACGGCTCAGTGACCACAAACTGGCAATCGAAACAGGAAGACTCAAAAGATCCTCCTTTGAGAACCAGGGCAAAAAAGTGATGTGCACCCCTGGTCATAGACATAGACTGGTGCAGTGATGATATATCTTTGGAGACCGACCTGGAAGTTAGCTCCACCAGGAGTAAAAGTAAATGGGATTTTTAATTGGATTTTTAAATATTGCTTTTTGGTAAACTCAGGTTTATGATACTCGCACGCGGCAGGATAATCTCCACATATTAAAGCTAACATCACAACCGCTAAGCTTAAGGCAGCAAACATTTTTTGACATAAGGAAGCTATTATATATTTTACATCATCGGATAAAACTTGAAATTCTCTTCAGCTTGTGTTCACCACAGACCTTATTTCAGGCATCCAACCAAAAATTGACTTAAATACAAGGGTAAGTGCTAAAATGCTGCGTCATTTCAGTTGTTAGGACCTACCAATTTGTTTAGTCTAACAATCTAAAATTGTAGTTTGTGAGATGTATCAGTGAACGAATGAAGTGATACCTGAAGAGGCCTCCAGTCGGTCCAACTTGCTGACCAGCCAGTCCAGGTTGTCACAGAACAGGGCGCAGTTAGAGCGGTTCCCCCTGATCAGAGAAGCTGTGCAGTGGAGAGAATGAGTTTACTTAATTCAGCATAAAAAGCATTTCATTTGTTGTTAAAACATATTGTAATTATCTTACCCAGCAGCTCATAAAGGAGATTGACGATCTCCTTCCAGGACTCTGCAGCTTCCTCCCCGGCAAACTCAGAAAAGTGGGCAGCAGTGTTGTACACGTTGAGGCGGTCGATGCACTCCAGCACGATGGTGATCATTCCCTAAGAAAAGGAACAGAAAGCATGTTGGTTTATATATATGTATTTTGTAGCTGATGTTGTCGTTGGCAGCATTGTTGATTTAGGGTAAGGGATACAATTGGAGTTATTATCGAGGTTAATAAAAAAGGTTGGGGTTAGAAAAGACCCTTCACTTGGCATTATGTTAATTAGGGGAGCTCAAAAATGTACCGATAAAGCAAATGAGTTTAAGCTTGTCCACTTGGGTAAAGACTTGGTATTTGGGTTTAAAAGAAAGGGTTGCAGGTAAAATCAATCTATATATCTATGTGTAAGTAAAGCTAGCTAACGTTTGCTATGTATATATCTACGGAGTTAGCTAGCTTACCTTAGGTACCCAACAGCTAGCGAATGTTAGTTATCTAGCTAGCTATCACCAAATTCGTGGCTCTCGTAATTCAAACTGGAATTATTATTTACCAAAAACCTGTGGCTACCGTTTAGGGAATGAGAGTTATTATAAAAATATTGTTTAAATATATGTTTTTGGGATAAAGTAAACCCATATTGGTAATTGAAATAGACAAGTTTATCGCCTGAACAACTGTTATAACTTAACAGTTCATTCTATATCTTAAAAACATTTTCTTTGGCAAGACAGTAAGCAATTTGATAGCAACTGCACTTTAACCGGAACACCCAAAACGGCAATGTGGAAGCAGGTAAGGGTATGTGATGAAAGAAGAAGTGTATGCATGAGGGCATAACACTCCTCAATGGTGTCAAAAGTGCATGTTCCTCTTTGCACATACAATACATTTTCTGTTACAGAATCAGACAGTACAAATCAATAGATATGGAATGTCTGAGAGAGCTTCGCAGGCAGCATGCAGATTACCTCCTCTTGGAAGAGGTTCTGTCTGTTGCGAAGGGAGCGAAGTTTGGTCTGCTTCTCCTCGTGCTCCAGCTCCTCCTCGGGGGGGCAGAAGTAGAAGATGAGATCCTGAAGAGAGAGGATGACCCCCTCCAGAGGCAGAGACACGGCCCCTGGTGACTTGTTCTTCCCACCTAGAGCGTCCAATCCCCTGGAAAAACAAATCAGCAACAGATTTCAATATTTATTTTGCAAGTTTCAAGTCAAATGACAATGCTACAAACATACAACAAATAAATGATAGTATATTAAAGATGTCAGTGTCTGTTTTCACTGCATCCTCTCCTAAAAAAATACCCTTTCAACTCCTTTACATTTGAACAAGTACACACTTACTTGTTGAACTGCCTGAAGAGGCCCATAGTGCTGAAAATCATGCGAGCAGCCTGAGACTCTTCAGTTTGGGAGCGGGACACAGTCAGGGCGTCGTCCATATGACCCTCTTGGTGCAGAATGACCTGGAGACATGGAACACAGAGTTATATTTTGAGTGGTATCTCCAAGTTCTCTCTGTCCTTTTATGATGAGGTCTGTTTCTGGTGGCTGCCACTTAACAGCTGTACAAGGTGTTTATCTTTTCCTTTATAAACTAGGAACGTTTTAGAGCTTTGGTTTTGGGCCCACTATCAGTATTATACATGTTATTTATCATTTTGTATGACTTTTAAAAATCATTGAACTACACAGAGCTTCAATTATGTAATTCTGAAACACAAATAAATATCCAATTCAAACTCTTATGGTAACAAGTTGGTAGCATTGGCAACAATATGTATGTTCTTTCCCCTTTTTTGGATTTTCTAACCCTAACCCTAACCCTAGAACACAGTGAACAACATACTCCCATATTTTTTCTTGCACTATTGTGGCATTTTTTTCCTTTTTTATGTTGAAATGATATTTGATCTTGCAATGTGTAGAGGCTGGGATTTTAGATTTGTATTGCCAACAACTACACTGTAGATATTGTGCATATGAAAATGAAACCTATGAATCTTCGATCCTTTAGTTATTAATTTTGCTCCCAAGATAAAATCCTAACCTTTCTCTTCATCATTCCCAGACGAGCAGCTTTGGCATCCAGGGCGGCGTAGGTGAGCCATAGGCCAGTGGACACATGCTGGACGAAGCACATGGACTCTCCGTACTTGATCTCAGGAATGCCCATCCCCTCAACATCTCTCTTCTGAGCCACCTCCACCTTGTCCTGCTCAGGGGGAAATCAGAGAGAGACGAAATCAATAAGAGATGGACAGAAAGCAAAGGCCAGAGTCCAGAGAGTCTCAGAATGTTTGTTCTGACCTTTGAAGCTCTGAAGCAGAAGGCGGATAGTTTGGTGTTGGCCTTCTCTGGGTCGACCACCACCAGAACCTTCTCCTCGTCCATACACAGGTACCGGCCTGTGGTGATGTGGCGAATACGGAAAGACTGCCCCCACTTCATGTGGCTACCGCTCCAGCTGGATCACAACCACAATCACAATACTTGACTTACTCTGGGGGGAATTGGGTTTAGTGATAGTTGCTCCATTTTAGAAAAGCTTCAAATTAAAATAATGAATAAAATATACAACATATAAAACATATAAATATAAATAGAATACAAATATTTAAATACAAATAAGTAAGAATAAGAAGAAAGAACCTGCAATAAAAACATAAAATATCAAAGTAGTTATATAGACATAAGAAATTAAAGGTCCCATGTCATGGCCATTTCTACTGATCATAATTCCATTGTTGAGGTCTACTAGAATAGATTTACATTGTTCAATGTTCCAAACTCACATTGGTTTCTCATACAGCATCTCTGTATAGTATGTGTATTCACTCTCTGTCCTACACGCCTTGTTGGAGCTCCTGCCCCCCCCCTCCCTATGAGCCCACTGTGCTCTGATTGGTCAGCTCGCCCACTCTGTTCTGATGAGTCCACCACTGTTACAGCTGAACATCAGTGTTTATGTGTTTCAATGGCGTTTGCAACCAGAAAATGACACCAGTAATGACAAACAGATGAGAATGCTGTGTGGGGTCTGGGTGCAGTGTTGGCGGGACGTTGCGCGGCTCGCTGCTGTGAGGAGCGGACAGTGTGAGCTGGGTTCATTTCCTGCTTGCTGCGTGGGGTCTGCGAGACAGCGAGACATCGCGAATGGATGCGGGATGGGGGGGTGCTGAGGGGGCTGCAGCCCCGCCATCTGCGCCACCCGCACCCCCAAACGCGGCGCACCTACAGTGTAAGCGCGCCACAGTTTCACCGCTGAGAGAGTGTGTGAGGAGTTCCACGGATTGGTCCATTTGGGTATGGGCACGTCACTGTACCCAGGAAGCAAACAGTGGAAAAAAATAAATGTCCAACGAGGCGTTCTGGGGCAGCACGGACAGGTCTTCTCTGTGTTGGAATTTTACTCTCTACAGGGTGTACTTTGAGGGTTTGTGACTCTGCAGACCGTTTACATGCATAAAAACTTTCATAACACACGGGGACGGGTAAGAACCAGAAAAGCATGGCATTGGACCTTTAAAGCAAAATGTCTAAAACGAGAAAATAGAATACAAATATTTATATAAAACTATTTGAAATAACATGTCCAATGGAAGAAAAAATAAATTATTATTATAAAAATAATGATACAAGCATAACAAGTTAAAGAATATGTCCAATAAAAGATTTAATTAAATTGAATAAAATAATATATATTTAAACATTAGATGTTAAAGTAGATATGAGAACAATGTACTACAATATTGAAACAAGTATATTACGATATACATGTCCTCCCTTTATTTTTTATATTAAATATAAAAAATTAAGGCAAAATGCAAAAAAAGAGGAAGGAAACGTTTAAGTAAGAAGATATGCTAATAATGCTTATATTTATGATAGTTGAGTTTCAATAATTATATTATAACTATATTATTCAGGTGTTATTTCTCTTTAACAAAGTTTAGAACTATTTTACTAACAGATTACACACACTTTTGAAAATCACTGATTCTGATATTGTGATCTGTATATGTACTTGTATGACTTTCTTTTCATTTTATGGTATTGTATTAGTATTTCCGCCCTATACATTACAATATAAATAGATATATAAATATACATAATTGCTTTTCTTTTTAATTATACTTTATTTTATTTTTGAAAGCTATACTTCATAAAGTTTGCATTTATTTCACCATAAGATTTTGTTTCCTGTACCCTGTCTGTATAAATTCAGTCTCTATTAATATTGAATTAGTTAAATAAATAGAAAATAAAATACTCTACACATTAGAGTTATCACTTTGAGATCAATTCTGTCAACAAGTGTATGTGGAACAAACCTTAACTTTCCCATGTCAATGCATTGAAGGATTACCTGATTCTGAGAGGCTCCAACCTCCACAGGGACCGAGCCTGGCTGCACACTGCCCCCCCCCTCATAATGAGCCATCCTGTATCAGAGTCAGGAGAGAGACATGATCAGGAGTCAGACTGACAAGAGAGGCTGCTGACTAAAAACATTGATCATCCTCTTCCTCACCTGCGCTTCTCTTCTCCTTCCTCTGGTGTAGCGATGGCCAGACACTCGTCCATGTGACCGTGGAACAGCCTGAGGACGTGACCTCCTGTCAGGAACCCTGGGAACAGGAACACACACAGTGAGGGTCTCTTTATGTTACGCTAAAGGAAGACCCTGCAGCTGAATAGGGTCAAACTTTCAAATAATACATTTCACCATGAAACTTCCCAAGTTCATTAATAACATTGAAGGAACCTATTTTGCTAATTTCCAGATTCATATTAGTTTGCTTCTACTGTGACATGTCTCCACCTTTTAATGTTCAAAAAGCTCCTTATTTTCCTCATACTGCCTGTGCTGCAGCACCTCTGTTCACCCTCTGTCTGAAACCAGAGCCCAGTCTGTTGTGATTGGTCAACTGCTTAGAGTTGTCCCGCCCCTTAGCCTATCACATACAATGTGTTGGAGTGGTAGCCAATAGAAGTGTGGGTATTGCATAGTGATGTCACTATGTTCCTAAAGTCAACAATGGAGTCAAATGGAGGTGTTTCAGGCAGGGAGCTGAGTGTGGGGGAGAGAAAACTCCCTCTGGAGCGAACACAGGGATGTTTGCCTTGTGTACAAGATGCACAATAGGCTGCACAGCATTGGTATCTGTGTGTAGCAGGTTCATACCCTCAGCTAGTTCACAACCAGAAGTAATTGGATTCATGTTCCACAGAGTCTGCATGAAGGAGGCATCCACCATCAGATCTCCACTGGCGTAGGACAAGTGCTGAGGACAGGGGGCAAGATCTAAATTAGCACAAATGAAATGTCTAAATCTTCCATTGTGTAACAGCAAAGTATGTGAGGACTCTTACCAGGTATCTCTCAGAGGAGACGCTGACAAGGATGAGGTCGTCTCCCACCCTGACCTTCTCACCTTCTGACCTTTGCTTAGAGGCGGGATGAATTGTCCACCAACAGGCCTCACCTGCAAGAAGAGCAAACAGCTAAGTTTCCCCTCAGAGGCGGAGACAGGCAACTGATGTGTTCACTTTACGGATATCAAACAGTGTTTCTGTTAGCAGTCTTTTACCGGACTTTGACCAAAACATCTATAGACACATTTTAATCTTCATAATGTGGGGGAAAAAATGTCCTCCTAAGCACAATTTTAAGTGTATTAAACATAGGCAGAATAATTGAGTCAGGATCAGCTGCTCTTATAAATGCCACAAACACACAACGAGAGGCCGTCACCATAAAACGCTCCTGGAGTTTTATGCATAAGGAATATTTGAATTTGCAGCTCGCAGAAAGGGCCGTACACCTGCCGTGTCTTTTTTAGGTCAAATCCAATATTGTGAATGTTCACGCTCCTATTGTTCAGGGTGAGTCCACTACAACTGTGCCCAGTAAAAATGTGTTTTACCTTTCAGATTTCTCTGAGCAGGAGACACAACAAACTTCTTTACAAAGACATGGAGGGTAATATAACACCAGGAAGTCATGTATTGTAAGAATTAATAAACATGGTTTGGTGAAAAAGTATCAATATATCTAACTAGTGCTATTTATTGAATAATAATTGTGTATTTTCTTTTGCACATGGTCACATAGATTTACAAAGTGTCAAAGAGGCAATGATTCACACAAGTTACATTACATTACATTGCATTTAGCTGACGCTTTTGTCCAATGCGACTTACAATAAGTACATACGACCAGGAAGACACATCCCAGAAGAAAAACAGAATCATATAAGTACATCAGGTTTCATAGAGCCAAACATTTCAAGTGCTACTCAGCTGGCTTTAGAGAAGCCAGTCCTTTGTTAGTATATAAGTGCTTTGTTAGTAATTCTATCGCTCGAAGTGGAGTCGAAAGAGATGAGTCAGGTTGTAACAAGTCTATTGACGGGACTTACTTACTCTTCAATAAAACATAAATCTACATGCTTTGATGATGTCATTCTTTATATAGCCTTCCTATCAATCCTTCAAGCTCAATAAGAAATACAGATAATATCTGACCGGAATTTCTATAATTTGTCCGGTACATAGAGAGGCGAAGTCCCGCCCATCTACTTCCGACCCATGGGACCTTATTTCGGAAAAATTATGTATTGAAGTCAATGGGGAGAGAAAGATTATCTTTCGATCTCGTTTGAATTGTGCATGTGATGTTTGTCAATCTTAAAAAATAATTTCCATGTCAAAAAAGTCACAGTTTGTCGTAAAACTGTTGAAATATAAGACTATGAAAAATATGCAACTAGAAAGACTACAAATCCCAGAATCCCGGTCCTGCATGCTGGCTCTCACAGAACCGACTAACTCCCCTTGTGTGTATGTGCAGTTCTCAACATGCCCAGACTTGTAGTGATTTTCACCTCTTAATACTTTTCACTTCATTCTGAAAGAAAGAGGTGAAATGTGCCAACGTGACGGCCATCTTGGTGTTGGTGACGTGTGCGAGACCAGAGATGTAGTTCATTGAGCGTTTCACACAAAAAAAAGTGTTACTTTTACATGACATTACATTTAGCTGACGCTTTTATCCAAAGCGACTTACAATAAGTGCGTTCGACCAACAAAATACAAACTTGAAGAAAAACAGAATCATATAAGTACATCAGGTTTCATAGAGCTAAAACATTTCAAGTGCTACTCAACTGGCTTTAGGTAAGCCAGTACTTCATTAGTATATAAGTGCTTTGTTAATAGTTCTATCGCTCGAAGTGGAGTCGAAAGAGATGAGTTTTCAGTCTGCGCCGGAAGGTGTGTAAGCTATCTGCTGTCCTGATGTCAATGGGGAGCTCATTCCACCATTTTGGAGCCAGGATAGCTTGTTACTCTTACTTCACAGTTTTACGACACATTTTTATTTTTTTGACTTGCAAAATTATCTTTTAAATTAACATCATATGTGTAATTCGTGGCACAATTCAAACGGGATCGAAAGATGATCTTTCTCTCTCCATTGGCTTCAATACATTATTTTTCCGAAATAAGGTCCAATGGAGGCCCCCCGGCAGGGGAGGGGCTTCACCTCTCTATTGTAATCTGACCGGAAATGATGTTTTGTTACGGAAACGTTCAAAATAAAGATCATGCCTGTTCACTTTCTGTATAACATACTGCTCCATCACAGTAACAATTACAATGTGTATATCTTTCTGATCCAAACTAAGATGGGAAAGATATTCACTGCTGACTGAATTTATGCTAGTAGGTCATCCTTGCAAACTCAGCAGAATAACAAACGCTAGTGAATAAAACAATTTAACAAGACTACTTAAGAGTTAACCAATAATCAGCTACATGCAGGTTAAGGAAAGAGCATTCTGTTGTGTCTTTATAAAGGATTTCATTATAACGTGAAGTTTTACCCGTGGCATCTTCTTGCAAGCCCACATCAAAGGCCAGCTTGTCCGTGAGTGACCGAGACGTAGTCAAACAGCTCAGGTACTGGGGAGGAAGATCTTATTCAGGACATGAACACAACTTTCCCAAAATACTGACAGAAACATATGCAACCACAAAGGAAGTGGGAAGAGTGGTTTCTTATGTCTGGTGCAGCCTTACCATGCTTGAGTGGTAGTGTCTCAGGAGGATGGCATGGCCGTACAGTAAGGTGCGATGCCCCCCACCCTGGGACGACTGCAGGGGAGAAGATAGAGATATATTAAAGACCACACTAATCAATCAATCAATCAATGTTTATTTATATAGCCCAATATCACAAATGTTACATTTGTCTCAGTGGACTTCACAGTTTATTTTTTAGTATTTACTAACTGTACACTTTAGATATACCTTGATCACACAGGGAGGAAACAAAGATTTTAGAAGGGCCAAAGGATCAGGATATTAAGAGTCACTCCTTAGTATACCCTTTGGGGACCAATAAAACATATCTACTCTTGTTTTATCTTAGCGATGGAGACACAGAAAAGATTGGAATGGGACAGATAGGACATACTTGAATGTGCACATGTATTGTAACATCCCTGAAAAGAACACTCGTGAGTCATTTGTGGATGATAAATGATTCATAATGATTAACATCACTCCACATACAGAACATGTTGGGGTCCATTCTATGCAAATACAAGACCATTACCACAAGAACCACATATATAGGAAAGTATCAAGAATCATAATTCTGCGAGAAGGTGTCACATCCAGCAAAGATGCAACAAGGAAACAGAATGACTGCAACAGTTACGGATGGATTAGCTAAAACATCCATGGACTTCAGCCAACAGGAAGATAATGCTTAGCCCTGCTAGGGTTAAGCACCCATAATCCCCCAGGGCGAGGTCAGGGCAGGTATGTCAAGTGGTCGCATTAAACCATTAGCCTTGGTTAAGACAGGTGCTGGTGTGTGTGTGTTGTGTGTGTGATGAGAGAGAGAAAGGCCTGTCTAGAGCTCTGGGGGTGTCCGGTTTCCACATCCACCCCTTACAGAGGTGGGGGGGCTCCCCTGGGCTGCATGCCATGCTATTCTCATCCTGGCTCATCCACATCTCCCTGCTCCTGGGAGGCCAAGAAACTAAACCAAACTTCCTACTATATTGAAACTAATGAAAACTTTCAAACAGAAAGCCTGCGTTGTGTTCTATAAGCCGAAGCTAGGCATGGTTTCCTCAATGTGTCATCACAAGTACACTAGTACAACAATAGTACGCATAGCAAAGACTCCCAGAAGATGTGGTTAAATGTTAACAAAATGTTTGTTGTTTCATTTTGGTTTTAACTTATATTTTGTCTTGTTATGAAAATAAAAAAAATGTCTAGGGTATAGACAAAATGCACATTAAGATTTTGCGTTTGGGATTTCCAAGGTTGAAGCCCCAGAAACTGGGCATAAACTTTTTATATTAAATTAGAGTTGTGCATCAAAACTCAATCAATTGAAGCGAGTTAAGCGAGTAACACTAAAAACCTTACATTCAGACTAGTTGGTCAATTGATACCTAGTTTGATGGATTTCTCTCCAATAATTGTTGAATGCTGAGGCAACAAAGCTTGCTTCCTGATTCAAAGGGACTTACATCTAACCTAGACTTCTGCATGGCTGCCAAAATATTACAATGATATCATATCACATACGTTCGGAAGAGGATTATGTGAATCATGTGAATTATGTTTAAAGATCTGACCAAAAGGGAACATTTTTTGAGTTCTGTGATTAAAATCTAACTTTTTTTTCTGCAGAAAATGTCAGAATTCTAAGAAAAAAGGAATGGTACATTGTGACAATTAACATATCTTAACAGATCTGATACAGGTGTACCTTACAGAAAGAAGTACATCAAACAATGTTCAATAGAGCCTTTACACTACCTTTCAAACTGCAGATTCAGACAGTTTTAGTGAAATGTTTCAGTACATCTTCTATAGTAATGATTCAAGGACTAAGTGGTTTAAAGGTTTTCATTAGAAGACAATGGATGTATTTACTAGGACCCCATCAGTTACTGTAGCTAGGAATTAATGACAGGTGTACAGAGCCATCACGTCTCAGAGTGAGGGCTAACAGATATGAATGGATGACGAGTGGATGACACAGCACTATGGAGGTAAACAGGACACCTAGTGTGTCAACAGGACGGGAACGAGGATGGTCACCACGTTACAGGAAGAAAAATGTGTACAGACATACCCATTGGTCCAAATTGACTGCCTGATTGGCAGAGGGCAAGAAGGCAAAGGTAATTGGAGGGGTGTCAGATAATAGGTACAATTCCTAATTATAAACAAAAGATAACTTGGGTTGCGGTCGAATATTATTTTTTGCTTAAGAAGGTTCAACCTGACAGAATGAAATGATGAAGTGTCATCAATGATAAGATCTGTTTGAATTCTAGATGATAGGAAAGGAGCTTCAATTCTTCTTTTATTATCTCATTTAGCATGGGATATGGGAAAAAGATTTCCTTTTATTCAATGTCAATTAATAAGAGTGGACGGGATAAGCGTGAGAAACCATTTAGTTTGACTTTACTTACTTTTTGTTTTAACACTAGAACCGCCAATCGGGTCAATTTGACCCAGAGCTGTTTTTTATTATATGTAACTTTTTTTCAATAAAATATTAAAGTCTCCCAGTCCGTGACTTTTCCTGAAAGTGTGTTATGTAGCACCCTATGTTGTTAAAAATGGTCAATATGAAGTCAGATTGAAGAAATCGCCCAAAAAATTGCCATTTATATCTATTTCCGCCCAGCGGGTCATATTGACCCCACCCCTTTTCGCGCTATTGATTTTGCGTGTAATAGCAACAGTCTGTAGTGAAGGAGCGCGCTCCCGCTCACGGGAGACTGCTCGCGCTGTGCTCTGCAGCAAACAGCTGTTTGCTTTTCACCCAACAACGACAACCGCCTCACGAAATGAAACGCTATGTTGTAGCGTTAATAAACGAAACAATTGAACAAAATTGCTTGTCCAAATACCAATACCACAGGACCATTTTTCTTTTTAAAGCAATACTTTTACCTTGAAAAGTAATGCATTCTAATACCGAGTCAATTTGACTCCGGTGCGGTTTTAGGTATAAAAAATCTCTGGCGGTTCTAGTTCAAGCCTTGGTAATTAAGTGTTTTCCGCATTTATAAAGCATGCAGGAATCAACAGTTTAAGTAAGACAGAGTGCAACATATCTTATAGCGCATTTAGTAGTCCTTCTACAGGACATTAACTAAACAGAGGCACATCTGTATCCACCACTGGATCAAATATGTCGCCTAGTGCAGTCGGATTTTCAAAGCATCGCTGTTGTGTTTTCCTAATTCCTGTTAAATTCTCCTATCATCTTTCCTTAACCCTGTGCCGAGTAGGGATGGGTATCGTTTTAAATGTATCGATTCCGATTCCGGTTCTGCTTATCGATTCCGATTCTGCTTATCGATTCCGGTTCTTATTGATTCCCCGGTGGAATACAGGGTCTACCGCGTTTAGGAACCGTTAAGCAGAACCGTTAAGCAGAACCGAAATTGTGTATTTGTATGGGTACCCGGTACCCGGCATTTTCTTATCGGTTCTCATCTGGAATCGAGTTTCGGTTCCCAACCCTAGTGCCGAGTCAAGTTAAGGAAAAGAGCTTATGAGAAGACAATAGGAGCTGAATTCAACCATAGACTGCAGCATCTGGATCTACAGTATATATGTTTGATCTACAGTATATACATTGGATCTACAGTACTTTAGAGAGAAACAGCAGATTTGCATTGATGTTTCACGGCCGAATCTGTAATCCCTTTGGAAAATAAAATATAAAGGAAGGCTCCTTTGATGGAGTTTCCAGGTGTTGTGCTAAAGCTAAGCTTAGATACACACCTCTATTGGACACAAATAATCAATTCATTTTTCTATCTAACTCTAAGACAGAAAACATACATATTTCAAAAGAGTCTGACAGAGTGAGAGGGACATGAGATATATGCAGTAGAATACATTGTAAAAAGAACAGATGTATTTTTCATTTGTCAGAAATATAATAATCTCTAATTATCGTTCATGAGCTGAATTCCTCTAAAGCACCTGCTCGATTTCTTGCATTCCTTCAAAAAACAGGTCAAGTTTCTGTTCCTTTCCGGTATATTCCTCTAACCATTACTAATTTCCGTGTTCCTGTAGTTACCTCGGTCATCTCCACCCTGTTGGCCAGCATCTCCTGCAGAGCGCGCACCGACAGGGACTGCACCAGGACGAAGCTGCAGATGGCCAGGTCCGGGGGCACATTCTGGACCAAACAAGGGTACATACATGAAGGACAGACGAGTGAAAATCACAGGTTCATTCTTTGGTTCATCCCAAGTGTGTCACCTCCAGGGCTCAATTTTGTAGGGGAACCAAATTATGGAATGGCTTTTCCCAGCTGACAAAACTCTGTTCCTCTATAGAGAGGCGAAGTCCCGGCCATCAACTTCCGCCCCATGGGACCTTATTTCGGAAAAATTATGTATTGAAGTCAATGGGGAGAGAAAGATTATCTTTCGATCGCGTTTGAATTGTGCTACGAATTTCACATATGATGTTTGTCAATCTTAAAAAGAAATGTCCATGTTAAAAAAGTCAGTTTGTCGTAAAACTGTTGAAATATAAGACTATGAAAAATAAGCAACTAGAAAGACTACAAATCCCAGAATCCCGGTCCTGCATGCTGGCTCTTACGGAACCGACTAACTCCCCTTGTGTGTATGTACAGCTCTCAACGTGCCCAGACTTGTAGTGATTTTCACCTCTTTTACTACTTTCCGCCTCATTCTGAAAGAAAGAGGTGAAATGTGCCAACGTGACAGCCGTATTGGTGTGTGGTGCGATATGGGAGATGTAGTTCATTGAGCATTTCACACAAAAAAAAAAGTGTTACTTCACAGTTTCACGACACATTTTATTTTTTTTGACTTGCAAAATGATCTTTTAAATTGACAAACATCATATGTGTAATTCGGGATCGAAAGATAATCTTTCTCTCGCTCTTGACTTCAATACATAATTTTTCCGAAATAAGGTCCCGTGGAGGTCCACTGGAAAGGGAAGGACTTCGCCTCTCTATAAAATGTTTCAAAAAACTACAAAAAAAAACGGTTTGTAAACAAATTTGTCCTATGTATTTCATATTGAAGCATCAATTAAAAACTTTTGTTGTTGTATTGTCTGTTTTGTTTCACTTATAATGACGTTACTATTGCTTAGGAGTCAATGCAAGTGTATAAACCAAAATCCCCCCCGTAGAACATATACTCATACACTTTTCAAAATCACATTTCCTTTCTTTCTTAACATTTCTTTGTTATTTCTTTTTTGTTTTTGATATATGTTGACTATTAGTTTGCTATCATCATTTCATTTCATTTTTGTATATTCATCTTTTCTTCTCTAAACTCTCTCTAATATTGAGAGTTCCAACAGTGTCTAGGTGGAGGCTTCAGATAACCCTAACCCAATCTGCCTCAGTTATCTGTTGTGCTAAATTGTCCCTGCGTCTCACCTGAGCATTGGACGTGGTTTCCAGGAAGCAGAGGCGGTTCCCGAAGCCCTCGCAGGACAGACACAGCTTCACCTGCTGATCCTTCATGATGGAGGCCGTGCACTGCAGCACCACCTGGTCCTCCTGCAGCCCCAACACAAACACACACCTTTACACACCAGCCTTTCACTGTTAGGACACGTTATTTTATGACCTGTTACTGATTTCAACCACACACTTATTTCCCTTTGCTTTTTGCTGCTCTCATTCCTGCCACGCTTGCTTTTTATATTTCCGTACACATTGTTTTATTGCACTTTTTGAGTAAAACTGGCTTGGTTTGGCATTTGGTGCAGGCATTAAAATAAGTCCTTGCTGTACAGTACACTTAAAAAAAAGTAATCAATTAAAACACATGATATTATCCCATTTACTATAATCCATCAATCATTTGTATGACTGCTTACGGTTTTGCACTGTGGTGAATTTTTAAATATATTTTAGAAGAACCTGATGCTGGATTACACAAATAATTCACGTCTCAAGTGTCTGCTAATTGATGTGCATATATTAAATGAGAAATTAAAAACAATAGGTGGTAGTGTGGTCAAGATACTGGTATAAAATTAAAAAAAACATGACACGCTAACTTGTGGCTAAGGAGGCCGAATAACATTTCAAAGTTTGAAACGTTATTAACTAGCAGGGCTGTATTCACAGGGGTCCCTTGACATTTTGACGCAAGAAACCTGATGGAAAACATCTATGGACAGTCTCCCCTTTACATACATGACCACTTTATGCCCAGGGTTCAGAGGGTTACTAAAAATATGTTCTTTGTTACGATAGCTAGTTAACTGTAAAACAACAGAACAAGGTAACCTTAGTAAAGAAGAAACCAAGATGTTTAGTATCAAAAATGTGTCATTTTAAATTATAGGATAGTCCTAAAAATGTTTAGTTTCCAAATGCTGTTTTAGTTTAACGTAGTATTTTTGTTTAATAAATCAGGTTTCCACCTTATGCATTAAAAAAATATATATTTAAAATTAAGAAAAATGTAAGTAGGTCTAATTATAATATATTGATCTGTATTTTAAGGTGTATTGTAACATTGTAATCCTGCTAGTAATCCTCATTTTAAAAAAAGCATACCACTAATCTGATCTTTTTTGTATGTAACTATAAGAGAATACAGTTACTTTTTCTTTTGTATCATGATAATGTAATCCGTTACTCCCCAAGTCTGTTTATGACCGTCAAAGACAGTTGGGGGCAACTTTGAGCAGTTTGTTGCATGTATTACAAATGTAGTACTCTTTCTGGTTACTCATATGGTATATTTAAATATTATTGTGTACTTCCTTAACGGTCTTGGAATTGTATATTGGATATGACTGGAAAGCTGAAACTCTAGTGGATTTATTAAGCCAAATGTATTAGGATGTTATTCCCCATAGTAGGCCTTTCACTGGAGTGAGAACATGTTCTTTCACATGGCCTCACTGTACAACAACCTTCAGATAGCTTTCCTATGTACAGTATATTGACAATATGGGAGTATCTAAGCAGATTCCAAAACAGAAACACTTTGCAATTAATACAAAAAGTTCTTCTCAGTTGGGGTTCCCACAATAGATACACACAACTCACATCCTCAAACCGAATGCTAACGGACAGTAATGTGTTGCTCCTCGTCAAAGCCAGGACCCTCCGGGGACCGGTGAAAATACAGCAATAAACACCCCCCCTGTGGAACCGAGACCTGACACTCAACATTCCCAGCTGTTCATTCTCCTCAGTCACTACCCAAGTGGATCCATCACTGAACCTGAAGACTTTTCCTCTCTACGGTTCGGGACATGTTCCTGACGGTTCACCGTTCTCACCGCGAATGGATCACTCTATCTTCTCGATTTCGACCTGCCCGCTGTCCGGCCATGGCGCCGATGACTTTTCGTGCCGTGGCCAGCGCAGGAGGGTGCATTTCTATGTTTGCGGCAGAAAAAGTGAAGTGAAGCAGATCAGTGAGCTTGTAAATCCTCTCTTAAACCCAAAGACCTCTAGGGTTTCTTTGGCGAAATAAAGTGTGCCCTCTTCCTTTGGCAGGGGTATCATATTTCTCCTCTCAGCCTTGAAATGTCTCCTCTGGTCTGTCCTCATGTTCCCTGCTTTGCACCGTGGAAAATGGAGCATTGTGTCCTCTCTCCTTCACTGCAGACTCTACTTGCAAAAGAAACATGACTTTTGAGAGAAATCAGTACAGGGGTATTGTGCAAAAGAGAGATCAAGCTCTCAAATGTGTTACAAGTAAGTGGTGGAATGTATTTCCCACCTTCTTTGTATGGCAACAATACCTACCACTCACACAACTTCACTGCTTTTACTGGCTGTATGCACTACGACAACACAAATAGTTGTTCATTAGGACAGAACATCAGTCTTTCTGAGACCAGGGATCGCTTCAGAGAAGTTGAAAGGTCGTAAAAAAACCTGAGCAGTCCAGCGCTGAGCCAGAAGGGTATAATGGGCTAAAGTGGACATGTTTTGAGGACAGTGCCTCTGACTGCAGTCCCAGTTAAGGAGATAGGTCTGAGCGTGGGTGTCTAAAAGCAGACCGAAGTACCCGAGTGACTCATTGCTCTGACACAAGATGTGCGATCGGATGACAGTCGTAGACGATACTGCACCAATGATTATACAGCAGTCCTCCCAGTGGCTCACATCTTTATCTACAGACACAGCCTCACATGGCAGACTCCCTTCAATCACTCTTCATCTTAAGGCAGGATCAAAAAGCCAAAGGGGCCAGAAAGAGGGCCGTGAGAGATCAGGGTTCAAGTGCAGACACAGTCTCTTGTTCTTAATGTTGCGAAAAAAATATTTGTGTATTAATCTCACATTAAATAGTTAATGGACGACTGTGGCTCAGGGGGGAAACAGTCCTCTACCAATCATAGAGACAGGGCTTCAATACCCAATGCCTGCAGACAACATAGTGTCCTTTTGTAAGATACTTAAACCAAAATTGAGGCACGTAATCTATGGTAGTGAAGTGTATGTAAGTCGCTTTGGATAAAAGTATCAGCTAAATGACATGAAAAGTAATCAAATCAATGTATCATATATACAAATCATTTGGTACACATGTTCTTGAAAGTGCAGTTAAGACATTTGTAATTTGGAGGTATATTAAATGGTAGCAAATGGCAAATCTTCAAGGTAAGTGACTGTGGAAAAGTAAATGGGAAGCCATCAATATAATACAATTTATTTCTTTTATGGGTCTGGGGAGTGGATAGAATATTATTTTGTCAGAAACGTTATCTACTATTAGTCCTGTAATTCTTGTTAGTTTGTGTGTGTTCAACTTTTAATTGAAAACATTTGAGTTGAAGTCAAGAACTGTTGACAATATAGTCTTTATTAGTCATCAGATTATTGAACATCTCTAGTCTAACCAATAAATCAGATGGTTCCTTTCTCCTGAGCCCTATAGATCCTCCCAACTGTGCTCATTGTACGCTCAGTATAAAACACATCCAAAACAATTTGATAAATAACGTTTTATTTTTCAAACTAAATATTAGACAATTTTACCAATATTGCATGTTGCTTACACGTCACAGTCTTTTCATGTTGTACAAAGATATTAATTCATGGTTTTAGTTTTTGAAGTAAACACTGCTTTGGATTTAGTACAACAAATTATTATTAAGTAAAAATAGAAAGAAACCAACCCATCATTCCGAAAATTGAATCTGAAACTTGGTGAATATTATATAGATAAACCAGTCAAGTACGATATCAAGCACAAGACTGACTATGAGAGTCTGGTTACTCTCCACCGTGTGTGTATCAGATGAAGACACTAGCTAGATATGTTAAAGTACTATGAAATTATCTGGTCATTCTGACCCCGAAATATAATAGTTTTCTGTCATGTGCATCAGCAACTACAGAGCTGTGTCCTACCACCAGTCACTGTGGGAATCTCTTCTAATAACGTCATGTGAAAAGCTGATTTCAGAGCACACAAACCCTGGGGCTTAACTCACCCTGATATTAATAGATACAGTCTGAACTCAGTGCACCTGACCATATCTCCTGATTATCTGTTAATCTCACATGACTGTATCTGAGCAAACACAGGTAGGCTGTATTAAGTGAAAGCGACAAAGTGAAAGTTATCACCCCCCTGACCTCGTGATATTAAACCTGGGCCATGGGCAAAGACAAGTGCATGCCAAACATCTGATGGGGGGTGTAGGCTTACAGCCCACCCATGTTTGGACTTGGAGGCCGAAGCATCTGGGCTAAGTGGAGGTGTGGGGTCAGAGGGAGAGTTAGAGACAATGAGATGTATACATTGGATGACATACAAACATACACACACACTAGTGTGCGTGAATTGAGGTGTGTAATGCAGCGGAGCTTTACAGCCAGAAGCACAAATCGCGCCTGAAAGCAGACACCTTTGTGTATTCTCCGAGGGCCTTCTGCCGGTACACATGCAGACAGAGGGTAGCCAGGGTTCCCCAGACAGGCAGGCACACTGCCCGCCCCCTGAACAAGAAGGGACCAAGCAAAACAGATGCAAAATGGTGAGAAATATCTGCTTTCTCTTTTCTGCTAATCTAAGAGGAAGCACAGGATGGGCAACGAGGTGAGGTTAGACAACTGTGAACATAGCTTAAGTTCATGATGGGGGGCAGATCATGTGTTGGACCCTGTGTCCACATAGCGCGTTTTTTTGGCAGAAAGACGCTGATAGGGCACTTAGGATAGTCTCCACCCGGCATTTTCTGTTTGTTTCTACGACCACGATATCTCATCAACATATTACCCCTTTTATAAGACAGACTGGCCTTGCCCCTTGACCGGAAGGTGCTTGCTTTCACACTTTGTATGATTGGGTTTCACTGCTCAGCCGTAAAGCACAGAAGACAATCTGTGTATGGCGATGTATAACAATCACCAGCAGCAACATTTAGTTTCCTCTTGGCCGATCTGCTCAAAGAAATACGTTTTTAGCGGAGAGACACTATCAAAAACAAGCTTCTCCTCAAATGTCTTTTCTGAAAAGTTTCAATATTTTCATCTTCAAGCGTTAGGAGCAGCTGCACAAAGAAGTGCGGCACGCTCGTAAAAAAGATCTTGGTTGCTTTTTTTTTTAAGGAGTCACCTTGTGCTTACTTTTCATTGGAAACAATGTTGGCTCCCAGAAAAGACGCTAAGTGGACACAGGTCCATCAATCGTTTCATGTGAACATTGGCACTGGTGCTGTGTTAAAAACGTATATTTCCTTATTATTCCTGATTTTTTCGAATGCTTGTTAATACAACAAAGATTTTTTGAATATATCAGCAGCCTTTCTCTTTGTCTCCAAAGGAAGGCAAAGTGCTACATGACCTGTGACTAGTTGACACAAACCTAAAACAACTCTTAATCTGTTGGTTATATGAGAATTGGCTACTTTTATTAGTATGTTTGTTCTGATATTTTTGACATTTCACAATCTTTTATATAGTTACATATGGACAGAATCCCATCTCATATCTAACAAATCAAACTTTTTTCGACAACCAATCAAATTCATGTTTCTTTGTTTTGTTTGCAAAAAATTCACAGGGTAGTTAATCTAAGTTGATGACTTGTTTGTCTATAATGGTTCACTTCTTCAGGCGATCACAACAGCATTAGGAAATCAACAAAGAGTCACATATGTGCTACCCAATCGAGTCGATCCCCTCAAATGAATAACATATGCCCTTTATGGCCTGATGCTCTGAACACAGAGTGCTGATCAGGCCCGGTCCTACGGGGGTGCATAAGGGCTCAGTTGAGTCGTGAAGAAGAAGAAGAAGAAGAAGAAGAAGAAGAAGAAGAAGAAGAAGAAGAAGAAGAAGAAGAAGAAGAAGAAGAAGAAGAAGAAGAAGAAGAAGAAGAAGATAATGAAGACCAGAAGCACGACTAATCATCCACCATACCATACCAACGCCTAACGCCTACTCCTCCGACTCGCCCTCCCGCTAAACTCCTACTAGCAGCCTCCGCCTCCTCCGAAGACGACTACGAGAAGAAGAAGAGAATATAGATTAAATAAAATAAATTGTAAATGTGGTTAAATAACATTGTCTGCTGCATTTATTTGGTCAATTTAAACGGTAAGTAACGTTATTATGTCAGGTGTGTGTGACCTGTGCCGCTGCGCGTTGCCGTGTTCGTCATCTGCAAGGTGCTTACACAGCAGTCAATGATGGACATCAGAAAATGGTTTAAACAACCAGCCTTATCGCCAGCAGTAACACTGCATCT
Source organism: Harpagifer antarcticus (assembly GCA_902827135.1). Lineage (NCBI taxonomy): Eukaryota > Metazoa > Chordata > Actinopteri > Perciformes > Harpagiferidae > Harpagifer > Harpagifer antarcticus. Next base: position 304,899 of record CADEHL010001130.1, read on the forward strand.
ACTGCAGGTAATAACAGTTCAGATCATGGGGACATTACGTTACCCGCGGCCACTGTCGTGGACACTAACGTCCTCCCGCCCGACTCGCCGGCTTTGCCCGCCGTGCCCACAGAGGCGGAGCAGCCGCAGCCGTCTTCGTTGCCCCAAACACCGCCACCCCTCGGCGGCCCGCATGTGCCAGAGGACCTCGGCAAAACAGAGCCTGCCCAGGTATATTTAAAAAAGTACCCAACTCGCCTGAACTGCTGTCTATAGTGTGTATTGACTTTGACCGTTTAGTCATTGTTGGTGATTTTAACATCCATGTTGACAACCCTCAGGACAGAGGGGCAAAATAACTGTTTTGTGTTCTTGATAGCCATGGACTGACTCAGCATGTGACGGAGCCCACGCACAATAAGGGGCACACTCTGGACTTAATTATCTCAAAGGGTCTGAATATCTCTAAGGTTGTGGTGACTGATGTTGCGCTCTCTGATCATTCCTGTGTTTTCTTTGAGAGCTCTATTTCTGTTCACAAAAATGTTCAAAAAGAGGTAACCACAAAGCGATATTTAACTGAAAATACTAGGGAAATGTTTACTCAGAATTTTTCTTCCAGACTTGCCCCTGCTAACATCTCAGTAAATGAGCTAGTAGATCATTTTAATTCAAAAATTAAAAATATTATAGATGCCATTGCTCCAACTAAGGTAAAGGAAGTGTCTGGCAAGAAAATATCTCCATGGAGAAAGGCCATGACCGTGAAAACAGAAAAAAGAGAGTGTCGAAAAGCTGAACGTAGGTGGCGAAAAACAAATCTCCAGGTTCACTTTGAAATCTATAAAGAGAGACTTGGCCTTTATAATTTGGAATTGAAAAACGCACGACAATCGTTCTTCTCTGACATTATTACCAAAAACAAAAACAACGCACTTGCCTTGTTTGCTAGCGTCGACAGACTAACTAACCCCCCAGTGTCAGTAGCCTCTGAATTTCTATCCACCAGGGCGTGCAATGATTTTGCCTCCTTTTTCACTGACAAAATTCAGAAAATCAGACAAGCAGTCAGTGCCTCTGCATCAGGAACAGCAAATGTGTTGTCTCTGCGTCCCCTTAACATCAATTCAAACACCATGACACAATTCCATCAGATTAATGATAAAAACCTAGAGGACATTATACAACTTCTGAAATCCTCCTCATGCTGCCTTGATATTATTCCAACGGGATTTTTTAAATATGTTTTGCCTTGCATGGCCTCAGATCTACTTCATATAGTAAACAAATCTCTTCACTCAGGTATTTTTCCACAGGCTCTGAAAACTGCAGTCATTAAACCGCTCTTAAAAAAGAATAATCTAGATGCTTCAGTAATGAACAATTATAGGCCCATATCAAACCTCCCATTTCTAGGTAAAATCATTGAAAAAGTTGTTTTTCAACAGTTGAGTAATTTTTTGCATTTAAATGACTGTTTCGATGTGTTCCAGTCAGGCTTTCGTCCAAACCACAGCACTGAGACTGCTCTTGTAAAGGTCTTTAATGACATCCACTTAAACACAGACAGGGGCAGAACTTCAGTGTTAGTATTATTAGATCTCAGTGCTGCGTTTGACACTGTTGACCACAGCATATTACTAGACCGACTGGAAAACTGGGTGGGACTTTCGGAAACAGTCCTAAATTGGTTTGAATCCTACTTAAAGGACAGAAACAACTTTGTTTCTATTGGTAAATACACATCTGAGTTGACAAATATGACATGTGGGGTTCCTCAAGGCTCCATCTTGGGGCCTCTTCTCTTTAACATCTACATGCTACCACTGGCTCAGATAATGAAAAACAACAAAATAAGTTACCATAGCTATGCAGATGACACACAAATGTATGTAACAGTTTCAACAGGAGACTATGCTCCAATTCAAACACTGAGTAAGTGCATTGAACAAATCAATGACTGGATGTGTCAGAACTTTCTCCAATTAAACAAAGACAAAACTGAGGTAATGGTTTTTGGAGCCAAGGCAGAACGTATAAAAGTTAGCGCTGAGCTTCAGTCTGCAATGTTCAAAACAACAGATAAAGCCAGAAATCTAGGTGTAGTCATGGACTCTGACCTGAGTTTCAACAGCCACATTAAAACAGTTACTAAATCAGCCTACTATCATCTAAAGAACATATCTAGGATTAAAAGACTAATGTCGCAGCAGGATTTGTAAAAACTTGTCCATGCTTTTATCTTCAGTAGACTCGACTACTGCAATGGTGTCTTCACAGGTCTCACTAAAAAATCTATTAGGAAGCTGCAGCTGATTCAGAACGCTGCTGCTCGAGTCCTCACTAACACTAAGAAAGTGGATCACATCACTCCTGTTCTGAAGCCTTCACACTGGCTTCCTGTGTGTCAAAGAATAGATTTCAAAATACTGCTGCTGGTTTATAAAGCTTTGAATGGTTTAGGCCCAAAATACATTTCTGATCTACTGCTAAATTATGAACCATCCAGATCGCTCAGGTCTTCAGGGACTGGTCAGCTTTCTGTCCCCAGAGTCAGAACTAAACATGGTAAAGCAGCGTTCAGTTATTATGCTCCAAATATCTGGAACAAACTCCCAGAAACCTGCAGGTCCGCTGCAACTCTGACTACTTTTAAATCCAGGCTGAAGACTTTTCTTTTTGTCGCTGCTTTTAATTGAACTATTCATATCTTAGACTGCACTGTAACTTTTATCCATGTATTTTTTCTTTTAATGTTTATCCATGTATTTCTTCTTTTAATGTTTATTTTATTAGATTTTCTTTTAAATGCCATTTTCTTAGTGTCTTTCATTTTTTGTAAAGCACTTTGAATTGCCTTGTGTTGAAAAGTGCTATATAAATAAACTTGCCTTGCCTTGCCTTGTACAGTGGGGTAAGGCGCTCATTTTGCAGGTCATGGTTTCAAAACAGAGATTGGCTGGAATATTCCTGTAAAAAAGATGCCATCTTCTGCTATGCATGTAGACATTTCGGTCTTAAAAGGGGAGTGATTTGTAAAATATCCATAAAGAAAAAGTTAATCTGTTTACAGTTGTTTCATTTGGGTGTTGAGATGTATCCATAGATCTCTTCATTTTGCTCTCAAACTGCACCAGATTGATGCTTTTAACTTCAATATTTAAAAAAAAATCTTCCCGGGGGAGCATGACCCCCTAGGACCCCCCTAGAGGGTGTTAGGTACACTCCCCACTTGTAAAAATAGCACTTTACCACTGCACCCTCTCTAATCTCAGATTAACCCTGAGTCATTTTGTTCTGGAACCGGGCCTGGTGCTGATACAGGCCACCTCGGGACATTGATTGAAACTCTGCAGACATTAAAAAAAAAGAGTGAGGGACAGCAAATTGCAAAGTGAGTAGGTGGAGGCAAGGAACGGTTCAATAACGCAGAGGGGTTTCCCTTCAGAAAGAAGAAGACAAACAGTTGCATTTGCAGGAAGCCTGCATCACTAACTGCAGTCTGCAAGCTGTGGAACCCCCTCCCTATCTATTCATATATACTGTACCCACATAAGCATATTCCAACATTCAACTTTACGCATATTTTGATGTTAAGATGTCCTTTCCAAATTAGGTAGGTCTCCAGAACGCTCTCCAACAATTACTTTCACAATTATTGTATTAACAATTGTTGTTTATACTCTACTTGCTCCAAAAAAGAATTCAGCCCATCTTCCTATGTTCTCCGTGAGCCTTATTGTGTGTCTTTCTTGAGGCTTATATGTCTTTTATCAGCATTTTCTTCAGGTGAGATTGTTTTCCTGCTCCTAAAGAAACTTCCACCTGACACTGTATATTGAGGGTAATGGGTTTGTGCTGTCTGAGGATACGAAAAAGGCCCCCTGTGTGAATATAAGGGTCTATGTGGCCGTTGGTTTAGGTTACATAGACTACACATCATCTGTTGCATATCACCTCTAAAATAGCCCAAACTGCCAGATACAGATACAGATTTAGCACTGCACAAATCATGAGAAAGGAACTATTCCGTGCAACCTGTACCCGGAGTCCTGCACTGAGATGTATGAGGTGCATTTATATTTTCTGTCAATAGGTAGGGAAACAACTCAACCCAAGTAGAGAAATATCTTGCCGTCTTTTCTCTCTCCCATCTACTTGTTTTATGAAAGTGGTCATGCCCAAATGTGGCATAGATCTAAAACTCATAAGCAACTTGTTAATTGTTCTTGGCTCTGAAGATACCCAACCCTGCAGTCTGTTAAACATACCTCTGTAATGATACATGGGCAAAAAAGATTTGGGAGACGGTAATAGACACCTTAGCATTACAAGCATTAGCTAGCATTAGCATCATGTTCAGTTTAAAAAAGCTATCTATCTATGGCTTCTTTCCCTCTGCTTTGGCATCACATACAACAGGTTTAACTCATTTCTGCTTGATTACTGTGTAAACAAGGAAGTCAGCTGGGAATTGTAACACATTTTTGTAGTGGCCAAACGGTATACTACAACTTCACTCCTTCATACTATGCTTTTAGCGTATTTTATAACCTAAAGATTTCAATCAGGGCTATAAAAGTGTTCATACTGGGTAGTAGATTTGAATTTGTAGTACTGCCATTGGGCCATTACGAAAAAAATGCTTCAATCTCGGGAGCACTTCCTGTGGGCTTGGCCAATAGCAGCAGTGACAGAGCGGATTGGAGGCGGGGCTTAACGGAAACACGTGTGCATGCTCTACGAGCCCAAACCTCCTGAATAATCTAGTTGTTTTTATTCTGTGGAATCAGGCCAATATGGCTTTATGCGCTACTGAGAAACTTTCATAGGAATGAACGGTGCCCTGCCTCCAACACTGTATCCAGTATTCTTTATCCATGTTGAAAGGGTTTAACTACATTTCTAAAGACTATTTATGAAATGTATGCTGCTCCCAGCTTCAAAGTGCTTATTTGTGCAGCTGCAACACTACAGCAACACGACACAGGGACACCAAACAACAAAACCAATCGTTTTTCCATTTTTAAATAAATTAGGAAATGTTTAACACTGCTGCAGAACTAATTACAGCCCTATGAGTGTTTATGTGCATGTGTTATATTTGGTGTAAAGTGGTATGGATGACTTGGTTATGCAGATTAGTTATGAAGAGATAAGTATAGGTAGTTGAGACAAAAATGTTTGCGATGCATTGAATCTTTGCCGATTAATGTTTCAAAAGCACTCAGTCAACAACATTTTCCCACAATTTCTCTGCTCTTGTCTCTTTCCTTCTCATTCCACATGATATCCCTTTATGTACTGTACTGTGTTTCTCTCTTTTTATTCCATTGCAGTCCTCTTTCTCTCTACTTTTCCATTACTGCTGCCACTCCCATTACTGCTGCCAGGGGCCTTCCCCCTCGGCTCCTCTCCTATTTTAGGTGTCTGCACCTGTCACTATCACATTCCCTCCTTCTGCTGACCAGCAGATACTTCAAGGTTTCACTTGGAGATACTTAGAAGCACACTGCAACTTGGAGAAAGTGCAACACTCTTTAGCTCACAGGGAGGCATCGAGCACAGGAAAACTAAGCAAAACAACCAATAACTTCCCCCAAAACAAGTTTAAAGGGGACATATCATGCTATATTTGAACAATATATTGTAGGGCCATACCTATATAAAGTTTATAAATATAGTTTTTTTTTCAAAATACCAAACAGATCCTGCATTTTAGCCATGCCTCATTTCGCTCTATTTGCTCTTTCCAGCGCTGTTTTTGCAGGGGGCTGATTCTGTGAGCTGCAGCTGACCACGCCCCCCTGCAGGAGAGGGGAGCGTGCTCTGAGATCAGCTGCTGGGCTGTCAGAAGAGGGGGAGAATAAGAGATCTCCGTCCTCCGTGTTTTATTCTTATAGAAGTAAGAAGAGAAGTAATGGGGCAGAAACCCTCCTTTTTACGCAGCGGTCCAGACATAGACATCAAACGGCGACACATATTCAGTTGCCAGTTACTTTGGCATTAGGGCAGGGATATCTAGATACTTTCCAAGGTTTGACATAATGAATTGTGCTACTTTTAAAGCAAGCAACGATGTTTTCAAATCTGTAATAAAAAAACTCCTCAAAAACGCTATCGAAGCAGTTCCTGCCGTTGCTACGTTAGTTCAAACGGTAACAACGAACTATTTTTCTTAGTGGATGCATGTCAATTTAAATCAATACATACAACTATTTTTTAAATCAATAAAATCATTTTCTAAATCCATAAAAGCATTTCAATTAATATTGGGAGTCATATCGTTACTTTGTTGAGAATGTGGCCATGTAATAAGCGGCGGGCTCCTGATCAGCCTGTCGGTGTTCTTTTCCCCATAATGATCGCGTCGCTGCACATTATCCCTTACATATGATTATATAGCAGTGACCACCAACTGGCGGCCCGCGGGCCACATCCGGCCCGCCGGACATTCTCATCCGGCCCGCAGACGGGGGTGACTGTGGCGTTGGCTTCGCCCCCCACCCATTTTTTTTTTACAAACGTCTCGTGAGTAAGGTGCAGTACCGGAGTCCAACAGAGAGGCAGCAGCTGCGGGACAGTAGACTGCGTACTGCGAAACCTTCCCTTCCTTGAAGAAGAAGAAGTGAGCCTTGTTGTGAAGAGTCTGCTTTGTGCGCTCTGCACCACAGCAGCAGCCCCTCTGCGACAGAGTCCAACAGAGAGGCAGGAGCTGCGGGACAGTAGCCTAGAAGCAGGGTTGGGTTGTAACCATAGACTGTATATATAAAGGTTGTAACGGAATATATGTAACGGCGTTACGTAATCAGAATACAAAAATCAAGTAGGCTAACTGTATTCAGCTGGCGTTACATTTGAAAAACGAGTAATCTGATTACAGTTACTTTCGTAAACCTGAAGTGAATACATTTTGGAATACTTATTGGAATTATTGGTAGAAAAGTTTCCTCACAAAATGTAATATTCATTACCGGCAGAACTGTGTGCACACTGCACAGCGCTGCAGCTTGTCTGTGAGTGAGAGAGAGATGCAGCGTCTGTGAGGCCCCACCCCCGCACGCAGATGAGAGAGAGAGAGATCTCTTTTAAAATATATTGAAAGTTAGAAACGGAGATGGTTAGATAAAATGTGCAAGATAACGTTGATGTAGCATTTCTTTATTGTCGAAATGATGACATTTATAACGGGATGAAATCAAAGTGAATGGCCTGCTGCTGCTGAATGCATGGGGCAAGTGACTGGAAACAGTTTTAAAAGTTATTATACATCGTTTCAGATAATAATAATAATAATAATAATAATAATAATAATAATGATAATTCATTCTATTTAGGAGCGCCTTTCAATGCACCCAAGGACACCTTACAATTCATAACATATTCTAAGGAAAGGTTTACAGTAGGAGAATGCAGTCCGGGTGATGTTATGTGGGGTGCCAATGAGAGGGAGCTGTCCAGAATGACACCAAGATGTTGTGTTTGAGTTCTTGATAAGCCATTAAAACAGTAAAACAAGTGTCTCCTGCTCACCAAAACATACCCATCTGTTATGGAAAAAGAAAGTATTTCAAAAGTATTCTAAAAGTAACCTGAACACGTTACTTTTTTAAGACACGTAACTGTATTCTGATTACTTTCAGAGCATGTATTCATGCCCCCCCCCCCCCCCCGCCGGCCCGCGATAGTGTCTATTGGATACATTTTGGCCCTTGGACAAATGTAGTTGGTGATCCCTGTTATATAGAGTCATTATTCATTTGTTGTAAAGCAGGAGGTGCAAACGCTTGCCTCGGGGAGGGAGAAAAAGAGCCACAGCGGAGAATAAACAGAAGGGCAACCATGGCAACCATGCAAGGGAAGTCTTCTTCGCTGCTTTTGTGGCAGACTACAGCGCCACTTACAGGCCTGGCATATGTACTACAGCGTCTCCAGCACTTTCGAGCGGCAATGGCCGGCCGTGGCCCAACCTCTCATTCCCCTGATAGGTGGAGAGTTGGCCACTAAGCGGAGCACCCCTTTTGTGACGTAGGAAAGAATTCAAATCTGGATCAGTCTGTATGTATTTTTATCAACTAACATTTGTTATAAAATGTTCTCAACTTGAATTGACTGCATGTATTTGAAAAGTGGGTTTATTAACACATGAATACTTCTTTGTAATATCTGTTTACACATATATTTAAGAAGTACAATATAAGAAAAGCAAACATTTCAGGTTTGGGCCATATTCCATTATACGTTTAGAATTTGCTGAGTGATCCTCAATATCTTGGTATCTTCTTTTTCTAAGGCAGGGGTCTGCAACCTTTTTGACCAAAAGAGTTATTTTGCCCCCTTTTCCAACAATTTGTTTTGTCTGGAGCTGCAAAACATATTTGATAGCTTATAAAGTTGTATTTATTGTCATATCATTACAGTTAAACACAGCACTTGGGGAGTCCTCTGCACATTTGAAGGAAAAAGAATACAATTAAAATGGACCACTTTGAAATAAATAAAACATATAGCTGCACCCTAAAAAGAGTTAACTGATTGAATTATGACTGAAGATCGTCAGCTGTCTTCCTCTTCCGTGTTGTTCCTCGATACGTAAAGGTACTCTAACCACGCAGAATTAAACCCTCTGTGTTCCTCCGAATACTTTGATTTTATTTCCTTCTTATTTTGTCTAAACTCAAGGGAGCCAGAGCAGAGGGCTTAAAGAGCCGCATGTGGCTCGAGAGCCGTGGGTTGCCGACCCCTGTTCTAAGGTCACATTGTTCTGTTGTCTTCATAACACTTTAGTAGAAAAACATCATACTAGGGCTGCTCAATTAATCGTATTTTAATCGCAATTACGAGTTTGGCTTGCAAAGATTATGAAAACAATATTTTTATTTTTTTATTTTATTGGTTTTTCAGTTGAATTATACTTAACGTTCAGGGTAATCAACTGTTAAAAAACATACTGTTTTTCAAGTAAATGGATAATCGTTTTTAATAATCGTGATATGAATTATTGACCCAAATAATCGAGATTATGATTTTTGCCATAATCGAGCAGCCCTACATCCGATTGATATTGCCTTTCTCTTGCATTTATTTACCTTGAATTCAAGGTAAGACAAAGTAACGGAAAGTATACAGGTTAGAGTACTTCTATATTTTGATCATCAGATTAGGTAACTGAATAAACTTTTTTTTTTACAGGTAACGAGTAATTGCAACTGAACACATTTTTAAAGTAACCCTCCCAACACTGGTTGTTCGATTTTCACTCACAACTAAGCTTGTCTCTGCTATTCATTCACAAATCAATCTTGAGGAAACACTGACAATGCATTTCATTGACACATATTGTTTTGACAGCCCACACACACACAGACACACACACACAGACACACACACACACACACAGACACACAGGCTTCACTCCCCTCCGGCTCAGTTAAACTGCTACAAAGTACCGCACATCAAACAGTCTCTGCTCTCTGAAAGACGATAAATCTGGCCGACAGCAGTAATTCAGAGGAAATGAATAAATGATTTCCGCTGGCCCGAATCCAAGATCTATTCTTCTAAAAAAAGTAATTTTGCCTTTAGAATAAGCAAAGCACTTTCCTGAGCAGCAGGAGTTTAAAACACAGACGTGTAATGAAAAATGTGCATATACCAGATGTGATTTATTGAGTAAGACAAGTACAGCATACTAGCCTGGAAAAAAGATTTAAAAACACCCAGATATATCCCAGCATGCATCCCACTATAAACGATCCACCAACTTGCATTCAATCTGAACCTTAAACTTGAATATCATTGGACCTTCAAGTTCACAAAGCACACAATCTAGTTTTAATGGTTTCATCTCGACTTTGCCCAAACTTAATGAGAACATATTGTGCGATTTCTGCAGACAGCTTCCATTCCAATCCAAATGACTGCACCATGGATCCAGAACATTTTCCTCCCTGCCAACATTTTGTTTACAAACACACCTTCTGGAAGACATCCGACATAGCATTGTCAGTGAGAAACGATGAAGTAAACATCGGTCGTGTGGACTTGTTTAGCTAGAATCACTTTTGCATTTAGTCAAAATCACATCAAGTAAAAGCATGCTGCTGTTTGCTGCTTTTTAAACATTTATGAATACAGTATGAAACCTTATTAGATATTCTTGAAATGGAATGATCCACATTGTGTTTGACAGAGTTATATTATGGTTATGATTACTCAATTAAAGAAACAGTATGCTAATTGCCTTACACAACATTAAAGGTGAACAGACTTCATGTTTAACTTAAAGGTCCCATGTCATGGCCATTTCTACTGATCATAATTCCATTGTTGAGGTCGACTAGAATAGATTTAAATTGTTCAATGTTCCAAACTCACATTGGTTTCTCATACAGCATCTCTGTATAGTATGTGTATTCACGCTCTGTCCTAAATGGCTTGTTGGAGCTCCTGCCCCCCCCCCCCCCCTCCCTGTGAGCCCACTGTGCTCTGACGAGTCCACCACCGTTACAGCGGAACATCAGTGATTATGTGTTACAATGGCGTTTGTTAGCAACCAGGAAATGACACCATGACAAACAGATGAGAATGCTGCGTGGGGTCTGGGTGCCGTGTTGGCGGGACGTTGCGCGGCTCGCTGCTGTGAGGACCGTCGTGGGGTTTGCGAGACAGCGAGACACGGCGAAACTCAGCCTGAACTCAGCCTGAGCACCATGGATGCGGGAAGGGGGGTGCAGCACCCCCATCTGCGAGGCTCCACTAGCACCCACCCCCCAGCGCGTCACAGTTTCGCCGCTCAGAGTGTGTGTGTGTGCGTGCGTGCGTGCGTGCGTGTGTGTGTGTGTGTGTGTGTGTGAGGAGCTCCGCAGAATGGTCCATTTGGATTCCAGGAAGAAAACAATGGGAAAAGAGAAATCCCCAACGAGGCGTTCTGGGGCAGCAGACAGGTCTTCTCTGTGTTAGAGTTTTACTCGCTACAGGGTGGACTTTGAGGGTGTGTGACTCTGCAGACCGGTTACATGCAGAAAAAGCTACATAACACAAGGGGACGGGTAATAACCAGAAAAGCATGACATGGGACCTTTAAGTCCTAGCGCCAAATGTAGTTTGACAGCCTAATTTTCCTTTAAACTATACACTGTCAACTATATCATCTTCCTCTCTTGTCCATGTTGGAACTAAGCCTTGTCGCACACACACACACACACACACTACATCAGTGAGCTACAGCAGCAGCAGATGATGGACGAGGGGAAGGAGGTGTGGAGGGCTGGAGTAAAACAGGGCTTTAGATGTGCTGAGCCTTGGAGATGAAAATGCCAGTGGGTCATCAACACACACACACACACACACACACACACACACACACACAGCAGTTTACACAATAAACAGGTGGTGTGGTCTGCTCTCAGAGACATAAACACAGAGCGGGGGGGGATTCCTGCAGAAGCTAAGTGACACAACTCAGTCTCAGTGCGTGTGCGCGTGCATGCGTGCGTGCGTGTGCGTGTGTGTGTGCAGTAAATAAGTATACATAGATACAATAAAAACAATATTTATACAAACATAACTGCCTAAATAATGCTATTTAATGGACCTTAATATTCTAAACCCTATCTGAAGATTTGCAGATCAACTTCCATTTCTGGCAGCATATGGAGTTAAAAATGTTACAATAAAGATATTAAATAACCAAAGTATGCAAATATAAGATAAGATAAGATGGACCTTTATTAACCCCGGGGGGAAAGTCAGTTGAACAAGCAGCAACAGGGCGAGCGTGAAAAACAGGGCAGCACAGATTCACACAGATTAATAAAATCCAAAATAAAATCAAGAAAACTAATTAAAATAAAAATGATAATAATAATAAAAGACTATGAAATAGGAGATGAGTAAAAATAAGAATAAAATAACTGTCAGCATATATACATATTTGGTCATACGTACGTCATTATGAAGTACGAAATGAATAGGCTTTGGTATAAAGATGACTGAATTGGAAACAGAAAAAAATAGCGTATGTATTCTTTCTGAAATATTTAATATTATAAAACACATTTTCCCTGCGAGGAAAGGTGAATATGTTTTTACAGGGCAAAGTTGTATTTATTATTTGAATAAGATGCCATGACTGGTAATTGATCATTTTGTGTTATTCTCAAATACTTTTCTCCCTTACATTTATAAATGTATTTATGTTCCCAGTGCATGTAGTTGTACTTGAAGAAAACTCAATATACATCGCTTTCTGTCAAATCTGAAATCCTGTTCAGGGCGCCAAAAACCACCAAGGGCACATTGTACTTCGCTAAAACGGACTGAGTTGTGTTGTTTGCCCGACTTCCGTAGACTTTACTTCAATGTGAAGCGGGAACTGTATGACATTGAAATATGATAGTTTGTAACCTTGGCATATACAAAGACGTTCACCTTTCAAACAAATGCAGCCTAGTTTAAACCAGGACACCTTTTAGCCTCATAACACAGTAACGCCGTATAGTTCTGACTGAAGTTACTATGACAACCTGTCACAACAGACAGTCCCAACAATGACTTCTGTTCACGTGCAGAGACTCACTCCAACATCTACACACCACGTTTCCCGAAGGATGCTGGGAAGTAGGACACTGACTCTGGTCTCTCCCTACAGAGTGTGTACACTTATAGTGGCACACTATAAAAAGAATCTGCTGCTATAGACTGGAACTCAAACACCCGTTCAAACTGGTCTGCCTGAATAACACTGCTAAGGTGGCATCGTGAAACAGTGACAAAGCTTTTCTATACCGTCACAAAAAGAGTCACAGCGCCATTGTGTCAAATGAGGGTCACCTGACATAGACTCTCATGTTAATGCGCAGTGAGACACTTCAGCGCTGTGGCTGCTGTTGTGGGCTTTTTCACCAGACCAAGGCTATTGCAAGTGAAGCCGATCTCTTGACAGCAATGTGGGGGCTCAAGTGCTTGCATGGAGGGTTTTAGGGAGGAGTTTTGAAACTCTATAGCTGTAGTTCAACATCCACTTTGTTTGAGTGGAAGTAACCTGCTACTGTATAGCCCACCAGCTAGTGTGTATAGAGTGGTGCAGTGTTGATATGCTTAGGACGAACTAGAAGTCAGCGTCGCAAGGGCAAAAAGCAAATAGGATACAGATGCTGTGCTTATGATACTTCACATGATTTGTTGAACAGGATAATGTCCACGTATTAACACAACTTGCTGATTTTTTAACCGTAAATGCAATCACTAATCATAAGGCTATAAACCAAATACTTCCAGGGATATGGCTATCTAACAATGTTATGTCATACAACAATACGTGAACATCTTTTCATCTGGTGTTAACCACAGACCTTATTTCAGGCAACAAGATAAAAAAAGAGACAAGACACCGAAATGGCTCAAATGCTATCTAATTTCCATGTTTCAGGACTAGTGTGTGCACCACTCTATAACCAAAGATTTGGGGTATTTACTGATGTATTTTATGTTGTAGAACAAAACCCTCTTATTTCAGACAACTCATCAAAAACACATTTATAAAAACATTGACTTTGAGTTGAGGGAACTGGAAGTGGTAAAACATTAACAAAATGCCTGGTTTTAGGACTCATGCCTGTATTACTCTATACTGTACAACTATGCAAGCCACACTCAAGCACTGTGTGAGTCACAGTCACATATGAGAACAACACAATCAAACCCAGAATAGAAACGAGCAGCGCTGCTCAGTAATCTGTGTGTGTGTGTGTGTGTGTGTGTGTGTGTGTGTGTGTGTTGTGTGTGTGTGTGTGTGTGTGTGTGTGTGTGTGTGTGTGTGTGTGTGTGTGTGTGTGTGTGTGTGTGTGTGTGTGTGTGAAAACGGTCACTGGAGATGTGCTGAAGAAGACCAAAGTGCGTAACATGTTCCCCATGTGTAACACTAAAATGGATTCAGTATTTAAAGGATCATACCTCCTCTTGCTTTCCTCTTATACTATCAAATAACAATTCCATGGGGGTGAATCCAGTAAGACACTGCCTTACTAACACTCACACCTCCACAGCTTCTCATCTTGTTTGGAGGATTCCCAGCAGGGTAGAGGAACAGAAGAAAGGATAACACTAAAGGGATCACACTGAGTTCTTTTGAGCTCCTCTCTTAAAATAGGTAACACTAGGAAGACATGTATTCCTGCATACTACAATTCAAGAGTCTAGTGATTTCTGATCTTGTAAAACAGTGGAAAACTTCCTAGGAATACAAAATGCCTCTCAATATCCATGCATCTTTCTTCAATCATGAAATAAGAGAGAAGAAGAGCAGCTGACAGTGAAGTCAATGATGGGATAATGGTGCTTATTTAACCCTTAGATGCCCTTAGAGTGACTGGACCCTACACTCTTCCTTAAAGGGCACCTATCATGCAAAATGCACCTTTGTACGTCTTTTATACATGATTATGTGTCCCCGGTGTTCCAGGGAACTCGCCAAGTGTCAGAAAACACAACCCTCTCTATTTTCCTCCTTCGCCAAATCTCTAAAAAAGGGGCTGCAACGGATCTGAAAAAAATGGATCCACATTCCGACACTTTTCTACGTCACAAAGACGTACTCCGCTTATTGGTCAACTCTCCACCTATCAGGGGAATGAGCCACGGCCACGTGCATTGCCAAACCTCTCATTCGCATATAGGCTATCGGCAGGCTAAATCAACCCCAGTCACATCTGTGTTTCTGCCTGCTCTTGCTAGGATGTCTAAGCCAGTTAAACGTTGTGCTGTTGTTGGCTGCAAGACTCGGAACAGGGGACTGCATGCAATGCCATCAGTGCAAAAAGAAAATAATCTGTGGCTAGACTTCATTTTCAAGGGACATGTGCCAGAAGACCCCGGCAGATTTCTGTGTGTGTGTTCCAAACATTTTACCACGGACATGTTTATGAACTTCTCTCAAGTCCAACACGGATATGCCTCCAAACTAATGCTACACCCGGGATCAATACCAACCATCCGGGACCAGGCCAGTGAGGACACATCCAATTCTGAAGCTGTAAGTTTTTATTTAGCGGTGTTTTTCCTGATAAAGCTATCTCTAGCTTGTAGTATGTAGCATGTAGCATGTAGCTTCGCCGTATCAATGTCGCCTCAACCCCAACTAGTAATCGGTTAGGTGTTTATATGTTCTTGTAACATTTTATTTTGTACGCTCCGCAGTCTTTGCTTTGTCTTTTATTTTAATTATCAGGCATTTGCGAACATGTTCAGACTGCCGTAATGGCGATCTGTGTGAAGGCTGTAAAGCCACGCCTAGCCTAGCCGATAACACAAGTATTTATTCTCCTATGTATTAGTATTTTGTATCCTCTAAAAAATCATATTGAGTAAGTTATAATAACAAACGTAATCTTCTGGAGGTAAGTGCCGTTTTTTCCAGCGTTATGTAAAAGCTTTTGTGATTGTAGTCTGTAAGAACGATCAGATATCATCGATCTGTAAGCTAAGCTACGCTACGCTACGCTACGCTAATGAGACATGCCGTTTTTTGCAGCGTTATATGGAAAAGCTTTTGCATGTTTACTTGTTTGCGCACATGAATATAAATGGGGGTGTGTTAGGATACAACACTGTATGTATGTATGCGAGGGGACACACACCACGAGTAAAACGGAGCTAAAGCCCTGGTATGTTGTTGTTGACGACATGCATACTAATCTAAACCACTTTTTTTGTTGTGCTTTTTTTAACATTGCACAGGCTACGTGGCCAACTTGATGGACCTCATCTTCGACCAAGTCTTTGTGGACCCTGCACCATTATGAGCAACCTGACAGGGAGGAGGTCATCGCCGGGTATGCTACACGGTTCAATTTGGCTGCTGTCTGAACCCAACATAGACATTTCACGGATCAGAGGACAACGCAGGCCGGAATCACCACTCTGATCCTGATTCAAATAACCGTTGATTTTGACAATAAAGTTCCGAGTTGATATCAAATGTGTCGTGATTATTCATGTTTGGATGGGTAAAGAATATTCTGATTTCAAAAGCATAAGGTTGTGTGTGGACTTGTTGTCGTACACATGGGTGTGTTTTGCCATTGCTGTGTAGTATATAATAGTACATGTACAATGACAGAATGAAAGATTGCATAAAGCCATATACACCAGTATTTATTTCCATGAACAATATTAGCATTCGTTTTACAATTTCAGTCAAAACCAAATCCAGGATGGTCCACCACACAGGTTACAGAGTCCTCATGTTCCTGCATCCGTCTTTACACCTAGTGTGATAAACATATATTGAATGACATGTGAAAAATGTATTCTCTAAACAGACAACTTAGTGAAGCTAATGTTACGTGTGGTATCTCTATGCAGCACATGCTCCGGTTCAGAAGGCATCGTGGCGCAAGTTGCACATGTACCCCTTTAGAAAGAAGTCAATAACTGAGCTTTTAAAACACATGAAACACATAATGCTGACAACTGAGGTGTTGGAGTTATACTTTTTATCACCCTAAGTTATTGAACTTTCCAACGGTTGTTGCACGATGTTGGAAGAAAAGGACTGTAAACTATTAAACGCAATGAGGCCATTGTATATATGCTGAAAATATGAATGTCTCCCTTTATAAATATATATATATGTATCGCTGTGTTTGCGTTACAAACTCTAAGTTACAAACTGTACACATTGCATTCTTGCTAATTAGCCAAAATATGAATGGAATAAGTAGCAAGCATCGTAACAGAGTAAAAATAAATAGGGACAACAGCTTGTCAACTAACCATTCAGAAACGTCCTGCTGCAACCGAGATGTTTGCACCTCCACCAAAACCTCCGCTGCTTCAGTTTCTGGATCAAATCGATAATATGCTTGAACACATGCATTGCTCTGAGATTACATGTGTATTCCACACTCGTAATCACAGCAAGCATGGTAACGTGACTCTCGCCGGCTCTTCTGCTGGGGGTGTGGTCAGCTGCTGCTCAGAATTTTCATAGGCAGGTTTGGAATAAAGCGAAAATGAGCGAAACGAGGCATGGCTAAAAAATGATCTGTTTGGTATTTTGAAAAATAAAATGTATAAATATACCTTATATAGGTATGGTCATACACTATATCATTTAAATATAGCATGATAGGTCACCTTTAAGTGGGTCAAAAAGGACCTGTATTAGAATAATATGTGTTTTTATGCCATTGTTGTCATTTTGGTTAAGAAAAATCACTTGTATAATATTAAGTATTATATTTTGGTTCACACTAGAAATATTTTATATTTAAATTTTCACTATTTATAATTTTAGACGTTTTTTTCCTTTTTTTAAAAAAAAAACGAAATTCCATAGAAATGCATGTGGGTCATTTTTGACCCACTTATGGAAGCTTGGGGTAGTAATACAAAAACTATAATTTCTTAAAATGTATAACATTTAAATTTAAAATGTGAATGGCATGATATCCAAAACATGTTTTTTGAGGAATAGATGAATGACTTATTTCAAAAATGTTCATGAGCAAATATCTGGTGAACAGAAGATTTAAGTATCTGTTGAAACTCAGCTTTACAGATCTGTCCTCTTTCTACCATTCAATAAATCAACAAAATCCTATTCAAATCATGAACGTTTACCACAAAGATATTTAGTGGAGTCCAGCCTTAACAGGTTGCCTGTCACTAGCATTAGCTGTTTAGAAGACGCATTTTTTGGTTGGTGAGCTTCTATTGTGACAAATCATCTATAAAGTCATCATTATGTGTCAGAGACTCAGAAACACCTGCACAGACTTCTTTGGAACACAATGTATAGAGTGGCGTTTTCTCCTGGAGGCCAAGGGAAGCCAGGCTGTTTTTTCGGATTGAAGTTATAATTTTAATAAATAAATAAAAACACTTTGTTTAGTTTCGGAAATTCTTTGTTGTGTGTTGCTGCCGGCCCGTCTCTCCCCCATTCTCATTGAGTATTTTATAAAGAGTGAAACAGCGCCCCTCTAGATGTTATGGTGAAACAGTAGATTGCACTCTCTGTTGCGAGAGGAGGCCAACCGAAATTGGCTTCCCTTGGTGAAAAAAAATGGAGGGATTGACCAATCAGATGATACTCACGTCATGCCCCTGCCAACCTGTGATTGGTCAGGGCCATGCCAAGGGAAGCCAGAGGCGGCTAGCTTCCCTTGCCTCACAATCCAATGAAATCGCATCAATTTAGTGTTGCAGTGACGCGTCCTAAAACCCGGAAGTAAGCTGCGCTCGGTTTCCCTCGACAAAAAAGCAATGGGATATCTCCATAGGATTTTGGAAAATAGCTCGAAATAAGGTCAGTGGAAAACGAACCTGTTAGATAAATGCACGTTGTGTTCAGTCGGATAATATCCACATGTCTACCCTACTTTTATAATTTTCGAATCATAACTCGAATCGATAGAAGATAGATAGCGTCACTGCATCACTCTCACCGCCGTTTGAAAGTAGCAAGCAACTGAAGCAAGTGCAATTATGGAGGGTGGAGATTTGGAGTAATCAAAAATAATTGTACTAAACTTCCGCTACAGCAGCAACAACAAATACAATCTGATGACAGGCCAATGCCCAAACTGGAGCTGTGTACAGAGAGGAAAAAAGGAGCGAATCGGACGTAAAACGTCTGCTGATTTAGTTTGTGAATGAATGCTTATTAGAGTTTGGGCTGGAGAGTGCGTGCGGACCTGTCGGCTAGATAACAGGCGTGTGTAAGTCCTGCATCTGTATTATACAAATGTGTATAAAATGATACCGGGTGCTGTAATCACTCATCTGGTTACGTTATTACATTGACCACCACACCCTCGACCCAAAAGAAAGGACGTATTATTGGCTTCTCCTAATTTTTTCCCCACGCCACGCTACTGGATGTATATTTAGAATATATTTGTTGGCATTTAGAGTCAATTTTGAGCAGTTTAAAAAGAAACATTTGTTCATTTTCTAACTATTTCATTGAATTCTTATGAAATAATGTCTTGAAGGAGGTATATTGAAGTTCTGGCTGATTGGCAGATGGTGTTACTATGGATGATATCAGGTGAATATACAGAATGCCTACAGTCACTCCTCTGTGCTGCCACTCTGTGTCATCACACCTCCGAAACCCGGTGGAGAGAAACAGCTGACTCACACCATGCCTCCCATCACGGGCCTCTAATTAAAAGAGTGATAACACGGAGCGTTTGTTGAATGCAGTAATCCAAAGACTCTCACAGCTACACAAACACTTGCCTTTTTTAGCCCCGGGGATTGAACCCTGACCCCGACTGAGGTAGCATCAAAGATAAAGCCATTGAAGTACACACATAAGACATTAATAATTCACATGGAGCTGCATTGTTTTTCCTTTTGAAGTGTTGTTGAACTAAAGGACAAACCCACTGAAAGCATTCAGAGTATGTGTCCCAGTTTCTGAAGGGACGGAGACAGACCACTGTAGCTCTGCTATGCCGTCAGGTGGATGTTGGACATCAATACAATTCTCTATGCCAATGTCTGGGCTCTGTTGGCCTGGGAATAATATTTCCCACCTAGCTAGATTCAAGTGGCATGGAGGAAACATTGCAGAAATCCATAGCATTGAATTACAGATCCACAGAAATATATTTTTTTATTTTTAGAGCTTTTGTTGATGCTCATCTTTAACTCATTTTAAGGATGTTTCTCACATGATACCCCACAGAAACAAAGCCTGGCATTCATTCAGTATTGTTGCATATAGGCTTTCATTGGAATTGTATCATGTTTTAGTTAAAAACATAAAGAAAAAGGCTTTTCTAAATTGCTTCTTCCAAGCTTATGTTGTTAAAAACCAAAACAATCTGGTTTTTTATAGCCAATAAGTTTGATCTGAGTCTAAAATATCATACAATGAAACACATTAAACTTATTTTAAAGGTTATTATTGGTCTCAATAATGTAAAAAATTCATCCAAATTCAAATGGTTTAAAAATATTAGAGTTAATCAGTTCAGGTGTACTTTACTTTTATTTTAGGATTTTGTCTCTAAACCTGCTAAAAGTGTGTTATTGTCCTGTCTAAGCTGCATAAGAATAAAGTCATGCAATGTTCTGAATTTCCAGACTGCTTTATCATTTGATTATGTTGATTTACCAACTTCATCTTTACATCCACATTACTGATGATTATTTGAAACCGATTTACTGAGAGGCAAAACAAGTTACTACAGTGGACTAGTGAGAAGGGCCCATCAGTTAAAGTAAGGTACTTTGGAATATCAAACAAATATCGAAAATGCCTGAAAATCTGAGCTGTTTTTCTATGTAGAAGAATGTATTATGGCATTACTGGGTTTCTGAAAATGAGGCAAAAAGTCAATAGATATATAGTTTTTATAAAATAATTGTGGAAATATTTTGTGGAAGCATCGATAGTCAACCTTACAATATTGTCAGAATATCAATATCCATAGATTTGGTGATTTTCCTCACATCACCTGGTCATAGCTCACAGTATCTACCTCTAGTTTGAGGAAACACATGTCAGCAATTCAGCTCTTTTAGGTCACTTTTTAAGGGGTAGGGGGGGGGGGGGTCCCACTGAGTTGGCCCCAGTGAAGTGGACCCCTCTCCACTGAGTGTGTGCTGGCTGCCCCACAGAGAGCAGCTGTCCCCTGCAGCTTGTTGCTGCCTCCTCACCCCGCTCCGCAGCTCTACTTTCCTCAGATAAAAATAGCTAACGATGCTAACAGATGCACCGGCCCCTGTCTATCTATCTATCTGGGCTCACACACACACACGCACGTGCACGCGCGCACACACACAAACACACGCGCACACATGCACGCACGCACACACACCTACGCTTGAGCCCAGAATACTCTGACATAATAATAAGGTGCTTCGGGGATCAGTGCTGGAAAGATCACAATATGATAGGTTAAAGATTCCAGCGCTCGCATGAGATGATAGAGATCAATGAGAGAGAGACGGACTTATAAGCGGGTCATGGTACATTCAGGGCACTGCGAACTATATATACAGAGGCTTGGCTCGGAGAACTGCAACTACACATTTTACTGAAATATCCCATGCCAGGAAAGCACAAGTGGAGAGACTGAAGGACATGATGCTGGAAGGTCAGGTGTCAGTTTCACATCGAGGGTTCAATCATGAGTACAAATCAAATAAAACATGTCTTCTTTAAACTCCTCTCCTCCAGAGCAGTGTGTTTCCCAAACAGGAAAGTGAGCGGGACTCACCGTGCGCAGGAACTGGATCTCCTCCTCTCCCTCTCCCCCTTCTGCCATCCTTCAGCGAGGGTTATTGGCAGCTCCTCGGGAGAAAAGAGAAAATCCTTCTGTTCAGGATCTTTTTTTTATTTCCTTTTTTTTTTACGTCCCTCCCTCTCGCACTCCACGTTCTCTCCTTGCTTTCTTCCTGCTGTACCCTCCTCTCTCTCACACACACTGTCAGTGTGTGTGTGTGTGTGTGTGTGTGTGTGTGTGTGTGTGTGTGCTGGAGGACAGCGTGAGTCCTGTAGCTCTCACGGTGTTGTGAGAGAGAGTGACGGGAGGCTCTTCTCTCCTCTCGCCCTGGATCTCCCCCCCCCCCCAACCACAGATGAGTGAGGGAGGGGGGGAAGAGGGGGCAGGCACCTTGTTACACATTTACACGACTCCCATCCCACCAGTCCGCCATGTTTGTAGAAGTGGGCCACTCCTTCACACAGGGCTGACCCCCACCAACACACACACACACACACACACACACACACACATACACACACACACACACACACACACACACAGCTCCCTCTACATGTCTGAGGCTATAAAAGGAAAGTGGGGGTGAGGTCTAGTCTTTGGAGAGTGTGCAGTTAGAGCAGACACACACCTCTACTCTTCAAAGTGAATAAGTCAACTGCACTGTACAAAATGAAGCATTGGTGCGTTAACATGACATTAGCTCCAATGGGAGCTGTTTGGCAGACACACACATCTGACCTGACAGTCAGCTGATGAGGTTAATGTCATGGTCAGGTTATCCTGGTCTCTGACAGAAAACCCCCCAGGAAGTGAGTCTGGGAAATATTCATACTTTTTCAAACACTGGTACTACATCTCCAGTGTAAGTTTGTGATGTCATTTGGCCAAAAATACAATGCCTTACATTGGAAAGGAGACGTCTGTAAATCAGCGTTTCTTTTACTCTAACAACCTCACAGTACGAACATAAGAATAGACCTTATTTCGATCATTAGGTACAACAATTGCAAAATGCGCTAAAAGCCGACCAAGAGATATTTTTCGAAGACCAGTTGTGATGTACGGGAGGCGGGGCTAATATAAAACCCTTTGGGGCCAGATCCCCAGATGATCCCGGATTGTTTTAACTCCCCTGTCAGGCCATTTCTGGCACTGAGCCACTTTCATAAGAATGAACAGGGCCCCGCCTCCAATGCCACCAAATCTCATGATAGAATAAACTCATCATGAACAAATGTAAGTGTAAGAATAAGTGGAAACTTGGATCTAAAGATGCCCTATTATGCTCTTTGGTGTGTTCTCTTTCCTGTAGTGTGTTATATAGGGTTTTCTGCATGTAAATGGTCTGCAAAGGCTAAAATAAAGTTCTCTCCCACACACTCCCCCTTCCTGGCTGAAATGCCTCCATTGACTCCTTTGTTTACTTCAGTAACATAGTGACATCACTATGTAAAACTCGTACTTCTATTGGCTAGCGCTCCAATACATTTTACGAGATAGGCTAAAGGGCAGGACATCGCTAAGCGGTTGAGCAATCACAACAGAGCCGGCCAGCTAACCAATCAGAGCAGCTCTGATTTCAGACAGAGGGTGAAAACAGGTGCTGCATCACAGGCAGTATGAGAAAAATAAGGAGCTTTTTGAACATTAAAGCATGGAGACATGTCCCAGGAGAGACACTACATATGAACCCTGAAATGAGCGCAATATCTCTGCTTTAAATATTCTACGATCTGTGACATTTTCAACAACAATCCAAGCCAAAGTTAAAGATAAAAATAATACTTAGAAATCAAAGTCTGGTCATCTCCTTGATATGGAAGAGGAATAGGTCCACATGGGAAAAATGTAGTTCTGAGTACTTTTTTTGAAATTCAGAGTTTTTGTTCATAGAAATACCTATAAACACTTTAGGGAGAGAGTCCCGCAGGAGGAGAACCACACTTTCATCTCAGACTTCTGACCTTTAAGTTGGAACTGTTATGACATTAATGAAAAATTGCTAAATCATGAACAAATTGTTGCCTGATAAGATTATTCTTATTTAATCCAAAAAAATCTCAAAATGGTCTTCTGTTAGGATTGTGTGGGTGTGGTTGGATTGATTGATAGATAGTGACTATCATTACATTCAGATTCATCAAGTGTCAAACTCTTGAAAGAATCCATGAAATCACCGTTTTCCAAACACAGTCCAGCTTTACACTCACAAAGTAGGAGGTTCCTTTATAAATAAAGTGAGACAAAACACAAATAAAGGAACCTCCTACTTTGTGAGTGTGTTCATGATTCCTTTACTTTTAGATGAAATAATTAGATAAATGTTTCAGAGCCCTAAATGAAGCCCAAATACTGCTAATGTTGTTGGACAACAGCTTAGCAATAATCTAACGATCTAATGATCTGATGCGCAGAAAAGCTGCAGACCTTTATGTTAGGGTGTATTAAATACAAAATACAATTCTTGTTCATGCATTCCCTGTTTCCTCACCTGCAGCTTGGCTCTTTCAGCGCAGTGGAAGATGTTTTTCATACAGCCGGATCAATAACAGGAGGAGACATATATCAGCTTTAATTAGCTCGGAGTCTCTCACACCTTCCTTTATATTTTCAGAGTTTTTGATTCAGTGTTGGTTGGCAAATATCGTAGCTAAACAGTAATTATATCATTATTTATTTATTCATTACTACCATACTACTTGAAGGGACGGACCTGTCCTGTGTATGAATGACTGGCGTGAATCCAAAAAAGTGGAGACATTTCACCCAAAACAATTTGCACATGTTGTACTCACATGTTGTAATCACATGTAATAATCACATGTTGTAATCACATGTTATAATCACATGTTGTAATCACATGTTATAATCACATGTTGTAATCACATGTTATAATCACATGTTGTAATCACATGTTGTAATCACATGTTGTAATCACATGTAATAATCACATGTTGTAATCACATGTTATAATCACATGTTGTAATCACATGTTGTAATCACATGTTATAATCACATGTTGTAATCACATGTTGTAATCACATGTAATCACTAGGGCTGTCAAGTTAAGGCGTTAATAACGCGTTAAGGAAAAAAAAAATCAACGCCACTAATTATTTTAACGCGATTAACGCATGTGTATTTTTTGTCCTCGGCCGCCCCGTAGTTTCAGAGCGCATTGAGTTTAAAATACCATCTACAAGCTGATGCTGACAGCCCCGCTCCTGCCGCCCGCTTGTGGCAGACCACACTTCCACGCTCACCGGCAGGCACCGACTGGCTATCGGGAGGACCGGGAGGGTGTGTGTATGTGTGACGCGAGCGAGCGAGAGAGAGACCTTACGTGCATTGTTGTTGTTAGCATCTGGTGCTAGCTAGCTGCGCTAACGGATATAAGGAGCTGTTTAAATGAAAACAGAGGAGCGACATTTCGCCACAACTGCGCAGAGTACTTGACTTTATGCAGGAAGCCAGACAGTGGGACATTGTACGATAAGTCAGCACACTCAGCACGGATAGTGCGCAACATGATTGCGTCCAGGCAGCTCCCGTTCGAGCATATGCCTTGAGTTGCACATAGCTCCAACACACACACACACACACACACACACACACACACACACACACACACACACACACACACACACTCATATGTTGGTAAGAGTATTAAAAACTTGAAAAATATCCCTCTAAGGTACATTTAGAACAGATAAAAAATGTGCGATTAATTTGCGATTAATCGCGATTAACTATTTTAATCGACTGACAGCCCTAGTAATCACATGTTGTATCACATGTTGTAATCACATGTAATCACATGTTGTAATCACATGTTGTAATCACATGTAATCACATGTTGTAATCACATGTTGTAATCACAACCTGGTCCTGGTCCCTTTGCAGAAAAACAGCCCCAAAGCATGATGTCTCCACCCCCATGTTTCACAGTAGGTATGGTGTTCTTTGGATGCAACTCAGCATTCTTTCTCCTCCAAACACGTCTTGTTGAGTTTTTACCAAAAAGTTCTATTTTGGTTTCATCTGACCATATGACATTCTCCCAATCCTCTTCTGGATCATCTAAATGCTCTCTAGCAAACTTCAGACGGGCCTGGACATGTACTGGCTTAAGCAGGGGGACACGTCAGGCACTGCAGGATTTGAGTCCCTGGCGGCGTAGTGTGTTACTGATGGTAGCCTTTGTTACTTTGGTCCCAGCTCTCTGCAGGTCATTGACTAGGTCCCCCCGTGTGGTTCTGGGATTTTTGCTCACCGTTCTTGTGATCATTTTGACCCCACGGGGTGAGATCTTGCGTGGAGCCCCAGATCGAGGGAGATTATCAGTGGTCTTGTATGTCTTCCATTTTCTAATAATTGCTCCCACAGTTGATTTCTTCACACCAAGCTGCTTACCTATTGCAGATTCAGTCTTCCCAACCTGGTGCAGGTCTACCATTTTGTTTCTGGTGTCCTTTGACAGCTCTTTGGTCTTGGCCATAGTGGAGTTTGGAGTGTGACTGTTTGAGGTTGTGGACAGGTGTCTTTTATACTGATAACGAGTTCAAACAAGTGCCATTAATACAGTTAACAAGTGGAGGACAGAGGAGGCTCTTAAAGAAGAAGTTACAGGTCTGTGAGAGCCAGAAATCTTGTTTGTTTGTAGGTGACCAAATACTTATTTTACCGAGGAATTTACCAATTAATTCTTTAAAAATCCTACAATGTGATTTCCTGGATTCTTTCCCCCCATTCTGTCTCTCATAGTTGAAGTGTACCTAGGATGAAAATTACAGGCCTCTCTCATCTTTTTAAGTGGGAGAACTTGCACAATCGGTGGCTGACTAAATACTTTTTTGCCCCACTGTATGTAATATCTTATGTTTATGTATTTTTCTGTTTGCAGTAGATCTATTAAAGAATAATATTCTGTATATTTAATTAAATGTTTTCTTTCAATACTTATAGATTATATAATCACTATTTATATGTATATTTTTAATGTTTCGCTATATTTTCAACCAATTTTAAAAAGCTCTTGTGAAAAAAAATATCAAAACTTTGGATGACAAAAGTATATTTAATCTGATCTAATAAGGAAGTTATTATCCTAGTTCTCTATTTTATTTACACTTTTTAATATAAAAAGTGTCTTATCATTAGAAAATGAATTGCACTCTTAATAACTAACTAATGTAAGAAAGAAAAATGTGCTGGCTACAGATATGATATGAATAAGGATGTGCCGCCTTTCACTGTTATGTATCTTTGTAAATCCAATTGATTTGGACTGTTTGTTGGACATAACAATATGTTGTGGAGATCATCCTTTCTTTTTAAACATTAACTTTAATCTCACTGAAAGGTGTGCAACCAGATTACCTCTCACTCTCTTTACAGACATAAATAAATCCCCTTAGTACTATTTTACATTTTTACCTTTATCTTTGTTCTCCCAACCCACTTGCACAATTATGTTTTTGCACTCTTTAATTGGACTATTTTAAGTTGATTTTTGCTAGTTATTCTGTAGTTTACATTATTAGACGAGACAGAGACTTAACATTTTCATAGGCTTAACTGCCCTGTAGCTATTGTGCATATGACAAATAAAGCATTGTTATCCATTAAAAATATCTACTATACCTTGACACATAATTGCAAATAGATTATGATAAGACAATGTAGCAGAATATGTGCTGACAAAGGACAAAAAGACTATTATCTCACAATGTACCAGCTCAGCCTGATGCCTCCCTGAGGGGAGAGCAGGATCAGTGGCACACCCCTCTTTATCAGGCAGCAGGATGCACCACACAGAAAATGTGTAAGCCTGAGCGGAAAAAAAGCATCTCACAGAAACCCTCCTCCAGACAGAGTGCAATGCCTCAGCTCTCACATACCTGCTCAGTCTCCATCGGGCATCCTCCAGCAGGCTCTGCTCCTCACCCATCTCCCTGCAGCAGCCGGCGGAGGGAGGTGTTCAGGGACGCCGGGAAACCACTCTGTCCGGTGGTTAGAGCCGAGAGGAGGAGAGGAGAGGAGGCGGAGGAGGTGACACGCCACTGAAGCAGAACTAACATGAATTCTGGGAGAATGAGTCCTGGATGTATATACACAGAAATGACCTGCTGTTGACTGTTTTTTGCCAACTCACGAATCCGCAAAAAAGTGCATTTGCGACGCAGCGCCGGATGGTGGCGACATTTTACTGACCATTCAACTTAAATCTATGTACAATTCATTCTTGCCCAAAATGATTAATAATTTAAAAATAAATAGCTCTAAATAAAGTCACGCAAGCATCACAGTCAAACAAAGGTAGGTTTGGTTGATGGGTTCGTGTATTTGTTGCTTCCGTGGCATTTAATTAAAAACAAAAGTAGGAAAGTGAGTGATTTATCCAACAGACCCTGAAGTAACGCTAGTGTTTGGCTCGCTAGTTACATGACTTTGCTAACAACGACACAACATTTACGAACTTGTCACACCACGAAATACGTTGCAATCTCTACAAATATATGAAGAAGGACTATTGAACTCTAAGCTTTACTATCTCGCCATACCTGAACAGTTATTGAGCGTTCCTTTTTTACTTTTCGTTACAGTCAATGTGCTTCAATATCATATTTAAAAATAACTTCCGTTTTTGTTTAAGACTTCCGCTTTGACAAAAAATAACAAAATAAAAGCCTTGAAACAAAATGCACTTAATTCCCAAACTTTAATCACAAAATAACTAACATATGGGGTGGTGGTCGGATTTATTTTGGAAAATCAAACGCTCAAATGTAATTATATTGATGAATTATAGTCAAAATGAGGTAGCCTTGTGTTATATCAGCATGTGTCTTTATATTAACCAGCTGTGTAGATTGCAACTCTTCCTGTTTTACAGGACTATTGCATAACTTTACAGTAAGATTACCACATGTTGCTCGGAAATAGAATTTTGAACTTTTTTTCCCTTCTATGCCGCCTCTATGTTCCCAGATTAAGTCCTCCAATGATCTCTTTTCTGATGCAAATCCCAATGCATTTTTTGGTGTCTTGAGCTCGGCGTGCATGGACTGCAGGATTCCTGCTCGGTGCATCTTTCCCTGCTTTTCAATGCCATATCGCCCCCTCTCTCTGCCAGCCAGTCCGCTTCCTCCTGCAGCAAAGAAGCCACCTCTGCAGACTCGGGGGACATTAATGTCCCCTGTTTGGTCCCCTCTTCCTCTTGGTGTGTTCAAACAAGGATGTCTTTGAGGCTCCCTGTCCAGCTGCACGGCCACATTCACCAGCACAAACACTACCTCCCTGTGTAATCACTTGCCACCCTGAGAAATGACAGAGGGAGTTAAATAAAGGAGAGAAGGGGAAAATAAGGGTGATAGACTTGATTTGGTGGGCCATGGAGACCCGACACCCATGTCATGATTCAACAAACATCTAATGATTTATTTTCAGGAACTGATTCCTTGCCAGACAAATCTGCACCAAAAAGTAGCACTGAGGTGTGGCCTGTTTCTTTTTTCTGATGCTCTAAAAAGAACCGCAGATGTCGCTTCCTGGAGTACACCGATGGTGCTCAGATGATTGCTCATCACTATCTCTAACCCTCCTCCTTCCTCTATGGGTACTGCACGGTGCTCATAGTCTCTCCTCTCCCCTCCCCCTTGCACACACAGAAACTGATGTGAGTTCCCCTATCTGTCAGAGCCAGTTCCTCCATTTAAGATGCTGACTTGTTTATGTTGAAGAGAGCAAGTGAATGACTGTTCTCTACTTTGGAGCTTTGTTACAGCGCTTTTCTCCGCTTTGCATGAGAGCATGAAGTGTGTTCTGTTGCTGATTTGTGGTAGATAGATACCTTCAGATAGCAGAGAGGGAGGCTGACTGGCACACAGAGTGGATTTGAAGCAGCAGGCGGGAAGTTTGGTCTAGTCCATGACTGGTGGGTGGGCAGCTCTTCGTCCTGTGCCCGCTCTTGCTATCCTGAACACATAATAAGAGGACACAGAGGAGGGAGGAGGAGGAAGAGGAGGAGGAGGAGGAGGAGGAGCGGGGTCATCCATGGAGCTGTAGGGGACGTGCTCAGATGCCCGTGTGGATTCCCAGAGGAGGAGGAGTGCTGCTGAGGAGAAGAGCTCTGCGATGAACAAGACCAAGAGGTAATTAGAAAAGAAGAGAGAGAACCAAAACTGAGAGTCTGCAGCAGTTTCGGAGCAAGTGTGTGTGCAGCGGAGATGTGTGAGGTTGTGAAAGTGTGGTTTGTGCAAAAGGGCTCTTGACAATTCAAAGTGGACTGAGGGCATTTAGTTGTGTTTTCTGACACTCTTTTTGAGACAGTGGAAAATGAAACACACACACAGTCCCAGCTAATGTGTTCGACCTGTTTATCAGTGGAGAGTATCAACACCTTCAATTGTGTGTGTGTACTGCACACAAGCGCGCTCTGACAGTCAACAGTGATGCGTGCCTGCTGAGCCGCCTGCTCACCTTTCCATGGAAATGTGTTGTGCTGTTGGTGCTCTAACCTCCATTTACGTGTCGGTCCACTCAGGGTTTTTGTATGTTCTTGCATTAGATCTGAGATGCTGATGAGAAACTCCACGTTTAGCAGACTTTGTTGTCACTGGTGCTTTTTCACTGCTGTAGTTGTGACCACAGCGCTTATCAGATTGCCTGGAATGAAAGGAGCTAAAGTGTTACAAGAATGTGTGTGTGTGTGTGTGTGTGTGTGTGTGTGTGTGTGTGTGTGTGTGTGTGTGTGTGTGTGTGTGTGTGTGTGTGTGTGTGTGTGTGTGTGTGTGCGTGTGTGTGCGTGTGTGTGTGTGTTGTAGCCAGGTTTAAGGTGGACTGATGGAGTGGCTGTGCTTCCCCTTCAGTGGGGAGCTTATCTTACTGCTTTAACATTGCTAACCTTCTCGTAGCATTTCCCAATACACTGACTTCACTTTTTTCAAAAGTCAACAGAATTCAACGTGTGCTAAACTGAGGGTCACATAATTCAATAGGCAGACACATCTTTTTCATCTTTTAAATTATAATTTTTTATTGATGTTCAAAACCAAAAAAAGCATCTAAATACCATATCAGGAAATGACTGCTAAATAAGCTACATGTTGCTATAGCTGTAAAAAGACATTTGAAAACATGATTAGATATACTTAGTTGATCCCAAATTGTGTTGTTTCAGCAGAATGTAAAAAAACATGAATTAAAAATAAGAACAAAAAATGTAAATATATACATAATAACAATAGACAGATGTAATTTATTCATAGAAATCATTATATGAAATATACAAAATAAATTAAATACAATTACTAACCTACTAACCTACCAAATAAACCATACATATGAAATGCAGTGAGGTAGAGTTCCAGTACAAAATGTACAAATTGTTGAGGGTTACTGCAAGTGAAACGCTGTGAAGGTAAAAAGAATAGCCAAATAAGGAGCTGGTTATTAATACATGTCCTTCATGAGACTTGAGTTCAAGAAAGGAGGCAGAATTCAAAAGGTTTGTGTTTGTATGAGCTGCTTTGACGGCACATCGTCCTCGCTCTCGTCCTCGCTCATCCCAGAATGGTGTCCCTCCACCTGTCTGTTCCTCCATCCCAGAGGAGTCATCAGATGTTTGGGCATATGTGATAAAGATGGTCAGGGATGGATCAGGCGTGCAAAAGAGATTTAGGAGAAGGGAAGATGTGCGTTTCTTTATCTGCAGCTATCCTAAACACGTTACAATGTCTCATTTCATATTGCATTGCTTATATTGCTTTCATTTCATTTTGTGGACATGCAATAATGGCAACAAACCAAAAAGCTTCTTGCTGCTGCGTTTCTGATTCTTTGAAGTGACACATTCTGTGTGGTAGCAACATCCATGCCATACAAAAGAGACCTTTTTGTTGTAATGGAATCCTGGTGTTTGCTAAATAAATAAATACATCTAGCCCAATAGCGATACATATGGTAATGCTACCTGCTGTTAGCGAGGGGGGGTTGGGTTATTTTGAGATGAGTGACAGCGTGTTACTGTTTTGGTTGCGTGACTGTATGTCGGTTGTCAGGTTAACTTGTGGTCCCGAGCTGCACTTAACGAGAACTGTCTGATCAGTTTAGAAAAAGTGAAGTCATTATATCAGAGATATCTGGGGGACAAATTATATATATGGAAAAAAACACCTGAACATCAGTCAGATTTAGTTTTAGATTGTAGTTTGTATTTCCATTTAACTTTATTCTTCTACTTTTTACTTCACAAAATGTATTTAACACACAGTTATTTGTACATATATAAACACATGATATGCTGATTTTGTAGAACGCGGTACTGTAGTACTTATCAATATTTCACATATATACAGTTGGACCACATCAACAGCTACTTAAATGCTTCTACGTGTATACGAACAGGATCATATAATAACCATAATAACATGAAACTGTGCAAAGATTCATCCTGCGTGTACTTTTGAGTTTTATACTTGAAGTACATTTACCTGATAAAACTTGTGTACTTTATATTAATCTGAAAGGTACGGTGGCCAATGGGGGCAAACACGTAACAACAGCCCAAAACACGAAATAGAAACACACTGCAGTTTCAAACATGATGCAAATCAAAAAACACAAATGTGCCAAAACACATGCATATAAAGCAACTTCTTTCCTAACTTGATGAAACCCGATCAACTTTAACCAAAACACTGCAAATAAGAAGCTCGAAACACAACAGAAGCGGGTACACTCAAGAGGGATGACACAGCTGGGACCAGAGCGCTTGTTTACGTTCGGGGATTATAAAGTTGTCCAACTGTCATTGTTGTTGGAAGCTTACCTAAAACAATCTATTGGCTTGTTTTAACAATATGATCAAATGATTCCTTCCGATATTATTGCAGATCTGCTGTAAGCAAGCTAGCTAACATAGCTAACGTAACCTAATCATTTCATTTTGTGTGTGTTGGCCAACTTTAGAATTCCTAAATGTCAACACGTGCTCGTTCCCAGGTGTGTGCGTCACTTTTTAGTGTCCCCTGGTTTCCATTTTGTGCAGCGTTTCGTTTATGCAGAGCTTTTAGTACACACTGTGCATGTTTCGTAAAGTTGTGCATTTTTTCGAAAGTTGTGAAGTTGGTGAAGATGTTTCTTCATTTGCATTTGTTTCGGCACATTTTCGTTTTTATAATAATATATCGTTTTTGAAACCGCTTTTCTCCTAATGTAATTGTTTTGGGCTGCTGCAGCGCGTTTTCACAGGTTGGCCACCATAGGATGGGCCAGTGTGCAAAATGTGTACTTGTTGTACTTTAAGTACATTTAGATGCCAATACTTTTGACTTTCAACATTTTGATATCAGGACTTCTACTAGTAATGGAGTATTTTAAGAAAATAATATTTATACTTTTACTTAAATAAAGGATCCGAGTACTTTTTCCAATACTGAGAATGAAGCAGAATTACTGATGTGTGTGAGTGAGTGAGTGAGTGTGTGTGTGTGTGTGTGTGTGTGTGTGTGTGTGTGTGTGTGTGTGTGTGTGTGTGTGTGTGTGTGTGTGTGTGTGTGTGTGTGTGTGTGTGTGTGTGTGTGTGTGTGCGTGTGTACAGCTGGTGTGCACAGGTATGATTTTACCGTATTAGCCTTTGGCAGAGTCCCGTCTGCACTCCCCAACACTTATACATTACATTACATTTAGCTGACGCTTTTATCCAAAGCGATACTTCATGCATTTGCTGTAGATTTCCTAATACTAACTACAATGGTGGATACAGTGTCTTTATTGTGTCAGCACATGGATGAATGGCTCCTTGCAGTCGATGCAGGGGGAACAAGAACGCAGGTTGTGAGAGGGGACAGGCAGAAAAAGAGCAGTGCACAAACAAGGGCTTCAAAGGTCCCTGGCTTCAATTAATCAATTAAGGGAAGAAAGAGAGGAATTTGCATATCCCCCCGCCAGTGTGAGAGTGAGAGAGTGGTGGGAGGGAGGGGAGGGGGAACTGGATCTGTAGCCAGGAGTCTTGACATGGATGGGAAAGGGAGTGAGAGTGGGCTTTCCAGAGAAAAAAACAGTGTTTCCTGAATGGCTTGAATAGGGCAAGGATGGAGGAAGAGGAAAAGAGTTGGTGAAGAGCAGTCAGTAGGAGGAAGGAGCTGAGGAAAGTCTTCCTGAAACAAATCAGTGATATGATGTACCAGGGTTGCAGTTGGATTGTCAAAAAATTAATGCCTTTTGTGTTTTCCTAACCACTTTTCCTTTACATCAGAGCAAAATGTCATAGGGTAAAAGACATATGGGAAGGAGACAGCGGTAAATAAGAACATCTTAAAGCAAGTGCGAGATTTAAAGAGGCCCATTATGCTTTTTCGGGCTTTCCCTTCTGTGTAGCGTGTCTGCAAAGTCTAAAATCCCTGTGTTCCCTCCAATCAGAGTTGCTCTCGCACACACTCCCCCCTGCCTGAAATGCCTCCATTGGACTCCTTTGTTTACTTCGTAAAATAGTGACATCATTATGTAACAATTCTAGAGTTGATCAATCAGAACAGACTAAGCTCTGGTTTCCGACAGAGGGTGAAAAAAGGTGCTGCAGCACAGGCAGTATGAGAAAAGAAAAAGAGCTTTTGGAAGATCAATTATTTCCGTACATTGACTAATAACAGAAAATCAAGATACTTTGCCCCCTGCGTCGTTATCAGGTTGTTTCATGCAGGCTTTACAAACAAGGGCAACATTGAAAAATGCTGTATATTACTTCATTACGAATGTGAAACTAAATGGGTGTGCGCACTCCTGTCCACTTGTATTAATAAACATGAATCCCTATCAGTATGAGTGTTTGAATATATAATACGTCAGGCAACATTTACATTACTTGTTGGCCTACACTTTTACTGCTGTGCATATCACCATTCAAACATGTTTTATAAAATATGCTTAACCACCATCCAACTCTGTAGACACTTTGAAACCTTATTTGATAATTGAACAGTAATTAGCATAACATTCATATTTCCCCTTTGGCTTAATTGTTGAAAGTTCAAAACAAAGCACTTTTTCAAGTTACAGCATAAGATGTAAAATGATAAGCTCCAGATGTGTCGGTCACGTCGGTTGTTTCCGTGAACGGTCGAAATAAATGTTGCGGTCGAAAGGTATTGTGGGCATTTTCTCCTTTCCTTTCGTAAAGGATGGTCCAGTCAATCCTAAGTTAAAGGAGATCACAAAAGAAGCATTGAAGCTCCATTCCTATTATCCAGAGAGTTTACAACAACATGGCTGCCACTTAGGTACTTTTGGGTCATTTCACTTCTTTAGGAACCTTCCGAAGCAAAGCAGACTGATCGCCTGGAACCCTAGACTCATATATACTTCAAACTGGTTTATTAAGGTTTTCCCATATTGCAGTGATGTGTTTCCCTGTTAAATATAGTGGGGTAATTATTATGTATCTGCCTCTTAGGGAAAGAGGAATGCAAATGTCCAAACAAACAAACAGTATCTCCATTTGTGTTCAGATTTGCATGGGAGCCCACGGCACGCTGACTCTATTTACCAACAGCTCTGTGTCTCTCCAAAGTTGCACAGAAAGAGTAACCACTGACTGCCGTGCGTTACCTGCTGTCAGAGGGAAATTCCCTGACAGACGTCATGACATAAAAACATTTCCCCATCAGCAATCCTGCCTGTAGCAGGCTTCTCGTATGTGCGGCTGTTTGAGTCAGACAGAGAGATGACAGGTAAAGGGCACCAAGATAAGAAAGCCAAATGTATGATAATGAATGAGTCATCATGTTTTTCTTTATTTCAACATAGCCCACCTACTTAATTCGCTCATAAAATGCAAAGAAAAAAACCAGTGTGACCCGAATGGATCCGGGGATGGGGATTGTGGGTTCACACCACCTGGGATGAGTATGGTTTGTACTTAAAGGTCCCCTAGTATACTGTTTTTCATCAATATATCGTAGGCCTCAGATATATACAAAACATGTCTCTGAAGTGTTTGACTCCAAATACCAAACAGATCATTGCAGCATTACCCATAATCCTCTCTGTTTCAGCCCTGTTTCAAAAGTGCTGATTCTCTGTCTGTTACTTTAGATGAAAATAAGAAGCCACTCCCCTCCGAGGGATATTTGGTTAAAAAGAACACAATGGTGCTCTAGGAGGAGATTCAGGTGATAAGGTGTGTGGGGGCCAATAAATCGTTATGACATCATAAAGTGGCTATAAAGTGGCCTCGGAGTCATCTTCGACAGTCTCCGCCCATCACTCTCCTCCTCTGCTGCTGAAACCCTGATTCATGCATTCATCATATCACGACTCGACTACTGCAACAGCATCCTCTACGGCATACCATCCAACCTAATCAATAAACTCCAACATATCCAGAACTCTGCTGCCCGCCTCCTCACCCACACCCGCTCCCGAGACCACATCACTTCCGTCCTCCAGAACCTCCACTGGCTCCCCGTCCGTCAAAGAATCAGCTTCAAAGTCCTCCTCATTACCCACAAAGCCCTCAACAATCAGGCCCCCCCCCTACCTCACAGACCTGCTGCACCACCACGCCCCTTCCCGCTGCCTCCGCTCATCAGAAGCCAACCTCCTATCCATCCCCACCCGCACCAATCACCGGACCTGGGGGGACAGAGCCTTCTCCGTCGCTGCCCCCTCCCTCTGGAACTCACTCCCACAACCCATCAGAGACTGCACTGACCTCACCACCTTCAAAAAACTCACAAAAACTCACCTCTTCAATCTGGCTTTTAATGTGTGATTGTTTTTGTATTATTTGACTTTAACTTTAACTATATATTTATTTGTTGTTCCTTTCTTTTCTTTTCCCTTCACTATATCTGTAAAGCGTCTTTGAGCACCTGTAAAAGCGCTAACAAATTAAATCTATTATTATTATTATTATAATCTGATCAGCTCATTTTCAGACAGGTTTTTATGTAAATGGTTCAGGACAAAAAGTGAGTGAATCTTTTTTCCTGAAACTTTCAGAATCTCTTAACACAGAGGGGACACATGTTTATGTATTAATGTACCTTTAACCTCTTCTACACAGCACCCCCGATACCGGGGGGGAATAACGCGTAATCTGCAGGAAACAGCGTCTGAGGGCATCTTAATATTCAATAAACTATGAATGTTTTATATCCATGTAACGGGAAAAACTCAGCTCACTGATCTTTCTTTTTTTTAAACCCACAAAGCTAGCACCGAGCCTCTGAATTAGCTACGAGCGAAACAATCTTAGCACAGAACTCTAGCTACACTGATCGATATACTTATTGGATCTGCACTAACAAGTTTAGATAACATCCTGAGAGTCCACAGATTATAGAAGTATAAGGATCATCACTGAGCGATCAGAACTGGTGACAGGGGAAGCAAATACAGACAACTCACGAGTAGCTTTAGATAGCAAAACACGGAGATATGCTCACTAGCTGTTATTCTGATCAAAAGTCGTGTTCAATGGCATTAAAACGAGAAAAAACGCGGCTGAAGGTTAATCCATAGGTTAATCCAATGTGTCTGTCAAAAATTATTGATAATCCATAATCCCATTTTTATGCAATAATCGGAGAAGAAGAATTAGCTGCTAATGGTAGCCGCAAGAGGTTAGCGCAGCTTCCGGTTTTTCTACGCGTCTCTCTCACTCCTTATTTGGTAAGCTGTGTGTGTATGGGGAACTTTCCGTCAATTCCATTGGCTCTGAAGGTTAGAAAGAGATGTCAATCAGCAAAATCGACCAAGGTGGGACAGAGATATGGAAAATGCACCCAAAAGACCCCAGAAGTGGGTTTATTTGCTAAACCTCTCTAAAAAGGTTAAATGTCACTTGATACAGGGTACTTATTATATGTTGTACTTTGGATTCCTCTAAGTCTACCTTACCATCATCCAAGGGTAGTTTTCACTATTAGTAAAAAATAATTTTTGGACGGACACTATAATATACAGTTTTTTACTATGTTCAATCTGAATTTTCTTTAAAATAAAAAACATCTATATTGATTCAGACTCTTCTACATCCAACTCACAGGTTTATCATTACTTTGAGAAAAAATATTATTAATTTAACCCTTTTAGAAGGGAAGATATGGTCATTTGTTCTGGGAATGTCATTTTCGAGCCTGAGACCTGAAAAACAGGCTCAGTGCTCAACAGGTTGATTGTAATTTATATGAGACTTATGTTATGGCGTTGTCGTCAGATGAAAACCTTTTTAAGGAGATTAATAGAACAACAAACTGTAAGCACTTTAAGCCTGTATACAGTTGGCTAACATAAAGTTACGTTTATTTATATAAACCAAAGGTCACAAATGACATACAGTGGGGCAAAAAAGTATTTAGTCAGCCACCAATTGTGCAAGTTCTCCCACTTAAAAAGACGAGAGAGGCCTGTAATTTTCATCCTCGGTATACCTCAACCATGAGAGACTAAATGAGAAAAAAAAAATACAGAAAATCACATTGTCTGATTTTTAAAGAATTTATTTGCAAATTATGGTGGAAAATAAGTATTTGGTCAATAACAAAAGTTAATCTCAATACTTTGTTATATACCCTTTGTTGGCAATGACAGAGGTCAAACGTTTTCTGTAAATCTTCACAAGGTTTTCACACACTGTTGCTGGTATTTTGGCCCATTCCTCCATGCAGATCTCCTCTAGAGCAGTGATGTTTTCGGGCTGTCGCTGGGCAACACGCACTTTCAACTCCCTCCAAAGATTTTCTATGGGGTTGAGATCTGGAGACTGGCTAGGCCACTCCAGGACCTTCAAATGCTTCATACGAAGCCACTCCTTCGTTGCCCGGGTGGTGTGTTTGGGATCATTGTCATGCTGAAAGACCCAGCCACGTTTCATCTTCAATGCCCTTGCTGATGGAAGGAGGTTGTCACTCAAAATCTCACGATACATGGCCCCATTCATTCTTTCCTTTTACACGGATCAGTCGTCCTGGTCCCTTTGCAGAGAAACAGCTCCAAAGCATGATGTTTCCACCCCCATGTTTCACAGTAGGTATGGTGTTCTTTGGATGCAACTCAGCATTCTTTCTCCTCCAAACACGTCTAGTTGAGTTTTTACCAAAAAGTTCTATTTTGGTTTCATCTGACCATATGACATTCTCCCAATCCTCTTCTGGATCATCTAAATGCTCTCTAGCAAACTTCAGACGGGCCTGGACATGTACTGGCTTAAGCAGGGGGACAGGTCTGGCACTGCAGGATTTGAGTCCCTGGCGGCGTAGTGTGTTACTGATGGTTGCCTTTGTTACTTTGGTCCCAGCTCTCTGCAGGTCATTGACTAGGTCATTTTTGCTCACCGTTCTTGTGATCATTTTGACCCCACGGGGTGAGATCTTGCATGGAGCCCCAGATCGAGGGAGATTATCAGTGGTCTTGTAATGTCTTCCATTTTCTAATAATTGCTCCCACAGTTGATTTCTTCACACCAAGCTGCTTACCTATTGCAGATTCAGTCTTCCCAGCCTGGTGCAGGTCTACAATTTTGTTTCTGGTGTCCTTTGACAGCTCTTTGGTCTTGGCCATAGTGGAGTTTGGAGTGTGACTGTTTGAGGTTGTGGACAGGTGTCTTTTATACTGATAACGAGTTCAAACAGGTGCCATTAATACAGTTAACAAGTGGAGGGCAGAGGAGGCTCTTAAAGAAGAAGTTATAGGTCTGTGAGAGCCAGAAATCTTGTTTGTTTGTAGGTGACCAAATACTTATTTTACCGAGGAATTGACCAATTAATTCATTAAAAATCCTACAATGTGATTTCCTGGATTCTTTCCCCCCATTTTGTCTCTCATAGTTGAAGTGTACCTAGGATGAAAATTACAGGTCTCTCTCATCTTTTTAAGTGGGAGAACTTGCACAATTGGTGGCTGACTAAATACTTTTTTGCCCCACTGTATTTGCCTCAAGTGGCTTTACAATGTGGACAGAAACACACAAGGGTACAGAGACACATTTGATCTCTCATGGTGGGTAACTGCATTGGACAATACTGTAGAGGAGTGAGACGGGCATTGAAGCAATTTTTTTAGCCAAATGGTGGTGCAACAACTTCCATGTCAGTCCGTGACATCATTGCGGCCAAAGATACTTTTTCCCATTCACTTACATTGGTAAAGAGATGTCTGTAAATCAGAGTATTTTCATCTTTTTTTGGTAAAAACTTGAATAGCCCAGTACTTGAATAGCCCTAATTCAAATAATTTGAGTTGTTTACCTCCCCATTCATTTAAAGAAACCAAAGACCACAAGTATAAAGAGAACTGGATACAGCATTGGAGGAGGGGCCACGTTAATTCCTACGAAGTTGCTCATTGGAGCATGAAGCCAAAACGGCTTGACTCTCGAAGAACTAAAGTATGCAGATCTTTCCGGGATTTTCCACATCCATCCAAACCCCACCTGCCGGTCGCTGCATCACAGCAGCACCAAAAATTACTCTGGATTCAGCTTATAGCTTGTTTTACAAGTTTTAAAGGTTTTTCAAGTGTTGGTACAGCCAAGTTGATTTTCGTAAAAAAACTGAATTTTTTATTTCCCAATATAAGTCAATGAAAAAAAGTATTTGGGCCAAATGACGTCAAGTACCTCCTCCGTTTGGCTACTTTGTGTCACTTCGGATTGGAGGCAGGCTTAAGGAAAACAATGCAAGTGCACATGCTCTATGGGCCCAGATCTGGGTAATTCTCCTCTCTAGAGTCAGCCAATGTTGGCTTCATGCACCACTGAGTAACTTTCAAAGGAATGAACGACGCCTCGTCTCAAACGCTGTATCCAGTTCTCTTCAGACATCCATGACTTACCCCTATCAGGGTTTCTGAACCCATGTCTGAGGGGTAAACATGTGCTGTGATAACTGTGACAGCATGTACAGATAGGAGGGCAGCTCCCGTGGTATAAATAGGTCAGTGAATGTCAGAACATACGCCTTTATGAAACTATGCATCCATGAGTGTCCATCCATGTGTTGTACATAAAGCAGCATGTGCATGTTGAGTGATATGTGTGTGAGCCACACACACAAACACAGGCTGAGAGAAGAGGATGCAGGTCTGGTCATTCAGGGAACTTGTAGCCGCCAGTTCTCTGAACTCAAAGTGTTTCCTGGTAATATCATGACATTAGCTGCAGTACACAGCAACAGTTTCACTGCGGTGCAAAACACCGTTTCTACAGACACAATTTAAAGGACACACACAATAGTCAGGGTTTACTTAAACTGTGGTCTCATTAAACATTTGGGAGGAGGCATATAGATCAATCCCTTTGCCTTCACTATCCGAGGATGAACAGGGTGTGTTACTGATTATTGTGAAATAAAGTAAGACGTTGAGACCCTGATCTGAAGAGGAAGCATTAATCATATCATAAACCAACAAGTGTCCTTTGTTTTATAAGAGCAATTTATACGTGCAAAATTAACAACTTCATATTAGAAAATAAGTGCTGCTATCTGATCTGAATGTTGGCTGACCAAACTCAACATCTTTACTGTAGGGTTTAGAGCGGTGCAGAGATGACGTGTTCCTGTAGGACCGCCGGGAAGTTACCAAGGATCTCTGACCAAAAGCAATAGTATGTTTACATTGTGTTTGCCAAGGTCTGCAAACACACGTATATGATACTAACATGTTATGTTCAGCAGGAAAAACTCCACATATTAACACTATAATAGTTGAAGCGTAAATGCATTGCCAGTAGCTACAAGCTAACCATACGCTTTAAAGGAAACATTACGCTTATAGTACATGACATCACGTCACCACCGCAAGCTAAAGGGGGTTAATGTGTAACGAGATGAAGTTGGGGTGTCTTATTTATTTACTTATTAGCAACCGCAGCTTTTATGCCCCATAGAAGCTTTGGACATTCACCAGTGGGGTATTTTACTGATGCATTTTATGTCGTAGAACCAAATGTGAAAATCAGCTTTTAGCTTTCAGTAAACACAGACATTTTTCAGGCATCTTACCAAGAAAAAGTGTTGCCATTGAAAGCCAAAGGAGACAGTTAACAATCAACACTGTCCAGTGGAAGCAAACCTTTGGAGGGAATGATGATCTCTAAAACAACATATCCTTCATGCTGTCAATAACAGCTGCAGCGCAAGACTCAAACTCTGCTGCTCTTATACACTCAGGCACTGAAAGATACTTTTTATTCAGAAAACGCATACAAATTACAAAGGTTTGTAAACCAGTGTCTGTGACATAATTCAGAAAACGCCACAGCATTTCAGAAAACGCCACAGCATTTCACAAAACGCCACAGCATTTCAGAAAACACTTCAACATTTCAGAAAACGCTACAGCATTTCAACTTTTACGGAAAGGGTATTCCTTTAGGGAGAACACTTCTTGTTTGTGATTCAACAAAGCCAGCCAAAGAAGCACTGCTGTGATTGGTTGTTTTTGCTGCCAATTAAGAAATTACGCTTCCTGATTCGTCATTTTGTTGTAGTTGGTAT
This sequence comes from Harpagifer antarcticus, assembly GCA_902827135.1. Taxonomy (NCBI): domain Eukaryota; kingdom Metazoa; phylum Chordata; class Actinopteri; order Perciformes; family Harpagiferidae; genus Harpagifer; species Harpagifer antarcticus. Next base: position 346,624 of record CADEHL010001130.1, read on the forward strand.
CTACCATAGTATTTACATGGAGATAAGCCCCGAATATTCACATGCTCTAATCGCTGGAGTTTCACCCATAGACTGTATATATGCGTTTCACCGCAGCTGTCAGCTGTGTTTACTCCTGTCATTCAAACAAGACGCGCTGGAGAGGGGGCAGGGCTTATATCCATGCAAATACTGTGGTAGATACCAACTACAACAAAAGGAACATATTTTACCGTGATTTAATTGTAATACAAGTTTCAAAATGATGCCGAAGTAACAACATACTGATACCGGTTGGTAAAAACAGACAGGACGGCAGGCGGAAAACCTTTTAAAATGCGTGTTTTCTGAATGGAATCGGATCCATCAGGCTAAACTAACCTGTAGCTGGACCGTCCACACTCACAACAACGTCATACAGACATAGATAAAGCAGCGACTTTATTCTCCATGACATAGACAGTCTGTGGTTTGTTCATAACTTTTGTCCAGTTTCTGAACAGATATGAGGAGCTGTGAGCTCTGAGTGCTAACAGCTAACGGCTGATGTTTTGGGACATGTTGAGCTGTCGGGTGCTGACCAATCATGAAGCGTCATTTCTTGATTGGCAGCAAAAACAACCAATCACAGCAGTGCTTCTCTGGCTGGCTCTGTCCAATCACAAACAAGAAGTGTTCTCCATAAAGTAATACCATTTCCGTAAAAGTTTAAATGTTGAAGTGTTTTCTGAAATGCTGAAGTGTTTTCTGAAATGCTGAAGTGTTTTGTGAAATGCTGTAGTGTTTTCTGAAATGTTGTTTTGACTTGCACTTCAGGGCCACCGTACAAGTCATTATGATTATATATACCTTATTAACTAATAGCACATCAATCGTCTCTGTAATTGCGAATGCATTATGAATTTGAGCTTTTGAAAGCAGTATTTGTTTGGCAAACAGAAAAAAATAGTTTTTCATGATTCAAACATGACATTGAAATGAAAACTCTGATAATGCATTAAGTACATTAACTCAAGTATAATACTTAAACACAATTTAGGGTACTTGTACTTTAGTATTTTTAGTTGATGGTGCTTTTTACTTCTACTGCACTACATTATAAAAAGCCATCATGACAGCTTACATAAAAATACAATGCATGCATAAACGAATGGATACACATTGACATATAATTGTAGGTTGAAATGTCCTTCACCACCTATGAGGAACAACTCAATGCAATTAAATAAATGATCAATGTAGTCAAATGTGTGAGCTATTGACAAATGATGTGCATTTCTGGATTGTTTCACCATAAAGGGGGCCTGATGACGCTGGCAGCTTCAGGTGCAGGAACACATGTGTGTTGTGTGAGTGTGTGATGGTTCAGAGTCAGACAGCTTATCAGATGTTGCATTTCCTCAGACGCTGACCTGCAGCACCTCACCACACGCTGCTCTACTTATCTCCACGCTGCTCATCCTCCTGTATGTCTGACACACAATATGCATGTGTATGTTTTCAACTAAGGCATAATGTTGTTCTTCACAAGTCTTCTTCTTTGAACATGAATGAAGGAATTGAACCCAAGTCCCATTTATAACCCCTCATTATTAAACAAGATATAACTGGTAATATATACATCATACTCAGTGCGATTTCTAGATTTTCATTGTGTGATTTCATCAATGTTGGGTGTCTATTAGAGAATTTGGGAAAGATTGTTCCACAAATCATATAGGCAAATGATTGATTATTATGAAGGATAACATGTACATTTAATACATCAATAAAAAAAGAAGGAAAATAGATGTGCGAATGCAGCTTTCTTAAATGTTCCCAGTACGATCCTTTAGTTTTTCATTCTCTGATTAAATCAATTGTTTGAATTTTTTTGAGAATTGTGGAAAACATTTCCCCGGTTAGGTTTCCTTGTTTTTGGCCCTTTTGGCAGCCGGGGTTTCTTCTACCTCAGGGTCAGGTACACATTGCATTCTCCTCTGAGTGGGGTCTTTTGTGTTCCAATAAGTGCAGTAGTTGTTTGTGTTGTTGTTGTGGTCTCAGACTAGTCTCTCACCCCCTCAGGAAGCCCCATGGAGAGAGCAGGAAGATGGTCCAGCGCAGGAGGAACACATGTCCCAGTCCCCAGGACATCACGAGGGCCCTGCAGGGCCCCAGCTCGGCCCCCAGCCCCGGAGCTGCCAGCCTGGATGAGCTCATCCAGCGCTGCCTGAACTGCTTCGGTCAGTCGCCACGTGTCAGCGTGTTCCCCAACTTTGTCATGTGTCTTTACTCTTCATCACAAGCAGGTTATATAAATGAGGGATGAGGGAGAGAGGAGGAGGGGGGGGGGGGGGGTGCAGACTGAGAGAGACTGACAGGGAGGGGGCGGAGGGGGGAGACAAAGGGCAGTCTCATACAATCAAGCTTTGTTCTGTCGGACCGCTGAGGCCAACCAGCTATTCCCATGCTGCACTGAACCACTCTCTCTCTCCTCTCTAAGCTCTCTCACTCCTCATTGGTCAATTCATCAACATCACAAAAACCTGTCATATAATACTGATGTACAGATCACACACAGCCTGATTGGCCGAGGTCCTCCTGCCACACTAAAGGAGGTCAATTACATTTATGTTGTGGTGCTTAAAGTTTTAACTTGAATAATTGAAATAATAATGTATATACAAATATATTAATTATGTAATATAAACATATGAATAATAACATAAACATACTTATATTACTACTACTACTACTACTACTACTACTAATAATAATAATAATAATGTATTATTCATATTATTATAATGCTAATGCTAATAATAATAATAATAAGACACTCACTCCGACAGGAAATTGAAGTCCAATCAGCCAGAAAAACAAAGCACATGGAGAAGAGCAGTATGAACATCTAAAGCCCACTCAAATGGAGCTGAGTTTCTAAAACCAGCTGAACTTGTCCACTGACCCACCCTGCGCGTCCACTGACCCACCCTGCGCGTCCACTGACCCACCCTGCGTGTCCACTGACCCACCCTGCGCGTCCACTTCCTGGTGTTATTGTTGTTGTTTTAACCAATCCTCTGCTGTGTTTTGGCTGCAGATCCAGAGGGGAAGCTCACCAGCCCCAGGGGGTCCCAGCTGGTCGATATGACCCTGATGATGCACGGTTGGGTGGTGCCATCTCAGATGTTCGCCCAGAAACTTCTCACTCTATATCCTCCGCTGTCTCTCAGTGCAGGTCCCACGGGGGCACTGCTCCCGATCACATGTCCACATCCTTTAATCAGATCAGGGAAACAGCCGTGGCTTTGTTTTGTCCACAAGCAGATTTGAAATATATATCCCTGCTAGTGTAATGTTCTGCCACTTCTTGCACAGGGTGTTTCAGATCCTTGACTCTTTCTCTCACTTATAAGGATTGTCCCTCGGATAAGAGGGGCTTGAAGCGGACTCAGATCTGCCACCTCATCAGGTGAGTAAGGGCACCGGGCACATGTTGTGTGACAGAACTGGTTATCCTGCTCTCTGTGCGGGTAGTAAGCATATTTCCTGTGCTGCTTGGTGGCAAGGCAGTGGATCAGCCAGTTCCCGGCGGTGTTTGAGGCGGACCCCCTCCTGGAGCAGACCATGGGGGACCTGTGGGCGCTGGTGCGGTCAGATGGAGTTGAAACGCACTCCCAACTCGTCGACAACTCCTGCTTGTGAGCCGTGTTTTTGTTTCATTCACCCCTATTGCATGGAGGAATGGCGTTATTTAGCCAAACATGTTTTTACTAAAAATAGAAAATAGAGTTTTTCTATAAATAGAAAAATGAACGTCTATTTTTGTCCACAGAGGCCCTCATGCAAACATGTTCCAGGCACCCTCGCCCTCTGTGAAGAAGAGGAAGGTGTCTCTGATCTTCGACCACATGGAGCCACATGAGATGGCCGAGCACCTGAGCTACCTGGAGTTCAAGAACTTCTGCAATGTCTCAGTGAGTTCAGGCAACAGCTTAGAACTGTTTACTGCTTTTACTTTGCTTAATGAGGCCTTGGCAGGTTGCCAGGACCAAAACAAACACTTGCTGAGGATGAACGTTTCTACAAAATAGATGAATTAACACACTTTATTGACCAAAGCCCAATTCAAATGCTAAATGTCTTATAATATATAGAGTCAAATCCATTCCTTGTTGCTGAGGGTTTATCGGCCACACAATGTAAAGGGCCCAGGCTTTCAAAAAAGCTTTAGTGTGACCAGATTGTGAGGAATACCTTTTGATTGGTGAATATTATCTGCCGCATTACTTACTGTTTTACACATTTGAGCATTTCTCCAGCAAGACCCAATGGACGGTTTCATTACTTACATCCTAAGAAAGAGCTTATGAGCATTAAAAACTATCATTATCTAATTAGATCAACTGTATGTGCTATTTTAGAACTGTTTTCCTTTGTATCACTCCACAGTGGTTCAGTAATGAAGTATGTTTGTAGGCTGAACCCTAGGACTAGAAGCAATTAGGTTTCCTAATATTGCAGAAAATAAAATCTGTGGCAAAGACACATTTATAAAAGTTAAACATTTTGATCAGCAGGATAATCTTCACATAGTATCACAACCTTTATAATTTGTTAGATAGAGGCAAGTAAAAAAAACTAACGCTAGGCTGCATGTCATGTATTTATTTGTGCTATGTATATAAATGTCATGTTCTTGTCTGTTGTATGTGAGCGGACTGCGGATGGAAATTAGCTTAAAGCTCAAATCCGGCTCATTTACGCTTGTAAGCATTGTTCTGTTTTAAAGTGCTCATCGATGTGCACTGTCCCGGTTCAAATAAACGATTAAATAAAATAAATAATTGAACCACCGCTATACTAAAAGCAGCTGATGTTTGGCATGATGACGTTTAGTATTCTCATTCAGCCAATTGTTAGCAACCGCTGCTTTTAAGACACATAGAATCTTCGGAGGGATATGTACTGAAAATGATTTTGTACAATAAAACATTCAAATCCCTTCAGCTTGTGTTAACCACAGACCTTCTATCAGGCCTCTAACTAAAAACACTTATGGAACTGGAAGTGCTGAACCATTTCATTACTCATTTCAGGGTTTTAGGACTCATTCTGGCATCACTCTATTCATCAGAACACAGCCTAATTTGTAAACCCCCTCAGAATATACATAGGAATGAAACCGGAAAGCTGGCCAATGTAAAGATAGCACCATGTCAAAATAGCTTTCTTTAATTAATAAGTCAGGTTCAATGCTCCTTCTAGATGTTGGAGAATAGTTTTCTCTTATGGAAGAGAAGAGTAAAAGCATTAGGAAGTAATACATTGTTTTCCTCTTGCACTGAACAGTGATTCATAATACAATCAGGAGGTTGGTAAATGGGGATCGGTTTGAATTTGTGACAGATTTACATTTTCTACACTTCTGCTTGAAAAACTGATTAAAAACAGTTGTTTCCCGCATAAACGCTGCTCTCTGATTGGCCAGTTCATGGACTACCGCAGCTACGTGGTGCGCGGCTCGGTGAGGGACAACCCCGCTCTGGAGCGCTCCGTCATGATGTGTAACGGGGTCTCACAGTGGGTGCAGCTGATGATCCTCAGCAGACACACGGCCCAGCAGAGAGCCCAGGTCTTCACTAAGTTCATCCACGTGGCTCAGGTAAACTGGATCAGGGGTTCAAACATCACAAGGGGGATTGGACAACCAAGAACTGATGACTTTCACTCTCCTCTTTCCTCTGCAGAGACTTCGAGCTCTGCAAAACTTTAACACTCTAATGGCAGTGACCGGGGGCCTCTGTCACAGCTCCATCTCCCGCCTCAAAGACACCTCCAACCTGCTGACCCCCGACATCACTAAGGTAGTTACAAAACCCTATATCACTTAGGGTCTCCCATCTTTACTGGGCATACATACGCAAAAACAAGAGCCCATCCTCCCCAACGGTTTTAGGATGTAAGCTAATCCTTAGCCCCATTCCCCTATAGCCTTGTGTGTAGTTTGGGTTAGTTTTGACTAGCAAATATTATTGCTGGCGTAAACAGACTTACATGGGTACAAGAATAAGCAGTAAAAGACTAAAACAAAGACACAGAATAACATGAGAAGACATAACATTGCTAACAGGACAGGATTAAAACACACTAACCTCACAAACGCTACTTTTAGCCACTAAACACCAAAACTCCGGTCCTCTGTGCCCTCAACCTTATACTTGCTTACGAAGGGACTAAAGCTGTCCCATTCAAAAATAAAAACAGTTCTTAACGACAACTCAAAATCATGCTGCTCCCTGTCCGTGTCTACATCTTTCTACTTGTCCCCTTTAAGCTAGCCTTATCTACTTACTTAGCTAATGTGAGCCACCAAAAGATTTCTTAACAAAGAAAGTTGTTTTTATTACTTCCAACTTATTTCTGTCATATCTAAAAATGTATATATATATGTTTGACCAGTTGTCCATACAACTATGTCCTTAAACTTATGCAGTATAATGAAGAACTTGAACCAAAAGAGTAACTGAGGTAGCATCCAGTAATAATAATACTAAAATGTACAAAAGTGTACATCAACAGTTCCTATTGTTAAAGTCAGTCATACTGCAGTGGTGTAACAGTCTGTATTGGTGTGTTGGTCTCCCATCATCATCATCATCATCATCATCATCCCTTTTTGACCCTTCTCCTCTCTCAGGCCCTGAGTGAGATGACGGAGCTGCTCTCCTCACGCAGCAACTACATCAACTACCGGCGGCTTTACAACGAGTGCAGCGGTTTCAAGGTGCCCATCCTGGGGGTCCACCTGAAGGACCTGATCTCCCTGAACGAGGCCCTGCCGGACTACATCGACCAGGACAAGATCAACCTGAGCAAACTGCAGCACCTGTACAGCAACATCAGTGACCTGGTGGCCATCCACAGCTGCACGCCGCCCTTCGAGGCCAACAAAGACCTCCTGCACCTGCTCACGGTACGAGACAGAGACCCAGAGATGATTTACTTTTATAGAATTCGGATTCAAAACATTTGATCAGGGCGGGCATGTAGCCAAAAGCGCTCAATGCCGTGTAATGTAATGTTCTTTTATTGCTTCAGCTCTCCCTAGATTTATACTACACCGAGGACGAGATATATGAACTTTCATACAACAAGGAACCCAGAAACACCAAGATCCAGGTAGAGCTGCACACTCCTTCTCTTTCAAGCTTTATAGATAAAAAATTGGAGGACAATTTAGACACCAACATTTTTGAAAAATTAACCTTTTATTTTATAATTCTTTTGTATGTATTTAGGAAAAACAGATAATAAACCATCAAAAAAAGTGATTTGCCCAGCTAGGCATCAAATTAATATTTTCCAATGAAGAATTACCCGTTACTCTAGTTATAGTAACAGGGTTGAAAATCAATGCTAATTTGAGCTTTAACCTCAGGAAGTATTGCTAGATGTAGCATGTACTGCTACTCTCAAGGCAAGGACACACTTGGATATCTAATGCAAGAAAGATAACTTTGAAAATAATATGCTTTATTCTGATAATATGAGTAACAGGGTTGAGTGGGTCAGAGAGTGCCACACTCTTTTAAGACTGAAAAGATTGTAAAAATATGAAAGATAAAAGAGAGGACTTAGTTGTGGTCTACCCAGGGCACCAGGGCACTAGCTGATGTCACCTCCACTGTGTCATCTGATTTACAGTTTGTTCACTTCCTGTGCCAATCTAAAAAGGTGTGGGTAACAGGGTTGAACGCATGTTGAGGGACACACCTTCTGTGCAAAATTACTGTTATTTAAGATATGTTTATGATTTAACAAATTGATTTTAACATTACAAGAGACAATAGAATAGAATAATACCAAAAAAAGTAAATAAAATCCCTATTTTAAATGTTATATTTGATGCAAGTTGGTCACCAAGAAGCGGGGACAAGAGAAAAATGCCATTTTAGGGGATGTTCGAGAGCTATTTGATCATTTAAATAATATTCTGAAACCACTTTTTCTACAACTTTATATACATGTTGTCTCAAGACAAGTATGTTTAACACAGATTTTGTATATGGGGGACATGAAATGTCCTCCAATCCTGGAATGACCCATCTAACGCCATCAGGCTCACACTTCTCTGTTCACAAGAAGAGGGTGTGCTCTCAGTGGGAGTGAAAACAAAAGCACAGACTCGTTGCTGAAACACCTCAGAAAGGAGCCACATCAAAGCGCTGCAGACGTTAGGGAAGCGTGTTATGTGGTGGGCGCGCTCTTTCTTTTTATTCTCCTTTCACATGTGCAGTTCTTCGTGTCTCACCACTGCATGTGTCACTCCACAGCTCGTCGCTCCGGTGAAAGCGCCCGTGGTGGCCGAGTGGGGGTCAGGGGTCACCCCCAGGCTCGACCCTGACACCATATCTAAACACGTCAAACAGATGGTGGATGTGAGTGTGTGACTCTGCAACAACCTCCTGTTTTTCACTTCCTTATTACACGGCAGGACAAAGCAGAACTAACCAACTGCTCCTCTACTGTTTCAACTGACTGTCTGATTGCTCTGTCGCCCCCTGCAGTCCATCATGAAAAACTACGACCAGAACCAGGATGGATACATCTCGCTGGACGACTTTGAGAAAATAGCAGCCAACTTCCCCTTCTCCTTCTGCACCCACGAAGCTGACAGGTGAGGAAGGGCATCTCGCAGTGACGTGGTCGGATGTAAAACCACAAATCAGCATGAGCTGTTTGTAAAAAACCTACCTCACTTTTTGTTGTTACATTTTGGGGAATCTTCTGCCCAGGGAGGGAGAAATCAGCCATGAAGAAATCACCTCTTACTTCATGAGGGGAATGTCGATATGTGCCAAGCTGGGCTACAGCTTCAATACGCATAACTTCCACGAAACCACGTACAAGCGGCCAACGTTTTGCGAGAATTGTGGAGGCTTTGTGAGTATCCGTTATATCTTTTGAAACGGCCAAATCAAACTGAAGTGTGACATGTGTCCTGTCTGTTCTCTTGTAGTTGTGGGGAGTCATCAAACAAGGATACCATTGTAAAGGTAAGATCAAAATCCATCATTTCATACGTCCACAGAGTTATCAAGGGCAGTTATCGTCCATGTTTTTCCTTCTCTCAGACTGTGGGATAAACTGCCACCGGCACTGTAGAGATCTGGTGGAAATAGCTTGCTTAAAGAAACATAAAAACACCACGGGGTCGTGCCCCTGCACCCCAGCTCCCGACACCAGAATCAAGGGTAACACCTGGAGTAAGTCTTTCTCTATCGTACGCACAACACCCAAACATTCCCTCTCTGTAAGATGACACTGAAGTCTTTATGTTTGGTTCCCTAGCAGATATAGAAGAGGAGGCCTTTGTCTTCCCCCAAAGTAACGAGACAGAAAACCACCAGGGCACCGCTCTTTGGAAAAGCAACAGCAGTGATTCCACGTCGTCTGACTGCTCCACTCAGACGGACCCTGGAGTTTGGACCCCCGAGAAGAAGGACAGGAGAGGAGTTCACCACAACTCGCTTGTTCACGCATCCCCAGAGAGAAAGAGGAGACAGGACATGAGTCCCTGCAAGGTGGGTTTCTCTGTTATTGTCTAGCTTATAAATATCAGCATGTCAGTCTAGATCAGGGGTCGGCAACCTTTTTGATATGAAGTGCCATTTTTAAAAAAAATTGTTATCGGCGTGCCAACGATCGAGAATTATCAACGGTGGGGGGGGGGGTGTTGAGGAGCTTGACGCTCGTCAACTATCAGCAGGAGGGCAAGGGAAGCGGGGGAAGCAGTGTGTGGACCTGTCAGCGCAACTTACATGATGTCGAATTTAACAAACACATTTAAATAATTGGTTTAACGGCATAATAATAAGGACGATCGTCCGTTCTGTGATTCTCCAGAACACACATGTTATGATATTAGGGTCACGCAGAGTGAGATGAGATCGCTGTCCCTTTAAGAGAGAGAGAGGGGTGTGGCTTGTGTGTGTGTGTGTGTGTGGATGGTAGAGCGACACTGAGGGAGCGTGTGTATGTTTCTGGAAGTGAAACGAGGCAGCAGAGAAACAGAGGTCTGTATTTTGTGAAACAGAAGAACAGCTAAATAAATGCAACGGCCTCCCAAGAAGAGCTCGCCTCTCTCCAGTCATTTAAGCTAAAGTGGGTATTGAACCTGAAGCTTGTTGCTTCTGCCCTCCTCCACTACGGTCTGGGAGCCGACAGGAAAGTTCAACACACAGATGGCCAGTCCGCCCCTTTGTAGCATATTATTTCAATGAGAGATGAGCAGATCGCCACTGGGCTTTCAACTAAATACACAGCCACGCAAAAACTGCGGCATTTGTACAGCTCCTTATGGGTACTGCAGTTAGTGAAGTGCTTTCCTCTCCGTGGTGAAACGATCAGCACCACGGAGGAAAGCGGCAGAAAGTCACCTGGAGTTAAAGAGAGCGGGGCTGCGTGCATGGCTTCCTGCTGCGGGGAACGGGGAGACGCGCTCTGGCGGCGGCCTCGTTCAGGATCCGAAATACAATTTAAATATTTTTGCACAATTATTCCACTTATTCCTAGCGTGCCACTGGTTACGGTGCCGCGTGCCAAGGCTGGCACGCGTGCCAGGGGTTGCCGACCCCTGGTCTAGATCTCTGGAGTGACTCAATGTGTCGGTCGCGAACGAGCTGGCTCTTGTAAGTGAACGACGGGATGTAATATCCATGATTAGAGACTGTTGGGTGCTGCTGTTTTGAGCATTGCAATATATTTATTTTCATTATGTTATTTATGATTATTTTTAGGCTCAGCAAAGATTTGTTGTCAGTTTCAGTTTGTATAAGTGTTGCTATCTTCTTCTTTTTTTGCGTGGTTCTACAATCAGAGAGTTACAAGGGTCTGTAAATGCAATGATTTAAGTGATGTGTACACATATAAATCATTAGTCAAAACAGGGCTACATTTGATTGAATTATAAAAGGTATATTTCGCGGATAAACCTATTAACCCCGCCCCCTTAAAAAAAGCGGCTCTTTTGAACGGCTCTCGCAAAGGAACGGAGCCATAAGTTCCGGCTCCCTTCAAAGAGCCATACTTCCCATCACTAGGGGCTACAACGTTGGAGCTTCCAGCAGTGATTCACTTTAAGCTGCTATTACAGGAGCTACATGCGGATCATCAATACTGCTTACTGTCAAGCACATTGTAAGATATGTAGCCTAGGTTCAATTCATTTGGTGAAAAGGAACAGTTTTGCTGTTATTTGAAAGTCATTTAAAGCGTGTAACAGAGTGATGTCGTGATGACATATTTTGGTAGACCGACCTGGAAGTTAGCATTACAAGCGCTCTTTTCACGAGATGTAATGGGATTTACCCACTGGACTTTGGGAAGAAGCAGGATCATCTCCACATATTAACAGCATTATTCTTTGAAGAGTAAGTGCAATCGTCAGATGTAAAAAGCTAATGTTTGGCTATAAACAAACTCAGTCACATGCTGTGCATCACCACTGCTAAGCTAAAGGCAGCTAATAATCAACGTGATCACATTTAGTCTTATTTAGTCAGTTGCCGTAGGATATTTACTGACGTGTTGTAGCTATAGAACAACACGTGTTGTAGCTATAGAACAACACGTGTTCACCACAACACCCTTTACTGCAGACATCTAACCAAAATCAGATAAAAAAAACAATGATGAAGTCCGGGATTGGTAAAATGCAGTCTCATATCCGAGTTTTAGGACTCATTACTGCACCACTGTGTATTTGTAAAATCTTTGTATCATTATCACACATTTCAAATGATTTTGATATCATGAGTTCCTGGCAAGTCTTCCCATGTTTCAACGAGTGTCAAATGAGACACTGATATCCCACTTGAAAGTGAAATGTTGTTTCTGCAATTAAATGTCTTTATTTGCCTCATCTGTTTTCCAGGTGAACGCACAGAGGACCCGGGGGTGCTCCATGCCGGTTTCCTTCTTGCAGGAGAAGATGGAGGAGATGCATCTCTACAAAGACAAGAGCAGAGAGCCAGACTGAGCGCTCCACCTCCAGAAACATTTCCCACTCATGGACAAAAACATCCAGACAGCACCGCCTTTCTGACCAAGCTGTCTGATGGTGTTGAACTGATGAACTGATGAACTGTCCGTTAGCATCAGAATACCAGCGGTCATATGAATGGACTCCATCAAATATGGTTGTTTTTATTTTTTGTTTTTTGCCCGTCTTGTTGGTTTTGCTTTTTGATCATCTTACTGTAATTCATATACACCTCATTTTGTTTTCAGATAGGTGCCTTCCTTCACTGGTGCTAAGACTGTATAAGGACACTTATGATAACAGACATAAGGGTTCTACTCTCACAAAATATACACAGGGTAGGAAATGAACACTAAGCTTTTACATGTGGCAACTTTACTACAACTCTGCTGATGAATTCGGAAAGTAAGCCAGAAAAACATCACATTTCTGTTTGTTGAGCCTCAGGTGGGTGATTTCAAAGGATATACATGAGAGGCTTTGTGCGGAAATTGCTATCCCGTGTATGAGTTACTATCTATCTCACTTCCTGGAAACTAAACCGAGAAGCTAACATCAAATGGAAATGTCAAGACAGATCATATCCGTAAAATCCAGTGGATGAGGCTCGTTTGCTATATTGAGATATAAGTAAATGACTCGTATGGTGACCATGTCACCCCCCCCATGAGACACGATGATGTCATAACTCCAGTGGACATGCTCCAAACAGCCCAACAAATGATTGTTAAACATTGTGCCATAAAAAGCTCTACAACACATCTGAAGCGTCATCATATGCCATTTCCATGGCGACGCATTACTCGCCATGAAAGTTGAAACCCAATATTGCTGTTATCTCCAGTGGACATGGTGCAGTTGCCACAAAACGTGACGTGTTTCAGTAGTCCACGCCGAAAAATGTTGCACGCCGAACTCTTTAAGGTGGAAAAATGTATAATTTATTATAAAATAGAAGGACAACACAACACTGTGTCATGATCAACAAAACGTTTTAGTAAAATAAACTGTGGAAGTACTGTTCGTTTTGTGGTTACATATTCAGGGAGAGTTGATCAACATTTTGTATTGCTACCAGCAAAATGTAAAACGATGTATGCTATGAAAGACTTGGTCCATATCGCCAACCCTTAGTTTGCTTAGCAACAAGTGAAAGGCCTTGTGAAGTGGGACCCACAAAGCTCTGAAACTAGCAGCAGAAAACCTTTATTTCCTGCCCTGACGACATTTTTGACTTTCAAATGTCAACAGTTCATTCAAGGTTCAGCAGGACTGCACTGGGACTATGTGTGTGCTGCAAAATGTGCATTTTACTGTTAACTAAATGCTTTCCGTTTGTCCAAAATGTAAATCTTGTTGAAAATAAGAAAGATACACCAACTGTGATGCAGTGTTTTGTTTGAGTGAAAAAACGAAAATGACACCTCCAGGCGTATACAATGGAATTTTATTGTATAAAGACAAGAAGACAGCTCGGGTAACTGACAGCTCGGGTAACTGACAGCTCGGGTAACTGACAGCTCGGGTAACTGACAGCTCGGGTAACTGGTCAATATCAGATTTTCAGGTAGAAAAAAAATCACAACTGGATTTAAACTACTGGACAGCAATCACAAAGGGGTAAAAAAAGAAAACTGCACAAACTACTCAAGAGTGGCCAAATATTCTTCCCAATCAAAGACTGGATTAAATACTACAGTATCACACCTATAAAAAATATTTGGATTTTATCGGGATAAATACAAATGTGCCAGCTCGGAAACTGAAAAAAGATAGAGCGAGACGGAGGGAAGGGGTGGTGAAGGTAAAAAGCATGCATTTTTGTTCTTTGTTAAGCTTTCTCAAAACAAGCGAAATTATTTAGGCCTTGCTGTATTTTTCCTGCCACACGATGCATCCTAGAAATATACATCTACCTCTCTGATCTGTTGGAAAATGTGGACGTCCACATTAAATGCATAATAGATAACATTCATTAAATGTTTGGATACCTATCATCTACCAACTCACGGTCACTGCGTAGAGTAAGACTTCATTCAGTAAAAAAAGACATCAAACTGCATACAGTTTTAGGTGTACACTGATTGGTGGAATGAAGACAGATGTTTGGGGACTCGATTTGTGGGACTGTACAAAATCCATTTAGCTGCAGAGGTCAGAGTGTTTAGGACGCGGGTGGATGCAGGACAGATGCAGGGTGGAGCTACTGGGAGCCGGAGGAGCCCTGGCTGCCCTGTCCAGGGTAGCCTCCGTACTGGCTGTAATACTGGTTCCACTGGTTCTGGTTCTGGTAATACTGCTGCCACTGCTGAGCATACTGCAGGGAGGAATAGAAACAGTATTCAGAGCATGTTTACTTTCTGCTTTTTTATTTGATTTGACCCCAAACTGACCCTGTGTTCCTACCTCCCTTTGGGGTCACAAGGTCAGTTGTATAATCCTCAGATGTATGTCTTCTAACCAAACCCAGTATCCTGTGATTAGCATGCAGGGCTAACCTTGCTACACCCAAATTCAAGCTTTTGAGGTGTAGTATAATCTTTTTTTAACATGTATATTTAACAAATACAGGATAGAAAATGGAATGGTGTGCTGTATTGTACTGCCATAACTATTTAGAATGCGTTACCATAAACCAGTGCTTCTCAAAGTGTGGTCCGCGGACTGAGTGCCCCCTAGTGGTACGCGAGTATATTGGTAACATTTCACATTTGAAATAAATTAATTTAAGTTTCCCGCACTCTCGCGGGAATATCTGCACAATGGAGCGAGCTAAAGTTTCACTTTCGATGGCATGATTTGGCCCAGCACAACACCTTCATCACACATGTTGCCACTTGTTTGTACCATCTTCAGGCGATTTGTAATCTGTTCTAGAAAAACGATGCGATTTTGGATATTTGTGGAGTTAGGTGGTCCGCGAGTGTTTTTTTATTGGTTAAGTGTCCTTGGTATGAACACGTTTGAGAAACACTGCCATAAACTGAGTCCCCACACTGATCAATTGTGAGCCCTCAGCTGCGGTCAATGAAGGCACCACATTATTTTATTCTACCTAAACCAATTTTTATTGCGATATGATGCGGATATTAGAGGGAATTAAAACATTTTCACATTATGATTGAAAATATATTAAAATGATCACAGGGTGATTTTGTAAAAGTGGATGTGTACAAAAGAAGGATTTTTTTATTAAGTGTGTAGAATGTGGTTTTGTGGGCCTGAATATTCAATATTCTTTATCAATGATTCTGCTAAGTGCAATTTGAATATTGCACTAGTCCATAGTCCAATTGTGCAGCCCTACTCTTTGTGTTACTATAAAATGGATATCGAGCAAACAGTTGTTCTAGTACCCCATCTCCTCGACTACAGACAGTGTAGCGGGTGGTGTTGGTGCCATACCTGCTGGTACTGCTGGTTGTAGCTCTGCGTCTGTTGCTGCTGCTGGGGCTGCTGCGCTGGCGGCGGCTGCTGCTGCTGCTGCTGCTGCTGCTGCTGTGCCGGCGCCGCCTGTGGGGGCTGCTGGTGGTGATTGTATGTCTGTGCAGTGGTGGGTGTCTGGCTGTAGCTCTGGCTGTATCCTGGGTACTGACTGTAGTTGCCATAGTAACTCTGGTTGTAGCTGCCCTGATTGTACCCTTGATTGTAGCTCTGGCTGTAGCCCTGGAGGTTAAAGAGAATTAGATATATGAGAATACATTAATATAATGTTAAGTGTACATTTTTGTTTAGATGGAATAGATAACATTTCACGTTAGCTACCTGGCTGTATGCTCCCTTGCTGTATGGAGCGGGGCGGTTGTAGCTTCCTGTTGCAGGCTGGCTGCGGTTGTAGCTGCTACGTGCATCAGAGCCGGAGTCGCGGTTTCCCCAACGGTTCTGATTATAGGTGCCACGATTGTTGCCTGCAAAAACACAAAAATGCTGTTACTATAGGAATATACATCTTAGTGTAAAATACAAAAAAAAAATCCATCCTTCAAAGTCTTGTACAGAGTGGTACAGGAATGAGTCCTAAAACCCAGAAATGAGTCAGCATTTGACCACTTTCTGTTCCCTGGTCTCTAAGTCAACGGCCCATCAGCTTTTTAACTGGTTTACTTTTATTCCCGAAAAAACATCTGATGTTAACACAAGCTGAAGAGATTTTCACGTTTTGTTCTACGACATTAAATACATCAGTAAATACCCCAGCGGAAATGCATCATAATCCCCGCACCACTCTCTTTTCACGCTTTTGCCTCTTGTGTATCAATGAACTCAAATCACAGAGTTCAGACTGCAGCTTCATGGACATAAACACACCGCTCGGCTCACCTCTGTATCCGCTGCCTCCGTCCCCGCTGCGGTTCTGGTAGCCGCCGCGGGACCCTTCGCGGTTGTCGTACCGCTGGAAGGTCCCGCCCCCGGCGGCGCCGCGGCCCCGGAACCCGCCCGGCCTGTTGTCGAAGCGTTTATCAGGGGGCGGGCCGGCCTTGCGGCCCTCCTCGTTATACTGCTTCAGCAGAGTTTCTGCCTCCTCACGCTGCAGCTCAGCGAACGTCACATCCTCCAGGAAGTCGCAAGCCTCTGGGACAGTGAAGTTGGCTTGTGGGGGGTGACAGAGGTGACCACAGGAGGAGAGAGAGACAGTCCATCCGGCACAGGGACGGATGGAGAGACGAGGAGAAGAGAGAGAGAGAGAGAGGGGGAGGGGGTTGTAGTGAAGACCAGAGCAGCCACACCACCGGAAGACAAAATGGAAAATAATTAGGACCGAACAGAGGCAGCAGGACTCAGAGAAATTCAGAGCAGGTAGATGACAGCAGATGGCGGGGGGGGGGGGTAGGGGGTAAAGGGGACTAACATGACCTCCGGGGGAAGATGGAGGACACATTTGATGAAGCAGACGAAGGAGAGGGAGGAGCTCAGTAGAGGTGGGGAGGAGGGACAAAAAGGAACACTAGAAGGTAGGTAAAGAGGAAACAGCACTGCAAACCAAGGACAGCTGATGTAATGCTGTTACAAATGAACTTCCAACAACTCCAGCACGTGACTGCTTGTAAGTTTGCTATTTGGAAATGTCGTTTTTCAGGGAAGCAAATTGTGCAATGTTAGCGTTTAGCTATTACATGACCTTTACGAGGCCCGCGGCTCAGTTTGCAGTGCGTCAGTAGGAAGC
Organism: Harpagifer antarcticus; assembly: GCA_902827135.1. Taxonomy (NCBI): domain Eukaryota; kingdom Metazoa; phylum Chordata; class Actinopteri; order Perciformes; family Harpagiferidae; genus Harpagifer; species Harpagifer antarcticus. The sequence continues at coordinate 363,795 of CADEHL010001130.1, forward strand.
GGGTGGCAAAAATAAGGAAGAATCAAATTCATGTGGACTGTTAATAAATAAAATGTCCAAGGTCTGATATCTGGCCAAAGGCTATGATTGGAGGGGAAGGGGGAGGGAGGCAGGGAGGGAGGGTCATCTTCCAAGTTTGATTTTAGAGACAACACATAGAAAAGTAAAAAAAGTAGATCTGGTGTTTTTGTTTTGTTGTTTCCACAGCATTCCTACCTTTCATTTCTAAAACAGCATGATCGGGCACATCCTTCCCCTGCTCATTGGTTTGCTTTAATGTTCGTTCTTTTAAATCCTCGTCCGTGGGACAAATTACAATAGCCTTGCGTTGAAAACCTTCAAAAGGACGCATTTTTCGTCTCCTTGCTGATCCATATACATTTGTCTAGCAATGGTGACAAGAAAGAAGTAGAAGCTTGTTTGTTATTGTTTACTTGTACTGGCTTTCCACTGGAAGGAAGCTGGAACCCTGCAATAATGAAGTGAGAGAGGTTTGGCTTGGATGTCAAGTCTACGCTTTTTACTCAAAGTTCTAATGGCCTCTCGTCACTCCACAGACTTACCTCACACTCTGCCAAACAGCAACACAGAGGACATACTGACACAAAGAGGGACCCCACAATATCCTGACTGTCTCGTTCATTAGCTCAAGTTACGCAACAACAGACATACAAGTTTCAGATCAATCATACAAATGAATATTCAAGTGCTTACTTAATAATGCCTTTGTGCAGTGAAAATGTTCTTTATGTTAAAGAGTTATTACTGTATTATATGATACGCAACTACTCATGTAAGTGTAAGCGTTTTGCCCACTACCTCAATTTAAATAAATGAGCCATGCACTTGCAGAACGTGTAAAGATTAAAAATCAACATAGTTCAGTAATTCAGGTTCAGAACCAGAATACTGGTTCAAATTCTTCGTATATCAATTGATAAAAGAGGAAGAAATATGGCTAAAGCAAAAACAAAACATGCAATTTAGGTGTTAAACTTATATTTGCCATAAATGGCGAGATATTAGATGATTTTTACTGGTCACATTGTGAATACTATCTTTTCATGCAATACTGGCCATTATTGGGGAATATGATAACTGGGAACAAATACGTTGAATAAAACGCAATATATGCATAAAATGATTTATGATTCTATTTTGGTTCCATCTCTACGGTCATTTGGCCTCACTTTAAAATCACTATATCTTGTAGAGCCTACTGTAAAAACTGCTCACTGACACAGGCTGGTAGGAGGTCTACAAAGAAATGAAAGTGGAATGAAACCTTTTAACAAATCCTCAGGTGTTTCACGTGTGCAGTTGGGAACAGCATGTTAAAACAACCCTTAATTAAAGGTTAGATTCAGACTTTAAAACACATTTCGTACAACATTGCGCAAGAGTAAAGTCAGCATCAAGTCCATCAAAAGATACTTTGCTAACACTAGCCGTTATCCAGACTCACTGCCTCCCTCACCAGGAACGGCTGGTTCCAACACTCACCAACACTACATGAGCAACATTTAGCATTTTAGTGTTTCAGAAAAGCAATTCTTTAGTAATGGCAAAACGACTTGACTACTTGATATCATAACAACATTAGAACATAAGAAAAATACAGTATAAGTAATGCCAAATACTTCTTTCATAACATCGATAAACTTCTGACAATTCTTACTTTTCACAGGAAGATTTCTCTTTCTAAAAATAGAAAAACAAAGGATTTAGCATGGAGAGTCCAACACTTATCTACAGTAGCGCATGTCCAAACCTTGAACCTAAAAGGGTCCCCCACACTTACCCGCACTTACCTGATCTTCATACGTTCTCTAGTCCCAGTGAACAACAACACAGATAAAACCTACCTGCTTGTACTCACATTGTCCTCAGATAAAAGAATGTCCGCCATGAGACCCACCTACCTTTGTCACATTAGCAGAACACAAGCGTCTAAAAATCTGAAAATGGTTAGTCATTACTTACCTTCTGGGTCAATTTATTAAAAAACACACTCAACAGTTCCATGTATCTCACTTCAAAATAGCTTTTAAACAAAGCCTGTCTTATTAAATTAGCAACGGAAGGTGTTTTTCTTACTCACCAGTCAGAGCTTACTTGTTTCTCAACATCTTTACATAGTCATGGTTTACTTGTACATTGTTGAAATTCACAACACAAACAATACTGTATTATGACAAGAGATAGCAGATATACTGAGGGATGAAAAACATGGAGTATTTTGCCACTTATGAGAGCCATTCATCATTTTTCCTTTACAATACATGACAAGCAAGTGACAAGAGGGTGATCTTCTACTCTATAATACACACAGCCCCCCTGAAAGATAAATAAATAGTCCATTAGAGAGTGATCATCAGGGCACATAGACTGACTGTGGCGACTATCAGAGCAGAGTGTGGGTGGGAGGGCAGTACCTGATCCAGGATGTAGTTGCGTCTCTTGCGGGCGGCGATCTCGATCAGCCTGTTCAGGCACTGCGTGGCCTGCTGGATCAGAACGTCCCAGCGGCCCGAGTAGTTCTTCTGCCGGCGCAGACCCATCACCTGCACAGCAAATGCTCAGTTAATACGATGGACTGGAAAACCGTGGGAATGTTTGTGTAGTTTGAGGGGGGGTCTCTCAACCGACCTTCATCTTGTCCATGATGGCATTTGTGCCCAGGATGTTGTACTTCTTCTCAGGGTTAGTCTGTGCAAACTTTGTGGCCCAGGTGGTCTTTCCGCAGGCGGGCAGGCCGACCATCATCAAGATCTGAAACAAAGAACATCATGCTTTACTCCATTTGAACAAATCCTCTTGATAATCAATACAAAATAATTCGGATCTAAAATTAACAACAAAGAGTTCTTCTGAATAATATTGAAGTATTTTGGGCTGCATGTGTTCTGTATACACTAGGGATGTGCATCTCCATCACTGAGGCCGATACGATGCGCATCTCCATACGCTGCCAACGATACGATACATTAACGATACATTTGAAACACCAGGCGATGCGATACGATTTGATTCTACCTGCCTGAGGAGCCGGTTGGATGTGCCCACGCTCGTGGCCACTACCGAGCGCAGGCCTTGGCATTTCCCGTTACCTTGTAGGCGCAGGGGGGACGGCACATCTTCGCTTTCACCCCGTAGCGTGCATGGTAATAACACAGGCCAGGGCTGGAGTTACTGACGTCGGCCCCGGAGCTTCTGCTAGGTGGCATGCCTGTACCAGGGAAGGTGCCGCTGTGTGTCGGGGCCAGCACCTCCGGGGTAAAACGCTGGGTTGCCAGGAAGAACCGGTCGGCTTCTTCGGCCAAAGCGCGGGGCTCAGTAATAGCCGTGTTAGTGAGCGCTGTCTGTACATGCGGCGGCATGTGCCGAAGAAACAGTTCTATGAACAAAAAAGTAGGTTCTTCCGTACCCAGCAGGCTGAGCATGTGGTCAGAAGGCTTGTTGTCCCCCAGGCTATGAATAGCGAGCAGGCGTCGGGCCCGTTCCGACCGTGACAGCTTGAAAGTCTTTAGCAGGAAAGCCTTGAACGCTGCATATTTATCCTGGGCATGAGGAGGTGTAATAAAGCCCACCGTCCGGGTCGCAGTGGAGCTCCCCAGCGCCGAAACGACTTGAAAATAGCGTGCTGCGTCGTCAGTCACTCCGCGGGGGGCGAACTGAGCCTCCGCCTGAGCGAAACATGCAGCCGCAGATGTCTCCCAAAACTCCGGCAGTTTGAAAAAAACGGCGTTACTTGCCATGCTCGGTTCAGTCTCGGATCCTTCAACGAGACTTATGTCGGGGTCACCACTGTGGTGCCGAGAGACGGGGTATCAAAGGTACATATAATATTAAACACAACAACCTGAACATTACAAATATTCGCCTCAATTCAACCTGGAACCTCTCTCATACAATAATACAATACAAATGGTGTGTGTGTGTGTGTGTGTGTGTGTGTGTGTGTGTGTGTGTGTGTGTGTGTGTGTGTGTGTGTGTGTGTGATGGATCGTTGGAGCTATGTGCAACTCAAGGCATATGCTCGAACGGGAGCTGCCTGGACGCTGCAATCATGTTGCGCACTATCTGTGCCGAGTGTGCTGACTTTTCGTACAATGTCCCGCTGTCTGGCTTCCTGCATAAAGTCAAGTGCTCGGCGCAGTTGTAGCGAAATGTCGCTCCTCTGTTTTCATTTAAACAGCTCCTTATATCCGTTAGCGCAGCTAGCTAGCACCAGATGCTAACAACAATACACGTAAGGTCTCTCTCTCTCGCTCGAGCCACACATACACACACCCTCCCGGTCCTCCCAATAGCCAGTCGGTGCCTGCCGGTGAGCGTGGAAGTGTGGTCTGCTGCAAGCGGGCGGCAGGAGCGGGGCTGTCAGCATCAGCTTGTAGATGCGTTAATCGCGTTAAAATAATTAGTGGCGTTAATTTTTTTTTGCGTTAACGCGTTAACTTGACAGCCCTAATATATATATATATATATATATATATATATATCTATCTATTTCTATCTATTAGGGGTGTAACGGTACACGTACTGAAATTATTCGGTACGGGCCCTTCGGTTCGGAAGTGTACCGAACGAATATAACGTTAAACGTAAAGATTTGAGAACGTGAACAACTTCTTGGAAGTGATCTCAGGTGCTGCGTCGCAGCATTCAGAGTAATTTGCTCACATTGTGTTCAACGCATCATAGAGCGAGCAAGTCATTTCATTGGACGAGAGGCATACTATGTCAGAGGGATGTGTTCAAATGTAGTCAGTAATTTGAGGAACTGTCGAAATGGCGAACGCAGATAAAGTTGAGCTCGAAAATCCTCCAGCATCATTGAAGTCTCCGGTCTGGGAACATTTTGGTTTCGCAGTTACGTACAAGGATGACGGACAAAGACAGGTGGACCGAACCAAAGCTGTTTGTCGGCATTGTTCAACTACAATTGGTTACGCGGCTGGCAATACATCAAACTTGCACACTCATTTGAAAAGGCATCACCCGAATATGAATATCACCAGTACCAAAAGACTGAAGTGCAAACCCAACTCCTACTAGCATTTAAGCCTCCACCACTCGTAAAAAGTTCAGACCAAGCCAAAGCTATTACGGTACAAATGCCAAATATCCTTATGTTGCCATGTTAGCAAAGCGCTACCTGGCTGTATCTGCTACCTCTGTCCCTAGCGAGAGGGTGTTCTCCACAGCAGGAGACATTGTTAGTGCCAGCAGATCTGCCCTTTCGGCAAACAATGTGGACGAGTAAATTTTTCTTTAAAAAAACATGAAAATACAATGACAAGCAAGTAGGGCTGTAGCGATACACTAATCTCACGATACGATACACGATATTCAGCTCACAATACGATATATATCACGATATTCAGCCAACGATACGATACGATATACTTATATCATTTTCTAAAAGATTTTAAAAGGGACAGTGTGATTTTGGTGACATCTTGTGAGTGTTCCATTGACTTGGATTGAATTAATTCAACTGAAAACTGAAAGCATCAATTATACAATATATGGCTCTGACAGAGAGTCTACAGCTTTTGATTCATTGGACAAAATGAATCAAAGGATGTGGTGAGAAAATTAGTTTCATTTATTGAAACAGTGCAAACTGTAGCTTACAAGCCTTTGAAACGAAAGTACATAAAGTGCAGTATCACAATGGACAATGGAGAATTAAAAGGTGCAGCAGGTGACGGAACACGGGGGACTTGAGAGAAATTAAAATCAATGTTTTGATGGCATAAAGTACCTTAAACATACCGTCAGTTTAAATGCTGTTTTATACTGAAAAACCAGAAGTTGTTGTGCACAACCAGTTGTTAAGCTTTTATTCTGAAAATCCTTCATCTCCGGTTAGCATTTAGCATGTGGCTAATATACCATTTACTATAGAGGTGAATTTAGTAGCGATATGAAACACCGAAACCTACTGATTTCAACACTACAACTATAGACGTCGAGATATTATTATTGCTGAATATTAAATGAAGGTACAGTTTATTTGAATACGTTTGTTTACAGACGTGGGTAGCATGAGACAACATCCGGATCTACCGGAAATGATACCAGCCGTCAGGTATTTTTGGAGTATTGATTACAGCGTTTAAAATGTATTAAATGAAAAGTCATGAAAGAGATAAGGAGGAGAAAAGGCGTGTTTAGTTATATATTTAATGTACAATGTCTGAATCCTCTGTAATGCGCAACAACGAACATTGGAGACGTGGAGCAGCAGCGCCAACCGGCCCACAGGGATGAGCCAGCAGAGGATATTTAACAGCTGGAAAGGTGGAGCTCCTCTCTTCCCTTCGCTCACGAGAGCCAGAACACAGCTGTTTTTCTGACTGAACCATCTTCTGCTTGTAACATTACCGCGCTTTTTATTAATTAAAGTATACATTTGAACCTTCTCAGAGACTCAATTGGTCTCCTTTTTAAAGCTTCTCTCCTGGACGCGAGAATAACGAACACGGTTATCAGACTTAATGTATCGATACCCGCGGCTGAAATATCGATACTTTCTCGGAAAACTAAATATCGATCTATATCGCAGGATCGATTAAATTACACAGCCCTACAAGCAAGTCATGTCAAACTGGCTGCTTAGGTACTAGTACAGTAATAATATATTTTATTTCTATATCGCTTTTCTTGAACCCAAAGACGCTGTCAGTACAGTTCAAATACAGATCATTTCAGTTCATCGAAAAGCTGCACCTTAATGTTTATTTTATTATATTTTGTATTTATTTGAGTGAATACATTATTCACAATTTAATTTAAAAAAAAAATGTTATGTGATAATTTTTTCTGCTGTACCGAAAACGTACCGAACCGTGACCTAAAAACCGAGGTACGTACCGAACCGAAATGTTTGTGAACCGTTACACCCCTACTATATATATATATATATATCGAGAGAGAGAAAGCTCTGTTTTCCAGCCTGAGTCTATTTAATTTATTGTTTTGGTTGTGTGTGATTTAATAAATGTTTTACAATTTAATGTATTTGTTTATTTATTATATATAATTTATATATTTGAATATTATTTCACATTTCATTTGCAATGTTGAATGTTCAATAAAAAAAGCACTGTTTGAAAGGCTGTACTTGAATTATTATTATATATTATTATGTCCGTGGTCTAAAATGGTCTTACAACGGTGAAATATTACCGTTTATCGCAATCTTTTCCGGGAAAATGTATCGTCCAACAAAATGAATTATCGTGACAGGCCTAGGAATAGGTAAACCATATCATATACTTTGGTAATGCAAAGCTTTGAGTGTGTACATAAAAGAACTTAAAAACATAAAAATATTTCTAATTACTAATCGAAAACCCCAGAACAGTAAAGAAGAAGAATCAAATTGGTTTAAAGATGATAACTTGATAAACTGTAAATGGAAGGATCTTGTCAATGAAAATATGGAATAGAAAAAATAACCATGATGAGAAATCAAGTTCATGCTTTATACACTTTTTTGGCTGGTGAGCTACTTTTGAAATGACCAGCTCATCGAGGTCTACCAACCAAAAATAAAATTCCAAATTGCAAGGGTTGCTGAATAACACGTTTTATTTATACATGGGATAACTACAATAGGGCTGCAACAAACGACTAATTTGATAATCGATTAATCTATCGATTAATGAAACGACTAATCGACTATTCCTGTATGCTTTGCACAATTTCTCAAACGCTCTTATTTAGCCATCAACTTTTAGATTTAGCTTGAGGTTGTTTTAGGCATGTGGAAACTAACAATGAAGACAAAGATGAATACTTGATTAAAAAATACATATATTATTAAATGAACTTAACAAATTGTTAACAAAATTAACATTGCTTTTTATTTAAATTAAATAAATAATATTTCACATCAAAAGAAACAAGTGTTTTAACAAATCGTATTAAATAATCTGTTGACAGAACTGTAAACAGAATAGCTGAAACTTTAACAAAATAAATAACTCAGTTTCCTCTAATCATTAACCCATGTTTGTATCATTGAGTTAACTATGTGTGTTGCTGCTAGCATACAGAACACCTGACGTGGAAACGTTACTCGAGAGCTACTAGAAAGACAGTGGAACCCGGTGCATTCCTCCGTCTGGATGTGGAGCACTTTTGCAAATTGCTCGTATTACCGCCCTTACATGCTAAACTCTCTTGGCAAGGAGCCTTGTCCAACTCAAGACGGGTAATATTTAACCACACCTTGGAGCGCTTCTCTCCGCCATCCCCGCCGTGTGTTGCTGCATGTAGCAGCCGAGTGTGTGTAAACTGCCCCGCCCCCTCGCACACGTCTGGATTGGAAAGATCGGAAATACACGACCATAGACGCATTTGTTTGTCTTTTTGCATGTTAGAAACGAGTTGGCAACACTAAGACTGCGAGATAATGTTTTTGTAGCAATAATACATGACCTTTCTCAACTCGATACTCGGAGGGAAGTCGCTGTCTGCCTTGTGAACACTCCGATAATGCCTCTCCACGTTATCTTTCTTTGGCAGAGCGACGCTTGCTTTACAAATAAGGCAAATAACCTTTGAATGTGACATCACAAACAAATATTCTTCCTCCCGTTCTGGGTGGACGTGGTTTGTCTTTAGCTTCCTGCTCGGTCCCTTGACTGATTTTGTATTGCTTTGCATTCTGGGTTAACAGACTGGAAAGCGATAGGTTGCTTTTTGTGTCAATCAAGTAAACTCCTGAATTAAGTGGCAGGGAGGCCAAGGGAGGAGGGATCAAAACCTGTTTTGTCTATTTTAACGGAGCTGGATTTTTTTTTTTTTTATGAATGACTCGCGATCTACCAGCATTGGTCGACCGCGGTCAGTCGACGTACTGGGCACCTCTGCTTTATACAATAGATGGGGAAAATGTGTGAGGTATACAAAACTAATGACCTCCCAGTTGGATATGACAACTAGTAAACTAATCTTACACACACAACTAATCTTACACACACAATTTACCTTTTTCTGATTCGTCAATTGTTATTGTCAGTTTTTTGTGTATACTGTGTAAGATAAAAAAAAGGTGCCATACCTCGCACTCAGACTTGCTGGCGGGCCCCTTGGTGCCCCTGATCTTGTCCTCCAGGCTGAGCTCGTGGATGTAGGTGTATCCGCTCGGCGGGGGGAAGTATGGCTCGGCCTTCTGTCCGAAGTTGAACTCCACAGCACAGTTCTTCACGAGGACGTGAGGAAACAGGGCACGACCTTCCAGCGCCTCCTTGGTAGTCCGGAAAGCCACTCCTAGGGAGACTCCGTTCTTGGAATAGCTCATCTCCACCTCATCCGCACTGTCAAAGTCCTGAAATAGCAAATGAATCAGAAATCCTTCATCTGTCCCACAGCAGCGAAAAACACAGATAAGAGTAGAGTCTTGAATAACGAGGGCACACATTGATAACATAATAAAATCAAATAAGTACCCATCAAGATGAAAGTTCTTTACTACATTGCAATACATCTGTACCATGAAAGATGATTCAAAGTATCCCAGTGATTCCCACAGCATGTTAATACTTTGGGGGGCCCCCAAAGTATAATGGCTCCCCCCAAAGTATAATTTGTGTGTTTTTAGTTTTTTGTTACTCAGTGAGCACTCATTTGCATTGGTGGCAATGAGTGCTCAGTGAGTAAAAAAAACTTAAAAAACCATAAATGATACTTTGGGGGGAGCCACCCATAAATGATACTTTGGGGGGAGCCATTATACTGGTAAACAGCCTCTATGGGCGCGAGTCCAGACCCACTTTTGGAATCAAATGATGACGTCAGTGGGATTATCTCCTTTATCAACTCCTAAGCATCCCCGGGACAACATCACTAGCCCCGCCCCTAAAAAGCTGTGAACTTGAGCCAATCAAGGACTACTACTACTAGGTCGTCCTTAGACGAGTTTGCCAACGGGTTCGCCAATCCTCACGGTCCTCCATACACCCGGCCAGCTCTGTGGAGCTTTCCACCCCCACATCCTTCCTCAGCACCTCCACGTATGTTGGCGTGGGGCGCCCTCTTGGTCGGTGCCCGTGAGCAGTGACTGCTCTCAGCTGTTTAACACTTAAAGACCTAGACACCATCACCAGTTGTAGGTTGTCTGAAGTGCAGTGTTACTGCACTTCAGACAAGCAGTGGAAATTGCGTAGCAATTTCCACTGCTACGCTGATGATACCCAATTGTATCTCAGCACCACTCCATCCTCCCAGCTCCCCCATCAGTCTCTCATCAACTGCCTGCATGACATCAAAACATGGATGTCTTCCAACTATCTCAAACTGAACAGCAGGAAAACAGAGCTCATGGTTGTGGCACCCAAGGCCCTGCTCCAGAAGGTTGGTGACTTCGTCCTTGAGGTTGACGGCTGCTCCATCTCCCCATCTCCTGAAGCCCGCAACCTGGGTGTCTTCCTTGATTCCACCCTTTCCTTCCATTCCCACGTCAAGTCTGTGACCAAGTCGGCATTTTTCCACCTGAGGAACATTGCCAGACTCCGACCGTCACTCTCGGAGTCGGTTGCCGAAACCCTGGTGCATGCGTTTGTCACCACACGCTTGGACTACTGCAATGGTGTCCTGTTCGGGGTTACCAACAAAACCCTGGACAGGCTCCAGTATGTCCAAAACTGTGCTGCTAGGGTCCTCACACACACAAAGCCGTGGCAGCACATCACTCCCACCCTCATCCACCTACACTGGTTGCCGGTCAAGTCCCGCATCACCTACAAAATCCTCCTCCTTACCTACAAGTCCCTCCATGCCCTTGCCCCCCAGTACCTATCGGACATCCTTCACCCACATGCCCCACCCCGGAACCTGCGGTCCTCAGACTCCAGCCTGCTTACCACCCCCCGCACCAAACTGCGAACCTTCGGGGACAGAGCCTTCAGCGTGGCAGCCCCCACCCTCTGGAACGCTCTCCCTGCGGAGATTCGCAACATCCCCACACTCGATGCCTTCAAAGGGGCCCTCAAGACCCATCTGTTTGCCAAGGCTTTCGGCCCCTAAATCGATCTGTTGTTTTGTCTGTCTGACTTTTGTTTTGTTATGTTTGTTTTTTTTGCCCTATTACTTGTAAAGCGACCTTGGGTCCCTTGAAAGGCGCTATATAAATCCAAGCTATTATTATTATTATTACTATGAAAATTCACTAGAATGCAGGAATTGGGAAAAAAAATCTCAACATTTTTCACCCCGAGTCGTTCCCCCAAAGTATATTTCATTTCTGCGGGGATCAATGTATCCTCATTACATATCATTTAGCTGACACCTTTATCCAAAGGGACTTTCAATAAGTGCAGAAAACCATAAAGATTCAAACTCCGAACAACGAGGAAAGTGTAGATATGTTCACTTCAAGCAAGATCATACCATAGTAAGTGCTTGTAAATTAGTTACAAGGCCTAAATTAACTCAAAAAGTGCTTTATGCTTCTTCTTTTTCTTATATGTTCGAATTAAAATAAGATCATTACTTACAATGTAACAGCCGATGACGTCGTTTTCCCCAAACTTCTCGCCAAAGTCTTCAAACTTACAGTCTGCAGACTTCTTTCCTGTTCCCCCGTATCCGAATGAAAAGGGCTCCTCACCTTCAAAATCAGGAACAAAATATTTAGTTTATATTATATGTCACGATATGTCAAGCCTACTTTTGAGTGTTTGGGCAGTTCTTCCTCGTCTTACCGAGCTGAGTGCTGCAGTGGTTGAGGGACCATCCGATTCTGACCACGTGGGGGTCCGGCTCGCTGCTAGGCAGGTGCTTTACAGGAATCTCTTCATTGATCTAAAGAGCGGAACATGGATCAGGTTAAAATACCTAGAGAGGACTGTCTGGAAATATAGAACAGCAACAAGTCATCACATTTGTAGTGAGTTGATGAATAATGACGGTTTTGGTTGTAAAATCTCCTAAATTACATTAAATAACATTGCTTGGCTTAAAGAGCCTGTGACACGAGTTTCCCCCATCATCCAAACCCATCAATTTGAGTAAATATTGTCCCCTTGAAAACCGTTACTGAACTGATTTTGGATATTTGTACTTTGATTAATTAATCTGCCCTTCAATGTTGACCATTTTCTGGATCTTCTCTGGGATTCTTCAAGTCCCGCCAAATTATATGTGACGTCATTGCGGGCACAGCGCTCCAGCTGCACCGTTCAGGATCCCAGCATCTGCATGCAAACGCACGATGGCGCACACAGCAGCAAGCGATGACAGTGATGACAGTTTCATTTTGAACGTGTCAGAGAGCTCATATGAGGCTGAAGGATCGGTTTATGTTGTATCTGTTAGAAGTTTAGGAATTAGGTGCGTCAATATGGGCGATCATACGGTCATGTAGCCAGTGGTGGAAGGGGACTAAAAATCATCCTGGGACTCTCGACCGGCCCACTTCGGTACCGCTAGTAAATTGTCAACGGGGGGAGTGGGAGAGGTCAGGGGCGGCGGGTGCTGTAGGCTAGGGAAGGCTAAGCCTTCCCAAATATTTGTGTCACTGCATCCTGGTAAAATACAAATATAATGTATAATGTCTGTGTCTTTGACATTAGCGCTGCTAGCCACCTGTGCCCTGCACTACGAAGCCAGTTCAACATACCCTGGATATGTTTGAGTAACAAACAAACTAACAACAACAAACTAACAAACGAGATCTCGCTAAGCGGTCCTACGACACTGGTTATCAACTCGGTAAATCAAGCCAGGGTTTCTCTCACCAGCTGAGAGCGCGTTCACATGAAAGGGGCGGGGTTAGCTACATTTGACCAATCACAAACAGTGACAAGTGTACTGACAGCGCAGCGTCATACTTCATTAATGAAAAGTAAACTAATATTAGACAAATATGAGCTTTAGACATTCATGATGACATAAACATATAATCCAGGATACAAGCCACAGAGTTGCACCGGCAAGGTGAATACAGAACAACTGGTTAAAAAATAACTAGGCCTACCGAGTGTTTGAAAGCGTATAGTTTTATGATATCACTGCCCCATCTAAGACACGAGTGGATCTGACTTTAATTACATTTGACTTGAGTGTTTCATCAACATAATGTGTTGCTTAAAATAATACTTCTGCATACAGTATGTGACACTGTGAGTGTTGCACGGCCAGATACGGCTGGAGAAGCTGACTCAGATAAGGAAATTATATATTATGATATTATATGATCGATGATCTGATTGATGATGCAATATGAATGATAAGTGCGACACGTCGGCGTCTTCTCTGCATACGGCAGTTTAAACTGTATTTCCTTTATCCTGTAATATGACTTGAGAGATTTAAACTCCGCACACTGAGTTGATCTCTTTTCTATAGACGCCGGAGGCGGGCAGCGTCAGGTTAAAAAAATTATTTAGCCTTCCCAAACCTGAGCCTCACGCGCCGCCTATGGGGGATGTGATAGTGACTTATTCGACCGGCCCACTTCGGTACAGGCCCATCGGGATTCGTCCCGATGGCCAGTCCGCCACTGCACCCAGCCCACGTAAACTGTCAACGGGGGGAGCCTCGCTGCGGGGAAACGGTGGACCTAGTGTCCCGATCGGAGTGGGAATAATAATAATAATAATAATCCGTGCATTTTATCCATTTATTTCCCAACATTGTGGTAAAAAACCACACGTTTAATCCACGTTGGTGTTCTACAACTACAAAAAGCATCGGTTTGTTTTCTCATCAGGAAATGCAGACCAGCTCAAACAAACGATTTTTAATCATCATCCTCACGATCATTTAATGTATCATATGTTCACGGAATTGACATGAAAGCACTAATAAATGTAGTTTCATCCACTTGAGCTCTCACTACCGATTTGTAATCCTAATTTAATCATCATCTTCACCACGATCATTTATGTTTATGTTCGCCGAATTGACATGAAAGCACTGACAAATATGAATATACTGTAGTCAACTTCATTAAAACATTATTAACGTGCCTAAACTCAGTAATTCACTATTTATACGCATAACAACACACTTTGTCCGTGTTTGGCTCTCTCGCCGCACAGTGAAGCGTTCCCGCATTGACGTCACTTCCGGCTTCCCCCAAAACCTCAAAATGAGTCGAAGGAATTTTCCCGCGATGTTCGAAATTATTGATATTTATCGGAACGGTATCGCAACTTCTTTTTTAAACTGACGGTTCGAGATGACTAGTAGCCCAATATTTCATTGCACAACAGTTGTTGGGATGCTGTCACAGGCTCTTTAAGGTTAGGCAGTATAGAGCTTTTAAAATCTATATTGTCAACATACCGTTACAAACAAAAGAGCTGTTCATCTGATGTTTCAGAAGTAATGAATACATAAGTGACCTGCTCCATCGAAATCAGTCGCATTGACCCGAAGACACATTTTGAGTTGTATACACTGCTGGAAAGAGGATATTCCTAGCTTTCTGATGACATCAGGATTGTTGTTGTACTCCAAATATTAAGCGAAATATGTCACATTATATAATGACTCAAAGTTTCCTCTTCTCTGGAATCCATCGATCTGATTGGTTATTAGCGGAGCAAATTATCAAAATACTACGGAGGGAAGATGTTTTCGTTTGGATTACTGGTCTGGGGGAGCGCGCGAGTGTGTGTTTGTGTGTGTGTGTGTGTTTGTGTATTTTTGCGTTTGTTTCCCGGGGAAAACCCTCACGAGAAACACCGGCTGTTGTTATGCCTGCTGTGACGTTAAGTTACTCCGTTCTTTTACGCAAATCAACGTTTATTTTGAAATGAGCCTTTGCGACTTCCGACTGATTTCAATAGAGCGGGTCACATATGGTCAAGAACCAGGGTCACCTGATGAAACGTGAACAGCGCCATCTGATGGTTGCAAGCACACTTGTTTAGAGTTAAAAAACCTTTAAAGTAGTACCTTCATCTCATAACACACGCGGCCCTTGGTGATGCCGTGTGAGGCTCGTGCTCCGGCCCACAGGTAAGCAAAGCCTTCGATGGTCAGAGGGTACCCACTGTAGCGGTCTCTGGACACTTTGAAATGCAGGTCACAGTTGTCTGAAAAGAGCGAACATGTTGTTTTGGTCCGTTAGTACAGATGCAACACATGCGTGCAAAACATTCAGCGACATTGTCTGAAAAGCTTTGAAAGCAGATAATGTGTCATTTGTTACAGCAAAAACTACTTGTATGATCAAATCAGTGTCTCTTCATTCGGGTTGCAAAGGGGCGGAAAGTTTCCATGGGAAGTTAAGCTGGGGAATTTTGGAAATATTCGATGCAAAATTTAACAAAAAACATTTCAACAGATTTTTTTTTTATAAAGTAGAATAGAACAAGTTTTAATTATTTTATTGAACAATTATTTGTTTCATTGAAGAACGAAAACAGGAATGTTGAGTTAAACATTACTCATCTGTGCATGTGACACCCCCTACAGTGGTGTGGTCTCAATAGCCATGCAGTAAGCAGTGTGCTATGGCATGGATATTCAAGTGTACTTGAATGGCATCTGTTTGTTTTAGTCAAGATTATGCTAAAACATACTTTCCCCAACTATATTTAAGTTCCCTACGAAGAGCCAACCTTCAATTTTGAAAATTCCCAGTTTATTCCCGTGGAAAGTTTCCATCTTTGAAAATTCCCGGAATTTTGCAACCCTACTCCTCATAACCCATTTTTCAGGAGACTCCTCGGTGTTTGGTATGTACCAACTTTGAAAAATCATTGTGAAATGTCTGCAGCTGTTGTTTTTGAGCTTTTGAGAGAAAAAAAACCCACCTAAAATAATAATAAAAAAGCCATTATCAGTAGCCAGGAGAAAGTCAGTTTTGATTTAAGATTATTTTTTATAGAGAAAAATATATTTATTTTGGTGATCAACTCTCAATAGTGTGCTATAACATTCCAACTCATGACAAGCAGCACTGCAGATCTTGGGTTAATGCAAATATTACTATTATATGGAACATTACATACTGAATGGCCTTGACTACATTTCTCAAAAGTTATCATTGCCTGTGCAGACGTCCATTATCCTCTTACTCACACGTATCAATTGTAACCAGAGTGTCGTCTATATTCTCCTCTTCGTCTTCAGCAGGGGGCTGGGGTGTGCGGGATCTGTACAATATGAGGAGAGTATGGCGTTAACGGACACTTTCAACCACAACATTCCCACCCACACCAGTCAACTGCTGGTTTAATAACATAGTGTTGGTGTGAGCATACCTCTTTTCCTCGCGATGCTCGTAGTAGTTGTAGCCCCTGCTCTCCTCGTGCGGTCTCTTGCGGCTGTTGTTTCCGGCTTTATCAGATTCCACTTTGATTTGCTCTCCCTGAACGTCTCCGTCCTGATGTTCTGTCCTCTGACTTTCCTGCTCTGTATTCCCAGCCTCGGGTTCATCTTCCATCTTCACTTCCACTTTGACTCCTGAAATAATACATGAACAGTGAGCTGGAGTCAGTATTACAAATAACTAATATTAGTCAAGATAACAGCTTTGCAATAAACAATATTTGGAGATGTTTTAAAGATATGCTTATATTCTGTTTCCCTGGTGCCTGTAACTTAGGCCGAAATAAACAATAACAACACTTGTGCTAACTATGTTTTAATGTGGTCAGTGCCCCAAACTATTAATAAAGGAACTACAGCATTCCATTGAAATACGACATTTTGAGTCATCCCCTCTCATATTCCATATCAGTTCTTGCCCATAACTAAGGCAAAATTACATTACAACACAGCATTCATTATTATGTAGGTGATGGAAAATCACCTGGTTTGTTCTCCACTTTCTCCTCTGGCTCGGCCACAGGCTTGACTTCTTCCTCAGGCACCGCGTCGGATTTGTGTAACTCGACATCTGCTGTGAAGTCAGGCATGCTGTGACAGGAGTCTGAAGTCGGCTGGCTTTCAAAAGGCTCGCCTTCTGCCTCTTCATCTTCGTAGTAACCACCTGAATCCCGACCCTCATCTTCTTCTTGGGGGGCTCCAGCTTCACCTTCAACATCCCCATCACTGTCTCCTTCGGCATCTGCTACCACATGGCCATCTCCGTCGGCATCTGCTACCACATCGCCAACCCCTTTGGCCTCTGCTACCACATCGGCAGCCCCTTCGGCGTCTGCTACAACATCGGCAGCCCCTTCGGGGTCTGCTACAACAACGGCAGCCCCTTTAGCGACTGCTACAACATCGGCGGCCCTGTCACTGTCGACTTCACCTTCAACATCATCATCATCGCCCTCGTCTACATCACCAGAGTCCTCAGCTCCATCTTCATCTGCATTAAAAATGAACATTCAAAATCATTACCTCTCAAGCTCATAAGAACAGAAATATAAAGCACTTTTATGGAAATTGCATATTCATCTACTTCACATATGACCGTTTAATTAATATAATGATCTGGGCATTATAGTGCTGCACCATTAATCCACATTTTATTGAAAACGACAATACGTAAGCATGGACTATTCAAATTGCAGAATAACTATATCTGTTAAAGGCGTAAAAAACGTATTCTATACACTTAATACAAATGTTTTCAATAATAAATGAGAATAATTCAACTTATCGCTCCTATAATATCGTAATTGAGACATCTGTTGTTTTTTTTGTTGTTGTTATTGTTATATATGTTCTCAAATCGTGCAGCACTAGTGCATAACACTGCACTTTACTTTCATGCACTTCTGGTGAAATTCTAAAATGCATTTCGTTGCCTTGGTAACTGTACTTTGTCAATAAAAAAGTTCAATCTAATCTTTAATCAAAATCTGATGGAACAGAACATTTATTTTTAAATAAACAGCATGCATGGGGCTTACCTTGTTGCTCTGGGACATCCTCTCCATCTTCGTTGTCCTGGTACTCCTGGCCGAAGTTCTCTTCCTGCTCCCCCGGCTCGGAGGCCTCAAGAGCGGCTTTTAGCCTCTCCACCAGATCAGCCTTCAGGCCTTTGCTGTCCAGGCCGCGGCGCTGGAGCTCCTTTTTCAGTTCGTTGACTTTCAGTTTCTTCACGTCGAAACTCATTGTGTCAGATGTGTGTTTCCTTTGTTAGTTTACTAACAAAAACAGACAGTAAAACAAGATGAAGTAACGCTAGAGCTTACAACACCGCTTACAACTTTCAAATCAATATATGATGGCGGCACTGTGTCTGAGCCAAACAGGCTACATTAGCAGGTTAGCTAGGCTAGCCGATATGGATATATACAGACCCATTGTACCTGGTTTAAAAATATCTATAAACTATTAAGTAATTTAAGCTTTACTACCCTTACCTTTATAGGTATATGAAAAGTAAACATATTACTGCAGTATTCGATTCAAGTTATCGCTACGTGGCTAATGTTGGTAACCTTCTTAGCCTAGCGCTAACGCACCGACAACCGATGCAAGACAAGCAATGTTTAATACAACTTTAAAACTATGCAAGTTGCACGCGTTTTTCTATTTTGCATGCAAGTAAGGTGGTCCATGCATAGTTTGCCCACTTTATAATCTGGTTGTGATGCAAAATAATATAAAAATAAGGTTGAGGCCTACCTGGTCTCATGCGAGTTGCGCGGGTCAGTTGTGATACCAGATGGAGTGTCGCTGCTGCCCTCTATGGGGCGGAAACCAGACCGAAACCAACCACCGGAAGTAAACAAGACCTGCGCATATTCAAAGGTTGATTCTTCTACTATTTAACCTCCGAGGTGCCCACGTTGTGCTTGCTAAATAAAACCTTTGTTAAAGTGAGTTGTAGTTAAACAGCCAAATAAAAGGGTAAGCCAACATATCAACCTAGTTTGTGTGTTTGTTCTCGTCTAACACTTGGAACACTCCAAAGTAGGAAGTGAGGCGGTGTTTGCATGCGAACGAATTATGGGTAGTGTAGTTTCAAAACCTCCCCGCCGTTATCTCTTCGGCCTACAGCTGAGGTCCAATAAATTCGCAGTTTACAATAGGCGCGTTCACACCGGAGTACTTTCCACCGTACTTTTCCCGTTTACTTTTACCCCCATTTTTAGTGCTGAGAGGTGGTCTCCTGGGGGAAAAAAAGCTTAACTTGAGTATTTTTTATATTATGCCACACTCCAGTTATATGTCCCTTCCATAGACTGTATATATACATTTCATTGAGAAACAATGTGCTTTTCACTCTACCAGTTTTAAGACTTATTTTGTAAAGGTTGTAACTGTTTAAATACAGTTGGCCTATATCTGAGGATTTCACTCAAGAGAGGTTAAAACAAGCATACTAAGAATGCATTAATGCTAAAGAACAAAAACTAATCTCTTATTCAATATTCACAGAAAATGCAGACAAATTGCTTGTTTAACACACACGCCCTGCTGTGATTCCCTGTCTGGGTTGACTGTAGTTTATCTTTTGTGAATTATCAGTAAAATCTCACTTTACCTTAGTCAGGGGTCGTCAGTTTACTTAAATATATTACAAAAAGACTACCCAAGGAAAAAGCTTTGGAACCACTGGATTTTGGACAGAAATATATTGGTTATATATTTTGTTTGATGCACACAAAAAAATGTTCCAAGATTAAAAAAATTGGGGATTTGCTGCTTTAAAAAAAAAAAATGTTTATTTAATGATTGAGAGGTTTTGATGGTTGGTTGGACAAACAAGCAGTTTTGTCTAGGGCTTTTAGTAATGTGATTGCATAAGTCACTAATTTCTGAATGTATACAAACCTAGTTAATTGAGAAAAGCCTCGCTGCGTCCCGCCGTCTCAGGGAGGAGAAATCAGCGGAGCTCCAGCTGAGAAAAGATTGAGTGTGTGAGGAAGTCCGCGGATTGGTCCATTTGGGTATGGGCACGTCACTCTACCCAGGAATAAAACAATGGAAAAATAGAAATCCCCAACGAGGCGTTCTGGGGCAGCACAGAGAGGTCTTTTCTGTTAGAGTTTTACTCGCTACAGGGTGTACTTTGAGGGTTTGTGACTCTGCAGACCGTTTACATGCAGAACAACCTTCATAACACAAGGGGACGTGTAATAACCAGAAAAGCATGACATGGGCCCTTTGAATAAAAAAAATTATTATATATGTGATATTATTTTTTACAAAAAAGTCTTCAGACATTTCAATAGTATAGTCACAGAACATTTTCCGCATTTTACTTCGATTATATGTAATGTACATGTTCCTGATAATGGGTTTTCAATGGAGGACCTTTACATCAAAGGTCCTCCACCATCTAGTTTTTTTTAAACAATGTGTTACGAGTACTTAATTAAAGGTTTCCAATTATTCTGCTTGTGCAAAAGCGACAAAAACTCTCATCAGACAGGGAACCATTTTATTTGACACCCTCCTTTTACAGTGTTCATCACATCCAATGTACATGAACCATGAAATGGATTTATAGCGTAAATACAACACCACATGTCCATGAACCTACGGGCACTCTTCTTAAAGAAATCCCGATATTGGCCCCATATATATTTTTTGGTTTTTGTCCTTCAATCAAGTGCACAAAATGCCAAATAATCCCACAATTGAAGCATCAAATGGAGCATGAAAATGATTAAGGTCATTGAAATACAGGAAATCAGAGGAAAGGGATTTGCTGGAGCTGCTTTAAAATATATAACATTTCAAGGACGCCATCGCAATTTATTGTCAATGTTTATTTACAACTTAATAATGAACATGCACGATCAACCACAGGAATACACTATGAATATCATAGCAATCTCCTTTTACAGCTCGAGCACACATCCACAGCACTCTGTTTTGTATCCACCCTTTCCACCCAACCTAATGGGCATATCAAGCCGTACACATGGCAGGACTATGTTTGTGCACTATGTTGGGTCATGTCACATACTGTAGCATATAACCCATTGAATCACTTCTTGTTGGGAAGAGGTAATGACACAAGTTGTCTATTCATCTCTCTGAGCCGAGCGTCGAGAGTCTCTGTGGTCATAGCGAGCTCTGCTATCTGAGTCTGTAGGCTGATGATGGTCTCGTTCTGCTCCTCTTCTTTGTGGCGGGAGTTGGCGGCCTGCCTGCTGTACTCCAGCACCATGCAGCCAGTCCCGATGATGAAGATGATCCCCTCACCCAGCAGCTCCGCGCCCAGCTCTGCAGCCAGCTCCTCGTTCAGAGGCTTAATGGTGGCCCCCCGAAAACCCATGATCCGCATCTTCGTTCTCATCTCGATCCAGTGGTAAACTGCGAAGAGCAGATGCAATTCCAGTGTGTTAGACTTTCAGTATTTATATTTGTAATGATGGAGCTCACATTTGCACTTATTCTTCAAATTATCTCAAAATAACAGTTTTAAAAAAAAATGTTTATACCAAAACCTTGCACCATGTACACTTTCTTCTGGTCAGCTATTGGCCTTATTCAAGATTCAAAGGGTTTATGTCATATGCACCATCGCTACAGTGTAGTTTGGCAATACAAATCTAATGTACCAGGGTCCTTCAACAGTCACACGTACTAAAGACATTAAGTCAAAATAGTGCAAGAGAATGTTGCAAGTAAATGCAGACCTAGGTCAACTATATACATGTAAAATAGAATCTAATGATGTAATATATAAATATGTGGCCTGTTAAGAGATGTATGTGTATTAAAGTGTTTCATCAATAAGGCCCAGGACCCCCACGGACTCTTTAACTTCCTATGAATGCACATCATGTAAGAACTCCTTGTTAAGAGCTGCACAATTAATCACATTATTATTGAAATATGGACAAGTATCCATGTTCATACTGTAAACCTTGCGCATCTCTGTTTATTTGCAAATTCATCTACCTCTTTTGAAAAAGTGCACTCTTTTTCTACAATTCTGATACAATGCCATATTCTAGTTTTGATACTTAGTTTATGTAAACACCCTTATATAGCAATGCTAATTGCTTTTATGTGTAAACCTGCACTGAAATAAACCTATTTCTGAATAAATAATAAGAGGGATATAACATAAAATAGACAGGAAACAATAGATCAAATGCATTCAACACAAAAATGACCAGATAAAGTGACAGGAGTGTTGATGCAAAAAATATCAACATAATATCGTAGTATAAAAGGGTCAATTATGATATCGTATGGGCTATGAGATAAAGTAAAAGGTGAAATGCAGTAACATAGTATAACAATATCAGGTGTGGCATATACATATAAGACAAAAGAATATAAAATAAAATCATCATCAGTTGTCAAGTCTATGTTATGGTCCATTTAAACAATATTTAAAACTTCACTGAGCCCTCTGTCTTTTTATGACCAATTACATATTTCTATGAATGAACAAATCCAATGTTTCTCGATGTCATTCCTTAAAAATGAGCTCTGTGACACATATTTGTTTGGTTTCTATTTCTTTCGTTTTGATTGTATGTTTTAAAAATGATCTGTAACACATGCAGTAACCTATGAATTACATTATGACCAAACGAATTCAAAGCAATGTATCTAAACATGCCCACACGAATAAACACAGGTGTGTCTAAACAACAGAACACAGTGGCTGCTTTGAATCTTTTCATTTTTTGAACAGGACGTTTAGCAAAATCCTTTCACTGTCATTTAGCGAAAGCTTCAAGCAACATTTCAATGACACAGAAGACCCGCCCTCTTCGACCTTGGCGTGCTTCTATTGGTCGAACCGATAAGCGGTCTTGAAAAGCTACAATCTCATTGGTCACTGCAATGTAGCGGTCATTGGTAGCCGTTAGCTCGGTTACTCACTCTGTGCCGGGGGCAGACAGATGTAATTCTTAAAGAACTCGCTTCTCCGGGCTCCGGCCTTTATTCGGTTCGCTATAGGCTTGCTCAACTGCCTCACTCCCAGGTAGAGGAGCTTGGCGATAGGGAAGGCACCGACAACCATCTTTGCGGAAACACTTGACCAGCGAAGGGCGGGGCACGTAGAGATGACGCGGTGACGTTATATGATTGACAGCTACAAACCCAACCACGTGTCTATGACGTCAGAAAAAACGGCGTTATGGTAGGCCCATGGATGTATACTAAAAACGGGTTAAAGTTGCGCATGCTCTATGAGTGCACATACGGGTACTTCTCAGGCATGCCGGGTAATCTGTGACGTTTCACTCTCTCAAAAGTTGGGCCATTTTGTCATATTATGCGCCATTGAGCAACTCTCATAGGAATGAATGAGGCCCCGCCTCCCACGCTGTATCCAGTTCTTTACTGTGTATCGCTCACTGATTGGACGATGCAGGGCATGCACTGATCTGATGCTTCTTGACATGAGAGCAGTTTCCCAGCGGAGTGAAGAAAATACATGAAACTCACGGGAGTCACTCCTCAGTCTATACTGTGTTTTGTTTCAATTAATGTGTCATTTAGTTACAAATATGTGATATGTCTGAACAACAAAGTGGTCAACAATTATTTTATTCATTTATTGGAAACATTTTCATGATCGCTTTTTTCGTTTATATATTTTAAGAATGGCGTTTATCTTTTTTGAGAATGAGTTCTTATTTTATTTAATGTATTTGGGTCTACAACAGATGATACAAATGTGTGTGTCAATAAATGTGTACTAACAGAGGCGGGGGTGTTTGTGAAAATAACGGAGACAGAGCTGCTGTCAGACGAACAGCTGTTTTCCCTGCTTCTCGTGGTTTCTTTGGCTGCAATAGAATAGTCCAAAAATCAGCTCCGAAGTTCTAACCCTATCGTCTATTCCTTGACCTCTGAGTGAAACGTCACGGGGTTAAGGGATAGTGGATAGGAGAATTCAAAAGGATTTAGGACAATAGACTGCGGTACTTTAGAGAATCCGAATGCACTTTCACTATCCGACGTGTTTATGATGCGCCAGCGGACGTCACGAATCTGCGTCTGCTGCTGTGGGGAAACGGTGGAAAGTTTTCTATACAACGGACTACAAGATGGATGTTTAATAAGAAGGAGGGACTACTGTAAACTCATCTACTCTGCACCGTGCTCTGATGCTTTATGCTTTATGAACGTGGACAACAGAGAAACATATTCTTCAGGACCAGTTGAAGTTGGAATTGAAATAAAAAAGGAAAGTGAAACGTATGCTCGTCACCCTCTCCCTCCTGTCCACATTAATACAAATGATCTCAATACGTATGATTGTATGAAAAGATCTTAGAATAAATACAAATGTATTTAATATAAACGTTAGTCCTTAACATCTATCACTGTGTACATCACCATTCAAACATATGTTAAAAGTTGAACAAACCCCACGCAGCTCAGTAAACACTGTGAAATGTTGACTTTATTTGATCATTTCAGTAAAAACTGAGGGGAACTGTGTAGGGAACAAGTCCTGTTTCTCGCTTGAGGCCAGGAAAAGGCTAGTCACTGTGACCTTTTACCTGTGCTGGACTATGGTGATTTGATGTATATGAATGCACCTGCCAATTGCCTGGTCAATTTAGATGCTGCCTATCACAGTGCACTGAGATTTGTGACTGTAAAGCATTACCCCATCACTGTACCCTGTATGCAAGGGCTGGTTTGCTTTCACTAACTGTACGGAGGCTCAGTCACTGGTACATTTTTATATACAAAGCCATGTTAGGGAAACTTCCATCCTACATCTGCTCCCTGATCTCACGGAAAATTGTAAGTGGCTACTGCCTGAGATCGAATGCTGTGGTTTTATTAAATGTGCCAACTGCTAGGACTGTCTTAGGGAAGACAGCTTTTAGATGCGCAGCTCCTCTGTCTTGGAATAGTCTGCAAATTAAATGGAAACTGAACAATCTGGTGCCACTAAATGTTTTTAAAGCTCGGTTGGATGCTAGTCAATCGGAAGCTATTGGTACCTGTTTATGTGGATAATTATGTAAAGGATGCTGTATGATGTCCTTTTGTTGTTCTATTTATGTTTTTATGTTTCATGTGGAACTACTTGAGCAGGTCTCCCTTGAAAAAGAGATCAATGATCTCAATGGGATTTATCTGTATAAATAAAGGTTTGAAATGAAATGAGGGGTAGGGTGTAGGGCGTGGTTTGGGATTGGGCCTACACAGCGCCATTTAGAGAGAATTTATATTCTATAGGGCCTACCCAAGCCCCCAGGAAGTGCGCCGGAGTCTGATGAGAATATTCGTGCTGGCCAAACGGCGGTACTACACTTCCTTTAGGTTGCTGGGCCCGGAAACACTTTTTCCCATTGACTTACATGGGGAAAGAGTGGTCTGTAAATCGTTGGATAATTTAATTAATTAATTAAACTAAATAAACTACCCAGTATGAACACTTGTATAGCCCTTATTAAAAACATTCGTTCCTCAAGTTGTAAAAATGTGCTAATAACGTTATTCTGAGAGTTATTTCCCTCTGCATTATGAACGCGCATCTAACCCACGGGACCGCGCCGCCCGGCACATTCACGTTACGTGATCAGTACTACATGCGTTT
Organism: Harpagifer antarcticus; assembly: GCA_902827135.1. Classification (NCBI taxonomy): domain Eukaryota; kingdom Metazoa; phylum Chordata; class Actinopteri; order Perciformes; family Harpagiferidae; genus Harpagifer; species Harpagifer antarcticus. Next base: position 389,215 of record CADEHL010001130.1, read on the forward strand.
ATCTTTACCCATGGATGCACAATAACAACGGACCATATCGCCTCACTGCCACGGAGCTGTAATAATGGATATATTGCACATGTTTGCTGTAATTCATCATTTGTAAAATATTATACTACATGGGCTGTATGATGTAAATCTTGTACCGTAAATGTTGTATTAAATAAAGTTAATATTACCGACGTAGATTAACGTTCCTGTAGCTTCTTATTGCAATTGTTTTAGTTACTTGTGGGCTACTTAACATGAATAATCAGTTACTATCCTTTTACTCCATCACATCTCAAAAAGAAATAGGCTATTGTTATTTTAACTCCTCCACAGTAATCCATCATCAGCTTTACTTTTTAGATACAGTTACTGAACACGTAACGTGAACGTGCCGGGCGGCGTGGTCCCGTGGTTAGATGCACGTTCATAATGCAGAGGGAAATAACTCTCAGAATAACGTTATTAGCACATTTTTACAACTTGAGGAACGAATGTTTTTAATAAGGGCTATACAAGTGTTCATACTGGGTAGTTTATTTAGTTTTAAAAAAATTATCCAACGATTTACAGACCACTCTTTCCCCATGTAAGTCAATGGGAAAAAGTGTTTCCGGGCCCAGCAACCTAAAGGAAGTGTAGTACCGCCGTTTGACCAGCACGAATATTCTCATCAGACTCCGGCGCACTTCCTGGGGGCTTGGAGCTGCTGCACATGATGATAAAATGGCCCAACTTTTGAGAGAGTGAAACGTCACAGATTACCTGGCATGCCTGAGAAGTACCCGTATGTGCGCTCATAGCGCATGCGCAACTTTAACCAAAATGCTCGTTCACATCAAGCACGTCAATTTGCGTACACGTAACAGCACTGCGCGTTCATGACAGCATGGTAATGATTTGTTATTATGATGGATTTGATAATAATGAGGCGGCAGTTAGCAGCTAGCAGCTAGCGGCTAGCTAGTAATTATGCAAATACGGGTACAATCGTTATGTACTTATATTACGCTGTAACAGGATCTAGTGACAGAGCTTCATTTAGCATGAAAGAATTATTGCACTGTATATATATATATATATATATATATATACAGTGCAATAAGCTTCTTAGTGCAATAAGAAGCTACAGGGACGTTAATCTAACGTCGGTAATATTAACTTTATTTAATACAACATTTACGGTACAATATTTAATCATAGCCCATGCAGTATAATAATGAATTACAGCAAACATGTGCAATATATCCATTATTACAGCTCCGTGGGATGGCAGTAAGAAGATATGGGTCCGTTCTTATTGTGCATCCATGGGTAAAGATAAACACAACTCACATTGGTTTCTCAAACAGCATCTCTGTAAACTACGTGTATTGTATTCAATGAATTTCACTCTCTGACTTTAAAGGCTCGTTGTAGCTCCAGCCCCCACCCTCCCTGTGAGCACAGTGTGCTCTGATTGGTTGGGACCATGCTGAACACGTAACATGAACGTCCCGGGCGGCGCAGTCCCGTGGGTTAGATGCACGTTCATAATGCAGAGGGAAATAACTCTCAGAATAACGTTATTAGCACATTTTTACAACTTGAGGAACGAATGTTTTTAATAAGGGCTATACAAGTGTTCATACTGGGTAGTTTATTTAGTTTAAAAAAAATTATCCAACGATTTACAGACCACTCTTTCCCCATGTAAGTCAATGGGAAAAGTGTTTCCGGCCTGGCAACCAAACGGAAGTGTAGTACCCGCCGTTTGGCCACCACGAATATTTTCATCTGAGTCCGACGCACTTCCTGGGGGCTTGGGCGGAGCCAGTATCTGTGGATTTCATCGGAGGATGGTCTGGTGATTCCTCGGTTATCGCTCCTCCATTATCGCTCCTCGCTCCTCGATCGTCGGTCCTCCGGCAGAAATAAGCGCCATGGGACGGCACTCAAGATGGCGCAGACAAATCAACTTCCGGTGATACCGAGGAGCGAGGAAATGAAAATAATCGACCTGAGAAGAACCCCAAGATGTCTGACGCGAAATCCCGTGATGTCATTAGGAACCTCTGTGCAGGGCTTCTCAAACTCCGGACCAAGGTCCGCATCCGGACTGAACTGCAAATCAATCCGGACCGAGCCCTGTGTCCCATTGTAAAACATAATAAAAAAATAAAAACGTTCTGATTCTGATGTAAATTAGATTGCTTTGTTGGAGGGTTAGGAGAAACAGGAGATGTCTGAGAAATGAGCGGAAGCACTCTCTTTTCCTCTCTCTCTCTTTTCCTCTCTCTCTCTCTCTCTCTCTCCTCTCTCTCTCCTCTCTCTCTCTCTCCTCTCTCTCTGTGCTCTCCTCTCTCTCTCTCATCTCGCTCGCTCTCTCGCTCTCTCTCTCGTCATCCTCTCCATCTCTCTCATCTCTCCTCTCTCTCTCCTCTCTCTCTCTCTCACTCTTCTCTCTCTCCTCTCTCTCTCTCTCTCTCTCTCCTCTCTCTCTCTCTCTCTCATCTCTCTCTCTCTCTCTCTCCTCTCTCTCTCTCTCTCTTCTCTCTCTCTCTCTCTACCTCTCTCTCTCCCTGCAGCTCACTGATCCAGTAATAATGACCCGACAGTGCAGATAAATATTTATAACTAGTTTAGCTTGTTCAGGAGGTAGATAAAATAGCTAAATATGTTAGTCTAACTAGATGTGTGTGTTTTGCTCCGCTTACCGTCCGTCACAGCGGCAGCATTTCTGCTTCACCACACGGAGCATACCGCTATTTTGATGTCTTTTTCAGACATCTTAAAATACTGCCAGACTGGTGAAGACATTTTGGCGATGTTGTTTTGCCAGGCACAGAGAAAAGTGTCATGTATTTTACGTCATGTGATCGGCTCTCCTGATCGCCTTTATAGAGAGCACCGTCGATCGGCCGAGAGCGAATACTCGGCCGATAACGATCGGCGGCCGATCGATCGGAGCATCCCTTAAAGTTATGTGTATTTTCTTGTGTCCTGACGCGTTGTCAGAAATGAACGTGCATATACATTTACTTGTGTGTGCGAGCGTGACGGAGGGTGAGAAGTCAGGTATCGAGGGAGTTTTTTTTTCCCCAATCAAAAGAGCACTTCATTGTTATGCTGATATTTTCTGGCCTACACGTTATTGGCAAATGCTGGTAGCATGTCGTTCGCAAAGTTCGCAAAAGCAAAGGAAAGTTGATCAAGAGAACCGAGAATTCAAAGAAGAAATGGAAATATGCATTTATTCTCCCACAGTCCAGCACCAAACCAATGTGCTTGATTTGCACAGAAACCGTGGCCATCATAAAGAGTGTAGCCTAATGTGAAACGCCACTATGAATCGAAGCACAGCTATTTTGAGCGGCAGTAATCCCAACACAGAGGGTGAGGACAGCAAAAAACTTGCTAAGTTAAATCTGTGTAATCAAGCTACAAAACAGTCTGTTTGTCAGATCTATGTCAATGCAAGAGAGAGTAAATGAAGCCTCACTCAGTGGCCTGGGTTTTGGGCAAGCTCAAAAAGCCCTTTTCTGATTCAGAAGTAGTGAAGGAGTGCATGACTGAAGTAACTGAGGCTTTGTTGGAGGGTAAGGAGAAACAGGAGATGTCTGAGAAAATTAAGCAGATACCCTTATCAAACTCCACTACAACCAGGAGAACTGAATGACTTGCTAAAGACCTGGTGACACAGCTGACAGATGACATCAAAAATGCAGAGTGCATTTCATTGGCTGTTGATGAATCAACTGACGGCACTGACAACGCCCAGCTAAGCGGCTTCGTTAGGTATTACAGTGAGGCAAAGGGAACATTTTGTGAGGACATATTAGGCCTCAAAACCCTCCATGGCCACACCAGGTGAGAGGACATCTATGAAGCCATCATGCAGATGCTGAATGAAATGGGAATTGACCTCAAGACTGTGGTGTCCATTGCAACTGATGGAGCTCCAGCCATGATTGGGAGAGAGAAGGGAGCTGTTCAGCGGCTGAAAGAGCACCATCCAGACCTGCTGTCATACCACTGCATCATTCACCAGTCAGTGCTGTTTGCCAATCTTGAAAAAGAATACTCAGATGTCATGGAGACAATTATGAAGCTCGTGAACTACCTGAGAGCCTCCTCAGCCCTTCAGCACCGCCTTTTGCATATATTTCTGACAGAGGTAAGTGTATTACTCTTGGTTGCATTGTATGATGGCCAGTCATCTGTATTAAACAGACTAGGTTTACTTTGTTAAAATAATTACTCTTATTTTGCTCTGTGTGAGTTTGACATTTGGCTAAATCAAAAATGAAAAAAAGTATTATTTTGAGTTCATAGTAAAGAAAATTGTGCGTGTGTCTGTCACTGTGTGTCATTCTCTCTCTCTCTCATTCTCTCTCTCTCACTCTCTCACCAGGTCAATGCAGCTTATGATGACATTCTCCTTCACAACAATGTGTCAAGGGGAGAACTCTGAGGCATGAACTCAAACGCACGACTCAAACTCAGACTCAGATAGTGTTCAAAAAATAAAGACTTTACCGGAATTTGGCACAGTAACAAAACAGGGAAAACAAAACACTCTTTCAAGGAAAAAACAAGAACTATGAACAAGAGCTTAAAGGTCCGTGAGATGTCCGTGGAGTATGCTGGGACGTTGGTCCAGAATGAGGAAACAAACTGGCAATGGACAGGAGGGAGCTAGCACAATATATACCCAGGGTAAGGGGAACAGGTGGAAACAATCAGGGCGGGGAAAACAATCACAGACGTAGGAGACAGATAGGGGCGGGGAGCATGGAGGCCTGAAATGAGAGGGAGAATTACTTAACGAGTTAACATAAAGCACAGAACAAAGGGTCATGACAAAACTAACATAAAGAATAAACTTTCACAATAAGTTTCTTCGACATGACACAATGTGAGATGGCTGAGTAAGGGAAGGGTTCTGGAGCGATTTTGGGCCATCAGGAAAAACCTGCAGATGTTTTGTCGGAGCAGAAAAATGCCAAAGCCAAACAGTACCTTGATTTTCTGCAGGATGATGAAGAAGATGCAAAAGATGGAATGTGTGGCCTTTTTGGTGGATGTGACATCTCATCTAAATGAGCTCAACCTCAAACTCCAAGGCCAAGGCAACACAGTGTGTGACCTTGTGTCTGCAGTACGTTCTTTCCAAAGAAAGTTGGAGATCTTCAGGAGTGACGTAACAAAGGCACATCTCCACTTTCAAACTCTATTGGAGCAAACTAATGTTAATCACCATCACAACTCATGTTGCATTCGATGATGAGAATTTTCAAAAACGTTTTGATGATTTCAGTCCTTGGTAAGCAAGTCCTGCTCTGTATTGGATCTCCATTTCTGTGAAGAATGCTCAAGAATTCTCAAGAGAGGCACAGAGCATCTTCCCTTGGGCAAATGTTTCATCTCTGCAAACTGAGCTCATAGATCTCCAGTAGAATGTTGCTCTGAAGGAAGTGGACTGTGACCCTGTGACATTCTGGACAAAGATGGCTACTGCAGCAAATGTCCGCTGAAATTCATTTGCTCACAATGTTCGGTTCAACATATTGCTGTGAGTCTGGATTTTCTACAATGAACATTGTGAAAAACTCATACCGCAGCAGTTTGACAAATGAACACTTGGGTCAGTGCCTCCGCCTGGCTATCACACCTTTTGTGCCAGGGTTCAAGGCATTGGCTACAGGCAAACAATGCCATTCTCCCACTAGCTCAATACAATGTATGTATTGAATGTGTGTGTATATGTTATGGATGTTGATTTATGTCACGCACTTTACTGGCATTGTTCCGGACCCGTGACCTTGTTTAAAATTCACAAGTGGACCTTTAATAAAAAAGTTTGAGTACCCCTGCTCTATAGAGTGGCGAAGTCCCTCACATTCCGGTGGACCTCCATGGGACCTTATTTCGAAAAAATTATGTATTGAAGTCAATGGAGAGAGAAAGATTATCTTTCGATCCCGTTTGAATTGTGCCATGAATTACACATATGATGTTTTGTCAATTTAAGAAGATAATTTTGCAAGTCAAAAAATAAAAAATGTATCGTAAAACTGTGAAGTAACACATTTGTTTGTGTGAAACGCTTAATGAACTACATCTCTGGACTCGCAGACTCACAACAACACATGTCACCAAGATGGCCGTCACTACTGTCTTGTCAACAAAACGATTGACTACCCTCACCATCACCACAATGAAACATGTCCAGAAGAATGTCATGCAAAGCTGCCTGCCTGCCTTCCTTTGATTCTCTCTGAACTGTCTGATCTTTTTAATGTTTAATGTCAACCATTTGTGCAGATAGCATGAAGTAGAAAAGATCGGCGATCGCCGATGCTAGCGTTAGCATTTCTCCCCCGGGCTTAATGGTGTATTATAGAATGATCACACCGGTGACAGTACTCTTCAAAGGGTTCACGAGATATGACTACTACTCTTACTGTTTAACATGTTGGGGTTACTGTGGAATTAGTTTTGTATCATAAAGATAAAGCAACACTTTCTCAGAATAAAGCAAAACTCTGAATTAAAAAAAAAAAAAAACTGAGTCAAGCAAAATAAAATAAATTTCAAAAATAAAACTATAAGTTGCAAACAAATCATTTGTGTAATCATGTAAACTATAAGTCTTTTTTCTTTGTTTTAACATAGGTTTTTGTTTGCAGTTCTTGTTTCTCAATGATCAGACTTTTGCTCTCGCTGCTGCTCTTCTCGTTTACACTAGGCTTGTTTGAGACGCGTTGCGGCTCGCCTCGAAAGTAGATGAGAATAGCCGACCGCAGCCGGGCGAGGTCTCAGAAAGCTCGCCTGAAGTCGGACAGCTCGGAATCGGCTTCGTCTTCTTCTTCTCTCGGTTTTTTGGCGGATTGCAAACAACTTTCAGGGGGAAACCACCAACCCGGAGTCGGCTTGACTCAGTTTGCATTTGAAAAGAATGCACACATGTGTTTAATCGTTAATGTCAGATATATACTAAGTAAATGCATTTGTTCCTGCTCAAGATTAGATTCAACTTTATTGGTATTGCACATATTACAGGTACTGAGACAACGAAATGCAGTTTAGCTTCTAACCAGGTGCAACAAGCAGTGAAGTGAAAAGTAATGTACACAATAGACAGAATAAAATGAATTGAATGATGAATAAACAGTGAGGGGTATGAATACACTAGATATCAGCCTGTGAGCAGTATGAACAGTGTGTATGAATATGCTAAGATATATAAAGTATGAAAACGGTAAGCAGTGCAAGTATATTATAAAATATATAGATATTAATATAGATATTAATTTCATGATGATAAACATTGTGGAACAATGATGAAAAATGGGAATGGATGTGGCGACGTAAAACTGAGACAAAACAACAACAGACTTTTGCGGAGCCAATTGGAGAGTTGCATCACCAGCACGGGGTAAAAACCACCAATGAGCGCTCAGCTCGAGATACCAGCGAGTCGTTTCCCATCAAGCATTTCGCTTCCGCAGCCCGTGGAGAGGAACTGCACCGCCTCGCCGCGCCTCGCTCTCAAGTCTGCGGGCGTCTTTGTCCCGCGAGATTTCAACGTCTCATGTAGGCGAGCCTCCAGAGCAAGTCGGACAAAATGACTAACCATCATGCAACGCACTAGCAAGACGTTGATCGCAACTGCGCAGGTATCGCTTGTCTCAAACAAGCCTAGTCCCTCATCATTTTTTGTTTTCATTTTGACACAAACGGCCCAGGGTGGGCGGGACTTTCAGGGGTGCGTCCCCATTGGCTACTCAGTTTTTGAGTGACAGCCCACTACACCACAGATCATACAGTGCAACTCATGCAGCAAACACCGGAGTCCTGGGGGTTTTCATGAACATATCGGACTTAGCATTAAAAACTCAACATACTATTCCTAGCCTGAGGAAGTTCTGAATAATCAACAGATTTGAATGGAATCTCTAACATTATTATGTAGAATAAAGACAAAAGAGTGATTATACAAATTACATTTATTGAAATTTGAACCAGAAGATGAAGTCTCAAAGAATGTTTTAAATAAAAGGACATAAAACAAAAAGGTGGATAATAATAAAATCTATTAAATGTATATGTAAAGACATTAGGTCAAATGAAATGACACTGAGCCAGTGATAACAGTAACGCCAGCATGGATGAAGATGGTGCAGGTCTCTCTTCATGCCCCCCTCCGTGCTGTCCCCTCAGAGGAAGTGGGAACACGGGATAAGACTCCGGACGCCACGCTGTCTCAATGATCCACACTGTTAATATGAGAGGAAAATAAATGTTTTAGGAAATGAAAAATATGAAGTTAACAAATAAAACACAGCTCAGGGGCAGTCATGGACGGTAGGTTGTCCTACAAAGTTAACTCAGCCTCCATTGATTTTAATATCAAATTAGCGTGTCAATAAAATAAGCTATCATGTCTTATACTTGCATATCCAAACAGAATCATGAAGGCCTGTTGGTAGAGTCAGGCACACGAGTCCGTTTGAGTGTGTGTGCCAGTGTCTGAACGCTCACTCACTGCTAGCTATGTAGCTAACTGTTAGGCTACTTAGCTTGCATTGTTATGAATCTAAAGGTAGCACAAGCTAACTTTCATAGCACAGCTTTACTTCTCACTTAACACAATAAATAAACAGACGGTACAGTACAGCACAAATCATCAATACTTACATATATTTTCACTTGTAGTATTATATTAATTGAAATGCTGGTTCTTCTGGAGGTGTTGTTGGCGCACCGCAGCTGCCTGCACTGTACAATTGCTGGAGGACTGGGCTGTCACTCAAAAACTGATTAGCCAATGGGGACGCACCCCTGAAAGTCCGCCCGTGTCAGAATCTCAAACAAAAAGTGAAGAAGCGCAAATGAGAAAGCTGCAGCGAGAGCAAAAGTCTGATCATTGAGAAAGAAGAAACAAGAACTGCAAACAAAAACCTATGTTAAAACAAAGAAAAAATACTTATAGTTTACATGATTACACAAATGATTTGTTTGCAACTTATAGTTTTATTTTTGAAATGTATTTTATTTTGCTTGACTCAGTTTTTTTTTCTTTTAAACTCATAGTTTTGCTTTATTCTGAGAAAGTGTTGCTTTATCTTTATGATACAAAACTAATCCCATAGCTTACTTGATGTTACTTCATATTAAGGCTAATAAAAATGACAAGGCTGTAATGCTAACTGACGTGCTAGCTACTAGCTAGGTAGCTAACTTGATCCAGCCACTCCTGGTCCTTTCATCAGACGGGAAGCGAAAGAACGAGCAAGACCCATTGCTGGTATGATAACAACCTGGTACTAAGCACACAGTACGGTGGCTGAGAGGTGCAATCGACAATTACAAAGCGTGAAACACTTTAACAAAGCTTGAGACAAATTTACATTTTATAAAATAAATGTACCAAAGCAAAAACGATTTAACATTAACAAAAACAAATTAACAAGATGCAAAACACAAAGCTAGAGACAAATTTACAAGTGCCGAAACACTTTAACATTTCCCGAAAAACACTTTAACATTTCCCGAAACACTTTAACATTTGCTGAAACACTTTAACAAGCAGGTAAAGCAGCGTTCAGTTATTATGCTCCAAATATCTGGAACAAACTCCCTGAAAACTGCAGGTCCGCTGCAACTCTGACTACTTTTAAATCCAGGCTGAAGACTTTTCTTTTTGCCGCTGCTTTTAATTGAACTATTCACACCTTAAACTGCACTGTAACTTTTAATGACTGATTTTAAATGCCATTTTCTTAATGTCTTTCGTTTTTTGTAAAGCACTTTGAATTGCCTTGTGTTGAAAGGTGCTATATAAATAAACTTGCCTTGCCTAACATTCCCGAAACACTTTAACATTTCCCGAAACACTTTAACATTTGCCAAAACACTTTAACAAACTAGATAATCAAACCGCAAAGGGAATGCTCATCATACCAGAAGTGACGTGCAAGTGATTGACACAAACTTGTTTTGGCGGATAGACCGCCGGTGTGTTTATGGTTGTTAAACATGTTTTGCCGTTCTGTGGAAACCACCTGGGCCAAGTGACATGGTTTTGCTCATCACTATATACTTTCTGCCTGCAGGCTCTCTTTAGCTGTCTGTCTAATGAAGGTAAACACAGCGAAGGCTTTGTGTAAAAGAGACAGCTCCACTTCTTATTTGGCGAACTTGTAACTTTCTCGTGTGCACGAGTACATATCTCTTGCGGTCTATCCGCCAAAACAAACTTAAGTTTGTGTCAATCACTTGCACGTCACTTCTGGTATGATGGACATTCCCTTTCCGGTTTGATTCTAGTTTGTTAAAGTGTTTCGGCAAATGTTAAAGTACTGGTTTTATTGTAGATCCTTTCTGTGTGGGAATACGATGTAAAGAAAGTTTGTTTATAAGATCGCGTGTGTCGCGCGCTGTGGTTGAGATGTCGTATAGCTTCAGAACCTTTTCCTATGAATAACTCTTTCCTTCGTTTTCTCGTATATTGTGAGTAGCAGTGATGGAAGAATGACTCAGATCTTTAAGTTAGGTAAAAGTATTAACGTACCACAGTGTAGTAATACTCTGTTACAAGTACAAGTCCTGCAGCTTTCTAGTTGCGTATTTTTCAGTCTTATATTTCAACAGTTTTACGACAAACTGTGACTTTTTTGACACGGACATTATTTTTTGAGATTGACAAACATCATATTATGTGTAATTCATAGCACAATTCAAACGGGATCGAAAGATAAGTTTTCTCTCTCCATTGACTTCAATATAGGCTTGTTTGTTTGTTTACATAGGTACATTCGGAGCAAAAATTCAGATACTGATAGTAATTATTTTCAATGCTATAAATTCGGTGTCTAATAAAATTCAAATACTTCTGTCTCTTGTTTGCTTCCATACAAGGTTCACTCCGTCACGGAAGGGGAGTGTGTAGGACTCTACGAATCAAACTATCTAAAGATATATTAACTATGGATGGCATTCATTTGGCCTCCAGTGAGACTGTAAGGAATCTTGGTGTTATATTTGATCAGGATTTATCCTTTAACGCCCACATAAAATCAATTTCAAGGACCGCCTTTTTTCATCTACGTAACATAGCAACAATCAGGCATATATTTTGCCTCAAAACGATGTATTGTCGTACTGATATTCTGTACAACGGTGAAGTCCACTGAGACAAATGTAACATTTGTGATATTGGGCTGTATAAATAAACATTGATTGATTGATTGATAGGGCGTGGTTTGGGATTGGGCCATAGTATTTTGTTCCCAAAGTCTTATTAACAATTATATATGATTGATTGAACTGCTGAAACTTTTTTTCTCTTCCCTTCTTTGTATTCTTTTTTATATATATACTACATTTTCCCCACAAAATCGTTAGTCTGGGTTTTGTTGTTTGTTGCAGTTTTCCAGTAAAATGTATATTGGGAAAAAACGCCATGTGTGCAAAATTGACTCACCTTTACTGTGCATGTCTTTTTTAAGTCTAGAGAACCTAGGTAGATACTGGCTCTTTATTGGAAGAGGTCCATTTAATTTAAAGTGATGTAACTTTACCTAAATATTTGGGGATATATTTGTCTGATTTAACCACAAAAAGAATCAAAAGGATTTCCCCAAAAGATGTGCTAAAGATGTCAGGCTTCTCAGGTCATTTACTATGTTAACGTAACAATACCACATCCACAATGTATTTTCTTGCCCTCTGTGACAAAGGTTAATAAGTTGGAGTCCTGACGCAGTATAAACGGTAATTAAACTTAATTTGTATCTTAAAGGACATACAGTTTTGTATTAAGATGCAAATGTAAGGTTAATAAATGGATAAATGGATGGACTGATGTAGCCTATGTTAGAGGGTTTTAATATGGGTATCTCCTCCTTCAGAGATGAGATATTTTGGTTCATTTTAATTTAGAAACTTGTGAAAAAAAACAAACAAATTAAAACATAATTTTGAGGGTGGCAGTTTAGCCTCCAAAAAGAACAATACTGAAGAACGTCCCTAAATAAATCTTTGCTCTCACACTATCAGCATTGAGTCCTTTAAACATTAACATGTTTTTTAAGTTTACCAGCTTATGGTGGGTACAAATCACATCACATTTCTGTGCTGCTATACTGATCCACAGACAGATGTGTTTAAAGCAGGGGAGAGAATAGCTTCCATGGAAACATTCAACAGTTAGCAGCTGCAGCTCTTTTGCCTGGAAACACAAAAGTCTACGGTTCGAATCCCATGGCCAAGTCCTACTTGCCAAAGATGAAGCAATACATGCATGTAACATTAATCAAGTCAAATACATATTTGTTCATAGCTATGTTCAAATATAGATTTGACTTATTATTTGTCATAAAAATGTAGGCCTAAAAAAATATATAGTTTGATATGTTGTAAACATTTATAGTCGATTGGTCTCTCCTTGTAACTTATTAGGCGCATTCACACCGCAGTACTTTTCCCACAAAGGTTCATGCGAACTTAGTTCATGCAAACTCTTTAGTTCGCATGAACTAAGTACAGATCGCGTTCACACCGGAAAAAGTCTCTGGGGGTGGATTAGGCAAATGAAGCCGCTGACTTCACTTCTTCTTCTTCTGCTTTGGGTTTACTGGCAGGCTGCAAACAACTTCACGGCGGATACTGCCGCCCAAAGTCCCCGGCCGGAAGTCCCCGGAGTTGTAAGAGGACTTCAGTAGAAGTTGCTGGGACTCCCAGCAGCTTCTACTGAAGCCTTCCGAGTAAATCGCCAGAACGCCGACACCTCCTCATCTCCACCGCTCCCATGTTTTATTTTGTGTTGCCATAAGTTAGTCTCTCTGCGTTTCTGCGCTGGGCTAATGCTAATGCTAATAATGCTAATGCGAGGATAATAAAATGGCGGCTTCACAAAACTTTTTGGAAGTTTTACGGGGCGTGGTTTGCAATCCGCCCAGCCAATCAGAAATATAGCTCTTTTCTCACAAAAGAGCCGCTCGAAAGTCCCTGCTCTCTAGCAGGGACTTTCGAGCGGCTCTTTTGTGAGAAAAGAGCTATATTTAGTACCGGCTCTTTTTGGTGTGAACGCGATAAAAGAGTTCACTGAACTAAGTTCGCATGAACCTTTGTGGGAAAAGTACCGCAGTGTGAATGCGCCTATTATGTATATTATGAAATAACTATATATGTAAATTTTTACAGTTTATATACATTTTATTTGTACTCTTTCAGCGGCTTGTGTATTATGCATTTGTAAACAAATCAGAGATAAATAAAATAGACTTGATCTAATCAGATTTGATCTATATCTAATCTAATCCATTCGTTAATATAATCAACTCCTCCCTGGTTCCCTCCATCTTCAAGATAGCAGCTGTCACCCCCATCATTAAAAAACCTGGTCTCGACCCCGAGGACCCCAGCAACTACCGGCCGATCTCCAACCGTCCTTTCCTCAGCAAGATCATGGAAAGAGCAGTTGCTGCCCAACTCCATCATATGTCCAACCATGAGCTCTACGAACCCTTCCAATCAGGCTTCAGATCCAAGTTGAAATCTTTTGGCGACAGAGCCTTCAGTGTCACAGCCCCCCCCCCCTCTGGAATTCTCTCCACTCTGCTATCAGGAATGCAGACTCTCTGGACACTTTCAAACAAAAACTCAAACACCATCTGTTCACTCAGGCCTTCGGCCCCAGCTAAAATGCAGTACCCAGCAACCTGTTTTTCAACCTGTGTGTCTGTGTGATATTATTTTTGTTTTTGTTTTGTTATTTTATCTCCCATTGTAAAGCGTCCTTGGGTTTCTTGAAAGGTGCTATAAAAATCGAAATTATCATTATTATTATTATTATTAATTTGACTGCTTTAGTTACTCCACATATTCAGATTACTAGCTAATACAACATATAAATAAACATTTAAATATCATTAAAGATAAAGACTTTCCTCAGCAGTAAATAAAGTAATTAAAATGATCTCCACATTATATAGCTGTGATTAACACATGAATTAATCAATAGTCATATACTCCAGTGATTAAATATGATTGGGCCATTACATGTAACGAGCAGTTTAACTTTTGGTTCTTAAGTATATTTTGATGCCAATACTTCAATAAGTATTTTACAATTTAGTATTGCTACTATTACTTAAGTACAACACCTCTGCTTAGACTTATGTATAGAAAGGGTTAAAATGCAGGGTCATGTATCTAGACCTACAGCTATTGTGTGGCGTTGTTAATGTGAACATGTGAACTACCTGTTATTTCCTGACATAATGTGTCAACATGAAGTGGATGGTATGCCTCACCTGGGCCAGCTGTGCAGGAACACCTGGCTCGGGTTACAGCAGCAGAGAGGGAGGGAGGGGGGGGGGGGGAGGGGGGGAGTGACTCTCGGTCAGGAGACTGCGCAGGATGACTGCATGTCTGGAGCAACACAGAGAAACACTGCCCCACTACAGGAAGACTAGGAACTCTGAACAGGGCTCTGCTCCCCTCTGGAATTTGGGACAGGGGAACAATAAGGCTCTCGTTTACTGAGGTAAGTACTGGTTTTATTGTAGATCCTTTCTGTGTGGGAATACGATGTAAAGAAAGTTTGTTTATAAGATCGCGTGTGTCGCGCGCTGTGGTTGAGATGTCGTATAGCTTCAGAACCTTTTCCTATGAATAACTCTTTCCTTCGTTTTCTCGTATATTGTGAGTAGCAGTGATGGAAGAATGACTCAGATCTTTAAGTTAGGTAAAAGTAGTAACGTACCACAGTGTAGTAATACTCTGTTACAAGTAAAAGTCCTGCAGCTGACATTTTAAAGCAAAATCACAAACATATTAGAAATTATAGTGAAAGTACCCAATTAAAAAGTACTCATATTGCATAATTGCCATTTTACCAACAATATAAATCACTGGATTTTAATACATTTTCCATTATAAGTAATTTTGCAGCTGGTTGAGCTCACTTTAATCACTTCTTATGCTGCCAGTTCTCTTAATCCATAATAGAACATCATAATGTATAAGCTTATTTGTATTTTTTTGTAATATTTATATGTAATTGCAGGTATCAAATGTTGTCAAATAAATGCAAAGGTGAAAAAGTACTTTTTTTGCCTGCAAAATGTAGTGGAGTTGGAGTATAAAGTAGCATGAAATGAAAATATTAAGTAAACTACTAGTACCTCAAGATTGTGCTTAAGTCTTGTACTTGAGTAAATGTACTTAGTTACTTTCCACTACGGTGAGGAGTCTTGAATGCGAGGAGGAGCTAGTTCTCAAACTAATGGAAATCAGATGTTAGCCTTTCTGCCAGGCATGCCTCTAAACCACAGAACAAGTCTTCAACTACGGGACATGGATACACTGACGTGCAGCTAAGCACCCTGTATTACTCTACAGTTAAAATGTGTGACTTCAGTCATAGTATTTTAATGATTGTGAAAAGTACTTTTTTGTGGTGTTAATGCTGGACGTTCACCATATTGTGCAGCAGACCATTATAATGTGATTAAAGTGTAGCTGTGATACATCCTACCGTCTGAAGTTCCTTATCCATTGTTTCCTGCAAGTGAGCCGTTCAAAGTGTCAGTTATGTGCTGCACGTATTAGCAGCCCTGCTAATCTGCCAGTAAACCCAACCTTCATGTCAGAGCAGGAGTTACATGGCATGTCTCCAAGTTGTGCTCTGTTTTCTTCGGGTCTCAATAAAAAACCAGCTGTGCTGCATTGTGCAATGCACTTGATGTTCTCCTTATAGATGGAATACATGCATGCTCACACATGCAAACACACATCATGTAATGGCCCTGCTCTGTGCTCATTGCACCTCACCACCAGCCGACACTCTGCAGGGATTAGACGGGACATGTTATTGACCAGAAATGTTTGTTATGTTGTGTGGCACTGAGAGATTCCTGAGTCACATGAGGTACATAACAGTATTGCTCTAGAATAGAAGACAATAGCTGAGATAGTGCTAAAGCATCTGTAGCATCAGGATCCAAAAAAAGGAAAGAAGTTGTGTTGTTAAGGGTTCAGTTCTTATCATCTCAGAAATGTCCTTTGATCCATAGTTTATGTATCTATATACCTCTCTTGCAGTAGGTCGTTCCAGGGCTGGTTCGAAGATAGTGCCAGATTGCAAACAATTTTTCAGTGTTTCCACCATGGTGGCGCCGTCTCTCAGACCCGAGAATCGGTTCAATTCCGGCGCTAACTATCTTATCGGCCCGGACCAAGAACCAAAAACCTTGTGCGTCGGAGATTAAGTTGGACACTGGGATTAACATTTGTAAATATCAGTTCATGGCAATTACATAACATTCTACAAAGATGCACCAAAAACGCAAGGTGGCTAGAACATGAGCACATTCACTATCATCAGTCGTTCTTAACAGCAGCATAGCAGTGTAAGTTGATTTTCTATTCTTTTTTGTGTACCTGCTATCATGTGTAATCAATACATATGCTACACAAGGTGTCCTTTTTTCGAATTTCAGAAGATAGATCATAGTGAAAGATGCGGCGGTAAAATATTTCGGTAAAAAGCGGCTAATGCCACAGTGAAAGCAGCAAGTACTCATTCAAAGCATTTATAGGGAATAATTAACATGCCAGTGTCAGCCCGGTGAGCTTTCTGGGATGAGGAGCTTTATATGGTTTGAGAGGCATTCCTAATTCAATTATTATTGTGTTTGTTGGCTCTAAATCTTGTCATTGTCAGACTGGCTTTGGTGGCTATGCTTACATCATCCATATAATACGAGAAACATTTAATTAACTCTGCTATTTTGCCAAACATTGTTAATTTAAACTGAAATATGTATAAGGGGCGTTACTGGTGTAGCAGAGACTTGTTATTTTGCTCCTGTATTTACGATAAATCATGCCTCATTGTTAACCTGTTAAGCCCTGAGCCTGTTTTTCAGGTCTCAGGCTCGAAAATGACATTCCCAGAACAAATGACCATATCTTCCCTTCTAAAAGGGTTACATTAATAATCTTTTTTCTCAAAGTACTGATAAACTTCTGAGTTGGATGTAGAAAAGTCAGAATCAATATAGATGTTTTTTATTTTAAAGAAAATTCAGATTGAACATAGTAAAAAACTGTAAATTATAGTGTCTGTCCAAGAATTATTTTGTACTTATAGTGAAAACTACCCTTGGATGATGGTAAGGTAGACTAAAAGCTTTATGAATCCAAAGTACAACATATAATAAGTACCCTGTATCAAGATTGATGCAAAACAAGTGACATTTGACCTTTTTAGAGAGATTTAGCAAAGAAAACTCCACCTCTGAGGTGATTTGGGTGAAAATGGGCATTTTTACCGTTTCTCTGGAACCCATTGGTCGATTTTGGTAATTGACATCTCTTTTTGACCATTAGAGCCAATAAAATCGAAGGGGAATTTCCACATACACACACATGGTTAAAAAAAGAAGGTGGGGGCTTTGCGCATGCAGGTTTGCATCAGAGTGAACCTATCTCTCGCTCTGACATCTGGAAACGGAAAAGCAGGTTTATTTCTTATGGATTATCAGAAATCATTTCAAAGGGACACAGACACATTGGATTAACCTATGGATTAACTTCAGCAGCGTTTTTATCATTTTAATGCCAGAGCCATGTTGCCGTTTTTAGCTACCTAGCGCCACATGTTTTGATGTCTGTTCTTGTTAATATCTTCGTGAGTTCTTATCATGGAGTGATTATGTATATACTGATCGATTCTGTGTCATCTCACGATCAGATCGATGGGTTGTACGTGCATCTACAATAAGTAATAAGGGAGTTATGAATGAGTTTCTGTGCAAAACACCGTTAGCATTTTTCGCTCGTCGCTAATTCATAGGCTCAGCACTAGCTTTGTGGTTTAAAAAAAAGAAAAAAAAAGAAAAGATCAGTTAGCTGAGTTTCTTCCCGTTACATGGATATAAAACATTAATAGTTTATTGTATATTAAGATGCCCTCAGACGCTGCTTCCTGCAGATGACGCGTCCCCCCCCCCCCCAGTATCGGGGGTGCGGTGTAGAAGAGGTTAAAGGAGGTTGATTTTAACAATGATTAGGGGTGGAACGGTATACGGTACGGGCCCTTCGGTTCGGTACACGTGTGTACCGAAGTGTACCGAACGAATATAACGTTAAACGTAAAAAATTGAGAACGTGAACACATTTTTGGAAGTAATCTCAGGTGCTGCGTCGCATCATTCAGAGTAATTTGCTCACATTGGGTTCAACACGTCATAGAGCGACCAAGTCATTTCATTGGACGAGGCATACTATGAGAGCTGGTCACAGGGATGCGTTCAAATGTAGTCAGTAATTTGAGGTACTGTTGAAATGGCGAACGCAGATAAAGTTGAGCTCGAAAATCCTCCAGCATCATTGAAGTCTCCGGTCTGGGAACATTTTGGTTTCGCAGTTATGTACAAGGATGACGGACAAAGACAGGTGGACCGAACCAAAGCTGTTTGTCGGCATTGTTCAACTAAAATTGGTTACGCGGCTGGCAATACATCAAACTTGCACACTCATTTGAAAAGGCATCACCCGAACGTGAATATCACCGGTACCAAAAGAAAAAAGACTGAAGTGCAAACCCAACTCCCACTAGCATTTAAGCCTCCACCACTCGTAAAAAGTTCAGACCGAGCCAAAGCTATTACAAATGCCAAATATCCTTATGTTGCCATGTTAGCAAAGCGCTACCTGGCTGTATCTGCTACCTCTGTCCCTAGAGAGGGTGTTCTCCACAGCAGGAGACATTGTTAGTGCCAGCAGATCTGCCCTTTCAGGAAGCAATGTGGACAAGTTCATTTTTCTCAAAAAATGCAAGTCATAATGTCAAACTGGCTGCTTTGGTACTAGAACAGTTCAAATACAGATTATTTCAGTTCATCGAAATGCTGCACCTTAATGTTTATTTTATTGTATTTTGTATTTATTTGAGTGAATATTCATAGTTTAATGATAATTAAAACCCCAAAACCAATAGTTTATGTTTTGTGAGTACTAGTAGGCCTACAGTAAAGTTCAAACACAGATTATTTCGTACCGAACCGAACCGTGACCTAAAAACCGAGGTACGTACCGAACCGAAATGCTCGTGAACCGTTACACCCCTAACAATGATAGATCCTGTCATAATTAGAATGTGCTATGTGTGTATGTGCGTGCTTGTTTTTTCAGGTAGAACAGGTCAAAAAACCTTTTTTTTCGGTTTATATGCTGTAAAATGTATTATCTCTTCGATTTACACACGGCATCTATTGCACGTCTGTCCGTCCTGGGAGAGGGATCCCTCCTCTGTTGCTCTCCCTGAGGTTTCTCCCATTTTTTTCCCCCCTTAAACTGTGGGTTTTCTCCGGAAGTTTTTCCTTGTACGATGTGAGGGTCTTAGGATAGAGGGTGTCATTTTTCTCATACTGATATTCTGAACAATCTGTGCTGTTGTATTTGCTGTAAAGTGTCTCTACTGTAGGCTATTTTTATTATATGTACAGCACTTTGGCTCGCCCAAAAATTGTTTATAAATGTGCTATATAAATAAAACTTGATTTGATTTGAGGTCAGAGGTGCGGATGTAATCATTATGAAAATAAGTGTTTTGGGTGGGGTTTTTGTACCTTAGAAACTTACAGTTGATGAGATCAGCAAGAAGGTGATATGACTATTCAGTGAGCCATTTGGCTGCATGCCAGCATACACTTTAACATTTTAGGTTTAATTCCATTTTTACTCATCAGACACTTTTAAACAAGGCGACTTAAATACACTCAATACTGCACCCACAGAAGCCATTTGGGGTTAAGTGTCACTGACACTGTCCCCACTGAGCCACAGTGACATCACTATGTACCACTTGGGCTTCTATTGGCTAGGGATCCAACCCTTTATACAATTATGTTCTACTAATTAGTTTAACATATTTCTATTTTGTCAACCGTTTCCACGCAAATGAGTTTGGTACACCCAACATATTTTTATTCATTTATTTTCTTCACTATTTTGGTTTTTATTTTTGTTAAATTTACACAACAGCTGATGCATCTAAGCATAACATCTAATTATTACTTCATGACAGCTTTGTCACAGTTTTCTAATCTGTAAAATGTGAGTGAAATGTGAATGTTTCTTTGAAAAAGTATTTTTGGGAATCACTCTCTCTGTGGGTTTGGCAGATACTGGAAACCAAAAACACACCACATGACCTCCTCCCTAGAGCACTGTGACACAGATTACTCATGTTTTACACAATAAATACTCAAGAACCCCCTCTTTTGTTTGCTCAATTAGCCTCGATCTCCTATCAGCATACAGAAAGGCCAACAGCCCATTTCAAAATGTTCCCATCACATGAAATAATGATGGGCCAAAGTAAACACTGCATTGGATATTATCTTTGAACTTGAGAAACACCATTTAGCCATCCAGAAATCTTGTATGATTAAAATGTAATAGCAGGGTTTATACTTGTTTTACTGGAAACACCAGCAGGTTTATTCACATGTTGTCTGCATGATGACATACAGCCAGATTTAGGAGTTCAGAAGAAACTAGATAACCATTTAGACTTGTAATCAGGAAATGTTGTTGAAAGACATAAAGGGAAAAGAGGGAGGAGCCACTTTTGGTCAGACACACCCTGGCATTCTGCAAAACCAATGATTATTGTCTTTAATCCTCAAGTCTCCCTCCCACGGGACTGCTCTCTGCTGTTTTTCAGTTGAGTCTTCCTTTGTGGTTTCATCCTGTGGCTTACACCGCTACTCGGGAAAGCTAATTGTTAAAAATTGTATAACCAGCAGACATTGTAATCAAAGCAGGAACTGTGGACAGAAATTGCATGTGAGGTTTTCCAGGAAACTTCTCTTGAGAAAGCAATCAAAGCGCCACAGCCAATCAGGAGGCAGCGCTGCACAGACCACAAGCTGTCAGTCCACTTTAAATGAGCAGATGATTAATGTCTCTGTGTTTCAATACTTATACACACCCACTTCCTGTCTCGGGATAACAGCTGACTCACTTATGTGTATGTTCCTAAAAACACATTTATTAAATAACAGCTTCACTATATGCTCTTCTTTTATTAAAGGAGCCCAATTATGTTTTGTGTTGTCTTCCCTTTCCTGTAAAGGTTGTTGTGCATGTAAATGGTCTGCAAAGGCTAAAATCCCTGTGTCCCTGTCTGAAACGTCGGGTTACGTATTGTAACCCTTGTTATATTAGCACAGGCGGAGCCCTCTACTGGACACTATGGGTACTACCTTATCATGCAAGCATTCACCTACTGAGATTTCTATGGACGTAGCCGGCCCCGGGGCGGGCCTACCTGAATGCGTGCGCATCTCACTTCCGTATAAAAGGAGGCCAGCTCGCCTCCTGACCACCATCCTACACCACTCTTCAGCGAGCGGTATAGGACAGACAGTGCCCCAAGGTAGAGGGCTCCGCCTGTGCTAATATAACAAGGGTTACAATAACCCAACGTTATATCTCTCACCGCCCTCTACTGGACTCTATCTAAGTGGGCGGAGCCCCGATGTATGCACGCACTGTCGTCCAGCAAACCGTTCCACCTCACTGTCCCTGACCGGCTTTAGCAGCCACTGCGCCTCACTCACCTCCCCCTCGGTTGTAACCATGGAGAAGTCTGGGCTGCGGCCGATAGAGCACACCCTGACGTGCTTGCCTTGCGAAAAAAAGTGTGCTCGAAAAAAACAGTGCTGAGGGCTCCCCTGCATCCACCAATAGGCAGACAAGGAAAAACCCCCAGCCCTGTAAGGGTTCACTATGCACTCTCTCTCCTGAGTCCCTAAAGAACACGGGGAGAATGCAAGTGCCCCCTATGTCCCCACACTCAAACACTGACCCTGTGCAGAGTGTGTAGGGACTATAGTATGGAGGGCTCTCCCACTCCTGCCCCCAGGCAGGCGAGGGGAGCCCTCCAGCCCTGAAAAAGGGCCCAGAGCACCCCACGTCCCCCGCGACCCTCCAGGGGTCCGGAGAAACGTAAGGGCATTTTACGCCCGGGGAGAGGGTCAGATGCCCACTGACCAACAGCCCCCCCCCTCCTCACCAGTCCTGTGTTGCCCCAGCAAGCACAGACGCTGAGAAAGAGCCAGACATATCCAAGAGATAACACTTTATGAAGGGGCCTGGCGTTGACCAAGACGCTGCCGTGCATATATCCTCCACACTCGCACCGTTGAATAAGGCTGTTGATGCACAGCTCGTGTGGAGTGCGCACAGACCCCCGTGGGACAGGCTCTCCCTGCCTGCTCGTAGGCGTGTGCAATGCCTTCGCAAAGCCAGCCTGCCAGGCGTTTCTTGGACAGAGCTTTTCCACCGCCCCCGAAGCACACAAACAGCTGTTCAGTGCGTCTCAGGGTACATAACATGCTAACGTGCGCACCGGGCAGAGGAGGTGTAATTTAGCTTCCCTGGCCCCACCATGAGGTGGAAGACTAAATCCCGCCAACTGAATAACCCTTGACCTGAATGCACTCCTTAGGTTCTTGGGCACAAAGGAGGGGTTCGGTCTGAGTGTCGCCCCACTCCGGTCACCCCGAATCAGTAAACAGCTCGGGTGCACCGACAGAGCGGTTAACTCGGACACTCTTTTGGCTGACGTTAAGGCAAGTAGCAATGCTGTCTTCCACGACAGTGCTTTCAGGGAGGAGAGCTCCAGAGGCTCAAATGGTTCTGTGACCAAAGCCTCGAGCACCAGCGGCAGGTCCCGTGGGGTGGAGGCGCGCACTACTGGGCGCAGCCTCCTGACCCCCTGTAAAAACCGCAACATCAGTGGATGAGAAAAGGCTGACCTTGAATCCCTCAGGACAGGACGAGATGGCTGCTGCATACACCTTTATAGTAGAATGAGCTAGTCCTCTGTCCACCAATAACTGTAAGAAGGAAAAAATAGAGCCCAACTCACAAGATAGGGGCTCTATTTTCCGCTCCTCACACCATCGCTGGAATCCCAGCCACTTTGGCCTGTAACAGGCTGTGGTGGATCCCGCTCTAGCTGCCTGGATAGACTGAATAACACTGTCAGACAATCCACCTTCAGCCTGTCCCTCTCAGGAGCCAAGCCTGGAGAGGTTGGCCCAGAGTGGGTAATGCCCCGATTGCACCCGCCTCTTGAGACATTGCCCCCCAGAACTGGGGAATCGCCCAGGGCTGGCCCACCTTCATCTGCGTCATTTCTGAGTACCACGGAGCCCCGATGCGGTCCGGAGCCACTAGGATGACTGACAGACGTTCTCGCCTCACTCTCCCCAGGAGAGGGAGAATGAGACGCAACGGTGGAAAGGCGTAGAGCAGCTTCCTTGGCCATGCCCAAAGGCGGGTCGTCGCTCAGGGCCATGGAAAAACCACAGGGCACAGTGGCCATGACTATGAGGTCGTCTGGGTAAAAGAAAAACTCTCATGCCGTGGGTGCGCAGCGGTTGAAGCGCAGTGGCCACACATTCACTGAACGTGCGTGGGGATAGGGAGTAGCCGAACGGTACTCTGTTGTACTCGTAGGCAATGTAGCGATTCGGGCTGCTGAGATCTAGAATAGATCTGAATTCCCCTGTCTTCCTGAGAACCAGGAAGTACATGGAATAAAGACCATTTTCTCTGTGCTGAGGGTGCACAACAGACACAGCCTGTTTCTGCACCAGAGCCTGAATCTCTGCTGAGAGGAAACCAATCTCCTCCAAGAAAGACAGATTTCCTCTCGCATGCCCATAAAAGGAGGTGGGACGCTGCAAAACTGGAGTGAATAGCCCCGTTTCGGCGTCCTGTCCATCCACTTTGTTAGTACACAGCTGAGTTTCATTTCCCCATAACATTGTGTTAATGGAAAGCCCTCAGCTGTGGGGCCGCAGCCACTGTGGTACTCTCTGGTGACCCGTTCCGCCGCAAAACTCCCCGTGAAGGGAAGTTTTGTCCATGGAGGGTCGACAAACAAAGGGCCGATTATTTACTGAGGTCCCTGAACGCACCGCCGCGCGCTCCACCATAATGCTGTTTTTACCACTACGGTAAACAGCATTTAATCTGAGTCTTTATAGGCGTAGTGTGTTCTACTGAGGTCCTGAACGCACCGCCACGCGCTCTTGTGTGAGTGCGGGCTCCGCCATAATGCAGCCTTTACCACTATGGAAAACTGTATTAACTGGAGTCTTTGCTCTAGGCGTAGTGTGTTCTCTGACAGCAATACGCCGGCCATAATGTCCCTGCACCCGCATAGCGCTCTCCTTTAGATAGCACTCCCTGTGGTTCATCCCTCTCATCTGCGCATGCCCACTAGCCACCTCCTTTACAGGAGCTACAGCTGGGGCAGCGAATGGGGAATTTGTCATTGTGTGTAAGTGTAGCATTTGTGGAAACAAAAGACACTCAGATTTGGATACAGATCAACCTCATTCTTGTTAGAAAACGTAGTGATCTGTGCATTATACAGGGAGGAGGCGAGACTCGCCCTCTCGTCCCGGGCGGAGAGATGTTCTGCCCCCGCCAGGCCAGTCAGATCCGTGAAGACGGGCAGCCCGTCTCCGTGAGTGCCGGCACGCCGGCCACGGGGTGGGCTGAAGAGGTGGAGGGCGCCGCGGGCACGAGATCTCCGTGCCGGCACCTCTCCCTTCGTCTCGCCGCGCTCCCCCGTGGAGGAGCGTGCGCTGCGGTGACTCTTCTCTCTACTGAGGTCTTTGAACGCACCGCGGCCCGCCCTCAGGGGAGGGGGGTCGCGCGCCGTCACAATGCCGTCTCTTCGAAACGGACATTATGGGAAAAAGTGGAATTGTGGAGAGAGATTACTCTTACTCTGGGATAAATGCACTCGTTCTCACTGAATGCATTTTTCCCACACACACACACATCACTCTAGAACTAGAGTTTACAAAGGTAAACCACCGTTCCCCTGCGGAAGTCCCTGAACGTACCGCGGCCACTCTCACGAGGGCCGCGCGCCCACTTATTAACGCTGTATTTCCCATTCAATGGTGAAATGCATTAATCAGAGCTATTATACCAGGCAAGGTGTGTTTTCTGACAACAGCATGCCGGCAATAGCGTCTCTTGAACCCGCACAGTGCTTTGACAGCACACGGCCTGTGAGAGATATATCCCCTCCATTGGACTCCTTTGTTTACTTCCAGAACATTTTGACACCACTATGTAACACTCATGCTTCTATTGGCTAGCGCTCCAACACATTGTACGTGATAGGCTAAGGGGAGGGACATCTCTAAGCAGTTGACCAATTACAGCAGAGCAGGCCAGCTAACCAATCAGAGCAGACTGGGCTCTGGTTTCAGACAGAGGGTGAAAAGAGGTGCTGCAGCACAGGCAGTATGAGAGAAATAAAGAGCTTTTTGAACATTAAAGCATGGAGACATGTCCCAGTTAGGGGCGGACTGGCCATTGGGACGTTCGGGACGAATCCCGATGGGCCGGTACTGAAGTGGGCCGGTCGGACGATGTGGGCCGGCCGGTAAGCCACTAGCACCACAAAGCCTTTGAGTTTACCTTAGCTATATGCTGATAACAAAAGCAAAGGAAGACAAGATGGTAATTAAAATTAACTTATTGTCATTACGTAGTGCAGGTACCATGTAACGAAACGGTTTCTCTGCATTTGACCCATCCTAGTTTTAGGAGCAGTGGGCTGCCATTATGTACGGCGCCCGGGGAGCAGTGTAGGGAACTGTGTCTTGCTCAGGGACACCTCGGTAGCACTTGGTCTTTCCGGGACTTTACTGGTGACCTTCCAGTTGCCAAGCCAAGTCCCTATGGACTTCGTCACCACCGCCCTTATCTTGCAATTACCAATGCAAGATAAGATAAAAACAAACAAAATAATAATGAAATTATTATAATTATGAGAAGCAAAAAGCCCAAAAATAAGCTAAACGACAACAGCACACAGAGATGATATGAGAAGTATAAACTCATAGGAGAGTAAGGCGACACCCTTTGTTCAGTCTGTTATCCTGGATTAAAGTGCATTGTAAATTGACAATAACAATCTTAATTACATGCTGTGTTCTCATATTAAGTACTTATGTTCACTGCCCAGTTTATGTCAAGACACATTGTGGAATAAAGCTCAAGTAAAAATAAAAATAAACCTCTTGAGTCCCAAAATATGGGCTAATTTAATCTAAAAATAAGTAGTTTTATATGGTGTGCTGACAGTGCAACAACAGTAACAGTCATCACCAGCATAGAACAAGTTAGAACCTGAGAAGAGTAAATGACAGGGGGGAGAAGAGAGAGTGTGTATGAGATTTTAGTGAGTGATCCACCTGACTGTGTGAGTCAGTGAGAGTGTAATCTCTTTTTTTGTGTGACACAGATAAGCGTCCCAGACTATGTATGTGTAGGTGTGTGTGTGTGTGTGTGTGTGTGTGTGTGTGTGTGTGTGTGTGTGTGTGTGTGTGTGTGTGTGTGTGTGTGAGAGAGGTGAATGGCTCACTTGGAGGAGTGCTGAGGAATGTGGGGCTGGTCACCATCTAAGCCGTGTCCCTCACTCCTCACATCCCAAGCTGCATCCCCAAAAAGTGTATTATGTTGTCACAACGTTTCAGATGTTATGTTTAAATTGTGCTCTTGATAAGCCATTAAAACAGTAAAAACACGTTCAGTTTCCTTTTGCTTTTTATGTCTCCTGTTCACCAAAACATACCCATCTGTGATGGAAAAAGATAGTAATCCAAAAGTAATCTAAAAGTAATCTGATTAAGTTTTTTAAGACACGTAACTGTAACTGTATTCGGATTACTTTCGGAGCCATGTATTCAGTAATCAGTAACTGATTACATTTACAAAGTAACCCTCCCAACCCTGCAGGTCACACACGCCGCTACAGTGCACCCTGATAACCTTACAAACACATGTTTTACTCGAACAATGGTTAATGTTCAACCAGTGACTGAGAAGGATGTGTGTTATCGAAAAGAGTTGTTTTAGCTTTGTTTAGTTTCAAAGTTACACAATAATTATGTTCACCTATTGTATAAGGCCTGAGGCAGCATTCCAAGGCACATACCATACTTGTACAATGCCAGAAAAAGATTGAGTTTGTACCAATAGATATGTCCAATTCAGAATGCAAAAGAAGAGAAAAGAACAGGATGTCCTTGTGCACCTGGTTGCATTTTGCAGTAAGCAAGCCAGCTCATTTTTCCATTCTGACCCACAATCCTTTGCTTGTCAGAAGCAAATGTTCGTAGTTGACAAAGTGCAACTTCCTTGTCAATCCATGATGTCATTGGAAAGGAGACATCTGTATATCAGCGTATCATTTATTTTTTAGCTAAAACAACTACCCAGTACGAACACTTGAACAGCCCTTATTTTAATCATTAGGGCCTACAAGTTGTAAGATGTGCTCAATTCAGAATCCAGTGTTATTTTCCCTCTCCATTCATTTGACTGAGCCGCTATTGGCTGTGGATTTGGCTTATGGAAAACTCAATTGGGCTCTCTCTATGGGCCCAGTCACGGGTACTTTTGCTCTCTAGAGTCAGGTCATTTTGGCTTTATGCACCACTGAGCATCTTTCCTTGGAATGAACGGGTCCCGCCTCCAAAGCTGTATCAAGTTCTCTTTATACATCCATGGGGTCACAATGGCACAAGGCACAATGTCACAATAGGTAGCGAGTGCTATTATGGTACAAATATTTTTTGATGTTAAAAATATTTCCATACTGTATGCAACAGTTCTGCATAGCTTTTAATTCCATTTATCTCAAAAAATACATTCAAAGTACCTTTTTAGCTTTGTATTGAAATGTTCTTCTGTTGCTTGATTTTGCACTTGATCATTTGAATTGTCTCCCAATATGTTCATGTTACACACGTGTACCACCAACGCATATTCCTTTTACATGGAATGATATTAACAGCAATACTTTTGGATTGATTAGGGCAGCAACAGCATGTGCTTAAAGTCATTTGGAAGGCAGCCTAATAGCACTCTTGGGTGGCAACAAAGACCATTGTCCCCTTTCTGTGTCTGTATATGCCAACATTTATAAGAAACTTTAATAAACACTGCAGCTTTTAATTGTTCTTTTTCTGTCTTACCCAAAGTAAGACCAATATCAAAAGCACAAAAGAGTTCAAAGTGGGAGAAAACACCATTAAAAGGAAAATAAAACCTTTCAAGCAACTACACATTTGTTTTACAGTGGCATATACAGTATATATATATATCTAGTTTTATATGTTGATATTTTAAACAAAGACACAAAACTGAACAAAATTGAAGTTGACGTTGGAGAAATACAACCGCTAACAAATAAGTGTTACACTGGAAAACAGTGAGTAACTCGATCTCTAGACATGTTAAGGGATTATAGGAACGCAAATACTGTCTGTAAAACATAACACACTTAAGTTATTTTACAGTCTCAGAGAAGCCTTTTGTTTTCCGAAGTAGCAAACGTACCAAAATAGCTCAGAGAAATGTTGAGTGGCCACATTGTTGGCCTAATGGTTGAATCATAAGTGGCAGTTGGTTTTTCACTGCCTGAGAGACTGACTTCACTTTCCGTCTGTCTGTGAGATCGCATTTTCATGACTATTACTAGCATAAACTAGACAGGATTATAAATGGGGGACAGGTGTTTAAAATGGCTCTACACATGGATGAACATATGATTCACCTTCAATTGAAGATATTTTACAAGCCCCAACATGCACATAGTGTCTAATGGAAAAACATATTAAGTTTAGATTGACATGACATTTATTGTCCAGACACATGAAGACCTTATGAGGGAAATGCTGTTCCCAATAAAAGTACTCATTAGCCGCTTTCACACCAAGTACTTTGACGTACTTAGTTCCCAGCACTTAGTGCCAGCACTTAGTACCTCCATGGAACTAAGAGCCGATCGCGTTCACACCGGAATAAGTTCCCTGAGGGAAGATTACGCAAATGAAGCCGCTGACGTCACTTCTTCTTCTGCTTTGGGTTTACTGGCAGGCCGCAAACAACTTCACGGCGTATACTGCCACCCGAAGTCCCCGGCCGGAAGCCCCCGGAGTTGGGGACTGGCTTCTACTGAAGCCTTCCGAGTAAATCGCCAGAACGCCGACACCTCCTCATCACTCCACTGCTCCAATGTTTTTTTTTGTGTTGCCATAAGTTATTCTCTCTCCGTTGGTGCGCGGGGCTAATGCTAATGCTAATAATGGCAATGCCAGCAAATACAATGGCGGCTTCAAAAAACCTTTCCGAGTTTTACGAGGCCTGGTTTGCAATTCGCCCAGCCAATCAGAAATTGGAACTTTTTTCTCCCCAGGATAGTACTACCTCTCTAGCAGGCACTAAAAAGGGGGTAAAAGTTCTCTGAACTAAGTTCTCTTTTTGGTGTGAACGCAAAATTCCAGAAACTATCGGAACTAAACGGGAAAGTACGGGTAAAAGTACTCCGGTGTGAAACCGCCTAATGTTCTGCACATTATAAATACACTTAAAGAAGATGCCCACGGGCTAGTTGAGCTTTACTTTTTTTCATGTTTCTTTTAAGGTATAATATTAATGCTGGGAAATTCATCTGTGTACTTGTACTTACATTTATCGTACTTGCTGCACACAAATAGAAAAGCTTAAAAGAGTTGTGCAGGAATGGGTCCTAGAACCTTGAAATAGTCAGCATTTTACCACTTCCTGTCCGCTCGTCTCGAAGTCAACGTATTTTTTTGCTTTTTTTTCAGTAAGATGGCCGAAAAAAAGACCTGTGGCTATCACAAGCTGAGGAGATTTTCTTGTTTTGTTCTATCAGCTAAAATACGTCAGTAAATACCCCACTGGTGAATGTCTGAAGCTTGTATGTGCCTTAAAATCGTCAATTGCTAACAAGCGACTAAATAATACTACATAACGTCATCACCCCAAACATTAGCCACCTTTAGCTTAGCGGTGGGGACGTGCAGAATTGCAAAAGTAATGTAGTGTCGTTATAGCCTAGCGTTGGCTTTTTACTTCTGTTGATTGCATTTATGCTTTAAAAATGAAAAGAGTGGTGTTCAATGTGGAGATTATCCTGCTGAACAAAACACGAGAGTATCAGTAATGTGTGTTTTTGTTGAGGGAGCTACTGATTTTTGAGGGAGCTCTTGCAATGCTAACTTGCGGGTTCAGCATACAAAAATAACCTCATGACTGCACCAATCTATAGTCACGATAGAGTATCTTAATGAGCAGGAAATCAAACCACTTAACATTCCCTTGGCCTTTACCCTCATACGCTATCTGAGTGTAATGTTTTTCAAGGTCGCTGCAATCTGATTGGTTTAAAGAAATACAAAAAACCCAGATTGTTTTTCCTGAATGGCACAGTACTCTGCAGAAATGTCTGGCAATGAGAAACTAGTCTGGACTAATGAACCTGTTGGCTTAGACAGATGTCTGGATATTTAGTATAATATGCCATCCGCATGAGTATCTGTCTGTGTGAAACTGGCTTTACAACAGACCAGCCATAAGTGACATCAGGCTTGAACACCTGGGAACACAGATACATTGTTGAGTCAGCTA
This sequence comes from Harpagifer antarcticus, assembly GCA_902827135.1. NCBI lineage: Eukaryota > Metazoa > Chordata > Actinopteri > Perciformes > Harpagiferidae > Harpagifer > Harpagifer antarcticus. The sequence continues at coordinate 419,749 of CADEHL010001130.1, forward strand.
CCAGGACAGACACTTTCTGTTTCCCTTAAAAGGGTCTTCAAAGGGCTGTGATGTCATTTTGTGGTGTGATCCGCCACATACAGTAACTCAGTTCCAGCACGCCTTTAATGTTTTGAGTCTTTTTCAGCTGTTAAAGTATGTGGCAATTGGGGCTTGTTAACACATGAATGGAGTTCAGAGTACGTGTAGAAAGTTGGCACTTTGTCAGAGCGCCTGAAGGTGGGAGAGGAGCCCGCAGCAGGAGAGACAGGGTAGGGTTAAACACTCCTTAGCAGTTTGAAGACGCAGCAAGATTGACATTTATTGAATCAAAGTAAGTCTCAGGGGAATGGAATGAGAGCCAGCGGGGCTGATAGCATGGCCTCCTCCTATGAATCATTCTTGTATTTTTGGTTGTGCTACAAGTGCTGAATGGGAATAAATCTTAAGAGATTATGAAAACATTGTCAGTTAAAAGGTGGTGTGTGTGTGTGGTGTTTTCTTTCGACAGGAGCCAGGCGCTGCTACCTCACAACCATGAGTTCTCAGACCAGCTTTGGCAGCAGCATGCTGTGTGAGTTTCCACTAACCCTACATTTATCTTGCCTGGTGTATATTATTGCCCTTGGGGGGAATACCCTATGCTAATTGTCTGTGGTGATAATGTGTTTTGATTTCAGTCCAGAATATAAACGATGACCTGAACGCATCGCTGGCTACAGCAGATGAGTTATCCAGAGAGTTCAACTCCCTGCTGAAGGAGGCCTCCTCCAACAGCAACACTCAGGTACTCACACTCACACACAGCTCACTACTAGCACTCCTTCCTCATAGCAAGCCTCTAGCATGTCGCTAACACCCGGGATTCCCATTAGCCTTCCTACGTCATACTTTCCTCAAAGTTAAAATGTGTTTCTGGGGTTGATCCGTCTGTATTCTAGAGAAAATTGAATGCACAACTGTACTGGTCAGTCAAACACAAGTCTTACCCATTGGCAGCATGTCAAAGACTTGATGATGCAGCAGTTGTTGAATTCTAACAAATTAAGTCTTTGTTAAAAACAATGCTCATAACAGATCAATCTTTCCTTTAGACCAGCTCTGAAGTCTCCCCGGAGAAGCCTAAGAGGGTGTCGAGTGGCAGCAGTAATGGAAGCTCCAGCTCCAAGCCTTTATCCCCGGGCTCAACAACTGCCCGTCCGTTGGACTCCGTCTTCTCCAGCAGTAACAGCGCATCCCCTCCAGTCTTCTACACCAGTCCGGTGTCATCCCCCAAGATCCAGAGGGCGCACTCTCCACTTCCTCGGGCTGGATCCGACAGCTACTCGTACGGCCAGCAGGGCCCCAGGATGGCACCTAACAGCCCGAGGCACAACTCCCCTTCTCAGTATGACAGGAGCCCACGAAGCTCCACCAGTTACATGGAGAGAAGCTCTTCTCCAAGTCTCATGGCTGTTTCTGCCTCGCCCTTCACCTCATCCTCCAAATTGCTGAGCCCTTACGACGGGAGCCAGATGGGCCACAGGTCGCCTCGGGGAGAAAGAAGCCGCTCCCCCGTTTCTTCGAACTATCCTATGTCCAGCACACTTCCCAGAAACTTTGGTGTCAGGCAACCTGGTAAGAAGGGTTAGATAGGGCCAACTTTACCCAATAGAAACGTTAAATGATCATGCTATCAGATAAACGTTATCCCGTTGTAGTTCATTGTATCTGTTTTTAAATTCACTACAGTGTAGTTGTGTATATGATATGAAAAACGTAGGTCACAGGCTCCTCAACAATGCAATATAAATATATACAAGACATACAAAAAAGAGGAAAATAACTATAGAAAAATTGTGCAAGCTCAAGTGTTACATAGTATCGTGGCCTGTGGGATGTAACTGTCCCTGAGTCTGGTGGTTTTAGTCCTGATGCTGCGGTACCGCCTGCCAGACGGCAGCAGACTGAACAGTTTGTGGCTGGGGTGATGGGGGGTCTTTTGTAATCCTGAGGGCTTTCTGAGCCGCTGGGAGTAGAAGTCCTCCATGGATGGCAGCTCCGTCCTGGTGATGTTCTGTGCAGTTTTCACCACCCTCTGTAGAGTCTTAGGATTGAGGGCGGTGCAGCTGCCGTACCAGACCGTGATGCAGCCAGTCAGGATCCTCTCTATGGTGCACCTTTAGAAGGTCAGGATCCTCTCTATGTTGCACCTGTAGAAGGTCTGCATCCTCTCTATGGAGCACCTGTAGAAGGTCAGGATGCTCTCTATGGTGCACCTGTAGAAGGTCTGCATCCTCTCTATGGTGCACCTGTAGAAGGTCTGCATCCTCTCTATGGAGCACCTGTAGAAGGTCAGGATGCTCTCTATGGTGCACCTGTAGAAGGTCTGCATCCTCTCTATGGTGCACCTGTAGAAGGTCAGGATCCTCTCTATGGTGCACCTGTAGAAGGTCAGGATCCTCTCTATGGTGCACCTGTAGAAGGTCAGGATGCTCTCTATGGTGCACCTGTAGAAGGTCTGCATCCTCTCTATGGAGCACCTGTAGAAGGTCAGGATGCTCTCTATGGTGCACCTGTAGAAGGTCTGCATCCTCTCTATGGAGCACCTGTAGAAGGTCTGCATCCTCTCTATGGTGCACCTGTAGAAGTTGCAGAGTAACTCCAATCTTCTCTAGCGGCCAAAACAAGAAAACGCAGTCGCTCCAGTTTGCTATGAAAAATAATTTAAAGGGGACCTATCATGCAAAATGCACTTTGTGATGTCTTTTATACATAAATACGTGTCCCCGGTGCGTCGGGGAACTCACGCAGCGTCAGAAAATAAAACCCTCTCTCTTTTCCTCCATACCCAAATCTTTTCAAAACGGGAGTACAACGAGCGGATACAGATTTGCTGCCGATATGACGTCAAAACGGTGGCGGACCAACAGAAAGTTGCTATCAGAAACAATGCCTGATGCCTTTTGGACGTCTTTGTCTACATTAGCAAGCCTCGCTAACACTCAGAGCTAACCTGTACTGGAGAGCACATGTGTTTAAAAAGCAGGAAATAAAAAAAGGAACTCACCTTGTGATAAACCCGCAAGAGAAAAAGCATTTGAGCTCCATACTGTTTCAGAAATAATCCTTGACGTGGTTTAAACAGGATGGCGTTTTATCAAAGCAGAATTTAACTTTATCTCTGGTAGAATTCTGATCAGGCATTAGCTCGGCCTCCTCTTTTTTTATTTTCAAGCTAAGGACCCAAAATCCGAGTTTCTCTAACAGGGCTGCAAAAGAGGGGTATGAGCAGTATGAGGCATGGCTACAATGGGTGATCTGTTTGGTATTTTAAGCAAAACACTTCACATGTTTTGTATAGGTATGGCCCTACAATATATTTTTCAAATATAGCATAATAGGTCCACTTTAACTTCTCTGGCTCAATGTCGTCACGGTTCCCTTTAAGAGATTCTTTAACTCTACAAATAAAAGGTCTTGGAGAAATACTGGCCTATAAATGGATGCAATACTGATCGTTAGTACAGTGGTTCTCAAACGTTTTCTGTCATTCCCCACTTTGTTCCTCGCCGCTCCAATCAAATGGTAGCCCAAGCTTAAAATGGTCAAATGTATCGTTCTATAACAGGGGTCTCCAACCTTTTTTAGGATGAGAGCTACTTTCAAAAAAATAAAACAAGTCGGGGGCTACTTTTACTCCTCTTTTTTTTGTTTTTTGCAGTGTATTTAGCACATTTTAACATTATTATATGCTGACCTTTATCCTTTGTGTGCTGTTTGGGTCTGTGGGACCCGTTTTCAGTGTTTACTAAAAGAACATGTTGCAATTTCATTATTTTAACCTGCTTTATTTGGGAGTGGACCTCACATGCTCTAGTCGAGGGGGAAGATATTTTTTTAAATGTTGAAGTTAAAAGCATCAATCTGGTGCACTTTGAGCACAAAATGAATTTATGGATACAGCTCTCAACACTCTATGAAAGGGAGCTGTATACTTTTCAATAATCCAAACATCTTTAGAATATGATCACAACCAATAACAAATCATTTAAACTGGTTTATTCTTATCTTATGTTACCTGGTTAGCATTCTTTCTTTTTATTTATGCATATTTTACTTTCACTATTCTCTCCCCTTTTAAACCGTTTTTTGTACTGTCCTATAGTACACATTGGAATGATTTCTTACTTTATTTGTAGGCTATATTAAATAGATAAAGGTGTGCTCTCTCTCTCTGTCTCTCTCTCCCTCTGTCTCGCTCGCCCCAGAGGCTGTGTGCTCCTCCGTGGCGATGATGGCTTGCGTTAAAAAATAATAATAAACATAGGCCTATTTGTAAAGTGGACACAAACGTTAAACTCCTTATGAAGTGGAGAGGTGCCGCTCACTTTGAGAAACTCTGCCTTAGTAACACCACCCTTTGTCTGGCAATCTTTTTGTGTTCCTTTCACTTTATTTCTCAATCTCTTGTTCCTCTCCTAGAGGAGGGTGTGCACCGGCAGAAGAACACAGGCAAGTGGAGCGAGACAGATCTAGACGTGTCCTACGACAAGAAACCTCACCACACCTATGACAGTTGGTTTATTTATGCTACTTTCTCAACTTCTATTTCTTAAGGGAAGTCTTGGAATTAGGCCAAGACAAAACTATTTGCATTCAAGGCCTGACGTGCCCTGGCGCTCTGCCTGTCCTGTATGTGGTCTCTGTGTTCTAACTTCACACTTTCCTGTTGCAGAGACAGAGTGGCTACAGCCGTCTGTGCCAAATAGCAGCTGGAGAGAGTCCAACCTCGATGGCCCCCTTCCGGCCCCAAGCCCAAAAAAGGTGGGTGGTGTTAACAGAGAGGCGTTCAAATAGCTACTCTGATAGATTCATTTGCCTGGCTTCTGTTGTAGCCTGGCACTGTTAGGCACAGATGACAACAGGGTGAATGGAGGTGAATGTGGGGGAGGATAGGAGTTACAAAAGCCTGTTGAATGAAAAGACTCAGTTATATCATTCTTGACTCAATGGGTCAGAAAAATGCAATAAGAACAATGATACTGGCTTGCCTACTCTATCATTATTCATCTAATAAATCTTCTTTTAAGGATTATTTTCCTTTTGTTTTTTTAATTTGTATTATTAAATGATTGTACCCTTTGGTTCTGGGTAGGTCGGTTTTTTTTTAATGATAGTTGAACCACAGTATTTTGTTGTAAAAAGATTGTTAAAAGCTCCATAGAGATGTTAATGTAGAGTTTGTGATGATTACAAACCAAGAGCCTCCTCGACTCAGAGCATTTAGTTCCTACAAGATGATTTCTCAATTGTTGGCATCAATCGAAATAGCTTATAGTGGTGCCACAGAATCAGTGTTACTTGCTTAAGTTAAGTTGACTCAGAAAATATTTGCCTCCACATTGTCCACCTGAGCTTAAGTTAAGTGTTTATTTATTTTGGTTCATCAATGACTTTTGTTCTATTGTACCCCCTTTGTACTCAAACACACAATCCATATGCTGTTAAATAGAAACACAAAGCTAAAAGAGGATACAAAGGTGGTCATCTGATTATCTGCAAACATGGGGACAAACGTCTGAGAAGAAACACATCAATGATTTAGGGGTCAGTGCGGGGAGTTCCATAAGACATGGCACCACATCTACAATATGTAAATACATACTAAGCATAATAATGTTATATATTTGGATTGCAAAAACATTTCTCAGACCGTTTTCATTTGTCAGTTAACCTTTGTTGGTGTAACCTAATTTTTATAATTATTTTTACAAATATGTTTTAAAAAAGAGACACCAATGACTATCCATAATCAGATCAATTAAACTCCAGATACAGTCATTTGATTCAGTGGAGTAGGATGACATGCATTCCTCTTTTTCTTTCTGTTCAAGGATCCTCGCTCTCAAAATCTCAAGTTCTCCCACGCGTCTCTCCCGCGTAACATACGTATAACAGTGCCTCCAGAAGTTTCATCCCCAGTCCACTCCCCCTACCAGCCGCAGCCCATCATCTCCCGTATTTCTATCCCCCCAACATCGTCTCCGTCCCGCCAGCGCAAGCCCATCCCTCTCTCTGTCATCATGCGTCTACAAAACCCCCGCTGGAGAGGAAGACCAGTCCCCCACCCCAGACTCATGGGAGGAGACGGTGATATGGCCCCTTACCCACCAACCGTACCATTTCCGAGGGAATTCTTCCACCAACTTGTACCCCCGTCACTGCAGCACCCACCTGAGCTGAGACAGCCGGCAGTGTACAGTGACGGTAAACTAACACATTCTGACTCTCCCATGTGTCTCCATCATGGAAACAAAGGGGACTTCTTGACATGCATACGTTTAAATCTCTTTTACTTTGAAGTTTTGACAATGCACCACTACTGCATACTGTTGGCTAGGTCTAATGAAAGATGCATCCATATAAACATACATACACATTCTTAAACTTGCATAAAGCATAAAATGTGAAAAGTCTGCTAGCACTGAAAACACACAGTATTAAGCACATTATTTAGATACAAGTTGTTACCCTTCTGGTATTAGTCCTTATAAGCATACAGGCGACACATTGTTTCACACAACACACTCGCCTGCTTTTAACATGTAAATCTACAATATAAATATGCAATATAAATCTCATATCTGCATTACCGCTATAATGTTACACTTACACAATAATTGTACATCTGTGTCACAACTTTTCACCACTTTGGCTCACCTGAAAATACTGAAACAAAAGCACATCAATGCACTGTAGCTAAATACTTTTAGCTAGGTCTATGGAGTTACGCATCTCTATGAAAATTCTTATAAGTCTGCTGCAATTAACCCGCAAAACACACTGACAAACTTATATTTAGCTACAGGTGCTAACACTACTGGAACTAGTCCATACCATACCAAACCTACCTTATAGGCCTACTAATGATTACAGTGATTACAGTTCCCACGTATATTAACATTTGATCTTTGTTTAACCAACATTTCAAATGTGTCCATCTTTGCAGTGCTGAACTCCGGGGATATAGATGCAGAGTTAGAGCGGCTGGACTTAGTTCATCACATGCCTGTGATTCAGGAGACTCCTAGCACACCAGAGGGCAGCAGCGAGGGTAAGGCCCCAGCCCCCCGGCCCCTCAGCCCCACCAGGATGCAGCCAGTGGTGGCCCAGAGCGAGCAGATCCCCAACCTGGAGGAGCTGCTCCGCATCCGAGCAGAGATCCCCCGGGCCCTGAAGCGGCGGGGCTCTCAGGATGCTTCCAAGCCACTGAAGAGCGCCTCCCACTACCAGCCCAACCAGTACAAAAACCTAATTGACAAGCTTTTCCGCAAGAAGGCCCACCGTCAGAAGGGGGAGAAGGGGAGTGAGACCAGCAGCTCCTCAGAAGAAGAGGACTTCGCTACACCTCCTGCACATCTACCTGCAGCCACGATGCAGCCAGATTTCAGAGTAAGAAAAGGGTTAGAGCGACTGAAGATGTTATAGTCTCTGGACAAGTAGAACTATGTCAATTGTCTTTAGAAATGCCTAATTAATGATGTAAAGGACAACATGCAATGTGCTTGTCATTATTATGAGCAGAACCTAGCATAGCTTCCACTAAGAACATAGACCGTGCTAAAGTGTATCAACGGCTTAACTGCCTCGATAACAACCTAACTTAAACATGTATGCTTTAAGCACTACCAGAGCCTACATGTATACGTGTTAACTCCCCGTCTGTCTGTCTTCTTCTGCTGTTCCCTTTAGTGTTAACTCCCCGTCTGTCTGTCTTCTTCTGCTGTTCCCTTTAGTGTTAACTTCCCGTCTGTCTTCTTCTGCTGTTCCCTTTAGTGTTAACTTCCCGTCTGTCTTCTTCTGCTGTTCCCTTTAGTGTTAACTCCCCGTCTGTCTGTCTTCTTCTGCTGTTCCCTTTAGTGTTAACTTCCCGTCTGTCTTCTTCTGCTGTTCCCTTTAGTGTTAACTTCCAGTCTGTCTTCTTCTGCTGTTCCCTTTAGTGTTTACTTCCTGTCTGTCTTCTTCTGCTGTTCCCTTTAGTGTTAACTCCCCGTCTGTCTGTCTTCTTCTGCTGTTCCCTTTAGTGTTAACTTCCTGTCTGTCTTCTTCTGCTGTTCCCTTTAGTGTATACTTCCTGTCTGTCTTCTTCTGCTGTTCCCTTTAGTGTTAACTTCCTGTCTGTCTTCTTCTGCTGTTCCCTTTAGTGTTAACTTCCCGTCTGTCTTCTTCTGCTGTTCCTTTTAGTGTTAACTTCCAGTCTGTCTTCTTCTGCTGTTCCCTTTAGTGTTAACTTCCAGTCTGTCTTCTTCTGCTGTTCCCTTTAGTGTTTACTTCCTGTCTGTCTTCTTCTGCTGTTCCCTTTAGTGTAACTCCCGTCTGTCTGTCTTCTTCTGCTGTTCCCTTTAGTGTTAACTTCCTGTCTGTCTTCTTCTGCTGTTCCCTTTAGTGTATACTTCCTGTCTGTCTTCTTCTGCTGTTCCCTTTAGTGTTAACTTCCCGTCTGTCTTCTTCTGCTGTTCCCTTTAGTGTTAACTTCCAGTCTGTCTTCTTCTGCTGTTCCCTTTAGTGTTAACTTCCAGTCTGTCTTCTTCTGCTGTTCCCTTTAGTGTTTACTTCCTGTCTGTCTTCTTCTGCTGTTCCCTTTAGTGTTAACTTCCCGTCTGTCTTTTTCTACTGTTCCCTTTAGTGTTAACTTCCCGTCTGTCTTCTTCTGCTGTTCCCTTTAGTGTTAACTTCCCGTCTGTCTTTTTCTACTGTTCCCTTTAGTGTTTACTTCCTGTCTGTCTTCTTCTGCTGTTCCCTTTAGTGTTAACTTCCCGTCTGTCTTTTTCTACTGTTCCCTTTAGTGTTAACTTCCCGTCTGTCTTCTTCTGCTGTTCCCTTTAGTGTTAACTTCCCATCTGTCTTCTTCCGCTGTTCCCTTTAGTGTTAACTTCCAGTCTGTCTTCTTCTGCTGTTCCCTTTAGTGTTAACTTCCCGTCTGTCTCCTTCTGCTGTTCCCTTTAGTGTTAACTTCCTGTCTGTCTCCTTCTGCTGTTCCCTTTAGTGTTAACTTCCAGTCTGTCTTGTTCTGCTGTTCCCTTTAGTGTTAACTTCCCGTCTGTCTTCTTCCGCTGTTACCTTCAGTGTTAACTTCCCGTCTGTCTTCTTCTGCTGTTCCCTTTAGTGTTAACTTCCCGTCTGTCTCCTTCTGCTGTTCCCTTTAGTGTTAACTTCCTGTCTGTCTCCTTCTGCTGTTCCCTTTAGTGTTAACTTCCCGTCTGTCTCCTTCTGCTGTTCCCTTTAGTGTTAACTTCCCGTCTGTCTCCTTCTGCTGTTCCCTTTAGTGTTAACTTCCTGTCGCTCTTCTTCTGCTGGTCCCTTTAGTGTTAACTTCCTGTCTGTCTCCTTCTGCTGTTCCCTTTAGTGTTAACTTCCTGTCGCTCTTCTTCTGCTGTTCCCTTTTGTGTTAACTTCCTGTCTGTCTCCTTCTGCTGTTCCCTTTAGTGTTAACTTCCCGTCTGTCTTCTTCTGCTGTTCCCTTTAGTGTTAAGTTCCTGTCTGTCTTCTTCTGCTGTTCCCTTTAGTGTCTACTTCCTGTCTGTCTTCTTCTGCTGTTCCCTTTAGTGTTAACTTCCTGTCGCTCTTCTTCTGCTGTTCCCTTTAATGTTAACTTCCCGTCTGTCTCCTTCTGCTGTTCCCTTTAGTGTTAACTTCCTATCTGTCTTCTTCTGCTGTTCCCTTTAGTGTTAACTTCCCGTCCTGACTTCTTCTGCTGATTTCTCTGTCCCACAGCTCTCTAAGTCTTTAAACTCTTTTTCTCTCTTGCGCTGTTTTGTTGTTATTCTTTATTTTCTTGTTTCAAGCTCTTCACACATATAACGTATGATGGAGGACCTGAAAACTATGGTGTTGACGTTAAACGTATCATAGGCCTACTTATTTTTGCGGATTAATATTACTGCACAAAGTCACTTGATCAGTGATCCTTACCAACAGTCTGCTATCGAAAAAAATCAGACAGCTGAATGTCCAAATTGCCCAATCAGAATCCAGTTCTTAAATAATCCTGAAATAATGTGCTTTCGACACCGTGTAATGGCATTTAAACATGCTAGTGGACTTACATTGCAATAATTCTCAATAAAAACAGCATATTTTGTATTAGGTTCTGAAACCCATGTGATTGATGATCTCTTCCTTTTCTTTCTCTCTCCAGCTCTACCATTCCATCCTGCGGCGACCCAAGCACAAGAGTTCTGGGAGGCGAGCCCGCCTCAGCCCGCTGGTCCTGCTGCTGGACGGGTCGCTGGTCGGAGAACTGGAGACGGTGCAGAAGGCCGTGCAGGAGGTGTGTGTGTAAATGAATATTTAGATATAGATTGTAAATACTGCAACTTGAACTACTCTGCTGCTACTATTACTCACAGTTATACCTCACATGTACCCAATATATTAAACTCATTGCAACACACATAGCTGATTCAGGAAAAAACAACAATTAGACATGTCTCACTTGAACTTAAACACAATCGCAGGAAACATATTGCTGCTTATTCTACATATGCAGAATTCTTTTCTTGAACAAACTTCTTCAAACCAGTGGGAACTAAGAAAACAAATTCTAGTGCAAAAATTGATGCTCCAGTTCTGGATTTCGACTTTAGGAAGCCCTTAAGAATATGTGATATTTATATTTCGGCAATGTTTGCTGACTCTGCTTTCCTTTTCTTTTGACACCTCCCTGCTGCTTCTTATTTATACAGAAATACATTCGACTGAGAGTCACTCGCAGTACAACAGCTATACTTCTATTTGAGCAAGTTGGGGGTTAGGAGAAAGTCGTTTTGAAACCAGGATAAAGTCAGTAACAATAGAGAGAGGCTGATGAGAAATGTTTTCCATAGATGATCGACCCCAGCCAACCCAACGATGAAGGCATCACCGCCCTTCACAATGCCATCTGCGGCGGCCATTACAACGTGGTGGACTTCCTGGTTCGTATTGGAGCCAATGTCAGCGCTCCAGACAGTCACGGCTGGTAAATATCTGGACATTATTTAACATTTATTTCCTCTCTCCAGTGGTGGAACGTACATTTATTCTAGTAGGCCGAGTTGATGACCCTTTGGGCCGCAGAGAGGGGTGCGCTCCAAAGGGTCATCAACTCGGCCCAGAAGATCATCGGTTGCCCCCTCCCCTCCCTGGAGGTGCTGTACAGCTCTCGTTGCCTTAAGAAGGCAGTCAAAATCCTCAAGGACCCACACCACCCGGGTAACGAGTACTTCGTATGGCTGCGCTCAGGCAGGCGGTCCGTACCATGTCTTCCCGGACAAACACACTCAAGTTCAGTTTTTTTCCCAGGGCCATATGTGCACTAAACGTTGCTAATATTTAAATTATATAAGCCTTCCGTGCAATACGAGGGGAATCGTGCAATTTAATTTATTATTTATTTATGTATATATTCCCTATCATGTCTATTTTAAGTCCCATTTATTGTTTTTATAGTGTCTTGTTGTTGCGTGTTGGCACCTTGAGTTTATTGTAATTTCGTTGTACCTGTACAATGACAAAATTAAAGATCTATCTATCTATCTAGAATAGAAGAGAATAGAAAGTAATATAATTGAATTTTTGTATTGTCATTGCAGCAGGTACAACGAAATAAAAAAAGCCTGTCATGCCCATATCAACAACAAGTCAAATAAAGAAGTGCAGTAGCTATTTGTCTGTAACTGTGTGTAGTGCTGTAGTACAGTAGTTAAGAACACATTCCAGGTGAATGAACTATTCATGTATTCACATTTTACGCTACTTCTTCTACTACTAGGTTTGTTCCTCTTACTGTTCACCTTGCCAATTCTATGGTGTATTTCACACATTTCTGTTCAAAGCCACGTCATTTCATCTGTCCATCATGTTTGAATCCTTTTAACAACCTGTTTCCCTCCTCATGTATGCAACATTATTTAGTCAAGAATCAGAATACTACAAAAATGTATCCTGAGGGAAATTGGGTTTTGTGACTGTTGTTCATTTTAGAAAAGAATAATACAAAAAAAGATTAAAATATGTAAAGATAAAAGTTTGAGTAAAATCTCCAAAAACTATAAAATTAATTTAGAACTGCCATCTCTCTGTCCCCCAGGACCCCGCTGCACTGCGCCGCCTCGTGTAACGACCGGCCCCTGTGTGAGTTCCTGGTGAGGAACGGAGCGGCGGTCATGGCCATGACGGAGAGCGACGGCGCCACCTCCTCCCAGAAGTGTGATCCTTACGCTGTCAGCTATGAAGAGTGTGAGACCTTCCTTAGAGGTGAGGCAATAACACCTACACTCACACAGACACACACCCTGTGACACAGCACTATTAAATGCTAAACGTCAAACATAATAGAATGAATCATAAAGAGACATCATCTGACAGTTACTGGGCTCTGACCTTTCCAGCTGCTTGGTAAATATGACAGTTGAGTTTAGTCTCAAATATATCAATTATAGCTGATGCTGAAATACCCATCATAAACTTTATATTAATGACCCTCAACAGGACACAGTGTGATCAATGTTTACACTTTATTCTTATTTAGCAAATATTTGGTGTCCTAGTATTTGCATCCTATATAAAATAAAGCCTTTAAAAAACATAAATATTGCTTGTGTTCATTGATAGGCTTTTTATGTAAGAAAATTAAATAGCTACACCGATTGAGGTCAAAAAACAGTTTTCTTGCTTTGGTCAAGAAACATCACTCGTCTCCCTGTTTATTTGTACGGACTTACCCATGGTAAATTAAGAATACTACGTTACAAGTAAAAGCCTGCATTCAAAATTGTACTTACATTAAGTAAAAGTAAAAAAGTTCAGTTCCAACAGTAAACTTTCTCAATATATTTTTTATATATATTGAAATACAGTATGTTTAGCTTGTATTAATAACCTTAATCCGAAATGTAAATACATATGTAAAATAAATTACGTTGCGCGTGTCATTCCCTTTCAACTCTGTCTCTCCCAAAAATGATCCTAAAAGTAAATGCATGTTGCTCCTGTCTCTCCTGTGACACCAGGGGTGGAGGAGGCCATGGGCACGGAGAACAGCGGGGTGCTGTACGCTCTGTGGAGCTACCCGGCTCAGCTAGCCGATGAGCTGAGCTTCAAAGAGGCCGACATGGTCACCATCCTGCAGAGACCTGAGGGGTCCGACTGGTGGTGGGCCTCGCTCTGTGGCAGGGAGGGCTTCGTTCCAAACAACTACTTTGGGGTAAGATGGCAATTCTGTTTTTTACAGACATGTCAATTTGAACATAGCATTTTCAGTACAAGATAATTGGTCTATATTATAATGTTTCAAAGAAAGACAAATATCCACTCTTCCACACATTATTGTTCATGGTCACAACATGTAATGAAAGCAAATAACTACTACAAACAGTAATTAAATACTCAATCAATTAAAACATTAAAAAACAACAATGAACTAAAGTAGAAAACAATATTGTAGTCAACATGGGAGAAATATAAAAGACAAAGTAATATGCTGAATTCTATAACACATAGGTTTGAGCAAGCTCTCTGATTGGTCAATAGGCGTGTTTGATTCCACGATCAAACAACGGTCAAATAGAACGTGCCTAATCACAAAGTATCCAGGGGCCTACACACGCCACTAGCCTACCGAAACTACTTCCATGAGCCTACATAGTGTGGTTTCCATAGCGACGTTTAGCGACACACAGCCGTTACACGGTTATACATTGTCTCTCGTTGGAAATCGGTAGCTACAAAATGTCAGAAGCACCTGCATACAGTGGCTGGCGGAGGCAGGGTTGGAGGCCAGAGAAATTATGTCCATTAGCGGACATAAAAACGAGTCATCGCTTCGCAGCTCCTGGGCTCCATCTCTAGACAACAGAAAGATGTGGAGCAACGCGCTTTTTGCCGGTCCGGGACACGCCATGAAACGGCCACTGGAGGAAAGCTCTTCCTATAACGTAGTCCTACCCGTGAACACCACAGCAGCACCTGCAGAAAGTCTGGCATGGAGTTCATGGAGAGCTGTTTCAAGAATTGCACTTTTAATGGCAGCATGAACATCCACCTTCATTCTGAACCCAAAATGTTTCAGCACCAGGGAGCCTGATTTGATTTGTTCCGCTAATCCCACACAGTGATTACTCAGATATTAAATAGCCTAATTCAATAAATTGTTTTCAATAAATTGGTTAATAATATATTATTTACTATAATTATATCAATAACTGTAAGCGGGGGGGTAGCAGAGTGTTCGATCGGCTATCGTTACCGTGGGAACTACTTTCAGGAACTACTTTCTGACGGAGATTAACTCAAGCAGAAAGCGTAGGTTTGGGAGCAAATTAGCACACATTATGACATTATTTTACGATATTGTTGATTACAATGATAGTTTGTGTTATAGAATCGCAATCATACACTTGAGGCCGTTCTTGAACGTCATTATTGGTACTCCAGTACAGGCGTACGGACCTCGGCGCAAGCGCCTCGGTCCTGCCGCAGTACTGTCGTACCAATAATGACGTTCAAGAACGGCCTCTCGTGTATGATTGCTTAAAAGGAACATGGGGAAGGAAGAGTGTGGGTCTCTCTCTCCATTAGGCGCATTCACACCGCAGTACTTTTCCCACAAAGGTTCATGAGAACTTAGTTCATGAGAACTCTTTAGTTCGCATGAACTAAGTACAGATCGCGTTCACACCGGAAAAAGTCCCTGGGGGTGGATTAGGCAAATGAAGCCGCTGACGTAACTTCTTCTTCTTCTGCTTTGGGTTTACTGGCAGGCCACAAACCACTTCAGGCCTATACTGCCGCCCACGGTCCCCGGCCGGAAGTCCCCGGAGTTGGGGACTGGCTTCAGTAGAAGCTGCTGGGACTCCCAGCAGCTTCTACTGAAGCCTTCCGAGTAAATCGCCAGAACGCCGACACCTCCTCATCTCCACCGCTCCCATGTTTTATTTTGTGTTGCCATACGTTAGTCTCTCTGCGTTTCTGCGCTGGGCTAATGCTAATGCTAATAATGCTAATGCGAGGATAATAAAATGGCGGCTTCACAAAACTTTTTGGGAGTTTTACGGGGCGTGGTTTGCAATCCGCCCAGTCAATCAGAAATATAGCTCTTTTCTCACAAAAGAGCCGCTCGAAAGTCCCTGCTCTCTAGCAGGGACTTTCGAGCGGGTAAAAAGGTTCTCATGAACAAATTTTAGTACCGGCTCTTTTTGGTGTGAACGCGATAAAAGAGTTCTCATGAACTAAGTTCTCATGAACCTTTGTGGGAAAAGTACCGCAGTGTGAATGCGCCTATTGTCACCTCTCACTCTTGCAGTGTGTGCGGAGAACTGCGCACAGCAGCTGAGGCCTTCTGGGCGGGGCCCCCTGCGCAAGGCGGGGCCCCATGCAGCCTGCGTGATTGGCCTGTAGGGAGGGGCGGCTCTGATTGGGGGACACAGAATAAAGCAGCCAGGGGGTTAGGGGCTACAATTATGTTGAGGGCCTGTTCAATAGTTTTAAAATGATTGGACCAGAAGACAGTTTGATGGGACAGGACCAAAACATATGGACAAGGTCGGCCGGGGACTGTTTTCAGGCACTAAAGGCATCGCTGTCGTGGAAAGACACCCAGACACCAATTCATAAACAATATTAAGACTTTAGCTCTGAATTCTCAATTACGAATAATAATTAACATTAGATTACATTTTATATAGTTGTTGCTTTTATCGAGAGTGACTCACAATAAATGCATTCAACAATGAAGATACAAACTCCAAAAATAATAAACCCTGATAGTACATAAGACTTCTCAAACCACTGGACGATTACTGCATTAGCTTCAAATAAATCAAAGCAACGTGTACGTACAGAAGTGAGAATAGTTACCCAAATTGGAGAATTGTTGTGGAGGGTTATTTCTGTTGGCAGGATTGATTTCCTGTATCATATCAGAAAACTTTAATCGTTTTTTTTTCATGTTTTCAGCTCTTCCCGAAGGTCCGACCTAAATCTCTCTGCTAAGCTGACGACGGTCAAACTGGTGCAGAGGACTGTCTTGTAAAAGATTAAGCTAACAACGTCAGGACGTGTGTGTGTGTGTGTGTGTGTGTGTGTGTGTATGTGTGTATGTGTGTGTGTGTGTGTGTGTGTGTGTGTGTGTGTGTGTGTGTGTATGTGTGTGTGGTTACGAAAGGAGAGAGGGATGGTTTGGCTCAATCAGTGGAGAAGAGTTGCAGGAGAAGTATTTATTCGGCCGTCACTGACCAAGATACATCCGAGACATCGTTTGTATCGTCTCTGCTGTAGGAAAAGAAATGCTAGTACAACTGTTATTATCCAAATGTTAGAGAGGAGGCCAGATTCCCTGCTGTCCCGCAGACAACATATCAATGTTTGTCCAATGGATCCAGAGAAGGAAATCAAACCTGTGAAGAGTTTAAAGAGCAATGTGTAGTTTTACATTTTTTAAATCAGCCACAGCAGTAACGTAACTTCATTTTTTATTGGCTTAGTTCTCGTCGTGTACATGATTCTTAATCCTGCCTTAAATAAGTGTATTTCTTTGGAAGAGAGAGATGTTTTCTATGACATTAAAAGTGTTTTTTGTTCGGGGGATGTGCGTGTTTTCACATTCACAGGGGTAGAATGAAATGAATGTTTGTTGATGCATTTGTATTTGTATCAACACTTTTAGGGACTGCTGTAACCTGTAACCTGTAACCTGTCCTCTCACGGGACACAAATAAATACATATCTCACATCTTCTTGCTTTCCTTTGTCACAGCTTGGTGTTTATGGCTTACAATAATAAAAACAACAATTAAACAAATAAAATAAGAATAATAATTGAAACGGTTTGAGCTTTGAATCATACAAAGGATTAAAAAAAAAAAACATAAAATGATGCTTAAATTCACTGGCTGGCTTTTTATTTAAAATATAATATATACTGAAATACAAATTAATAAACAAATTGACTGTTTTAAAAAATAAATATATGAATTCATACAGATTGTAAAAATGTTCTATAATAACTTTTTTGCTTATCATAATTATAATAATAAAAATACACAGTGTTTAAAGATGATTTGCAAATAAAAAATAACAACAAAAAATCAATAAAGAAAATAATTAATAAATATGAATTATTTCATATTATATTTGTTTCTATTATATAACAAATATATATATTTATATATATATATATATAATGATATTAAGAATACACATTGTAAAGATGCTTTACAAGCAAATAGAAAAAATAATAATGAAAAGATAAATGACTAATAAATAAATAATGTGAAATGACCTTTACCTACCAGCAGGTGTCTCTACACAACAAGTAAACACACAGCACTATTTACTTTGACATTTGTCACCAGCAAATATAAACAAATATGCAATAAAACACCCTTTATCAAGCTGTTTAGTGCAGCATCAGTCTGCTGTTATTAAACCTTGTTAGTATTTTCTTTTTTCTTCTTTGATGTTATATTTATTCTCAAGTTCTCCCCCCCCCTCCTCTTCTTTACACCATGAGCACCCAAGCGACCCGATGTGATTCCTAATTAATCAATTAGCAGCACTGTCATGCATGAGAAAAAAAACTCCACACATTATTAATATTTTTTTAATTAAGTCTGAGTCGAGCCTTTTGATCTGCTCACTATCTCTGCCCCGCTGGTATCAGGAAAACACCAACGCTTCATCACAATCCCAGAGGAAGATTAGTGTCAACATTGTTTGAAGCCCACTTTTTCTATTTAAAATAAATGAATGTAGATTATAAAAACATGATGACATACAGAGACACAGCCACACATTTACTCTGTGGTGAGCTAATGCAGTGCTTCATATTTCCATGTGATTAATTCAGATGAGTTAAGTGGGCTGAGCTGTCCACTGGCCCGTGGCAGGAATCACAACGCTGAGCTGAAACAGATCGCCTCTTGGCCTCAAATTAAAGGCCATGGTGGATAAAAGGAGCATACACTGCAACATGTCCTCTTTATTCATAGAAACATATTTCTTCAACAACTCGCCCAACGAGGTGACTTATAAAATGACTTCTACCACTGTCATTTCAAGTGTTTTTTAGTAAGAAGTGAGGATGACTACAAATAGTCTCTCATAAGATTTAATAGAAGTATTTGCATAGAGGGAATTACATTTTCCTTGTGCGTGTTTTTCACATTTTCTTGAAAAGTTAATCATTGGCTTCGGTTAAAGGTCCCATGTCATGGCCATTTCTACTGATCATAATTCCATTGTTGAGGTCGACTAGAATAGATTTACATTGTTCAATGTTCCAAACTCACATTGGTTTCTCAAACAGCATCTCTGTATAGTCTGTGTATTCACTCTCTGTCCTACACGCCTTGTTGGAGCTCCCCCCCCCCCCCCCCCCTCCCTATGAGCCCACTGTGCTCTGATTGGTCAGCTCGCCCACTCTGTTCTGATGAGTCCACCACCGTTACAGCTGAACATCAGTGTTTATGTGTTACAATGGCGTTTGTTAGCAACCAGGAAATGACACCAGTAATGACAAACGGATGAGAATGCTGCGTGGGGTCTGGGTACCGTGTTGGCGGGACGTTGCGGGGCTCGAGGAGTGGACAGTGTGAGCTGGATTACTGGTGCCGTTTCCTGGTTGCTGCGTGGGGTCTGCATGCCATGCAAGCAGACACCGCGGAGCTCAACATGAGCACCTCGGTGTCCCGCAGGCACGGCACTTGGTCTATATCCAGCATCCAGGGAAACACAGAGGGAAATCCATCTCACACTGTCCGCTCTAGGAGCCTCGCGGGGCGGACTCCTGAGCTGCTCGGGAGTCCACCCTAGCAGAGGGTGTGCCTATTGTTCTATACCTGTGTGCAAATTGGTCCATTTGGACTTAATCAAATCAAATCAAATCAAATTTTATTTATAGAGCACATTTAAAAACGATGTTTGGTCGAGCCAAAGTGCTGTACATGTAATAAAAACACTTTACTGCAGTGCAATTGTAAAAAAGACAGTCATTTAGCAACAGCAAATATTAAAAAAACAATACACAGGGAAATGTCAGTAGTCGTGCTCCGCTCTAGCTAGAAAGCCTGAGAGAAGAAGTGAGTTTTTAGATATGATTTAAAAACCCCTAGGGTCTGGGCCGACCTCACATGGAGGGGCAGAGTGTTCCAGAGCCTCGGGCCAGCTGCTGCGAAGGCTCGGTGCCCTCGTGTTTTGAGCCTAGTCTTCGGCACTACCAGCAGCAGCTGGTCAGCAGACCTTAAAGCTCTGGCTGGGGTGTAGCGCTGGAGGAGTTCAACTATATAGGCCGGAGCCAGCCCATTTAGAGCTTTAAAAACGAATAAAAGGATTTTAAAATCAATTCTGAACTGAACCGGAAGCCAGTGTAGTGAGGCCAGAATTGGGGTGATGTGGTCGCGCTTTTTGTGTCCAGTCAGCAAACGTGCAGCTGCATTTTGGACCAGCTGCAGGCGTTTAATTGACGCGTGGTCCATACCCACATACAGAGCGTTGCAATAGTCCAGTCTCGAGGTCACAAAGGCGTTGATGACCCTTTCCATGTCTTTAAAAGATAAATAGGACTTGGTTTTGGCCAATAGTCTTATTTTAAAAAAGCAGGATTTGACTACGCTGCTGACCTGCTTATCGAATTTAAAAGTGTTCGTCAAGGTCACGCCAAGGTTCATGACCGAGGGGAGGATGTTTAGTTGGAGGGAGCCCAGAATATCAACCTGAGAGGCTGGAGGTTGTGGTCCAAAAAAGATGACCTCCGTCTTGCCCTCGTTAAGAGTCAGGAAGTTGTTGCTCAGCCAGGATTTGATCTCCGTTAAGCAGTCCATCAACTGCTGTAGTGACTGTGTTATGTTTGCTTTGAGCGGGAGATAAATCTGGACGTCGTCAGCGTAGCAGTGGAAGGGAATGTTGTGTTTTGTTAGAATAGAACCTAGGGGCAGTATGTATAGTAGGAACAGGATGGGGCCCAGAATCGAGCCTTGGGGGACCCCACAGGTAAGAGGGGCTTTGGCAGAGGAGAAGGCACCTAGCTGCACTGAAAAGCTACGGTCCTTAAGGTAGGACCTGAACCATGCGAGGGCAGAGCCTGTGATGCCAGCGGACTGTTCAAGCCGTGACAGCAGGATGCCATGGTCCACGGTGTCGAAGGCAGCTGTCAGGTCCAACAGCACCAAGACAGCTGGGCTACCTGAGTCGGCGGCTAGGAGCAGATCGTTAAAAACTCTTAAAAGGGCTGTTTCAGTGCTGTGCATGGGTTTGAAGCCAGACTGAAACTTTTCATGGATGCCATGAAGGATTAAAAAAGACTGCAGCTGGGCGTAGACTACGCGCTCCAGGGCTTTTGATAAAAACGGTAGCTGGGAGATGGGCCTAAAATTTGCGAGAGTGGAGGGGTCGAGACTTTTCTTTTAAGTAGTGGGGGTAACCACGGCATGTTTAAAGGCAGCTGGGACACATCCTGAGGTAAGAGAGGTGTTTAAAAGTAATAAAATACTTGCTCCAACTGAATGAAAAACCTCTTTGAGAAGGCGTGAGGGAATGCTGTCCGAGGAGCAGCTTGTCGGTCGCAGGTGCTCCACTATGTCCGAGAGAGAAGAGAGGGAAATAGGCTCAAAGTGGTCGAGGACAGCAGGGCACAGAGAGGGAGCAGGATCGGGGGGTAGCACTAGTGTGAGCTAGCCTAAGAGCAGATATTTTTCCAATAAAAAATTTAAGAAACTTATCGCAGAGAGCAGGCGATGGCACAACAGAAGAAACATCACGGGGATTAATGATGGAGTTGAGGACATTAAAAAGAACCTGAGGTTTGTGGCTGTTTTTAGAGATGAACAGAGAAATGTGCTCTGTTTTGGCTGCTTTGACTGCCGTCTGGTAGTCAGACAGGGAAGCACGAAGGATTTCCAGGGAGACATGGAGTTTATCCTTTTTCCACTTTCTCTCAGCACGCCTGCAAGCGCGTCTGAGAGCACGAGTACAGTCATTGAGCCACGGTTCTGATAGAACTTTGTTGCGTCTAAGCGTAAAAGGAGCAACAGAATCCAGTATTGGTGTGCATGTCAAGTCAAACATAGAGAGAAGCTCATCAGCATTAAAAGCACAGTCCACATCTAATTTACAGATAGGAGAAGCATTAAAAACATCAGAGAACTGTGAGGCAGTCAAGGGGTTAATCGAACGCAGACGACGCGCAGGGGCACGTGATTCGACTCCTGCGGAAGGGATGGAGGTTGTAAACAGAACCGGTAAATGGTCTGAGATACGCGTTGCTGCACATATTTCATCCACAGATACAGACAGTCCAAACGACAATACCAAGTCCAAAGTGTGTCCTTTTTCGTGTGTTGGGCCAGCCACGGACTGAACAAGACCAAAAGAATCAAGGAGATTTAAAAAGTCCTTAACCAGAGGTTAAGGACGTCAATAGGCCCCGGAAGAAAAAAATGGAAAAATAGAAATGTCCAACGAGGCGTTCTGGGGCAGCATCGACACGTCTTTTCTGTGTTATAGTTTTACTCGCTACAGGGTGTACTTTGAGGGTTTGTGACTCTGCAGACCGTTCACGTGCAGAAAAAGCTACATAACACACAAGGGGACAGGAAATAACCAGAAAAGCATGACATTAAGAAGCTCATTTACATATTTTGTCATTCAAATGAATTGTTCCAAACATCACAAGATTATTATGTTGTGATGTTTACTTTACATTACTTTCAAATGCAATGCATTACAATCCATCCATCCATGCATCTTCATCTGCTTCTCTGGAGTCAGGTGGCGGGGGAGAAGTTCCAGCAGAGGATCCCAAACTTCCCTTTCCCTGGCAACATCAACCAGCTCTGACTGGGGGATTCCAAGGTGCTCCCAGGCCAGCATGGAGATGTAATCCCTCCACCTGGTCCTGGGTCTGCCCCATGGCCCCCTCCCAGCTGGACGTGCCTGGAACCACCTTAGGCCCCTACATACCGGGCCGATTTTCGGCGTCAATAGATGTCGATAGATGTCTGGCCGTCGATGAGCGTCCTGTTGCCCTACTCGGATTGGTGTGTCCCGCACCGTCGTGTCTTTTCAGCCATGCCAACACCTTCTGCCGCCGATTCAACATGTTGAATCGGTAGGCTGTCGGTAAAAGGCCGCCGGCTAAAGAAATCACTCTGATTGGCTATTCAGCTTAACAAATCAGTGCATGAGAAGCGAAACGGAAGTGAGGGACCCAAACACGATTAAGAAGGGAAATCTGAGATTTCATTTAACTCCAGCTCTCGACACAGGTTATTTGGTTTCACACCAAAAGGGATCTGGAACTAGTCCCTAGTTCACGCGAACCTTTTCACCCCCAGATCGTCCCTGCTAGCGAGGTAGTACTTTCCTGTGGTGTAAATGGTTCGTGGGTGTGTCGGCCACGCTAACAATTTCTGATTGGCTGGGCGAATTGCAAACCACGGCCCGTAAAACTCCGAAAACTTTTGTGAAGCCGGCATTTTATTTGCTCGCATTAGCCCAGCGCACCAACGGAGAGAGACTAACTTATGGCAACACAAAATAAAACATGGGAGTGGTGGAGTGATGAGGAGGTGTCGGCACTTCTGGCGAGTTACTCGGAAGACGCGACCCAGCAGCTTCATTTGTCAGAAGCATTTTGACAGGTGATTACACACACCAACACACACACACACACACACACACACACACACACACACACACACACACACACACACACACCACACACACACACACACACACACACACACACACACACACACACACACACACACACCACACACACACACACACAACACACACACACATTCTTACACAAACAGAAAGTCACAGATAAATGCGGCTTCATTTGCCTAATCCTCCCTCTGGGACTTATTCCGGTGAGAACGCGATCTACCTGGACAGTTCGAGGGACTAAAGAGTTTCGGGGGGAACAAGTACCGGCTAAGTACTTGGTGTGAAAGTGGCTACGGTCTCCTTTCATGCAAAATGCACTTTTTGATGTCTTTTATACATAAATATCCCGGTGTGCCAGGAGACTCACAAAGTGTCAGAAAATAAAACCCTCTCTCTTTTCCTCCGTACCCAAATCTTTAAAAACGGAGCTGATCCAGATTTGGGTCCCACGTAATATCGGAAATGTGGGCTCGCTTTACAGCCGGCCTTATCAGAAACGTCGCTATCAGAAACAATGTGCAACGTGTTTTGGACGTAATAGGTCTTTGTTTCCTGCTGAGAACCATGGCCTCAGATTTAGAGGTGCTGATCCTCATCCCGCGAACTGATCCAATGGTTACCAACAACTGCGGGGCGATGAAGGATGAAGACCTAACAATGAGTCACTTTCATGTCACTCTATTGCTCTCTCCCCCCTCATTAAATGTGTGGGCGTCACCCCTCAGCAGCCAATTGCTGCACATGCTAAATTCCTTAAATGCCTGCTCTTCCTCCCTGTCAGTTGTCATTTCAGGTGACCACACGCAACCCGCCTCCACCCCTCTCGCCTCCCGTCTCCTCCAGGACAAAGCTAAACCTTCCTTCTTCAGACCGGTCCCACCTACTTATCACCACCACCAGTGTCTAGACCCCGGGGATTTCATCGGAGCGGTTCTTTCCCCCCTGAATGATTATCCTGCAAACCGGGGCCTAATCGCCAAACACCATTTCATTCTCCTGTTGTATTATCATGGCAATCATTTCATTCATATGACGTGTAACAATAAATATGTAATTCTTACATCCCGTCTCTCCGGGTTGAAATGTAAATGCTACTGGTTGAAATAAAAAATGAAACATTGCCTTTTTCTGAGATCTACCTATTGCATAGTTGTTTGATTAGATTGCTTTACGTTTTATGAAGAGGATTTTATCTTGCCGATTCCTGCCTACAACCTCAATGCACAATTTTCCTAAGGCCTCTCTTTCCATGTTGCTTTTTAAAAGCACTGCACTGGAGAAGCAATTGTATCTGAGGCAGTGGACAGTTTTGTGCTGAACAGTAATTCTGCTCAAGCGGAACTCATTTGATGCCTCATTGAAAACCCTATTATAACCACGATGGAGCGAACTGAGCTGCTATTGACCCCGGCCTGCAGCCAGCTGGTTCCAGACGGTAAACATACACGGCCTGTGACGTAGTTGCACTTGTTTCTCCCCCCAGAATATTCTTATTCTCTTCACCGTGTTCAATTCTGCTCCGCTGCACCCATCACACACACACACACACACACACACACACACACACACACACACACACACACACACACACACACACACACACACCACACACACACACACACACCACACACACCACACACACACATACCATGTATACATCACTTCAGGGGACATTACATTGACTTACATGCATTTCCTGAAGACTTATCCTAACCTTAACCATAACCAACACATGCCTAACCCTAACCCTTACCCTTAACCTTACCCTAATCCTAAACCTAACCAAGTCTTCACCCTAAAATTAATGATTCCCCTCATGGGGACCTCCATGTTGTCCCCATGAGGGAGGCAAGTCCCCACACGTGACTATGTAAACAGATTTAGGTCCCCACAAGTATAGTAATGCTAGGCCACACACACACACACACACACACACACACACACACACACACACACACACACACACACACACACACACACACACACACACCACACACACACACACACACACACATACCATGTATACATCACTTCAGGGGACATTACATTGACTTACATGCATTTCCTGGAGACTTATCCTAACCTTAACCATAACCAACACATGCCTAACCCTAACCCTTACCCTTAACCTTACCCTAATCCTAAACCTAACCAAGTCTTCACCCTAAAATTAATGATTCCCTCATGGGGACCTCCATGTTGTCCCCATGAGGGAGGCAAGTCCCCACACGTGACTATGTAAACAGATTTAGGTCCCCACAAGTATAGTAATGCTAGGCCACACACACACACACACACACACACACACACACACACACACACACACACACACACACACACACACACACACACAGTGCGATTTCAGCATTACTGGCCATCATTGCAGCGGGCTCTTCGGGCCCATCAGGGTCTGACAACCCCACTGACACGACAGGCCGGCCATCAACTGCAGCAAATAAACACATAAGAGCCCTGAGAGCAGAAAGGCTTTACAGGCACCAAGTGAAGAAAGAGCTTTGGAGGCTCTGCACAGAAATGAGGGGGCTGAGACAATGACATTCCAGGATGGGAAAATTGAATGAAGTGAAAAAAAGAGTGTGATAGAGGGAGTGTAATACATTTCTGAGGGCACCACGCAATTTTCTGTTTGATGGGATACATGCCAGAGGAATGCACGGATAATCTATAAAGCACTCAAGTGTGAGAAATGTGCTCCATTACACCTGGCTGACTGACAACTGGTAGAGCTGTTACAACCTGAAATCGCTTCTGAAGCTTACAAGAAAGGGGAAGAATGTTAATATGGAGGGGCTCAATTCATATTTTTGTTTTTCAATATCTCCCACTGCAATAAGACTAATGATCTCCTGAGCTCATCACTTTCATAATACAATCTGTTGTTCTGTTTATTCCAAATATCCATATATTTATATTACTTTACAATATAACCGTTTACGGTATTTATCTACTACTGTACAGCATTTCATTACATTACATTCTGTTTGATCTTATTCAACCTTTCACAATTGTACTGCCTATTTCTTTATGCCTTAATAAGCAGTGGTGACATTGGGATTTGTTATGTGAGGGGGGGTTTTACTTCCATAACATAGTGTCACCATTACGTAAAATTTGCTAGCGCTCAAATTTCAGACAGAGGGTGAAAAGAGGTGATGCAGCACAGGCAGTATGAGAAATATAAAGAGCTTTTTGAACATTAAAGCATGGAGACATGTCACAGAGGCACTAAATACAAATATAAAACCAACAACTACTGTAGCTTTATGAAAACAATAAACCTGAATAAAACCGTTGCATCTGGGAACCACTCGTATCCGTGCACACAGACATTGTTGCAGACATGATATAAGATGCCTCTGTTTTAAGATGGCAACCAGTGGACCCATGTTTCATCAATGTTGTATTGCCTTTAAAGTATTTAGCATGCCCCTCTCAGTCATGCTTTTCAAGAGATTGCTTCTGTCACACCGGCGGCAGGAAAGTATCTTACAATAGCCACTTTCACACAAAGTACTTTGCCGTACTTAGTGCGAGCACTTATGGCGCATTTCCACTACAGGGCCTCACCCGGTATGGCTAGGCCTCGTTAGGCCTTATTAGGACTGGCTCACTTTATGCTGCGTTTCCATTACAATTTAGTAGCTGGGGCAGTAACTATAGTAACGCAGTGTAGGCGGAGCCGTGACGTCATCTTCAATGAGAACCACAGAAAAACAACATCAGCCGTTAGCTGTTAGCACTCAAGCTAAACAAAAGTTAAACAAGTACAAACCACAGACTGTCTGTGTCATGGTGAATACAGTCGCTGGTTTATTTATGTCTGTATAGGCCGTTGTTGTGATTGTGGACTGTCGGAGCATATACTGCGTTAGCTTAGCCAATCTCCATTTAGACAACACGCATTTTAAAAGTTTTTTTGCCTGCCGTCTGTCTGCAGACTTGTCAAAGCATTAATTCATGGTTTTTACTAACCGGTATCAGTATGTTGTTACTTCGGTATCATTTTGAAAAGTGTATTACAATTAAATCACGGTCAAATATGTTAATTTTGTTGTAGTTGTAGCCCCCTTGACAGCGATTCTCTCTCTAGTTTAGCATACTCAGCCCGACTCAGCCTGGTTGTTGGCCCGGAAAGAACCTCGATTTTATGGGGCCAGAAAAACTGTGAAATAGTACCCGCTAGCCGGATCTAGCCAAGTGGAAACGCAACCAGGGCAGTCACGCTTAAAGCGAGCTCCGCACTGTAGTGGAAATGCGCCATTAGTGCCCCGGCACTTAGTACCCCAATGGAACTTAAGCCCTGGCCACAGGAGGACGATAACGGTCGTATCTGCTACAGTTCACTATCAGAAAGACGGTTTGGCCACAAGGCCGACATGGAAACGCAGAAAACGATAACGATAACGGGTTCCAAGGTGGGTAGATCTGCAAACGAAACGCTCTGGGGTCGGGAAACGGCTCTGTGTTTACGCCTATACAATCATTTCCTGATAATGTTGAAGCAATAGCGCCGCCTCTCCCCACCTATCCTGCTCAGAGATCAGCTGCTGGGCTGTCAGAAGAGGGGGAGGAAAAGAGAGACTCCATTTTGTATTCTTATATTATTATAAAGAGTCGTTATTCATTTGTTTTAAAGCTCAATAAATAACAAAGAAGACCTTTGACCGGCACTTTTCTAATTTTGTCCGGAAGATCTAAACTTTAACGGACATGTTGACCGGCGAAAAAGAATCGAGCTGAAACTCTGCTGCACGGTCCCCTCGTCCCTTGGAAGAGGCGGAGAGGTGGGTGTTTTTCATCTGCTGGTGGACTACCGGAGAGATATACAGCAGCAGCAAACGCTTGCTTCGGGGAGGGAGAAAAAGAGCCAGAGCGTCCACAGCAGAGAATAAACTGGTCGAATATACTTATTGTAAGTCGCTTTGGATAAAAGCGTCAGCTAAATGCAATGTAATGTAATGTAATAAACAGAAGGGAAACCATGCCAACCATGCACGGAAAGTCTTCTTCGCTGCTTTTGTGGCAGGACTACAGCGCCACGTACAGGCCCGGCATATGTACTACAGCGTCTCCAGCGCTTTCGAGCGGTCTCGTGTGAACGGACACGTTTCTTGTGCCTGTTGCGTGTGGACGGAAGACTTTTTTGATAACGATTGCGGTCCGTTTGCGTTATCGTCCTTGTGTGGCCGGGGCTAAAGTACAGATCGCGTTCCCACCGGAATAAGTTCCCTGAGGGAAGATTACGCAAATGAGCCACTGACGTCACTTCATCTTCTTCTGCTTTGGGTTTACTGGCAGGCCGCAAACAACTTCACGGCGTATACTGCCACCCGAAGTCCCTGGCCGGAAGTCCCCGGAGTTGGGGACCCAGCAGCTTCTACTGAAGCCTTCCGAGTAAATCGCCAGAACGCAGACACCTCCTCATCACTCTCTATTCTCTCTCCGTTGGTGCGCGGGGCTAATGCTAATAATGCTAATGCCAGCAAATACAATGGCGGCTTCACAAAACTTTTCAGAGTTTTACGCGGCGTGGTTTGCAACAGAAATTGGTACTTTTTTCTCCCCAGGATAGTACCACCTCTCTAGCAGGCACTAAAAATGGGGGTAAAAGTTCCCGGCACTAAGTACTCTTTTGGGTGTGAACGCAAAATAAGAGGTACTAACAGAACCACACCACATGCCATGTCTGATTTCCAGGAAGTGGACTAATGTCTTCATGTATTTGAGAGTATTGCATGTGACAGCAAGAAACTGCTTGGAGGGAGACCCTGTGTTTGTGTATGTGTGTGTGTGTGTGTGTGTGTGTGTGTGTGTGTGTGTGTGTGTGTGTGTGTGTGTGTGTGTGTGTGTGTGTGTGTGTGTGTGTTGGGGGGTTGTTTGCATGTGTGCACGTGTGCACGTGTGCCTAATGTTTTTGCATGCATGCTCCACTCTTGCTCAGACGCTGAGGTGGGCAGACAGATGTGCAGCCCTGCAGAAACTTTATCGAGCATTGTTTCAAGGTTAAAAAGGGAATAATAACGAACTAAGATAAATACTAAGAAAAGATGGGATTCGGGGGTACAGCCTACAAAAACGTCCACTCCACTGCTGTCTCTTTCTTTCCCGACTTCAACGAGCCGTGCTCCCTCTCCGTGCTCCCGTGGAGTAATGAATAATAGAGGAGTGCTTGTCCTCCCTCGCTCCCGTAGTTAATCACAGCTCGCCTGGCTGCCCTCCTCTCTGCCACTCCTCACTTTAATAAATCATTCAGACCTTCTGGACAACAAGTCTGTCAGCACAGGCTAAGCATGGGTAAAAACCTTCTTCCCTCACTACAACCTCCACCTCCTTCTACCCCGCTCCAAAACCAGAAACACCCTTGTCTTACTTTCACCGATATAACAGTATAAGATCAAACTAAAAACTAAGATAGATACTACAATGGAGAAATGTCTACGTATTCACCTTTTGTAGCCCCACCCCTTTACCACTTCCAGTTCAAACACTTATGTATTTTTTTTCCAGTTTAGCACTAGCAGCATTGTAAACAATTAATTTGATTTGAAATAATGTACAACTACACTTCGGTTGTGAAATGGTTTTACAGTAATCATCTGTTAGAGACTGGCATATGACAATGGCCCAAAATCTAAGGAGAATTTTTTGATAACTCTGTAGTGTATAAGATGGCCCCTACGGAGCTACGAAAAGTACCAAAACATATCAGCCGGTCGGACTGCATGCTAAAGCTCATGTTCACAGTGTTGACATTTATAAAAACAAGGAAACCTAGAGACCGAATGTTATCAAACTATCAGTGTGCTATTTAGCTAGCAAACGTTAGCTATTAAGCTGATGAATGTTAGCTATTTAGCAAGGGAACGTTATCCATCTATCTGTCTATCTATCTGTCTGTCTGTCTGTCTGTCTGTCTATCTATCTATCTATCTACCTTACGTTCGCTATTTATCTACGTAGTGAGCTAGCTTACCTTAGTTACCAATCTAACAAGCTGGCTAGCGAATATGAGTTATTATTTAACACTCCAAGGTTAGACTTGCGGTGTGGACCTGTGTTTAACTTTCAGGCAGTGAGAGTAATTATACAAGCATGGTTGACATGTTTATTTGTAAGCAGAATGGCACACTCATACAGCCAGCAGCTCCTCACAGCTCCAAACATGGCTGTATATTCTCAAATATTCGTTTCTTGGAAAAAGTAATTGCAAATTGAAATTTTAATAGTTAGTCTCTGGCCTAAAAACAGTTTTCAATGATTATCAGTTCATTCAAATATTAAAACGTTTTTTTAGGCAAGTAAAGGTTTATAGAGCTAGCGACATTATGCAAATAGCAATTACGCTTCAACAAGAAGTACCCAAACTATTACAGCAATATGGAAGCGCCCTAGAGCCTTCGAAGAATAAGGTGAATACGTTAACAGCTGTTTTAAAAAAGCAAAGGAAAAAGTGGTGAATAAAAAGGGTTAGGGGTTACATTGCGTAATGCTTGTGTAAAAAAGTTTCACATGTTGTTGGAACAAAGTGTCTGATGTAGTGCTCCTTCATAGCAACATTAAAGACACTAATGCTAAACCTCAATGTCATTCCCCCTTGCTATAGGTCTTTGTGCTAATAGAGTACACATTTCTAAACGCTGGCAAAAAACAAGGATCAATGTTAGACTGTGCAGCGCTCACACTTACGACCTCTCTGGGTATCATTTGTGCAGGAACCTTCACATCTAACTGTCTCCTCTCCTCCCTCTTCTGGGTGTTCTCAGCCTCTCTGAGTCCTTTACAAACCGAATGACCGAGCAGCAATTATTCCTAATCTGGCTCGATTAACCAAGCACCCCCAACTCCTTGGCGGGATGGTATTAGTCTCTCTAATTGCCAAAAAGCACGAGACCCCCATCCTGTGCTTCATCTCTCATCGTCTCTTTTTTTCACTCTCATAATGTCTTACTCTCTCTCACTACAGCAGTGCCCGAATGACTCATGTGGAGCTTCTTCTTCATCAAAGCTCCCCTCTCACTTTGAACAGATCATCCCTTTAAATGGCCACTCAAGCATTTATTTCATTATTTGCCACCATTTCATTACATAAAATCCAGCATAGTGTATGTGCAAATTATCTATGTGTTTGTGTGTGTGGGTGGGTGTGTGTGTGATAAATACACCCAGTGGCGTTTCTATATGTACAAAAGTGGTGGGGCACAAAAAACTCAGATGTCTATATATAAGCTTCTGCAGTGAGGTTCATGGCTGGTGAGGCACTGGCACTGACTCTTCAGATTTACAAATATTATATTTTTACCTAAATCAAAATATAATATTATTTTCAAAAGCTTTTTTAGTCTGATGCTTCAATGAATTTTAAACAGACAGTTCAACAGAAGGATACCCAAAAAATGTAATTTTATCATTTAAATATTGAATTGTTCTCTCTTAGTAAGATCCCATTTTCAATAAAATTGCGGTCTTACCTTGACTTGAAGATTAAGTCCATTTGCCTATCCTTCTGGACAAAAATCTCTATTACTTTTTTGTAAAAGTCCTCCTTATCTTCTTGTAGTTTTAAAAGTCTATCATAAATCTAAATGATGGATTTAGGATTCAAAAATGATAAAAGTAGGGTAGACATGTGGAGATTATCCGGCTGAACAAAACGTACATTTATCTAACAGCTACGTTTCCCACAGATCTTATTTCGAGCTATTTTCTAAAATCCTATGGAGAAATCTCATTTCTTTTTTGTGGAGGGAAGCCATGCGCAGCTTACTTCCTGGTTTTAGGACGCCTCTCTCTCCTCCTCTTCACACACCACACTTTTCGCGGCACACATACTTAGCTCTGAATTATGTGAGATGATGTACGGTGGGGATGGCAGCTCTATGCCCCTATGGTCATTATTTTTTGCCACACACATTAAATAGGAAAATACTCTGAGCATGCGCAGTGTAGTTTCTACAGTCACCATTCACTTAGACAGTGAGAGGGAGGGGCAGGATCGGGTTTTGTCCCACATGGCTCTAAACAGCTCAATAGGCACACACTGTAGACACTAATTAGAAGAACACAGACTAAAACAGCAATGTACAGACGAATCAGATGATTAAACATGATCTTAAAATATATTTTATATATTTTTTAATTTATTTTTTGCATTTTGTTGTAATCATTATTTTAATACTTTCTGCTGACACTAGGTGGGGCTGTGCCCCTGAATACACCCTGGTTTGTGTGTATGCCTTGGTATTTTCTTGCTGTCTGATCTGATTAGTGGCCGTTCCACCGTCCCTTTCAATGTTCTTAACAAGGCCCTGTTTCAGTTCACTGTGATGTTAATGAATACGAGGATGTGGATGCATTTGCTGCAGCTGGGGAAACATATAACTAGGAATCAAACAAAAATACATAAGGGAGATAGAGTGAGAGGACAATGGAGTGTGGAGTGCAGAGGAGAGTTGTGTAATTTAATTATGTGTGCTGACCTCAGTTAAATAGTGCAATCTGCCTTGTTGCTGTGAAGCACTCCACAGCAGGCAGTTCTGTCAGTTGCTGTCTAGCGTGCTAACATGTGGATAAAACTTCACAAGTGTTCATGACACATTTTAATATAGAAAATAATTTTAGCAGGTTCTTGGTGGAAAAACGATTATACGTACTAAACAAGATTTATACTGAGTCTGTAGTGTCCCATCAAATATGTTAGTTTTGTCATGTTTGTGATTGTCATGTTCATGTTTCATGTTAGTTTAGTTCATTTTTTATTTTGTAAACATCATCCATCAGCACCAGGAGCAGCTAAAAACCATTAGCCATGCAGTGAAAGAACGCCAGGAGGATTTCCAAACCTTTGTCACGTCACAGGTGAACCATCTGGCAGCACAGCTCCACAGAGTCCTCACTCATCTAGAGGCAACCTCTACAGCTCCGATTCCTGCTACGCCACCTGATGCCAATCCTGCTGCTAATCAGGCCGAGGTCAGTGCTTCTCCTGTCCCACTGCGGTTGTCATCGCCAGAGAAATATTCAGGTGAATCTGGCAACTGCAGAACCTTCCTAGTCCAGTGTGACCTGCATTACAAACATAATCCAGCCACGTTTGTGTCAGATGAGGCTAAATTAGCATTTATGGTCTCCCATTTAACCGGCAGAGCTGCCGCATGGGCCACTGATCACTGGTCAAGAGACTCCAGTATATGTAGATCTTTCACAGCCTTCAAAGCTATGAGCCGGATTTTTGATCTTACCTCACCTGCCAGTGACGCCACCTGTGTACTCATGCAGCTCAAACAGCACCCCCGGCCAGTCTTAGATTATGCCATAGAGTTCCGTACCATACCCACAGACAGTGGCTGGAACAGCCCTGCATTAATAGATGCCTTCCGGAATGGACTCTCAGAAACCATTAAAGACCACCTGGCTCCACTAGAACTAGCACAAGACCTTGAATCTCTGATCTCCATGTCTATCCGAGTTGATAACCGCCTCAGAGAAAGAGAGAGAGAACGGTGCCAAACTGCAACAAGATACCCCAGCCACCAGGGGCGCTCTCTGGGAAGGCAGCCTTCATGGGATCCCTTGTTCCCCTCCTCATCAGGCCCAGCAGGAACAGCGCCACCACAGGCACCAGAGGAGCCAATGCAGCTCAGAAGAACAAGGATTTCTCCAGAGGAAAGATGGCACATAACCCACATATTGATTGGCTTTCAGGACAAATTAAGGGGTGGGGGGGGGGAATTGTTAACAGACCTGTAAATCCGGCTATTTTCCCCACCACGCTGTCACCAAAACCCCACAAACTGTTGCAATCCCTGATAGAAACTCAGATTATCCCCAGATAGTCAGTCTCATGTCATGCATGTCCGCCAAGTGCTCCGGAAGCTTCTTGAGAATCAATCGTATGTGAAAAGTGCGACTTCCATGGAACCTCTATCTCCTTCCTGGGCTACATTGTCACCGCCAATCAGGTGCAGATGGACCCATCCAAGGTCAGTGCAGTGACTACCTTTGCAAGCTCTTACCTCCTCTAAGGTTTCTTTTCAGTGGACCCCCCAAGGCCGAGTCCGCCTTCCAGTGCCTCAAGAAAAAATTCACCACGGCACCTGTACTCACTGTTCCGGACCCCCAGAGGCAGTTTGTGGTTGAGGTTGACGCGTCCAACGAGGGCATAGGGGCTGTGTTCTCCCAGAGGTCCTCCGAGGATAACAGGATACACCCCTGTGCCTATCTATCGCGTAAGTTGACCTCAGCTGAAAGAAATGATGATGTGGGGAACAAGGAGTCACTAGCTGTCAAAGCAGCATTGGAGGAGTGGAGACACTGGTTAGAAGGGGCGGAGCAACCATTTCTTGTTTGGACGGACCACAAGAACTTAGAATATGTTAGGAAAGCTAAGAGACTAAATTTAACTTTACATTATCTTTTCGACCCGGTACACAAAACCGTAAGCCAGACGCACTGTCTTGTCTCTATGAGCCTGAACCTAATGCCAAGGAACCAGAATCAATCCTTCCACTGAACTGTGTCGGTGGGTCGGTAACTTGGCAGATAGAAGCAGATGTGAAGCAGGCGAATGTTGTGCGCCCGGCACGTAGCGAGTGTCCGAGCAACCGTTTGTTTGTCCCTGTGTCTTTACGCTCTCAGGTAATCCACTGGGCTCACACTTCCAAGCTCACATGCCATGCGGGCGTCCGACGAACTATGTTTGCCACAAAGCAGCGGTTCTGGTGGCCGGCCATGAAAAAAGAGGTATTAGAGTACGTGGTGGCCTGTCCAGTGTGTGCCCAAAATAAGACCTCGTCCCAGGCCGAGATGGGTCTGCTCCAGCCCCTCCCAGTGCCTCAGCGACCATGGTCGTACATCTCCACGGACTTTGTGACTGGACTACCGCCTTCCAAAGATAATGCTACAGTCCTGACGGTGGTAGACCGTTTCTCAAAAATGACACATTTCATTACTCTGCTCAAACTTCCCCCTCTTCAGAATCCATGGTTTCCCCAGTGATATAGTTTCTGACAGAGGACCACAGTTCATTTCCAACTTCTGGAAGGAGTTCTGTCAGCTCCTCTGTGCCACCGTCAGCTTATCTTCCGGCTATCACCCGCAGTCAGAGCGCCTAAACCAAGACCTCGAAACCTGCCTCAGGTGCCTTGTGTCCCAGAAGCAGACCACTTGGAGTGATCACCTTACCTGGGTAGAGTACGCCCACAACACTCTCTCCTCGGTTGCCACGGGTCTTTCCCCTTTACAGTGTGCTAACGGGTACTAGCCTCCTCTCTTCTCTGCTAATGAGGAGGAAATTAAGGTTCCATCCGTGCACGCCATGGTCCGACGCCGTCGGCGGATTTGGGCCGGTGCTCGGCAGGCGCTACTCTGGACCTTGGCCCGGATGAACTCAGCGGCGGATCGTCACCAGCGTGCGGCTCCTCTCTCCAGGCCGGGCCAGAAAGCCTGGCTCTCCACCAAGGATCTACCCCTACACATTCACTCCAAGAAGTTGGCACCAAGGTTTGTGGGCCCTTTCCCAATTTCAAGAGTCATTAGCCCTGTCTCTGTGCACCTCAAACTTCTGTGCACCTCAAACTCCCCAGGTCTTTGAAGGTCCACCCCACGTTTCATGTGAGCAAACTCAAGCCAGTTCGAGAGAGCACTCTGGTTCCCGCCTCCAAGCCCCCTCCACCACCCCGAATCATTGAAGGTGGCCCGGTATACACAGTCAGGAAACTTCTGGCGGTCCGCAAACGGGGCCGAGGACGACAATTCTCGGTCGATTGGGAGGGTTACAGTCCTGGGGAGCGTTGCTGGGTCTCCTCGATTTTCGTTGTGGACAAGACACTCATCAGTGACTTCTACGATCGTCACCCTGAGCAGCCTGGTCCGCACAGTTCAAATAGCAAAAACTCTAGTGTCACAGAAAGTGATTATCATAAACATGGACAGAGTTAACTTGGCTTGTGAAAAAGGACCCTCTAAATGACATATATCTAATGGTGTTAACTCAACCAGTGTACCCATTTATAACAACACTAAGCACTAGGGATGTAACGATATATCGAATATCGCGGTAAATAAATGTCTCAATACTGTCGTATTTTTAAAATGTATTTAACCAGATGGTCCCATTGAGATCATCGATCTCTTTTTCAAGGGAGACCTGTCCAACATGGCAGCAAGTAGGTTACAACAT
Organism: Harpagifer antarcticus; assembly: GCA_902827135.1. Taxonomy (NCBI): domain Eukaryota; kingdom Metazoa; phylum Chordata; class Actinopteri; order Perciformes; family Harpagiferidae; genus Harpagifer; species Harpagifer antarcticus. Next base: position 455,615 of record CADEHL010001130.1, read on the forward strand.
GAAAATAAAACAACAGATAACACAAAAGGACATAGTATTTACAGGGCTACATGTACATACCTAGAGACATTGACAAGTACCAACAGGATATTTATATCTTGCCCTGTCAAGAAGCTTCACCTTCTTGGCAAAAACCGTATTGTTTTTGAAGTGGTGGAGATACAATGCACAGTTTTACCCACTGCTGTTACCCATGGCCAAAGCATATCTCTCTGTCCCAGCAACATCAGTACCAAGCAAGAGTTTTTTCCACAGCAGGGGATATTGTAAACGCCCAAACATCCCAGCTTCTACCTGGAAATGTGGACATGCTCATATCCCTAAAAGGTAACCTTGATGATGCTGAGTGAGTGAGTTAGAGTTGAGTTACTAAAGTGAAACTTGATTTATTCTATTGCAGGGTCTGATTATTATATTGTTGACACTTTAAAATACTACTATCCTACTAAAATGCTGTACAAATCAGATGTATTTAATAAAGAAAAACAAATTCAATAAAAAAAGATTCACATTTTTTTCCTTTGTTTTTCAATATCGCGATAAATATCGTACCGTGGACTTTTTATCGCGATATTATCGTACCGTGAGTTTTTGGTATCGTTACCTTCCTACTAAGCACTATAAAAGCCTTGTATTGATGTGAACAATGTCATTATTTTGAGAAACAACACCTAAAGTGTAATGTAATGTAAAAAGTGTAAACTTTGCTTAGCACCTAACATAGATGTGAAGTATCTTTTGTTTGGTTGAATGTTTACCATATCTAGCATGTTGTGGTCGAGGTTTGTTCCACAAGTACATTTCAAACTCAGATCTATTACAACAGGAAGGGATGTAGGAAGGGAAGGATGAATGGATGAAGGGATGTAGGAAAGGATGGGATGTATGGAGTGAGAGAAAGTTGAAGGTTGGAAGGGATGTAAGGGAGGGAAGGATGAATGGATGAACATTCAAAAAAGGGATTTAGGGAGGGTTGAATAAATGAAGGGGTGTAGGAAAAGAGCATTAAAGGGATGTTCGGAGGTAGGAAGGGATGAGAGGATGAAGGCATGGATAAAGGGATGTGGGGAGGGAGAGATGCTGAGACCTGCTGTCTCTCGACATGTAAGGCTTACAGAATTGTATTATTTATATGTTAAATATAACATCATAGCATTACATTCTCCAGTGGCGAGCTGTGAATTGTATACCTAGGCCCTCTGACCCCCACCCCTTCCCTCGAAAGAAAAAAAATGAGTTATTACGTCACAGTGTATACTTCAGCGGAATATCAAAACAACGGCCCGGGGTGCAAAACGCATCAATGAAAGGGACCCTCTACCAATGGGGGTACGTGGAACCCTAGGGGTAAGTTGGAGTACTGCAGGGGGTACGTGAGATTTATTTTATGTTAATGAAAAAAACAACACAAGTAATACATTTAACTACTAATAGTAGATGAACTACTTTATTCAAAAGTAATAACTGCAGTTTGCCTCCCTGTCAGAATGACAAAGATCCTCAGTGAAGCACAAGTACATGTTTCTCACTAAATTGTAAGTACAACTTATTAAAAAGATCAGTTCAATGCAACTAATGTCGTCGTAGTGTTATTGCATGATGTTAAAATTGGTTTGCCATGAATTTAGTGATGGATTGTAAACATTTGAAATTTAGCATTTAAGTGTTTCTCAGTTACAAGGTTGTTGTTTTAATAAATCAGTGCTGATGGTGCAGCGCTGTACCTCTTTTATATAGGCATTTTGTCCCAAACAAATAGTTTTTGCGCTGATCAGGGGGTACTTGGCTGACATTTCTTTTCAAAGGGGTTACATTATTGAAAAAAGTTTGAGAACCACTGATTATAGAGAACAGAGATAGTGAACCACTGCTCTACCACACAAAACAACACCTGTAAATAACCCAATTTGTGTTCTTTGAAATTGAAAAGGATATTGCATGTTAGTTACTTTCGTTGCAGTTGTATATGTCTTAAAGGTCCATGTCATGGCCATTTCTATACTGATCATAATTCCATTGTTGAAGTGTACTAAAATAGATTTATATTGTGCAATTTTCCAAACAGCATCTCAAAGTGTATTCACCAGGTATTCACTCTCTGTCCTAAACGGCTTGTTGGAGCTCGTGCCCCCCCCTCCCACCTCCCTGTGAGCCCAGTGTGCTCTGAATGGTCAGGACGTTGCGAGGCTCGCTGCTCAGTGAGCTAACTTACTGGTGTGGTTTCCGGGTCGGCGAGACAGCGCGAAACTCATCCTGAGCACACACAAACACTCACAGCCGAAGTAAAAACAATAAGTGTGGCTTGATATTGAGTCAGAAAAAGGTTTATAACGCTGTGAGAATGGGTCTGCGGAGAGCATTTCTCCGCCATCCCAACTCGTCTATTATCATTCAGGGAGCTCTATGCAAGTCAATGGGGCTCCCTGTTAGTTGAAAATGTATGCTAAAGGTCCCCCCACTGCGTTTGATAGTGACGCTAAGAGATCCTGGTGTGTGAGGAGCTCCGTGGATTGGTGCATTTTGGTTCCGGGAACCACATGATGTCATGCGGTTCCCGGAAGAAACCAATGGAAAAAGAGAAATCTCCAACAAGGCGTTCTGGGGCAGCATAGACAGCTATTTTCTGTGTTAGAGTTTTACTCGCTACAGGGTGTACTTTGAGGGTTTGTGACTCTGCAGACCGTTTACATGCATAAAAACTTTCATAACACACAAGGGGACAGGTAATAACCAGAAAAGCATAACATGGGACCTTTAAGTGTAATTTGGCATGCTTTTATTTTGAAGGCGAGTTTACGCTGTTGACAGGAAGTTGTTGTTGCTATGGAAACAAGAAAAGCTTCACAGCGGGCGGAACTTGTCATAAAGTCTGCGATAATAAAACCCACCCATTTAGAGGGAAGATATGATTGGTCAATTGTACTGTCATTTGACATTACTGTCTCATTCAGTTACTATAGCGGGCCCTCTGTGAATTCATAGCTGGACCACCAATCAGCTCATGTCTTCACAGCAACTCACAGAGACGGCTAAAGGAGCTTCTTTGATTTAACCCTTCACATTCAAACAGAAACTGAATAGGCAGATTCGAAGGATTTATTTCTTTGAAAATGTTGTTTTAAATACAATTTAAATCAAGTTATTTTGGTAAAACCAATGAAAAATATTGAAAAAAAATATTTAAAAATAAAATATTAAAAAAAAATATATATATTTGTTTAATGTTTTTAAATATTATTTTGTAGAATATCTTAGGCCCTCAAAGATGCCTAGAGGGCCCTGACGGCTCGCCACTGACATTCTCTGATAATCATAATTTGCATTACAGGAGGGTCAAAGGGAGGTTCGGAGGGAAGGATGGAGGGTTAAAGGGATGTTGGAAGAAAGGGAGAGTGCGAGTCGAAGGGATGTATGGAAGGGATGAAGGGGTGTAGGAAGGGTGGGTTGTAGGGAAGTACATAGGGCGGAAGGATAAAGGCATATAGAAAAGGATGAAGGGATGTGGGGAGGGGGACATGGATAGATTTAGGGAGGGATGATGGGAGGGCGGGATGAATGGATGAAGGAAGGGATGAAGGGTTGAAGCGATACAGAAAGAGGGGCATGTAGGGGTGTGCGTAAAGATTATAGTAAGGAGTGGAAAGGAGGAATTAATGGGAAAGGAAGAATTGGTAGTGAACTCAGAGAAAACAAGGAGGGATGTGTGGACCGGGAATAAGTAGTTTATCAGGTGGTCGAGGTGTCGCCCTGTTCTCAGACCTGTGTTGACTAATTGACTTCAAGTAAGTGTGAAGTGTAACAAACAAGCCATTATATTATTTTCATCCCATTTAACAGGCGTCTCTCGGATGTCATGGTGACGAAACTGTGATCCCACTGGAAGTGTTTACACCACAACAAGCTGCTGTTTTTACTTGTTGGTCCCCAAACTCTCCTCCTCAACGGTGCATCACTTTTTGTCCCCCACACAGCTCGCCGTGTAATCAATTTACTGCTACATTAATCTCTCTCCTCCTGAGAACTCCTCTCTCTGTCTCTCTCTGTCTCTCTATGACTCCCTCTGTCCCTCTCTGTATTGCCCTGTTAATTCAAACAGACCAGCACACCAAATATAGCAAACCAAAACTGTGTGTGTGTGTTTATGTAAACTTGCCTGCTTGTGTGTGGGTTTGTTGGTGATGCTGACACGTGAATGTTTGTGGGTGTGTTTATGTACCTCACACTGAGCACTCTCCATTTTCATTGTCCTTGTATCCCTGTGCATTTTTTTCCCTTATGGAAGATAAATGATTCAGGCCTCCAGAGGCAGAGAGTGGAGGGAGAACATTCATGGGAAAAAAAATGAAAGAGTCATGAGCCCCCGACTTTCTCCATGCATTGTGTTTCGGGGAAGGACGGAGTACAAAGGCTGCATTTCCTCTTTATGGTGGCGCGTAAACCCCTGCTGTACTGCAACACACACACACACACACACACACACACACACACACACACACACACACACACACACACACACACACACACACACACACACACACACACACACACACAAATCAGCCATCATCAGTTGTGTGCAGCCCGGACGGGAGATTGAGCTGTTGTATTTGCATTTTGCCCCAAAGTGCTTGGCACACAAACAGGATCTCTTGTTAGCCATTGTCTGTAACAGAGATAATAGATTACATCTTGCTAAAATATCGATATGCCTCCCAGGGCTGCTTCACAACAACAGAAACAACAACCGGCCTGAGAGAAGAGCATCCTGGACACTTCGGCACATCATATCTGGATTTAATAAATACAATGTAATGTCATAAAACAGCCACACAGATTCAACGCTTTCTGGGAATAATGAGGTTTTAGGGCTCCAAAGTGACTTTGTTTCCTCTCCTCAGTGAGGATTGGATTAGCTGTGTGTCCCCTACTTACCACCTCAGGCTTTTGCTATTACTACAGACATATAAGTTGAATTAGTTACACACAACGGATGACATGCTAAAACATCTAAACACCTCAAATAAGCTTTAAAACTAGAAGATATAGTTTTAAACAACAAATAATTATTACAAATAATTATTACCAATATAACAATTACCAATCAGCTTGCTACTCACTGCACCCAGGTTGCCCTTAACAAATCGCGCCAGCCTGTCCTCCTACAAAAAACGACCATATAGGCCGATTGTTCATGCCCTTATTACGATTCAGAGACACGTTTTAAAGTGTATGTTGTTTCTTACACGACCACTAGAGCACAACATGCTCCCGGCCCGTTCATTGCAAGTACTCGGGAGGGACGTTTATTCACAACGAACCCTCTCTGGCAAGTCCTAAATTGTGGAATAGTTTGGCCATTAAAATGCTTTTTGATTCGATTTCTAGCGAGAAGTGTATATTGTACTCTTAGAATCCACGTCCAGTCGATGTGTAGGATCTATAGTTTGATAGATATTACGAAGATGATTTGAGGTCTCGCCAGGATAACGTGTATGCACGTACATGCTTCCATGTAAAGTTAGCGTGGGTGAAAACAGTTTTTCCGGTCTCGAAGTTTTCATAATAAAACCGGAAGTATTCCCCTCACTGTCAAATGATTACACAGTGATATCTGCATTTCTCATCCACTAAAAAACATCAGTTTATCCTTGTTAATTACACAATATTGATTAGTTTGAATTGTGTACAATGCTTTTGTGTTTTTAACCTTCGATTCAGAGAAACAAATAGTTTTTTAGGAGTTTAGACACTACAGTTTCCGAAGACACGCGCCACTACTCATAATACCCAGCTATCGTTTGGGACTACAACATCCGCCTTGCTTTACAAACCCCATGATTAGTCATCAAGCCCTGTGATTGGATGTTGGAGCGGCAGTGCGACAAGGTTACGCTGAGCGTCAAATAGCTCTATGAACTACACATGCTGGCTATTGTGTGTTTCGCAATGTTCTATGGCACCTCTCTTTATAAGACATTTTCGTATTTCCCACAATTAGAAGTTGCCAGTATTAAACTGTGTACACCCTGGAGGTTTAGGGGATACGAAACACAGTGGTGTTATCAAATTTAAAACATATAATTAATAAATGGGCAGCATTAATATATACCCACATGCCAGCTAAGGTCAGAAGAGCTTTATTTAACAGCTGGTCTTATGTCTGTGACCCCTCCTGTTGTTAATTGATAAGCCTGAAACATGCACTTGTCAAGGTTCAGAGGCTCATTTAGCAAATATGGCAGTAGCCATCGATCATCTTAAGATAAGATACTTTATTGATCCCAAGTTGGGAAATGTTTTTGTTACAGCAGCATGTACTACTTTGTTCTACTCCACTACAATTCAGAGGTTAACCTGGTATTTTTACTCCACTACATTTATTTTAGTTACTTTGCAGATTCTGATTAATGATGTGAAATATAAACAATCCTTAAATCAGACTTTAGTTACACCTGAGTCAAATTCAGGGAAGGTGATTGTCAAGTGCCAAAATAAACTATGCAATATATTGGACGTTAAGTACTTTGTCAGACTTCATATTTATCTGTTGATAACCTCAACGTGTTGTTCTTATTCAAAAGAAGACCTTAACATATTCTTTAATGTTTAAATAAAGCCTTATTAGTTTGTCTGTTTTGCACATCCTCCTGTTAATATCTTTGGATGTCCTGCACTAAACTCTTTTATTGTAGAGATCACTACAGTATCTTCTTGATATTTTCAATTTTGTATGTAGGCTACTCTTAATATTTAAATGTTTTCATCAAATAAAACGTATTCAACAAAAAAATTCAATAACGTCTTTAACCACTAGGCGGTGCAGGTTAAAAAAACAGTGGTGTAGTTAATAAAACATAATAATATCAAACATAATATGACTATTAACTTTATTGTGAAATTAAAACAGAACGGTAAAGGAAAATACAGTTTCAGTCTCTCGATTTTAAGCTTATGCATTGTACCATGAACCTGTATAGACCTGTAACATTCAACTGCATGAGGAGTTGGAAAGGTAGTTGTCACGATCTGTCCGTGTTGTGTTTTGTCTGTCTGTTTCTGTCTTTAGTTTCCTGTTTTATTTTGTAAAGTGTTCACCCCCCGTTTCCTGCCTGTTGTAATCTGTCTGTGATTCCCTGTCAGTTTCCCTGGTGTGTCTAATTTACCCGATTGTGTTCACCTGGTGTCCCTGTGTTTTCTCCTCCCTCCTCACCTGTGTCTTGTTTGTGTGATTAGTCTTGTGTGTATTTAAGTTCTGGTTTTTCTGTCTGTCTTTGTCGGTTCGTCTTGTGTCATGACCTGGTCTGCGGTGAGTGTTCTGTTCTGTCTTTGTGATTATGTAGCCTTGAAATAAAGGAGTCATTTTTTCACTATAATCTGCATTTGGGTCCTACTTCCCACACACACCTTAACATTACGAACCGACCAGAAATGGGCCCAGCAGATCCGTTCGAGTGGGAATTATTCCATTTTTCCTTTTTTTTGGCTAACTGCTCGGATCGATGGAAGAGAGCACCCGGAGTTCAGCAGCGAGAGGCTGTGTTGTCGGAGGCGCGCCAAATGGCTAGAGAGAAACCAGGTTTGGTGAAGTTCTTACCTGGCTGGATTTCAAAGATCCTCCCGGTGTGTGATTCCCGGCCTGCTAGCCCCAGGCATGCTAGCTCCCTGCCTCCCGATTCCCAACCTGGCACCATACGCCTTGGTGGGTTCCGTCTGGAGTCAGCCCCGGCTTCTTCCCCATTTCCTGCTCCTGTCCAGGATCCGTTCTCGGGTACTCGTCTGGCTTATGGAGGTCCACGGAGTATTCAGGCGGCTGCTAAAAGGAGTCGTCGCAAGGCCAGGTTAGCCCGAGCCCTAGCAGCCATGGTTCCGGTTACAGTACCGGCTCCAGTACCCCTGGTCGCGACTCCAGTTTCGGCTCCAGGACTGGCTTACCGGCCAACGCCAGCTCCCCGAGTCCTGTCGGCGTACCGGCCGACTCCAGCACCTCGTCTCTTGTTGGCTCCCCAGCCAACACCAGCTCCTCGTGTCCTGTTGGCTCCCCAGCCAACTCCAGCTCCCCGTGTCCTGTCGGCGTACCGGCCGACTCCAGCACCTCGTCTCTTGTTGGCTCCCCAGCCAACACCAGCTCCCCGTGTCCTGTCGGCGTACCGGCCGACGCCAGCTCCTCGTGTCCTGTCGGCGTACCGGCCGACTCCAGCACCCCGTGTTCTGTTGGCAAACCAACTCTCTCAAGTTTCCCCTCCAGACACTTCTCAAGTCCCCTCTCAGGTCCCCTCTCCAGTTTCCTCTCGAGTTCCCTCTCAAGCCCTCTCTCGAGTCCCTTCTCAAGTCCCCTCTCAAGTCCCCTCTCAGGTCCCCTCTCGAGTTACCTCTCGAGTCACCTCTCGAGTTCCTTCTCGAGTCCCCTCTCAGGTCTCCTCTCGAGTTACCTCTCGAGTCTCCTCTCGAGTTCCCTCTCAAGTCCCTTCTCAGGTCCCCTCTCGAGTTGTCTCTCGAGTCAACTCTCCAGTGTCCTCTCGAGTCACCTCCCAAGTCAACTCTCCAGTGTCCTCTCGAGTCACCTCTCAAGTTTCCCCTCAGGTCTCCTCTCGAGTTACCTCTCGAGTCAACTCTCGAGTTCCTTCTCGAGTCCACTCTCCAGTTTCCTCTCAAGTTCCCTCTCAAGCCCTCTCTCGAGTCCCCACTCAAGCCCCTACTCATGTCCAGTTGGAGGTCCCGCAGACTAGTCTTCTGCCGGGGGTCCTGCCAACCCCATGTCCTGTACCGTTGGAGGTTCCGCTGGGGGTCCTGCCAACCCCATGTCCTGTCCAGTTGGAGGTCCCGCAGACTAGCCCTCTGCCGGGGGTCCTGCCAACCCCATGTCTTGTCCAGTTGGAGGTCCCGCAGACTAGCCCTCTGCCGGGGGTCCTGCCAACCCCATGTCTTGTCCAGTTGGAGGTCCCGCAGACTAGCCCTCTGCCGGGGGTCCTGCCAACCCTTTGTCCTGTCCCGTTGGAGGCCTCGCCGACTAGCCCTCTGCCGGGGGTCCTGCCAACCCCATGTCTTGTCCAGTTGGAGGTCCCGCAGACTAGTCTCCTGCCGGGGGTCCTGCCAACCCTATGTCCTGTGCCGTTGGAGGTCCCGCCGTCTACTCTCCTGCCGGGGGTCCTGCCAATCCTATGTCCTGTGCTGTTGGAGGCCCCGCCGACTACTCTCCTGCCGGGGGTCCTGCCAACCCTGTGTCCTGTCCCGTTGGAGGCCCCGCCGACTACTCTCCTGCCGGGGGTCCTGCCAACCCTTTGTCCTGTCTCGTTGGAGGTCCCGTCGTCCACCCTCCTGCTGGGGGTCCTGCCAACTCCTGGTCCTCTTCCGTGGGGGATCCTGCCGAAGCCTGTCCCGCCGGCTCCGGTTCCTGTCCGGCCGACACCGGGTCCTGCCCGGCCTCCGGAGCTGTCTGGACTCTGCCTTGCCCCCGGGTCGTCCGCCCGAGTTCCCCACCATGGACTCTGCCTTGCCCCCGGGCCGTCCGCCCGAGACCCCCACCTTGGACTCTGCCTTGCCCCCGGGCCGTCCGCCCGAGTTCCCCACCTTAGACTCTGCCTTGCCCCCGGGCCGTCCGCCCGAGATCCCTTCCTGTTCCCCTACTGGGCTCCTGGGCGGTCAGCTTAGTCCCGTCCTCCGGACCCCCTCCACCCACCCTGGTGGCCTAGGGATACGTCCCTCCTCCGGACCCCCTCCACCCACCCTGCTGGACTGTGTGGGATTTTTGTTTTTGGGGTTTAGGGACGTCTGGGATCCGTCCCTTGAGGGGGGGGTTCTGTCACGATCTGTCAGATCGTGACAGTAGTTCAGTAAATAATATCTTTAAAAACTACAAAAAAATCGATCTAAAATTTCTATCAGCTGTGCACCGTTATGGTGTAAATATAACCTATCTACCAATTGGATCAAATATAAAAGTCAGCCGAATTAGTGTTGATACTGCAAGGAGACGTATTGTGTGAAAACAAATGTAAGATGTTGTTTAATTGCTAATATATTTATGATCCACGTCACGTATTCAGTTTTGGCGGCATTTCATACAGTTAGTCAAAAGGTCTTCTGATCAGGGCTCTATAAATAAATATCTACGGCAGATATGTAATATTTAATGCAGCCGAACCGTGTATTACAATGCCGTTATGTGATGACTTCCAAAGAGAAAAGCAAGAACTCTCGGAATAAAGTATTATTTTAATAAAATAAAAATGTTTTTCCGATTTCATATCGCATAAACACCATATCCCAACATGCATTGCGGCTAAAACATCGATTGTTTTAGCCTATCAAAACCTCTGAAAAAAGAAAGGTGTCTCTCAGAATCGGAAGAGAAAAACCTATGGGAAAAACACAAAAGCATTGTACACAATTTAAACCAATAAATGTGGTATAAAATAAGGATAAACTGATGTTTTTTAGTGGATGAGTACTGCAGATATCATTGTTAAATCATTTGATCATTGGTTTTATTATGAAAACGTGGAGACCGGGAATACTGTTTTCAACCCGTAACTTTACATGGAGGCTGCCGCATAGCTCAAATCATCTTCGTAATATATATCAAACTATAGATCCTACATATCGTCTGGACGTGGATTCTAAAAGTACAATATACACTTCTCGCTAGAAATCTAATCAAAAAGCGTTTTAATGGCCAAACTATCCTACAATTTAGGATTTCACAGAGAGGGTTATTTGTGAATAAACGACCATCTGTAACGTTTGCATTCAATGGGAGCACTAGAGGCCGACAACATTAAAACGTAATTATAGGACGTGCGCTTGAACAAACAACATATTTGGTCGTAATAAGGGCCTGAACAATCGGCCTATTTGGTCGTATGAGTTGGAGGCCTTGTTGAATCGCGCCATGCTTTTCAATCCTGGCTCCAAAATGGTGGAACAAGCTCCCCATTGATATCAGGACAGCAGGAAGTGTATATAATGTTCTTTACAAAATGAAACCCCACCTGTTTTGCTTGCACTTTGGCCATAAAAAAAAGAATTTTAAATATCGTCATGGTTTATTGCACTTATTGTAAGTTGCATTGCATTAAACCTTCAGCTAAATGAAATACTTTGCAGTTTAATATTACATTTGGAAGTTAAAAACAACACTTACAGCCCAAAGTGGCTGTTGCTCTCGGAGTACATTTGCCCGTCAATGGGCGTCTATGAATCGGAGAGTCAGTGGTTTGATCCCCAGCCCCTGCAGCCAACATGTCAAAGTATCCTTGGGCAAGATACCCAAAATTGCTTCCGTAGTCATATCTACGGTATTTAATTGTATGTGAATCGTTTTGGATAAAAGCATCGGCGAAATAAATGTAAAGTAATATAACTGTACACATGAAGGTGAAACTGTACTCTAGGTTTTTCCGAGTTGTTCTAGGTATTTGTGGCCAAACCTCCATTGTAACATGGTTTGTGTTTTTGTGATACCGGTCTGACATTAACAAAGTCATACATCGGTATCACCCTATGGAATATCATTAGTGACTTCATCTCACTTCCCTCACCAAATCAATCCTCCTCTCCCCTGCACTGAGGGGGGGGGGGGGGGGGGCTGTAGGAGGAAGAGACAGGTTGAGGAAGAAGAGCGAGTGGAAGCAAAAGAAGAGATGGAAAATAGAGTGATGGGGGAGGATGTGCTCAGACTAAGGAGGGTGTATTGATCCGTGCTTCATGATGGACTGAGAGGCCGCGTGTCACTCTGACAGCCAAAGATAAATGGAGCATCGGATAGGCAGCTTTGCGGCTGTGCTGACCAGCTGGAAAGAATCAAAAAACAACAACAACAACAACAAAAAGCAGCCGAAATGTTAAACCGTTTTTTTCTGGGGGAGGGGGATTCTAAAACAGTGTACCTCATTAGATACTCAGCGTAAGCCCTATGGATTTCATTCATTGCTGGTGTCCAGCAATGCGGGAGCTTTATCCCACGAGGCCTCACGGGAAGAGGCGAAATGAGCATAAGGCTGAGGCAGGGATGATTATTTTCACATCTTGACTGTATTTCTGACAAGAGATCTTAATGTTGGCAGCTAAAACTGGGTCATAGGGTGAAGCAGACATGAAAGGGCTGACTCAAAGTGGAGTTGTCTTCACTGGGGGGCATCTCACTGCCACAACAAGGGTGTACAGCACACAAAGCTACTTTTTTGTGTGTGTGTAGATGATGATGAGAGAGAGAGGAGAGAGAGAGAGAGAGGAGAGAGGAGAGAGAGAGAGAGAGAGAGAGAGAGAGAGAGAGAGAGAGAGAGTCTCTCTCTCTCTCTCTCTACTCTCCTCCTACTCTCTTCTCTCTCTCTCTCTCTCTCGCTTCGCTCTCTACTCTCCTCTCTCTCTCTCTCTCTCTCTCTACTCTGCTCCTCTCGTCTCTCTCTCTCTCCTCGATCTTCTATCTATTCTCTCTCTCTCTCTCTCTCTCTCTCTCTACTCTACCCTCTCTCTCTCTCTCTCGCTCTCTATCTCTCTCTCTCATCTCTCATCTTCTCTCTGCTCTCGCTCTCTCTCTCTCCTCTCTTCTCTCTCTCTCATCTGCTCTCTCTCATATTACTTTCTCTCTCTCTCCACCTTTCCTCCCAGAGATCGTTGTTGTTAGGCTTCTGTGCTAGCGAGCTACGCTAACGGATATAGAGTTTGTTCAACACACAAAGTGGAGGAGAGTCCTCTCCTGTCAGACTGAGAGACTCAGTGAGCTAAAGGACTCTCTCAGTGTTATCTCAGTGGGTCTCAAACGTTTTGGTCACCATTAATGTAAACAATTATTTCCGAGGCACACATTTATTTGATCATTATAGTTATAAAAAAATAAGAGAATAAATGAAAAACAGGTATGAAATACTATATGACAGTAAAACAAGAATAAAGTTTAAAAAGGGTGATTTGTAAAATATTCATTCATATTCAAAGAAAAAGTAAATATGTTAACAGTTCTGTTTAATATGGGTGTTGAGAGATGTATCCATAGATCTCTTCATGTTGCTCTCAAAGTGCACCAGACACCAGATTGATGCATTTAACTTCAATATTTAAAAATAAATCTTCCCGGGGGAGCTTGCCCCCGGACCCCCCTATGTGAGGTTCACACACCACCTATAAAAATAGCACTTTACCCTACTTTACCCCTGCTTTTTTTTCTCCAAAGGGGGTGGCCTGACAGAAAAGGTTTGAGAACCACTGGTGTAGCCTCATGAAGCAGCAGCACCAACACAGTTTCATCTCATAGTTCACCTATTCTGCACACTATAGATATTGCATTTGCAGCTTATTGTCCAGAAACCCTATATGGGCCATTCCGAATTGGACCAAAGTCAGGTTGGAAATGTTTTGAAATTGTGTATGTTTTTTCCCCAAAACTTTGTCCATATATATTTTTGTACCATATCTAAATTACACATATCTAGTAAAAGAACCGTACATTTTTATATCGTATTTTCAGACTGTATTGGAATGTTCTTCCATACCATAAATGGTCACTACCGAAACATAGTAAATACACTGTAGTCAACAAGTATTATAGTAACCTGTTAAGATTGTTTTACCTTCCCTTCTCTAAATAGTATTTTTACAAATATTTCTTGAGGGTTTTCACAATTAAATCAATACAATTTAATTTGTAATCACATTTCAAAGTTCAATTTATACAATTCATAAAAATCATGATGCAAACTTTCTTTGTAAAATGCATAATACTGATCATATTGATTCCAGAGTTGATGATTGTTGAAATTGAACATACTTTAAACCAGTGCTTCTCAAAGTGTGGTCCGCGGACCACTGGTGGTCCGTGAGTGCACCCTAGTGGTCCGTGAGTATATTGGTAACATTTCATATTGGAAATACATTTATTTATTTAAGTTTTCCGCACTCTCGCGGGAATATCTCCGCAATGGAGCGAGCTTAAAGTTCACCTTCGATTGCATGATATAGCCCGGCGCAACACCTTCATCACACATGTTGCCACTAGTCTGTACCATTTTCAGGCGATTTGTAATCTGTTCTAGAAAAACGATGTGTTTTTGGATATTTGTGGAGTTATGTTTTTTTATTGGTTAAGTGGTCCTTGGTATGAAAAAGTTTGAGAAACACTGCTTTAAACCAATCAGTATCATATCATTTTAGTTGATAACTCAATATACTTAATTTTTTACAAAACATCCAGTGTTTCGGTAGTGACCACAGTATTTTGTTCTCAAGGTTGTATCATATTCCCTCAACCTTATTGCTTAATCTTAACTCATAACATGCCTTATGTTGAAGTGTGAATGTTTGCAGCTACTGACCATACCTTCCCTTCTAAAAGGGTTAAATTAATAATCTTTTTTCTCAAAGTAATGATAAACCTGTGAGTTGGATGTAGAAAAGTCAGATTCAATATAGATGTTTTTTATTTTAAAGAAAATTCAGATTGAACAAGGTAAAAAACTGTAAATTATAGTGTCCGTCCAAAAAATATGTTGTACTTATAGTGAAAACTAACCTTGGATGATGGGTTAGTAGACTAAAAGTTTTAGGAATCCAAACTACAACATATAATAAGTACCCTGTATCAAGATTGATGCAAAACAAGTGATATTTTACCTTTTTAGACAGATTTAGCAAAAAAAAACCTTTGGGTGGATTTTCCATATCTCTGGCCCCCCTTGCTGGATTTTGAAATGTGACATCTCTTTCTGACCGTCAGAGCCAATGGAATCGAGGGGAACTCCCACATAGTCCTTATTTGGTAATGTGTGTGTGGAGACTGCCGCATAGCCTAGATCGGAAGCAGCAGCCACTCTGGTGGCTACCATTAGCAGCTAACATTTCCGCTCTCTGATTTTTACATAAAAATGGAATTATGGATCATAAATTAAATCATTTCTTTATACAGAGACGTTAAAAACCTATGGATTAACCGATTCAGCCGCATTTTTTCTCGTTTTAATGCCATTGAACACGTATTTTGATCAGATTGACAGCTACGGTGAGACGATCTCCCTCGAAGCTCCGTAAAGGTACGTGTTGTGATGTCTGTGTTTGCTTCCCCTGTCGCGAGTCCGGATCACTCAGTGATGATACTACATACCTAAATAATCTGTGGAACCTCAGCTTTAATCGGATATCTTGTATGTGCAGCTACGATAAGTAATAAGGGTACTTTTATCTTGAGTTCTGTGCCAATGTCCGTTAGCATTTTTCGCTAAGGGGTCATTTAGATGCTTCTTATGAGACTTGTGTTTTGTTTTGGTAAAAATGGTTTGTATCGTCAGTTAGCTGAGATTATTTCCGTTAATCTGGTATAACATTAATAGGTTCTTAAATATTAAGATCCCCTGAGAGACAGTGTCGTGAAAAAAAAAAACAGGGTCTCCGCCGACGGGGACCTTGAGGTTTAACAGGTAAAGTAACAGCTGAAAGAGAGGGGAATGAGGCTAGAATGGGTGATCTGTTTGGTATTTTGAGCAAAACACTTCATAGACATGTTTTTTATATATCTGAGACCTATAATATATGCCTAACAATAGTATAATAAGAGACCTTTAAAGTAACACACTGATTTTCAGACTTTAAAACACATTTATTACAAAACTATGGGATTTACCTGCTTACCATTCCATTTTGTCACTACCGAAACGATCATGTCAATTACCAAAACCTAACCATATGTTTCGGTAGTGACTGTTTCGGTAGTGACGATTCTAGCTCAAATTGAGCATAACTAAAGAATTCTAGCAAGTAGCCTACATGGCTAGCATACACGTCTTTGAAGAGGTTTACACACATAAAAACCTAATACTTTGCATAAAACCCCGAAAAGGTTTACTTAATTGAAGATAATATGTGTTTGGTAGTGACAATTCTTAAGGTTAGACACCGATTTTCAGATTTTGTTACAGATTTATATCAAAAGTATGGGAAATAGCTACCTGCCATTCAGCCATGAGGGACAGGGATGCAGTGTCACTGCCTTGTCAAAAATGCAGGGGTGTGGCTAAAAACCAGGCTCAGCCATTGGACTAAAATACCTCGTGTTTCGGTTTTATTTCTTTTATTTACAGAAATTGAAATTTAGATGTCAGGGTTGGGGACAGTATACTTCCCAATAGAAAGTACCCTATAAATGATGTTTTTGTATATATTAAGCTGATCACTTTCTAGTTTAATGCCTTATGTTTAAATAGACCATAACATATTCTTAGTAAATATCTATGTCTGAAATTGAATACTTAATTGTTTTGTTAAATAGTTTTTCTTGTTGTGGGACCGCACTTTGTACTAATTCGGTAGAATGCCCCATATAATATCGCCTTGCATCCCTTAAAGCAGATTGATTTTATGTTAACCTTATATGACCTCCGCTGCTACAGTCTTAACTCAAATCCTGAATCCAACCCAAAATCAAGCCCTGACCCTACTAATCCTCTTAAATAAGTAAGAAGATGTCCTCACTTAGCATGTGTGTGTGGTTTATTCTATCCTTCTGGGGACCTCCGACCTTATTTGAGTCTTCAAACCACAAACTCATTGAAGGCTTCTCAATTCCCTAATTTCCCCTCCTCGACTCCTATCCCGCCTTAACCTGCCATCAGGCCCTGGGGCTGATAGGTTTTGTAGGCCCCCTATTTAAACAACAAATCAAAGTCATTTATAGCCTCGGCAGGCTCTGTGATCGCACTTCTCCACTCTGCTCTACGCGCGCCTGGTCGTCTCCTCCAGATGAGTGACGTATCGGGCCTCCCTCATGTATCTGTCCGGTTGCCGTTGGCTCCCCTCCACGTAGCAAGTCCTTGTCGTCCTCCCATCTCCTCCAACAGATAATGTCCCTCCTGTCTGTTTGTCCTCTTCCGCTACTCCAGCTACTCCATCGCTATCAGAACCAGACGGCCTACTTGGCTCCGAGGCCCCGCGGCCGGCACCGCTGCCGCTCGGTACAGAACTCATCTGTCCTTCCTCCTCATCCTGGCCTACAGGTTTAAAATAACCTGTAAGCTTCGGCATGTTTTGTAATAGCTGCATGTCTCGAAACTCCTTTTCCCTCAACAATTTCCTTTTACGAGCGCCACTCTCAAACTTTTTCTCCTAAACAACCTTCATCTGTCATTCAATCACTCGCAATTTGAATAAGTCACATGTGAAACATATTCTCATTCTGATTGGCTGTGAAGTGGTGCCCACTGACTGTTTCGGAGTCATCATTTTTGAGAAAAATCTCTGGAATCCATCGATCTGATTGATTAGCAGAGCAAATAATCAAAATAGTATGGAGGGAAGATATTTTCGTTTGGATTACTGGTCTGGGGGAAGCTCACGAGTGTGTGTGTGTGTGTATACGTGTGTGTTTGTGTAATTTTGCTTTGTGTGTATTGTGTTTGTTTCGCGAGGAAAACACTCACGAGAAACACCGGCTGTTGTTGTGCCTGCTGTGACGTCAAGTTACTCCGTTCTCCGCTTGTAATTATGCCGAAGCTTCAAAGCTGTATTTATCATCTGAATTTGCCGAAACAAGTTTAATATTCTGAAAGCCAAGACTTTGTTTATTTGAAATCAGATGAAAACAAACTGTAACGGACCCTGCCGTGTTATCTATGATTACTATACACCTTACATTCATCATTTCAGCCGGAGGGAGGGGGGGGGGGGGGCGGCGCTGTGGAAGTGCAGGGTGGCGAGTGAGAGCTGTCATCTTCCCTTTACAAGCTTCAAAAATGTATTTATCGTGTGATTTTGGAAATAAAAGTTTCATATTCTGAAAGCCAAGACCTTGTTTATTTATGATAGGCCCTCGATCTCCGTAGGCCCCTGGGCTTCAGCCCAGGTCAGCCCGTGCATTAAGGCGGCCCTGCTCCTATCCTCGTGTCTTAGTCCCGCCCACAGGAGATGCGAGCGGAGGAGTCGAGGAGGGGAACCCGAGGAGAGAGGAGGGGAAGCAGCAGACGGTTAGAGAAATGAGAATTCCTCTCCTCTGAGCGGTCATTTTAAGGAAACGTCCATTAATGATGACAGGAGGCACATGAACACATCTGTCCATCAGACAGAGGTCTGATGGACAGATGTGTTCATGACGACTTATATATTTACTTTTAATTCATTCACAGTGCGGTGTAATGAGACAATAACAGGCTACAGATGCGGACACACACACATATATTTATATAAATATATACAATTTCAGAATCAAACAAGTAGCACTCTCATGATAACGTAACACAATTAGAGACTGGATATATCTCCCCCCCTGCTTCTCTGGTCGCTGAAATGGGGAATTGAAATTACGGGCCAAAAGTTTTATTTACAAGTATTAAAAGTAAGCAGAGGACACCAAACCAACTGAGACCCGTCTGTCCGCCGCATCTACGCACTGTACAACACGCACCTACACACTGTACAACACGCACCTACAGCTCCTAAAGCATATATCAGGATACAGACGTTGTGTATTTTATTATGTGAAGCACTAAATTGTTTTAGAAAAATATCGACTCTTTGTTTGTAGATATCTACTAAATTAAAGCAAATACAGAGAGTAATGTAGGCATGTTATACTGAGTGATATATAATACACACTGCTCTGCTTTCTGCATGGACCTCACAGCTGTTCTCACTGTAAACATTGCGTCGCGATGAAAGCAGTTCATAAAATAATAACACCATCCACAATGCATTTAAAAGATTTGCAAACTCACAAATACATTTGCAAGTGTAAAACGGATCTGCAAATACGCTAAATATTTTCACAAATAAAAAAAAGATCTGTGAATATCTCTTTAACATTTATAACTTTCGATCCGGCATTTGTGAATCCATTTTGTATTTATCAACCAAAAATGCGCTTGCGGATCTCAAATCTCTGCTCGTGGATCTCACATTTCTGCTTGTGGATCATTTTTTTACACACATGGAATTTTGAGACATATTTTCCGCCGGTCTCGGCTAAAATCTACTCGTGTCACTCGGTTTTTTTCGGAAACCACGTGATGGCCTGCTGATGACGACATTTCCGCAGGATTTCAAAGTAAGAGCATTACATTACATTACATTGCATTTAGCTGACGCTTTTATCCAAAGCGACTTACAATAAGTACATTCGACCAGGAAGACACAACCTTGATGAAAACAGAATCATATAAGTACATCAGGTATCATAGAGCCAAACATTTCAAGTGCTACTCAACTGGCTATAGATAAGCCAGTCCTTTATTAGTATATAAGTGCTTTGTTAGTAATTCTATCGCTCGAAGTGGAGTCGAAAGAGATGAGTTTTCAGTCTGTGCCGGAAGATGTGCAGGCTTTCTGCTGTCCTGATGTCAATGGGGAGCTCATTCCACCATTTTGGAGCCAGGATAGCAAACCTTGGAGGGGACCAAGAACAGAGCCCTGAGGGATCCCTGTAGTTAATTGACAAGGGTCGGACTCGGACCCTATCCAAGTTACCCTGTAGGTACGGTCTTTGAGGTATGAGGTGAGGAGGGAAAGTGCAGAGCCTGAAACTCCAAGTTCTTGGAGAGTGCGAAGGAGGATCTGATGGTTCACCGTGTCGAATGCAGCTGACAGGTCCAACAGGATGATGACAGAGGAGAGGGATGCTGCTTTGGCAGTGTGCAGTTCCTCAGTGACAGCATTGAGAGCAGTTTCTGTGGAGTGATGGTTTGTTTAATGCTCTGTTTTTATATTATAATGAACAGCGGAACGTTAGATGCATTCTTTATCACCATCATCATCATCATCATCATCATCATCATCATCATCATGTTATAGTGATACAGTTAGTTTGTGTTAGTTTATTGGTTCAATATAGCATATATCGAGCACGTTCGTTGATGTTGAAGTACAGCTATAGCCTACGCCACTTTCGGGTCCCGGGGGAGCCGCTGGCAGCGAAGCACAGGGCTGCCAACACTCACGCATTGAGCGTGAGAGTCACGCAATTAACCCATACCTCACGCACTCACGCCACACATGCCTTTTCTCACGCTAAGTTTTCATCCAAAATAAATTTATATAAATATAAAAATAAAGTGAAGGAACAGCAAACCGAGCGGTCTACGAAATGAGACGGTCTTCTGGCTTAGTTCAGTAAAGTTGGAACGATATTGGGAGATTCGGATTTCACGGATCAATAACTCATGAACAAAATATTATTCAGACACAAATGATGTCTCCTAAGTACCGTGGTAAGGTTGACAACAAACTACAATCACATTTTGATCAAAAAAAGCCAATACGCCCCGTCCTCCGAGCTGGACACATTACATTGGTCTCTATCCCCAGCCGGAGAAGAAACGAGTGCTCAGGGACCGTCTGCAAAGTGCAACTCCGAAAAAAGAGAATACAATAATATTCAATCACTATTATACAGCTTATTACTACCAAACTCACTACACACATCAATAGAATATGCTTTTGAATAATTTTGGGGAATATTTATAATGTAAAATCTTCAATAAATATGGCATCATCTTCAATAACTTTACTATTATACAGTATATTTCTACCAAACTCACTATTTGCATTGTTGTTAGCATCTGGTTAGCTAGCTGCACTAACGGATATTGGAAGCTGTTTCTAAAACAAGGAAAGGGAGAGCTCTGTCCTGTCAGACTGAGAGAGATAACTACAGCTCAGTGAGGTAAGGGACTCTCTGAGTGTTTAGATCAGGGGTGTCAAACTCAAGGCCCGGGGGCCGAATCCGGCCCGCGACTTCATTTGATGTGGCCCCGCAAGAGCTTGCCAAGAATATAATACGTTTATTATACGGTACATGCCACTTTACAGAAGCAGGTTGCCCATAAACGACATGTCCCACAATGCATCTTGTTTTGTGACTTGCGCAATGAAGAAACTTGCAATTATTTGCCCTGGACTTCTGCTTTCAGATGTAGTTAATTACTAAGTTATTATCCTATCCGATAATAATCCAATTCAGAGGCAATAATGTCATATAATACCTTATTTTATATATATTATATATTTATATATGTATATTTATATAGTTACCACCAGCCCTTTGAGTGCAACCATAATGCTAATGTGGCCCGCGATGAAATTGAGTTGGACACCCCTGGTTTAGATCATAGACTGTATATATAAATGGACGTAGTGTCTGTGACGTCACCCATAGGATTCTGCAGAGTTGCCGTGAAGCCCTTAGTAGCGGAGTCGGCCACTAACGGCTCGACTGTGACGTCAGAGTCTAATCCCGCCTGCTCCAAATAAGGGCAAAGAGGCGGAGCCGAGGCGGGACCTGCTGCCTCCGAACTGGAAGTAAACAGAGCTAGCTCAGGCTAAGAAGCTAAGCTAACATGAAATACATGCATACCAAGTTACTGCTAACAGTGTAGTTCCCCTATATAAACGTTACATTCATAATCAAATGAGACAATCTGCAAGAGAATTAGCTATATTTTGTTATTCTTAATGCTTGTCATTCACACGTTGAGAAAAGACGGACTCCACCACCCGGACCTAACGGAGCCGCAGTGGGCTAGCTCCGGGACGCCGGCTGGAGCTAGACCCCTGCGGCTCCGTTAGCTCCGGCGGCCACCACTGGGATAATTGGGTCCCCTATTAACATTTGCTCCCGTTTAGCATTATGGGCGTCATAGCCATAGACTATAAAAGTCTTACCCAAGGCTGAATCATAAACTAAAATGTATATGTATGTATAAAGGGTTACGTCCTTAGCTGGCTAATAAGTAACAAGCTAAGCTACCAAGAACACAAACACCTGCGAACGGGGTTAACATGTATAATATTATCATTTTAGACTTCTTGGAAGTTCTGTTAGTACATTCAAGCGCACCGCACGACATTTTAATTGTCTGGTATTTGTAACAATATTCCCTAAAAGGCACGATCACCACGAACACGGCTAAAGCTAAAGGGTCAAGTACAGTAACTGCAACTAACTAACGTTGTAGCCTCTATGGTTGTAGCCTAGCAGAGTGGACAAGTTGCTGTTAGCTGACAGTGAGGCATGTACGTGTCCATCAAAGTGACCACGCCCTAATTTATGCAAAAACTTTAAGACCTAATATAAATAAAAAGGTTGTGTTAGAAAACAATTCACTCACAGATTCATAATCATGAAGGTGGAATCTAACTATATCGATAATAAAAATGTATGGAGCCAGGGGTAGAAACATGTTTTTTTCTGCTGTAAAGTTGGGCATGTTAACATGGGGGTCTATGGAAATTGCTCCTTTCTGCAGCCAGTCTCTAGCGGCCCATGTATGAACTGCAGTGTGTGGCACTTCCGTATTGGCGTCCCGGCTGTTCCCCAGAGTTTGCTGCTTGGTTTAGATAGTTAACTTTAGTCTAGTTATCTCAGTGGGTCTCAAACGTTTTGGTCACCATTTATGAGAATAAATGAAAAACAGTTATGAAATACTATATGACAGTAAAACAAGAATACAGTTTAAAAGGGGAGTGATTTGTAAAATATCCATAAAGAAAAAGAAAATCTGTTTACAGTTCTGTTTCAAATGGGTGTTGAGAGATGTATCCATAGATCTCTTAATGTTGCTCTCAAAGTACACCAGATTGATGCTTTTAACTTCAATATTTAAAAAAAAAATCTTCCCGGACGCCCCCCCCCCCTGTAAAATAGCCCTTTACCTCTGCTTACACCAAGGCCTACATGCCATTTGATATGCTGTGAGCTGATTATCGAGCCTTCATTGTAAGAGTCACGGGTACACTGTGTCTCTGTGTGTATTTCACTGTAGCGCCCGGTACATTAATGGGAAACCCTAGTGTTCAATACATTTGTAACACTGTGCACATGAACGTTTGTTTTTTCGGTTCACCAAAAAAAAGCATTGCTCATTATAATAAAAAAACAGCATTAAACAAACCGTCATGCTCTTACTTTAAAATCATGCGGAAATGTTGTCATCAGCAGGCCATCACGTGGTTTCCGAAAATAACCGAGTGACACGAGTAGATTTTAGCGGAGACCGGCGGAAAATATGTCTCAAAATTCCACAAGCAGAAATGTGAGATCCACGAGCAGAGATTTGAGATCCGCAAGCGCATTTTTGTTTGACAAATACAAAATGGATTCACAAATGCCTGATTGAAAGTTGTAAATGTTAAAGAGATATTCACAGATCTTTTTTTTAATTTGTGAACATATTTAGCGTATTTGCAGATCCGTTTTACACTTGCAAATGTATTTGTGAGTTTGCAAATCTTTTAAATGCATTTGTGAATGGTGTTTTACATTTCCAAATCACATATTTACACACAAATTAGTTTTATGTTCACACAAATAATTATGAGACATATCTATGCCCATACACGACTCTTTGAAACATCACTGTTGCCGGAAATGCATCCGCGGAGGAGCCGTGGAGGACCCATTATTGTATCCTCGATTATAGCTCCTCGATCCTCGGTCCTCGATGTGCATTTAGAGAAATGAGATGTCCTTCAACATTTCCGGGTCACTACCGGAGGACCGAGGAGTCGAGGAGGGGACATTTGAGAATTGAGAAGCCTTCACTGACTTCCAGGCGAGGGAACCGGAAGTGGTAAAATGCTAAGTCATTTCTGGGATTCAGGACTCATCACTCTATTGTTTTAACCATTTAGTTAGGGTATATTTCCTCACACAGGTAGGCACACACTACTGTGGAGTGTGGCTACATCCTAACCCCCATTCACATCAGATACCTTTGCAGCCTCAGCACTACTGCTCAAATAGGCATCAATTGTTTTTTTAAATCTAAAATCTCTCCTGAGGATCGTTCCTTCTTATCTGTGTACACACACATTTAGAAAACATTAACTATATTTGGCGGCGGTTGCTCAGGGGTAATTTGTTATTTCAGGCATTCAATCAACTGACTCTGAGGACTCATTCCTGCACCACTATCATATCCTCCGACAGGCTTTAGGACCCTGTATTTCCGCCGTGAGCTGAGGTAAGGCAA
This sequence comes from Harpagifer antarcticus, assembly GCA_902827135.1. Taxonomy (NCBI): domain Eukaryota; kingdom Metazoa; phylum Chordata; class Actinopteri; order Perciformes; family Harpagiferidae; genus Harpagifer; species Harpagifer antarcticus. The sequence goes on from CADEHL010001130.1 coordinate 479,551, forward strand.
AAAGGAGAAAGTGTGTGTGTGTGTGTGTGTGTGTGTGTGTGTGTGTGTGTGTGTGTGTGTGTGTGTGTGTGTGTGTGTGCGTGTGTGTGTGTGAGAGAGAGAGGTGCCTGTAAAGTCAGAGAAAAGCTGAGAGCGGCAGAAGAAAGTTGACACCGTGTAAGATGCAGTGCGACCGCAACAAGGATTAATGAGATAGCTTCTCTGGTCCGCGCGGAGCAGAGCCGAGCACGAGGCGAGGCGGGATGTCGAGCGGCGGGAAGGGGGGGCTCTGACGGAGCATGCACACCGATGCAGGTGTAATAGGCGCATCCGCATGCATTCACAGCCGCATCAGCACTGCTGCACGGAGACACCGAGGAGGCTGAGGCTCACATTCCCTCTCTCACACAAACAATAGACGCACGCGCTTTCTGCACGCACCCACGCTAAACGCAAAGCGGTGTAACGGCACTCGTGCGTGGATGGTTAGTGAGACGCTCGAGGACTCATCCCAAGGAGAGGACGCATAGCGGGGAACATCGTAAAGGTGAGGAATAATTCAATTTGAAACCTTGAGATGTGTGCTATTTCACATCATACAATGTATTGATTTATTTTTCTCTTATTGTTGTATCCTCCTATGTAAATCACATTTTTGCATTTGCATGATGAAGTAGCCTAATAAATACACATTTGAAAGCATTGCTATATAAAACTGCTTCCACAATAACAATTGACATTGCTTTACAATTAAATGGTTTGTATTGATGACAACATGCTTTGTCTTTCAACTTCAACAAGATATTGAATATTTCTATGAAATGCAATTTTAGATATTAAATGTAGACTGTCATGACAGCAGTGTAGGTCTTATTATTTTATTTATGATTGATCATTATTTGAGAAAGGTGATTTATTATTAATACAAATCTCCTTCCTTGCAAGTGAGAAACATATTGGCTATTATGAAAATGATATGATATAGCATACTGTACAGCACATACAGTATGTGAGCTCATCATTTATTCAACTAAAATGTAATGTTCTCACTGCTTTGTCTTTGTATATTCATGACTGTAAACAAAGAGAATGCTGCTGTGGAGTGGAACCCTCACATCCTTACCCTCACACTCCATTGTTCATGTTTGTATGTGTTTACTGCTGTTCGACCTGCCTGGTGAGCAGTAATGTAAAACACGCTCCTGCAGCATTCCTGATACCTCAGATAACCTGACATATCCGCATCCCTCAGCACAATTTCATCTTTTGTCCAGGTAGAAAATATGAAAGTCTTTCAGCCAGAATCTTATTAGTGAAATGTTTATTAGGAAGGCAATATACAAAATTGACTTTTATTTCACCGCTAACTGTGTTTGTGTGTGTGTGTGTGTGTGTGTTTGTGTTGGCCATAGCTAATTAGATGCCAACAAATATGCCCCCCCTCTGTGATGATGATGAAACCATGTAATACATCATTGCTCATGTAAAGATCTGTGAGAGGCTAATTACTTCCTTCAGCCCCATGCTGCACACACACTTCTTAATTACTCGTGAGGACTTTTTTTGTTGTTTACCATAACTGTTCAATTATCTCAATGTTGTCCTGCCCCTGAACTCAACCCACATTTAATTCCAAGCTTAAACAAACCCCAGTAATCCTGAAAGGTCAATGGTTTACGTACGTTGTGTGTACAGGCGCTTTGTCCCCAGCATGAAGGTGAATCCCTACAATGTGTGTGAACAGATTTATGTCACCACATCAAGATTATTACTAGTCCTAAACCCCAACGTCACACTGACACTCCACCCTCTGTTTTCACTCTTTCTTTCTCACACACACACATGCACTTACATTAATGTGAAACAGTCTAAATCACATTTACAGCTTTTGCATTTAAGCTTCTGTTCAGCATTGTGAGGTTCGGTTATTGGCTTGAACACATTACAACAATAAAACAGCTTTATTATAACAAGAACAGCAGCCACTTTCATTGTGTTTTTTATTAAGAGTTCCTGGTCAAAATAAAAACAATTGGGAGAAGAAACGGAACCTTTTTAAAACAATAGACTAGAATAGAATGTCGTTTTTTATCTTTGTGAGAATTTTTTTTTATAGTTTTGGCCATCACTATGCTAACTAACATTGGATTACATTTGATACACAACTTGATTATCTTAACAAATTCAGTATTTTACATAATTTACGCTTTTCTTGTGTTGTTTAGATAAGATGATGAAATATTTAAAATATTGAAATAGAGTGTTGCAGGAATCATTCCTGAAACCCGGAAATAAGTCATTTAGAATCGCTCGTCTGGATTGTTGTTAGACTGAAATAACAATGGAGGGTTAAACACATTTCCGAGTTTTGTTTTACGACAAATTTCGGAAGATTTTACGTGTAATAAAAAAAATGGTTGATAATAGGTGTCAAAATGAGACTTGTAAACGTCATCAGATCATACTTTAGCCGCCTTTAGCTTAGCGGTGTTGACGTTGAGTCATGCAACCGTGATGTAGTACCTTTATAGCCTAGCTTTAGCTTTGTACTTCTAGAGATTGCATTTACGCATTTTGTGTTTGCCACAGAGCCTATTTTCTCCAATAATCCGAAATTCTATGGAAAAATCCCATTGCTTTTTGTTGAGCCCTTGCGATGCTAACTTTCGGACGGCATGCAATATTACGTCATCACTGCACCACTCTATGTCTTTTATCCTGTGCGCTTTGTTGTAAAATAGGTTTGTGAGCAAAACATAGGTCCAAATATATATTTTTTAAAACAGAGCCCTACAAATTTGAAATATTTGCAAATGGCGTCCATGTTGTACGTACATGTGTACAACATGCATTTAAGTAACCCTATTGTTCATGCTCTATGCAGTAACATCCCAATACAACCAGTAAACATCCATGTAAACCCAGGAGAATTTAGCAAACAGCAGCTGTAGAAAACGTGCATGCATGACTGGCACACACAAACATCAGTGAGGCATCTCTGCAGAGTGTGTCCCGCGACGCTCACAGAAACACGTAACAGGACACTGAGTACAACACAGAGCCCCCTCTGCAGAGACGCTGGAGCCGTTTGCTACATATTGCAGATGGGTAACTTCTCATTCCCCGGGCCTCAGTGCACACAAGCACCAGCTGTGTGCACTGAGTGTGTGTGTGTGAAGTGGGTAGTTATGTGTGTGAGCATGTAGGAGGCAGAGCACGGAGGGCTTGTTTACTGTGTGTGTCTCTGAAAGGGAAAGTTGATGCAAAAGACTGTTTGTGTAATTATGTGGAGAAAATATTATGAAATTGTGTGAGGTTAGATTTAGGCACACGTGGACTGATTGTTGAGCTAAGACTGTCAAACACACATTCTGCACAGGGGGTTCAGCTAAACCCAGTGCCAGGCGTGACTACGCTCATTTGTTATTATAGAGTAATTCCGTGGAAATGATCCATCCTTTGCAGTGTAATGTGACAGAATCCCATCCTCACTGGAAGGCACGGCAACGCTGGAATTATTCCATCCAATCATCATCGAGCAGAGGAACATTACCGAAATGGCAAATTAGCCTCTGCTTCATTTATCCTGCAGTGAGCTCTCCACTACAGGGTGAATGTGTTTCCATAGGAACATGATGTTTCTTCACGAGCTGTGCAACGCGCTCTACAGTATGTCGTCAGACTCTCCACACAGATAAAGGAAGAGTTTGGAAATGCAATCAAAAAGAAACGGCCATTTGGTTTACAGATTTTTGTGTTTATCTGCCTGACATCTCTGTTCCTCTGCGCGTGTTTTTTATTAGAGGCTACAGGCGTTTACAGCTCCAATTTCCTGTAGCCACTTTGCCATTTCCTGTATCTGCATCGCCTCAATCTGTACAGGCTGAAATATTACAGCAGTTACTGCCAGCTCTGTGCGAGTGTGTCAAAAAGACTGCAGAGTTTCTGATAATCTGTACAAGAGTCAGCAACAGTTTTATGCTTTTGGGTTTAAAGCACTTTGGTTGCACATTTGCACGTCTTAAGAAAAAGCTTTCTCTTCATGCAGCTTGGTCAAATTGAACACATTTTACAGAGAAAGATAGGTTTCTTGAAGGGGCTTCTTCTCCAGAAGTATTGGCTGGATTATGACGAAGGGGAAAGGGTCGGATGAAAAGCAAAATGAGTGGTTGTGTATGACAAAGCACTGGACTAAAACGCTGAGAGAGAGATAGGGCGGGAGGGAAGAGGAGCTCTTGTAAAAGTGTCAGTGCTGATTTGCAGCGGCGTCCTTGTAACCTTCCCTCTACCTGACTGGATGTTTTACGAGCGGTGCAGAATCCGAAAAAAAGAAGGCAGGCTTATAATACAGCTGACAGAAGTCTTTTTATGGTGGCTGGGCAGAGGTGCAGGAGGGAGGGTGAGTGTGTAATAAAGCTGAGTGCATCTCTCCTGGAATGAAGCGGAAGCGAGGGGGGGGGGCTGCAAGAGAGAGGCAAGGCTGGTGAGGTGCTACAAATATTACTGAGCACAAGTGCGTGTGTGCACCATATGTCTAGATGTGTGCATTTGTGGCGAGGGGGGAGCCGTTGCTGACGTCAGTGTTGAACGATCACTCAGCTCGTTCAGAATGAGAGCTACTATCCCGGCATTAAGGGTTGAGGGATGGAAGGGGGGGGGGTTGCATAGTGAGGCAGCATCAGAGCGGAATGCAGCACCACGCCAGCCCAAAGACACACAATTATTGCAGTTTTCTCCGCGCCATGTAGTCGAGCGTGCAACAACGACTCATTGAATTGATCAGGAGCCCGTGAAGAACTCCTCCATGCAGAATGAATACGCGCTGATGAGATATAATGCGGTTTGTTGAAAAGACCCCTTCACACTCAATACGAAGACTTTAAAGAAAATCGCTTCTCACATCTCCACCTCTCGGGCTCTAATTTTGTGTGTAGTCATTCCTATGTGTGTTTAACACTCTAGGTAATGTTTTAAATCACTTCCGTGTTGCAGGGCAATCAGGCGCATATGTCCAATCATCCATCTATTTTATAAGCGGCTTATGCTGCACAGGGTCGTTGGGGCTGGGGCCAATCCCAGCATGCATTAGGTGAGAGGCAAGGTACACACTAGATAGGTCATCCTTGCTTACACATAGCCTGTAGACTGAAGTAACAACATTTAAAAACAGTAGTTAAAACATAAAAATTAAGTTTAATTTGCTCTAGCTGGTACATTTTTTAATTGTATTAAAGATCTCTATTTAAACTCTTCTCTGTCTCATTTCAGCAGAACTAATCATTTAGCTGAAGAAGCCTTTTTCAAAGTAAGAACATTTACATTTTAGTGTGGCTAAAATAAAAAATATGGCTCTTATACTGTATCTCCAGTATAAGATATACTTTATTGATCCCAAGTTGGAAACATCTGCGTTACATCAGCATGTGTAACAGTTGTAAATATGCAGTGGTGTTTATTTGTAAATCATTTAGTATAATCACACAAATTCTGTGTTTTATATTTAATAATTCTGTGTTCTTTATTTATTGAATATTCAATACCTGACAAGGTCGGAGATGAAAAACTTGGGTCGCAGGTTCCTCAACAGTGCATTACAAGACATCTATCAATATGCGTTTATACAGTGGGGCAAAAAAGTATTTAGTCAGCCACCAATTGTGCAAGTTCTCCCACTTAAGAAGATGAGAGAGGCCTGTAATTTTCATCCTAGGTACACTTCAACTATGAGAGACAGAATGGGGGGAAAGAATCCAGGAAATCACATTGTTGGATTTTTAATGAATTAATTGGTACATTCCTCGGTAAAATAAGTATTTGGTCACCTACAAACAAACAAGATTTCTGGCTCTCACAGACCTGTAACTTCTTCTTTAAGAGCCTCCTCTGTCCTCCACTTGTTAACTGTATTAATGGCACCTGTTTGAACTCGTTATCAGTATAAAAGACACCTGTCCACTAGGGCTGTACCCGAATATTCGACTATTCGAATATTCGTTCGTTGGCCAACTATTCGGGTTTCAATTTCATTATTCGGATATTCGTTTTTTTATTTTTTTTCCCAAAAATTTTTTTTTCCCCTAAATGTATGCTATCAATAAAGGCGAATTTCCATATTCTTATACTATATTTATACTTTTGAATTGCACTGTTAAAATGCGGAAATATATACAATCTCAGCCTGTGCTCCTGACATCGCGTTCACTCACAGTCACGAACGCAAACGGCACGCTTCTCCTTGCTTCACCTCGCTTCACACACCTGAACACAAAATGCTGAAGACTCCAGCTGTGTGGGACCATTTTAAATTGGACGACGGTAAGAAGAAGGCAGTGTGCCAAATATGCGACAAGAAACTGGCCGGTGGCACAACAACTCTGAAAAGTCACCGGATGCTGTAAGTAGTAGCCTAGCTTAGCTTAGCTGTTGTCAAGTTGCCATGATGAAGCTGCGTTATCCGCCGTTTAAACAGTAACGTTACACATGATAAAATCGTGCTCTTACTATCCTTGGAAAATAGTTGCAAGCAAGCAACCGAATTGTTTTTTTATATTAGTTTTTCAATTTTATCCGAATAGTGAAAATAATAGGAGCGATGTGGGAACATCTGGGCTAAGGCAATTATTGGCATACAGTTCGTTCATTTATTTTTCGTTCTTCATTTATTTAAATACCGTTTACTGTTTACGCCTATATCCCCGGCGCTGCACTGCGGCTGGGTTAAATGCAGAGGACACATTTAGTTTTAATGTATGCGAGTACTGAGACAATAAATAAATATAAATCGTAATAGTATGCTCTTTCTGCGCTTCTGCTTAACAGTGTGTTGTCAGGTGTCTCGGAGCGTGTTATGAAAAAAAATCTCCGCACCGAATATTCGAATATTCGCTGCTGATTACTACCGAATATCCGGAGCCCGAGAAATGGTATTCGGGACAGCCCTACTGTCCACAACCTCAAACAGTCACACTCCAAACTCCACTATGGCCAAGACCAAAGAGCTGTCAAAGGACACCAGAAACAAAATTGTAGACCTGCACCAGGCTGGGAAGACTGCATCTGCAATAGGTAAGCAGCTTGGTGTGAAGAAATCAACTGTGGGAGCAATTATTAGAAAATGGAAGACATACAAGACCACTGATAATCTCCCTCGATCTGGGGCTCCACGCAAGATCTCACCCCGTGGGGTCAAAATGATCACAAGAACGATGAGCAAAAATCCCAGAACCACACGGGGGGACCTAGTCAATGACCTGCAGAGAGCTGGGACCAAAGTAACAAAGGCTACCATCAGTAACACACTACGCCGCCAGGGACTCAAATCCTGCAGTGCCAGACGTGTCCCCCTGCTTAAGCCAGTACATGTCCAGGCCCGTCTGAAGTTTGCTAGAGAGCATTTAGATGATCCAGAAGAGGATTGGGAGAATGTCATATGGTCAGATGAAACCAAAATAGAACTTCTTGGTAAAAACTCAACTTGACGTGTTTGGAGGAGAAAGAATGCTGAGTTGCATCCAAAGAACACCATACCTACTGTGAAACATGGGGGTGGAAACATCATGCTTTGGGGCTGTTTTTCTGCAAAGGGACCAGGACGACTGATCCGTGTAAAGGAAAGAATGAATGGGGCCATGTCATTGCCAACAAAGAGTTTGTTTTGTGAGGCCTTCTAACATTTCGTGAGGCCTTCTAAAATGTTTTAAAATATAATTAGGGTTGTAGTTGAAGAGTTTGTAAATTATTGCGTTGCCTGGCAACGCAATCGCACAACGGCACGTCCATTAATTCCACAACCACACACATGGATTGACATCGATTTAATACATTAATGTAGCCTTCGTTTCTGCTAAAAGAGGTGTCAACCAGCTGGGGCAACAAGAAAATCGACGAAATCGAGTGTGACTATTAAAAAATAAATAATAATTATATTAATATTGACAATAACAACCGACCGTCGGGGAGCGTTCTCATGGCATCTATTATCAACACTATGGGAGGTCTATGAAGGTCTATGGGACACCCTGCCCGTTGAAAACTGACTCTCAAGGGGTACCCTGTCCGTAATACAGTGACGGGGAGGGGCCCTGACCGACTGTCAAGATGTGACGGGTTGGGAGTGAGAACGTGTTGCTCTCCAACACGTTGTGGGTTTTCATTATTAATTCAGTAAAGTCTGAAAAGCCGTCAATCAAGCCATTACACTTCTCTACCCAATGTTTAAAAACTCTTCTTCTTTAAACACTATAACTGCCCCACTCCTGAACAGCAACGACTGGATGAATTACTTTATACATTACCAGGGGCCTCATTTATAACGCCGTCACATGGGAAGGTTGCTTACAAAAAATAGGTACAGAAATTTCCCGACATTTTCCGATTCACCAAACTCTATATCCACCAGTTAAAGGAAATACAACTAATGTGTTGTGTTATATTAGCTGTGCAATTGATCACATATGGTGTTCTTAGTTTCCATACCTCCTGTGTTTTACGAGCGACTTATCAAGTCTTGGCTAACCGCATAAAACACGATTAAACATGATGGTATATAAAACCATGCTCATATCTACAACCTATAGAAATGCAAAACGGCGTCAGTTTAGACGTAATTCTGTCCTCCTGCTTACCGCATCATTTATGAGAAAACATTTCATAACATTAACACAACATATTCGAGGTGGTTTTCAATAACATATCCGTATTTATTTATTTCTCCAAGTTATGTTTTTGTGTGCACTGAGGAGTCGCAAACAGGCGTTTGTTTAGTCATTTTAAGATTGGCTTTAATCAATGTTTGAAAATGAATTCTTCATATATGATAAATGAGAGGTAACATTTGATTTATGGTATTATTTCCACATATTTCTCTCCATTCTTCCTTCTGCCAACGGTGTCGCAGTTTCTCGTCTCTCCCGTTTTTGTGCTTATTGCGTACGCATGGGTTAGAGTTTGCGTGGGGGACCGCACGTTTTCCCGTCAAGTTAGTATTTTATAAATCGGAAACATTGCGTAGAAACTGGCGTACGCCATTTTTTGAGCGTATATCCCTTTATAAATGAGGCCCCAGAACACTACTAAAATAACAAAATGTAAACAAGATGAATTAAACGTATGTTTGAACATACATAATTATGTTCCAACATATTATAACTAAATAACACAATGTCAGTCTTACAATACACGTGATATTTAAATCTTTAAACCTTTTTAAGTGTGACCTGGCCAAGAGTGCAGCATAGACATTGCTACAACAATCAACACAATCAATGCACTCATAAGGAAGACAACCGTAATACACACACTAAATAATAGAGTACAATATCCAGTTATAATGGAACAAGTACAAAGAGACAGCATCTTTGCTTAACTATGTTCTAACCTCGGAAATCATATCTGTAAAATATTTAGAATGTGCAATATTACATAATTACATGTAATTTAGCTAACGTTTTTATCCAAAGCAACATTCAAACATTTTAATATGGTATACATGACTTCGGTAACAATGTGGGCTTAAGTCTCTTGCCCAAGAACTCTCTCCAGAGGCTGGGGATTGAACTTCTGACCCTCTGATTGGTAGACGCCCATTTAGCCCCTGAGCCGTCGCCGGCCAATATTGTTCATGATTTGAGGATGTTCTACACAGATAAGTAGGAACCATCCTCAGGAGAGATTTTTATAAAAAATGTTTAGCAGTAATGCTGATGCTGCATTTGACCTATTTTATCTGATGTGAATTTTTTATAGGGGTTAGGGAGTAGCCACAGTGTGTGCGTAGTGCGTACATGTGCAGGGCTCGACAGTAACGGTTGCCAGGTTGCCATTGGCAACCATTCAGAAAAAATGTCAACCACTTCTTGGCCTTTGGTTGCCATCAGTGGATGCACGTTTACTCGCGTGTGAGTAGTATTAAGGATACCCCTTTCGTCTCATTAGTATGCATGAAAAGTGACAGGTGACATACCCCCAATTATGCAAATGAGCTAAGTCCCGCCTCCCATTGTTCGAGGTCCTTTGATGTGAGGGGTGAGGTGTTATAACAGGTAGGTGTGAAATGCCCCCCTGTGTAGCGCCTTTGTTATCTAATCTTTGATGTGTTGATTAAGGCAGTCTTTTTGAAGTTATGCTGTCTGGCCCCTGTCCCCTCACACCCCTTTGTAGTCTAATCCTTTGATGTGAGGGGTTGAGGTGTTATAACAGGTAGGTGTGATACAAGCCTCTGATGTTAATCTAGGTGTTGATTAAGGCAGTCTCTTTGAAGTTATGCGTGAGACTGTCTGGCCCCTGTCCCCTCAGAGCCCTTTGTTGTCTAATCTAATTAGCCTTTGATGTTTGCCCTTTGATGTGAGGGTTGAGGTGTTATAACAGGCAGGTGTGATTTCACACCGGTGTGTTATAAGCCTCTGATGTTAATCAAGGTGTCTCTTTGAAGTTAGGCGTGAGACTGTCTAGCCCCCGCCCCCTCACAGCCCAGGCCTCTCCCCCTTTCTCCACCCCTTCCTGTCACACGATATGAGGCCAGCAGATAGTGGGGGGTGGAAATAGATGAAAATATAAATCCATGCAGACTAATTAAAAAGCCAGTCATTTCCACTCACCATGTCACCTTTCAAAAAAGAAAAATGGCCAAGAGACACCTCGATATGGGTTTAATCAGCGAGAGGTCTGTGACAACTTACCGCCATCCGTCCGGAGTGCCAGTCAAGAAACGAATGCAGCATCTGTGCGGGGGTCAGACGCCTACAGCCGAAGATCTGTGCACAAACTTATCTCGTGCCCTCTTTGGTCATGTGCGCGCATTCATGTGTGTTGGAGGAGGGGCTCTGTGAGGAAGTGGTAGACTTTTTTTTCCCGGTTGTGTACTTTCAAATACGTAAAGAGGGAAATAATAATTTAAAATATCCTATTGCCTCCATGATCTTTGTCTTTTTTATTATTTAATTACTTCACACAACTATAAGGAATTTATGAAGTTTTGTGAGGTTGTAGGGGGGTAATATTAGAATTTGCTGTATGCAACAAAAAAAGGTTTGACTGGTGAAAAAGACTCTCACTTTTTGCAGATGACTCCTCATGTTTCTTTTTAAGTTTTTGTGAAACTGTTAACTACAAGAAAGTATCTGTTTGCAAAGAGGATATTCATATTAATTTAAAAAAGATCTTATTTAGGTTTTAATAGTGATAACTAAGGATGTTCTCTTTAGTTGTAGCGCTTGTGAACAAAGAAAAGCTGTAAACACTTAAAATACATAGAATCAACAGTGTGAGGGTAAATTAAAATATTCATTTACAGACATACAAGGCTTTGTCTACTGAAGATCAATGCAAGGGCAGAGTTTCACTCTGTGGGGGGACAAAAGAAGCATTGTTAATCACCTGGACAAAGGACTCATTAAAGCAGAGATACCATATGCAGACACATACCTGAATATCAGCAGGAGAGGACTCTTTAAAGTAAATACATTATAGGGTTAAAATAAGATATATATGTGGTGGAATTAGTTTAAAACAGTCACCTTACACTTTTAGTTGTCCTCTCTAAATTAGATGTAAGTTTTTTTTAAATGATTAGTGTTAATTAAGGGCTATTGTTATTTTGGTTTATAAGGGGATAGGAGTTCAACTTTAAAAAATTGCACAGGATCATTCTAAGAAGAGTGAGAGGGCTAATGAGCCAGCACCATACCTCCTCTATGCATTTTCTTGACCTGTATCTGATCTTGAAAAACTCTGGTAAGTACTTTTTATTTTTATTTTATAATATCATGTAATTATAAAATGTTTTTTTTTTTTTTCTTGGTAGGGGTTAAACTACCATATTACGTGGATAGTATATTATTAGATACTTACAAATGTTATGTTTTTTCTGTTTAAAGTAGAGACACTGTGTGCTGAAATCTACTCCCACAGAGTACTTCATGGTAGTGGTCAGCTTTTAAACACAAAGTGTATCTTTCAGTAACTTTTTGAGAGAATTAAGCATAAATCTGTCAAATGTTCAAAACAGCCTTGTTTCAAGCCTCAAAATCACAAACTGCCATTAAGAGTCAGATGCTTGACAAAATCTAATAAAACAGAGTACTTCCATGGTAGTGGTCAGCTTTTAAATACAAAAGTGTATCTTTCAGTAACTTTCTCAGAGAATTTAAGCATAAATCTGTCAAATGTTCAAAACAACCTTGTTTCACTGAAATAGCCTCAAAATCACAAACTGCCATTAAGAGTCAGACTCTTAATGAAATCTACTGACACAAAGTACTTCATTATCTACTTTTCAGCTTTTATACACAAAAGTGTATCTTTCAGTAACTTTCTCAGAGAATTTAAGCATAAATCTGTCAAATGTTCAAAACAGCCTTGTTTCACTGAAATAGCCTCAAAATCACAAACTGCCATTAAGAGTCAGATTCTTAACGAAATCTAATAAAACAGAGTACTTTCATGGTAGTGGTCAGCTTTTATACACAAAAGTGTATCTTTCAGTAACTTTCTCAGAGAATTTAAGCATAAATCTGTCAAATGTTCAAAACAGCCTTGTTTCACTGAAATAGCCTCAAAATCACAAACTGCCATTAAGAGTCAGATTCTTAACGAAATCTACTGACACAAAGTACTTCATTATCTACTTTTCAGCTTTTAAAGACAAAAGTGTATCTTTCAGTAACTTTTTGAGAGAATTAAGCATAAATCTGTCAAATGTTCAAAACAGCCTTGTTTCAAGCCTCAAAATCACAAACTGCCATTAAGAGTCAGATGCTTGACGAAATCCACAAAAACAAAGTCCTTCATTATCTACTTTTCAGCTTTTATACACAAAAGTGTATCTTTTTTGTAACCATAACAAAATGAAAATTTGTTTTATTTTTTGCTTTCATATATAGTAATAGTATTGTAAACGAAAAATTTAAAGTGTATCATGTATGCTCTGTTTTTGACACAAAGATGCATTACATCTAAAAACAGAGCATACAATGAGAGCACATGATACACTTTAAATGTTTCGTTTACAATACTATTACTATATATGAAAGCAAAAAATAAAACACATTTTCATTTTGTTATGGTTGTTTAATTGAAAACACAACATTCAACACATTTTCATAAAAACACATTCCATTTTACCAAGTTAATGTCGTAGTGCATACAAGGTAATAGACTTAACGGTTTGCACTGCTGCTTCTCTCCGCATTTCATTTACAGTGATCGGTTTATCGTTCAATTCACACTGCCCAAGTAGATGTTTAGGGGTCTCTTGGAAGTATACGAATGCATTTTTTATATCCGATAAATGCATTAACATCACATGCAAATTCTCTATCCTTTCACCCGCAACGATTATAATCTGCTTTGCTTCTTCTTCGGTTTCACCATTATTAGCTCTGAATGTAATCCTTTCTGGGGCTTCTTGTGCTTCTTGTGGTCTGTTGAATACCTGGCATAGGATTTGTTTAGCTGTAAGGACAGGTACCATATAATTGTCTTCAAAAGCTTTGTCTATGTTGTCACACGTTTTGGCGTATCCTTCGATGTAATGACAACCGATACTAGAATAGAGATCCTCCAAGTCTTTTAATACATGTTCTGGCACTGTCGCCAATTTGAGCAATTCCATAGTATCGCGCGTTTTCTCTCATTATATTGAAGCAAAGCTCTGCCATTGCTTTTGGTATTTGCTCAACACATTCGCAGCAGTCGGTTAGCGGTAGATGATCTATAAGATTATTATGATCCGGTAATGGCTCTACAACACCATCAGCATCCTCTAGTTTAAATGTATTCACTTTGTTCCTTTTTCTTTTCACCTTCCTTCTTTTTGTCGTCTTCGTTGTCCGTCCTTTTGCCCCTTTTCTTTTCATTCGCATTCTGCGTTTGCTTTTCATTTTTCTTCTCCTTTTCATTTAGCTTTTTCTTCGTTTTTCTTTACTTTTTCTTTTCTGCTAATTGTCGTTTGCGATCTTGGCGAGTGGTTAGAGATATACTGTTTCTATAATGCCATCTTTTAAAGAAATATATTCTTCATATGTCATGTTATCATGGTCCTCTTTTGTCCTAAAGACCTTACATGGATATGATATAGAGGAGAGCTCTTCTTCGGGAACATCCTCTCCCCTACTTTGTAACATCCTGTCATTAAGCCCATATCCGTTATCCTGGTGATAATAAGGGGAGGCTACATCAGACTTGGTTTTTCTCAGATCCATGGGTAGTTTTCAACGGTCGTCTTAGTGGGGTCCTTAGTTTTATAGGATTTGCTGAGTGGGGTGGGACTTATTGCGTTGAGTGGGAGGAGTCATCTGTAGAAAGTACTCTGTTTTATTAGATTTCGTAAAGCATCTGACTCTTAATGGCAGTTTGTGATTTTGAGGCTATTTCAGTGAAACAAGGCTCTTTTGAACATTTGACAGATGTATGCTTAAATTCGCTCAGAGAGTTACTGAAAGATACACTTTTGTGTTTAAAAGCTGACCACTACCATGAAGTACTCTGTTTGAGTAGATTTCAGCACACAGGATCTCTACTGTAAACAGAAAAAACATAACGTTTTTTAAGTATCTAATAATATACTATCCACGTAATATAGTAGTTTAACCCCTACCAAAAAAAACAAAAAAACATCTAATAATTACATGATATTATAAAATAAAAATAAAAAGTACTTACCAGAGTTTTTCAAGATCAGATACAGGTCAAGAAAATGCATAGAGGAGGTATGGTGCTGGCTCATTAGCCCTCTCACTCTTCTTAGAATGATCCTGTGCAATCTTTTAATGTTGAACTCCTATCCCCTTATAAACCAAAATAACAATAGCCCTTAATTAACACTAATCATTTAAAAAAACCTTACATCTAATTTAGAGAGGACAACTAAAAGTGTAAGGTGACTGTTTTAAACTAATTCCACCACATATATATCTTATTTTAACCCTATAATGTATTCACTTTAAAGAGTCCTCTCCTGCTGATATTCAGGTATGTGTCTGCATATGGTATCTCTGCTTTAATGAGTCCTTTGTCCAGGTGATTAACGATGCTTCTTTTGTCCCCCCACAGAGTGAAACTCTGCCCTTGCATTGATCTTCAGTAGACAAAGCCTTGTATGTCTGTAAATGAATATTTTAATTTACCCTCACACTGTTGATTCTATGTATTTTAAGTGTTTACAGCTTTTCTTTGTTCACAAGCCCTACAACTAAAGAGAACATCCTTAGTTATCACTATTAAAACCTAAATAAGATATTTTTTAAATTAATATGAATACCCTCTTTGCAAACAGATACTTTCTTGTAGTTAACAGTTTCACAAAAACCTAAAAAGAAACATGAGGAGTCATCTGCAAAAAGTGAGAGTCTTTTTCACCAGTCAATCCTTTTTTTGTTGCATACAGCAAATTTTAATATTACCCCCCTACAACCTCACATAACTTCATATTGGGCTTCCTTATAGTTGTGTGAAGTAATTAAATAATAAAAAAGACAAAGATCATGGGGGCAATAGGATATTTTAAATGATTATTTCCCTCTTTACGTATTTGAAAGTACACAACCGGAAAAAAAAGTCTACCACTTCCTCACAGAGCCCCCCCTCCAACACACATGAACACACGCACATGACCAAAGAGGGCACGAGATAAGTTTGTGCACAGATCTTCGGCTGTAGGCGTCTGAACCCCGCACACATGCTGCATTCGTTTCTTGACTGGCGCTCCGGACGGATGGCGGTAAGTTGTCACAGGCCTCTCGCTGATTAAACCCATATCGAGGCGTCTCTTGGCCATTTTTCTTTTTTGAAAGGTGACTTGGTGAGTGGAAATGACTGGCTTTTTAATTAGTCTGCATGGATTTATATTTTCATCTATTTCCACCCCCCACTATCTGCTGGCCTCATATCGTGTGACAGGAAGGGGTGGAGAAAAGGGGAGAGTCCTGGGCTGTGAGGGGGCGGGGGCTAGACAGTCTCACGCCTAACTTCAAAGAGACACCTAGATTAACATCAGAGGCTTATAACACACCGGTGTGAAATCACACCTGCCTGTTATAACACCTCAACCCTCACATCAAAGGGCAAACATCAAAGGCTAATTAGATTAGACAACAAAGGGCTCTGAGGGGACAGGGGCCAGAGAGTCTCACGCATAACTTCAAAGAGACTGCCTTAATCAACACCTAGATTAACATCAGATGCTTGTATCACACCTACCTGTTATAACACCTCAACCCCTCACATCAAAGGATTAGACTACAAAGGGGTGTGAGGGGACAGGGGCCAGACAGCATAACTTCAAAGAGACTGCCTTAATCAACACATCAAAGGATTAGACCACAAAGACGCTACACAGGGGGGCATTTCACACCTACCTGTTATAACACCTCACCCCTCACATCAAAGGATCTCGAACAAAGGGAGGCGGGATTTAGCTCATTAACATAATTGTACCCCCACACATCAAAGGATTTCGAACAATGGGAGGTGGGACTTAGCTCATTTGCATACTTGGGGGCGTGTCACCTGTGACTTTTCATGCATACTAATGAGACGAAAGGGGTATCCTTAACACTACTCGTGTGTGGTGCGCCCAAGCCCCCAGGAAGTGCGCCGGACTCAGATGAAAATATTCGTGGTGGCCAAATGGCGGTACTACACCTCCGTTTGGTTGCCAGGCCCGGAAACACTTTTTCCCATTGACTTACATGGGGAAAGAGTGGTCTGTAAATCGTTGGATAATTTTTTTTAAACTAAATAAACTACCCAGTATGAACACTTGTATAGCCCTTATTAAAAACATTCGTTCCTCAAGTTGTAAAAATGTGCTAATAACGTTATTCTGAGTTATTTCCCTCTGCATTATGAACGCGCATCTAACCCACGGGACCGCGCCGCCCGGCACGTTCATGTGATGTGACGTGTTCAGTACTACATGAGTTTTACCTTTACCCATGGATGCACAATAAGAACGGACCCATATCGCCTTACTGCCACAATGGATATATTGCACATGTTTGCTGTAATTCATCATTTGTAAAATATTATACTACATGGGCTGTATGATGTAAATCTTGTATTAAAAAAGTTAATACAGGGCTCGACATTATAATTGGCCCGCTGGCCCGGAAGCACTATTTATACACCCCGGGCCAGCATAACGTACTTTCCACTTGCCCGCTCGGGCCACTACAAATATTGTTTAAAAAAAATGTTTCCTGTGGTATTGGTATTTTGACTAGCAATGTTGTTCAATTGTTTCGTTTATTAACGCTACAACATAGCGTTTCGTGAGTCGCTTGTCGTTGTTGGGAGAAAAGCAAACAGCTGTTTGCTGCGGAGCGCAGCGCGAGCAGGCTCCCGTGAGCGCGCTACTTCACTACAGACTATCGCGCCACCTAACCATTCGCCAAAATGTTTTTAATACCGGCGGTAACCGGCCAAGCGCCGAGCAAAAAACTATTTTCAAATAAAAGAAAGTCACCGGAGGAGTTAAGGGAGAGTGACAGGGAGCATGAGAAGAAGAGGGAGAGGAAGTTTCAGCCAGCTTGATCGATGGAGTTGGTTTCTAGTGGTGCAGTGACGCGTCCTAAAACCCTTTTATAATCTATCGATTAGATTTATGATTCGAAAATTATAAAAGTAGGGCAGACATGTGGAGATTATCCGGCAGAACAAAACGTGCATTTATCAAACAGGTTTGTTTTCCACAGACCTTATTTCCAGCTATTTTCCAAAACCCTGTGGAGAAATCCCATTACTTTTTGTCGAGGGAACCAGCAGCTTACTTCCTGGTTTTAGGACACGTCACTGCACCTCTCATGATGATGCCAATATAAACAAGGTCTTCTGTCAGCTCTGTACGTCAATGCGACCTATGCTGACAGGAAGTGAAGAGTAGACAATATAAAGGTATTGGCTTTAGGGAAATGTCCCAGCAGTTTAGGATAATGAAGGATCTAATCTAATCTATAGCCATTACATTTCTAACTCCTAATGACAGGAAGGCAGATATAGCGCATTATACAAATAATAATACTCATAATAGCAGACATTTTTTAACAATGACCACAATATCATTATTTTAATAAACCAAATATGAACAATTGAGGAAAATGAGGAAGAACTGATTGTTAAAATGTTGTAGTACAAGTAGTAAGTGCATAAATTACTATAGCAACAAATGTGTTAATTTTCTTCATTATTAGTCGATTATTTTTTTTTGGACGAATGCTCCGGGCCAGTGGTTACAATGGTGGGGCCAGTGACAATACAATTCCACCGGCCCGGAGGGCCAGTGGCTTTTTACCCTTAATGTCTACCCCTGTAATATTACCGACATAGATTAACGTCCCTGAAGCTTCTTATTGCACTTGCAATATACCATTAAAGGAGTTGAACGTTGCTGTTTGCTATTACTATAATACCACGCAGGGATAAGCCAGAGTTTACAACCTTTGCATGTGGGCACAACACATTTTGACCCAGATTAATTAGCTATACCATATGATATCGCCTGAGGAACCTAGCCGCTAGCTGCTAGCTGCTAACTGCCGCGGCCGCCTCTTTATTCGTTAATATCAAATCCATCATAACAATCCAGAACACACGGTGCTGTTACGTGTACGCAAATTGACGTGCTTGATGTGAACGAGCTTTTGGGGGGCGTGGTTAAAGTTGGGCATGCTCTATGAGCGCACATACGGGTACTTCTCAGGCATGCTGGGTAATCTGTGACGTTTCACTCTTTCAAAAGTTGGGCCATTTTGTCATCATGCGCCAATGAGCAGCTCTCATAGGAATGAATGAGGCCCCGCCTCTCACGCTGTATCCAGTTCTTATTATACATCCATGGGTGCGCCTTGTGTTTGTTTTACAAAAAATGGCGAAGCAAATTAAGTTGTTTGACTGTGGGGTAAAAAGTTCGGCCAACCCGTCAACATCTCAAACGAATGTTCAAAGTGATTCAACTGATAAAGCGCAAGATGAACCCGAACGAAAAGCAAAGAGGAAATGTGTAAAGTCTTGGGAGGCGAAATATGTACATTCTGCTCCGTTGTGCATTCACTTCTGGTAAAAGTTCCTTCAAAATAAGAGTCCCGATCTTATTACTACCAAAGTAAAAGTGCAAAATGAAACTTTACCATAGGAAAATATTGGCATACAAATAATCACTTCTATAAAAAGGTAACACATTTTAAATATAGTTAGACATAGTAAACGTAATTTACAGCATTAATAATTAATATTTCATTCTTAACTGTGAATGGTTTTCATTTATTTAACATTAGAAATGTATTAGTCTGGCCAATCCAAGACGTCAATACTGAAGGGCCAATGGATCTATGGTGGGGATCAGCACACTGGTATTTTGTATACCAGCAATTGAGGGCGGACAAGTTTACTACCACTTTAGTTTCAAATAATTGTGTTAATTATAATAATTGTAAAGCATTTAAACATTATTTTGTGTCACATGTTCATTATTAAGTTGATGTATAACTGTATAGCATCTTAATTATTTAAAATATAAGGTGACTAAAAATGGTAACCGTATTTTCAGTTTTGGCAACCAAAACCTGATGCCTGGTTGCTAGCCTGGCACCCACTTTTAAAAGTTAGTGTTGAGCCCTGATGTGTGAGGAATAATAGCCTAATTATTGGTTAAAACTTTAGAGTGGCGCAATAATTTGTCCTAAGATTCAGAATTGACATAGCATTTTACCACTTCCAGTTCCCTTGTCTCGAAGTCTATGTTTTTTGAATATTGGTCAGATGGCAAAAATAAAACCAATGTTTAACACAAGCTTATTCAGGTTTTTCTTTCTACCACAAAAAATACGTCAGTAATATCACATTTGTGAATCTCCGAAGCTTCTACTGTAGGTATCATAAAATCGGCGGTTAGTGATAAGTGACTGAGTAAACTACTACCTACTAACTAACTCCACCTTTAGCTTAGCGGTGTTGACGCTCGGCTATGCGATTGTGATGTAGTTTGTTTATAGCTTAACTTTATAACTTTTTATTTCTGCCTTTTGAGTTTATCCTACAAAAATCACTACGTGTCCTGTTGAATGAAACATGATAAGTATCTTTACGTGTGTGGAGACAGAGCCTTATTTTCAACAATATTAAAAAAATCCAATGGAATAATCCCATTGCTTTTGTTGAGGGAGCCGTTGCAATGCTAACTTCTGGGTTGTCTTACAGAAATACGTCATCACTGCACCACTCAGACATAGGAGCTGTATAGTCTAACATTTTGTGTGACCCTGTCCTTCTCTTTACAGACTTGCTGTCCCTCATCAGAGAACTGGATCCAGAACTGTCGGACTCTTCGTCTGTCCCAAATGGAACCCTCTTAAGGTGGACGTGGTACATTAAATATTCATGTCCCAAAGGAGCACTGCCGTGTCAAGCAGCAAACCCACAGCCATAAATCAACACCGGAGGACTTTGATTTCTCCATTATCGCTTCCTGCGACAACAGAGGAACAGGCGTGCTGACCTGCCGATGTGCACCGTACGATTCTATTTCTGGAGCCTCATTGCTTTTACAGATTAACTACCCTCAAATATGGCCCCAATCCGATCATTGCGCCACTAGTTTGAGTGCTGACGGAGGTTGTGCATATATTCAAGCTTCAGAATACCCCATTGTGCATCAATCCAGTCTGAAAGACCGCTGCCTTTGGAAAGCTGTGCGAGTGTAAACTAACACCTTGTCTGTATGTCACAACAGACTGAAAGTCATTTTCGTTATTCTCCTCACAATAATTTCACAACTCACGAGGCATTACTTATTCCCATCCAGACTTTTCAGGAGATGATAGACATTCATGCTAATGACGTGACATTGTGCATAGATTAAGATTTCGTATTTTATTGCATGAGACATTTTCCATGAGTTCCTGAGGGAAAATCACACTGAAATCCCATTGCAGAGTGTTTTCATTAGCCTGTCTGGGGCTAATCAAGGTCCTCCATCATCTGAATTGACATTTCCATATTGTATGAGATAGAGAGTAGCCAACATTAGCATATTCATGAACACTGGGGCACTCAATCATGTGAAATGGAAGACGTGGGGCAAACCCTGAGCCATCAAGCCCCGGGAACAAATAGCTTATGACATGTGAGGAAAAGAGGATCCTGAATCCCTCATCACAACTTCAGCACATCCCATAGCACACAGGGGAAGTCCAGCACTGGCACACTGAGGATATATTTTATAAACCTGTAATGGGTTGTTGGCCTCTGGACCAAGCCCTACGACAACAGAAAAATTAAAGATGGATTATCGCTGAAAGCCACCAAAGCAGCTGCCTGTGCATAAACCCCCAGAATCTCTCCAGGGAGACACCGCAGACTGATTAGTAGATTGTTTGGCTGTTGATGTGGTGGCCTCTTGTGTGGTTGGTATTCAAACAGAGTGATGGAGAATCTAGATGAGCTGGAGCACCCTCTTCTGGGAGAAGTCCCCAATAACAGCCGGGCATCTGGGCCGGGATTGGGGCCAGGGATAGGACAGAACCCTGGAGGGATGTTCAAGGGCATCCTGGTTAAGTGTGAGGAGGACAGGGCCTACCCTCCCTTAACATGGAGGGGCTATTGTGGACATCCTCCAGAGCTCCAGCAGCAGCAGCTCCTGGACCCCTGCGCCTTGCCTCGCACTCTGGAGTCCTTTTACCCAACGGCTCCCATCTGGGGACACTCAGACTCCCTGCTCAGCAAGGACTACCTGGAGACCACCTTTGTGGACATCCGGCCCGGCTCCACCCTGGAGAGGAAGCTGCTGGCCGAGAGGCAGGACTACCACAGTGACTCCTACAGTGTGGACGATGAAGACGATCTGCTGCCGGACTCTGACGTAAGACACCCCACTGACACCATGTTGAGAATGATTCTTTCTCATAACACAACAGCGATTTGTGTATTTGGAATCCAACTTGTAAAATATAGCGTTTAGTTGAAAAGTGGCATTGAATGCTCATTTACAGGCAGGGCTGGCCCTAGACTTATGGGGGCCTTAAGCGAGCTTTGGCTTGGGGGCCCCCCTCGCTCTAGTGCGTTCTCACTACACACAACACGGAACAAACTTTTGTCTTATGATGTTAGCATAAGCACACATATTGCATAAATAACCATGTAAACACCGTGGACCTAACCTCCTCTATGGGGGGGGGGTCCGGGGGCATGCTCCCCGGGAAGATTTTTTTTAAAAGCATCATTCTGGTGCACTTTGAGAGCAAAATGAAGAGTTCTATGGATACATCTCTCAACACCCATATGAAATGGAACTGTAAACAGATTTTTCTGTATTCTTGTTTTGTCATATAGTATTTCATAACTGTTTTTCATTTATTCTCTCTGGCTGTCCATCTCATAATGTTCACATAGAAACTAGCTGTCAATAGGAATATCATTCAAAAGAATTATAATTTCTTGCAAAAATCTGTCACAAAAAAGAGGTTACACATTTAAATTCAGATGTTGTTATGGCAACGTCAGTGGCCAAAAAGCCACATGTACTGCTGCAAATATGTTCAAACATGCTGTTGACACGCAGTGGCAACTATTCCACAATTTGATACTGTCACATAACATCCATATATTTCAGTGCTAGGTTGATGCTTAGCAAAGCTAACTATGAAACACTTTAACTGACAGGACTCCGGATCAACTGTGAACTGTAAGGTAGCTTCTAGATTCATGTCGAACAGTAAGTCAACATTTCCCAGAGAGCTTTCTTTGAAATCACCAGGTAACGCTAAAAAACATTACATTTAGATTGTATGACAAAGTGTTTATTTAATATATCTGGCTAGCTATTGCTACTTGCTAACGGTGTAGCTTACCCCCGCAATTCAAAGTAACGTCAACGTAGCTGTTATTTATGCTTTGCTTTCGCATAGCTTGGAAGTTTACTGACATTTACATACCTTGTTTACCTGGCTCAAGTGGTGGCTCTGGGGTTGTTGTGTGAGCCACCACAATTGTTGTCTTTTTTAATAAAACATTTTCTTATGTCCATCTTCAAAAACTCTGAGTTCGACTGACAGTTTAAACATTGTCACAGCTCACAGGATAGGTACCTGTCAGCCAATAAGACAGATGTTTATTTTCATTCAACTCTCTGGTTGGTCTGGTGTCTTGCCTCTGTTGCATTCACTGAACACGGGAAATTACAATCCTGCCGTCCTCTCTAGTGTCATGATGAGGTTCAGGTAAAGCACGGTTAATGTATTATATTATTGACTCAATAATATAATACATGACTTTGAGAGTAGGCAATCTAGGCATATTAACACAATTAATTAAACATACTTATCACGGTGACGGTGTACTGGGATTTTTTGCTAGGGGGCCCCTTAGTGGCTGCGGGGCCCTAAGCGGCTGCTTATGTCGCTTAATGGGTCGGGCCGGCTCTGTTTACAGGTTCATACATGCATTATGTTTCTAGAAGACATGCTTACATCCAGAAATCACCTTAAATATTTCATACTGCTTTTTCTGTCGCTTAATTACGTACATAAACCACAAAGTCTTAAGATGAGTGAGTCCAAATGTCTCTTAGGAAAGGGCCATTAAAAGGTATTTCTTGCTTGGGCAGCAGTTCACAATCCAACCATTAGTAGCAACTGATTTTATAGCACAGAATAGCTATTCACAAGACAACTTATAAATGTTCTTATTCTTATCAGCACCATTTTCAAAAGGTAATGTGTACACAGCTTTCCTTTTTATCTTTTAAACATACTTCTTAGTACAGCATGACAATTTGAGCAGGAAATATGCAAGAGCTTGTGAGAACAATATTGGTCTGCTCTTTGCAAAATATAATTCTCAACAGGGTGGAGGATCAGGGTTAATATTCTTATGAGCCTGAATGGGACATGAGAAGGGGAGTCATATCTGGCATTTTGAATCCCATGTCCCAAACAAATCTGACTGGGTTGTTGTATTTCGGCGTTTGCGGGTTGGTAAGCACTCCATAGAAATGTGCACAACAATTGAAATATGTCCTTAAAGGCTAAACATTATTATTTTATGGTCCATTACGCATCATAAACAAAATTAAAAAGTCCAAACATAATTGTTCCGAGTCCAAGAGGAGGTCGTGAAATATCTTTGTTTTTTCAACCAACACTCCACACCCAAAAATATTCAATTTAAAATGACTTAAAACTGAAAAGCAGTAAATGTTCCTACAGAGAAGCTGAATCAGGAAGAGCTTGGCATTATCTATAAATAAATGACTGAAACAATGATTTCAAATTGATAAATGTTTTCCTCTTTGCAATTATTAATCATCATATCTGGCTTCCTAACACGTCGTTTTTGTTTGTTGGAGGAGCAAATGCATGAAAAGCAAGAGAGGCTCTCATATTCTTAGTACGGATTCAAAGAGGAATTTAAAAATAGACATATGAGCCATGCATTTCAGGGGTAGGCAGCAATTGGATGCTGACTGTCAGAAAACCAGATTACATAAAGCTCCTCTCCTGCTGCGCAGCAGGTAATGACACTACAGACGCAACCAGGACGCCAGCTCCATTTGATAGGTCATTGAGCATAACCCACCCTGGAGTGAAATGTAAAGGAGCTTTGAAACTCTTACAGTGGTCATTCCACGTTAAGAGTGCATACACTGTAAAGTAAGTAACGGTTTGTTGTTAATATTACTATGAAAAGTCTCTAAGCTTATATCAAAAGGTCCAATCAGCTTCAAAGTTGATGTGAGGTTCGCTCCCCAAGGACAGAAGAACACAGGAAATCACTTTTCTTCTTGTCAAGCTCATTCTGAATGTGGAATGCGAAAGTGAAGTGATGCAAAGGCCTCTGGGAATCAAAGCATTCAGTGAACTCTAATAGGCCCAATCTCCTTCTTTGTTTCACCTTAAAAGTGAGTTAGAGGAGTCAACCTGACTCCCAGAACTCTTTTAATGCTTCATGGTCAAACCAGACGATGATAACCCTACTTACCCTAACCTAACCCCAGAAGAGATGTCCCGCCCAGAGTCACTTTATAGGCTTTACAAGCTTTTAATGTCATATGCACAATATCTACACCGTAGTTGTTGACAATTAAAATCTCAAGTCCTAAGCTCTTCCATCAAAATAGGCAAAAAATACAGAAAAAAGTGCTAGAGAATGGCGCAAATGACACAATGGTGCAAGTAATAAGGCAAGAGCAGCTAAACCATGTACATGGTGCTGCACTTTTTTCTTGCCAACAATAAAATGATCCACAAAGAGAGTAACGGTGGAGTGAAGGACATCAGATCAACTCAAATAACCTTGAGATCTAATCTTTAAAGTACCCTATGTAATAATTCACTCTGATTTACCCGTCTGATCTTCTTTAACTTTTAAAAGCAGAGAAAGAAGGGTGCTGGTGTATGCATTTTAAATACGACATCTTTGGTAAATGCACAATTTCTCCACGCACAAAGTAGAACCTGCAGAGTATTATGACGGGGTCGGGGGGAGAGGGGAAGTCAGATTGAATATGCAGCTGTTTCATGAACATGCACGTGTCATGTCTCCCCTGCGGTCAGCATGCAGGCTAACCCCATTCAGTCACATTATCTTACAGGCAGCGGCAGCTTTAAACCAGTGTTGTGGTTGACGTGAACACAACATTAAAAAAAAGTACATTTTTAATGCGGTAACTTCGTGTCAGAGCTTATTATCTTTGTATGTTTGAAACAAGATAATATGCACTCACTTGAATAGATGAAAAGGGGCTTGATTTAAAGGGCTAATTCACTCAAATATATTTGCTTGGTTGTTTTTTCCCTCATAAAATGAACAAATGCAAGTGGAAAGACACAGGATTCAGGAGCTACTGTGGTTCTTCGACTAGGCAAAGAGAGGGGGCTGATAATGTCAGTGTGTCCTCTAATAATACTTCCCCTAAAGTTCCCATCCAAACAAAAAATGTATTTAACAAAAAGCGTTCAAACAACTCCAACACAAGCACAAACCCCAAAGATAACTGGTCTCTTTAAGATTCTAAGGCATTGTCCACCCCAAATCCATTCTTCTTAAAACAGCTGTATAATCCAGTTCAAAGCCAAAAACCAAAGTCCAAGGTCACTCCACAAAAGTCAGCAAAAAATATAATCCAAGGGAAAGACAAATCTGAAAAAAAAGAAAATGATCTCCAAAAGTAAGTGACTCACCGGCCACTGGAAATGGAACAAGATGTATACTTTAGATGGGCTTTTGCTGTTCTGTCCTCCCTGGTCCTCAGACTCCTATTGTTCAACCGGTCCTCTTGGAGCCTCAGGTAACACCATCACTTGGAGCTAAACACACTGAAATCAACCCACATCTACAAAATGCATTCTTCAAAACCCTTCAGCAAGCGACCAGGATTCCTCCTTTTCTCTATCCTACCAAAAAAACCACTTCACTCTCCCTTTGTCCCCCTGAGTTAATTGAACATCTGATCAGTACCTACAGGGAGGTGACAGGGGAAAGAGGGGACACACTACATGCTATATCACACACAATTGCAAATCTACATTTTCTGGAACTTCTTTGATTAAAAAATAAATAGCCCCAACTAAAACCTGTTCGCAGGGTGTTCTGCGGATTGTCAAGAGTAATAGAGATTCTTTGAAAGGATGTTGCTGTTCATTTCTGCTTAATCAAATAGATGAAAAAATGCTAAATCATCTCTGTTAACAGACAACGTCAGAGTTTATTTTGGGGGTATTTGACCTGAACTCAACCTAAGAGCACTCTGTTTGAATCCTAGGACTCATCCATTGAAGACTTCAGTGAGACAGACAGTGAGAGCAACTTTCCCCTGATGATCCCTCAGGACTACCTGGGTCTGGCCTTCTTCTCCATGCTCTGCTGCTTCTGGCCCCTGGGCATCGCTGCCTTCTACCTCTCACAGAAGGTACACACACACACACACACACACACACACACACACACACACACACACACACACACACACACACACACACACACACACACACACACACACACACACACACACACACACACACACACACACACACACACACACACACACACGTACCTTAGCTGACAAGATATAACCTGGCACTGTAGTTCACAGCCGCAGGTGATTTCCTCCCCTCTGCAGTTTAGTGTTCTCCAAGTCTATGAACATAATGGAATTGGTTCAGAGTTTGAAGGAGGGATTATGTCTAGATGTGCAGGATTATGCCAATAGATTTTTTTACAGCACAAAGGTGTTAGAATGGATGTTGCATCACAGGAACCCTAACGCCGGCTTCACATGATCAGTGGTAAAACAGCTCTGCATTGCCGTTGTGTTTCTATGGAGACGAGGCTGAAGAGCTACCCTTGGCGTCGCCCAATGCTTGTGATTGTTGCTGAGCACTGCCCTCAAATTTCAAATTATTTTATTGTTCACCTTGATTGCTGCTTAACATTTGTCGTGCAACCAATCAGATAATAGCTGAGTGAAGCGACACAAGCAAGTTGGTGATGTAACCATAGAAACAAAACTTAAGTAGCTGTTTCTGCGCCCAACCTCATGTAGGGCGAGGAACAAATCACGTATTATGTGAATGCAGTTTAAGAGTTGTGAGATTCATAGCAAATAAAAACCGAAACACAAAAGTGAAGCAGATGTGCGGGCTGGTTGTGGCACACTTGGTTAATGGGCATCAACCAATTAGAGCGTCAGTGCTTAAATCCCAAGCCTTTGCAGTCAATATGTCAAAGTGCCTTGGGCAAGACAGGCTGTGGCTCAGTGGGTTAGTGCCCTAATCTTCAAATCAGGGGATAGCAAGTTTGAGTCCCACTGCAGTCAGCATGTCGTTGTGTCCCTGGGCAAGACCAGCAGGAGCCTTAATCTTACCAATATCAGAATCAGAGTACTTTTTTTATCCAAGTGCAAAATTATGTCTCGTACAGTTGCACCAATTTTTTAATAAAAAAAAATAATAAAACTGTGCAGTTAAAACGCAATAGACAAGAAGCTGGTCCCCCCTGCTACTCAGCTTTCCAAAATCATAATTAATTTAAAAGCGGAAATGTCCAAGACAAAACTGGTGTGAATATGGAGCAGGCCGAGGGTGGAAGGGGTGAATTAGGCACAGACGCCGGGGGTGATTCAGATTGAGAAACGGAGCATAATATGGGTTTAGTGTGTGATTGGAATGAATGGAAGAGGGAAGTGGAGGCCAGGAAGAGACTTTGACAAATGATGAGGAATGCCCCGTCCCTCCTCTAACCCCCCCTCCTCTAATTCTTATCTCCCTCTGCTCTCTCCTACAGACCAACAAGGCCTCGGCTCAGGGGGATTTTCAGGGGGCCAACGCTGCGTCTCGCCAGGCTCTGTGGCTCTCCGTGCTCTCCATCGTTTTCGGAATCATAACGTACATCTGCGCCATCGCTGCGTTGATTTCCTACCTGTCCGGCAAACCCCCTTAAGACCAACTCATTCACAAGAATACACACACAAAAAAAAGATGTACACACGTCACGGACACAACGTATCACCTTTGTATGTAATATAATCCGTCCTTGTCCGTCGACCATATCTCCAGTCATGTTTTTATCTGCACTGGTGCTTAGATTATAATCACTTGTAATTGGATTAGGACATAATTCAGCTCAGAGGACATTCTTCGGACGTCAGGAAAAACCCTTAAACACCACTCCATATAGAATTCTGTAAATGTGAATTTTTTTTCACTCGCCCGAGGACTTAAGTTCTGCCATCCCTTAAATGTGTGCTGTAGTCGTCTTCACGTTAAACATTACTGAATAAAAAAAGTCAAAAAAGTGCCATAAAAAGAACAACAACACTGTAGATATCACTGTCTCAACAACGGAGGATAAATGATGAGAGGCAGAGAGAGAAGTATGGGGACATGCAGGCGTGAGCGAGGGGCGGAGTACGGCGACGGACACTGCAGATTTACGAGGAGGTCGCAGCAAGGACGAGGCGTCTAAATCCTGACGGAGCTGCTGTGGGGTGAAATCTGTGGACAGTTTTTAAGATCCCAGGAGCTTTTAATACGAGGGTCCAGAAGCTACTATCCAATAGAGTGGTGCAGTGATGACTCCAGGAAAAATAATTAGCATTTCCGCTTCTGGTTCCATTGTCTAGAAGTCCGGTTTTTTTATTGTGGTAAGAAGCCTGAAAGAAGGTCTGTGGTTAACACAAGCTGAAGAGATTTTCACGTTCTGTTCCACGGCAATACATCAGTACCTTCTGGGGAATGTAACTAGGGTCTGAATCATAGGGGTCATTTCAACTGGGGAGGCTGGGGACATGTCCTAAACACTTTGCATTAGGATCATTTGTTGCAAATGTTTTGAAAATAGCGTGTTTAAAGAGTTGTACAGTTTGGGGTTTATTTGCACAAGAGAGAACATGTACAATTGGGAGGACTGTTCACACTTCTTGGGTACATTATTCCTGGTAACCCGAGTGGTGCAATTTGGACCAGCGACACGTTTAGTATTAGTAATAATTGAATAGAACAGCGTAGCATAGTTACTTTACTAGTTGTTAAAAGAAGTATTGTGAGCATATGTTTTTATGTATTGTTTGCGGGGTGCGCTTATGTCCCACCACTGTTTCAAACAAAATGACGCCCATGGTCTGAATAAACATAATCACTCCGAACATTAGCCGCATTTAGCTTAGCGGTGGTGATGCGCAGCCATTCGACCTGCTTTAGTTCATTTATAGGCTAACTTTAGCTTTTTCTTTGATTTACATTTTTAAAATCATAAAGTGGTTATAATATGTGGAGATTATCCTGCTGAACAATAATGTGAAAGTATCATAAATGTGTTTGCGACAAAGCTTATTTTATGCAATGTACTGAAATCCAATGGATAAATCCCATTTGTTTTTTGTCGAGGGAACCTTTCCGAAGCTAACTTCCTGGTCTGGCCTACAAAGATACGTCATCACTGCACCACTCAAGGGACCTTCAGGGAACCGCTGCACTTCCTGATTTTCACATTCTTTATCACTTATTGTTTATCTGCAGAAAGGACTGCTTTGTTCAATGCCACACACTGACAAAACATACAGTGCAGTTATATAAGATAAATATTAATGAGGCAAATGCAAAGTCGTGATGTGAACCAGCGGCTCTACACAGACATAAAGGAGCTGCTTCTGTATACAGTGCTGACAAACTGATGACAGAGGCTACAGACCTGCGAGAAAAAGTGCCAAAAATATGAAAATAAACTCTTAAAGATGATCCTTCTATGAGTTGTTCCATTAATAGAATCAAGCAAGCTGCCACTCCACGCTCTCTAAATATAGACTGCGCTCGTTTCTCCAATAAAAAAAGACGACTTACTTTTGGCTGAACTTGAAAATGAAGCTGTGTAAGCAAACAGTGTTCAGATGAGGTAAAGGTTAAAATAATAATAATATTGTCTGGCAAGACACACCATGAGTCAGAATGATCTCCATTTGGGTCCCGACCGAAACATGCACGGCCAGTTTGTAGTTTGTTAACCTGCTGAAAGCTTCCATCACGTCCGTCTTTTGGACTAAAACAAATCTTTGATGAAAGGAAAGAACTCTGGCCATATTGGTTTGAGCTTAAATGTGCCATTAAAAAAAGCTGTGAACCTGAAATAAATATTTTAAAAAATGACTATGGTACAAGTGGACATTTTCTATTTAGATGTATAGTTTTTATAGTCCCTGGCTGAACTGCAAATACTTTGTTTCCTGCAAACCCAGTGTTGCATCAAGACTGAGCTGATGATATATTATGGGTCCTGTATGTGGACACTCCTGTGGTGTCAGTGTCTAACCCTGTCCACACAGTGAAGTCAACTCTGACAATCCTCCGTCTCCACTGGACGTAAGAAAGAACGAAGGACCCTACTGATTCATGTATGAGAATTTAATGTGGACTGTCATGAGACGGGCTCCAGTCAGATTCGTATCACATGTATAGATAAAGGTCAAAGGTTGTGAAAAATGAGATGTATTAATAACATGTAAATATTTAAAGAAAACTTCATGAAACCCAATAAATGCACTTGTTTGACATTCATCTTTGCTTTATTCTTTTGCCCTGACTTCTACATAGGGAGAACTCACAAAATATCCAAACTCACAAAATCAAGAATATTTTATAACATCAGCATTTATTTATTTTAAAAAGGAAAAAACGAGTAGGAAAAAGGGAGCTGCTGCTACATCAGAGGTTTTTGGAGTAGCGCCTCCTGACGGAGTCCCTGTAGAACTGGAAGATGTTCTCTGAGGCTTTCTGGCTGACTGCTATACACTGCTGCAGCTGCAGGAGAAGAAACACACATGAATGAGTTAATCAGGTCCAAAAAACCTCTCGTCTTCATCAGACCTGAAGCAGGTCACGAACAGTGCTGGCATAATAATCTGTCCAACAGATGTGGCAATCACACAGACTTAAATTTGACAATGTTCCACATTAATGTACTGACCTCATGAACTGAAAACGATCCCTTGGTGTATGACATCATCACTCTTTGTTCCTTGCTGTCAATAGCAAAACTCATCAAAGCTCGACTTTCCTGTTGAGAGAGAGGAAACGTACAAGATCAAATTAACAAATTCAGCGAGGATTGTGACAAAGTCACTTTTTGAGAAGACATGCAAATGTTGGTCTTACAAAAACATTTTAACAAGCGACAAATCCAGTGACACTTCACCAATCTGTCAGGTCCACCGTGCTCCACAAGTTATTTTGTTATGATGCATTAAAGGGAAATTCTGTTTGTTGATGTTGGTGCACTTTGGTGCATCTACCATTCCCTCAATAAGCCTGTTTTTCTGTTACACTTCTAAATGTTCACAAGAGTCTAGCAAACCATGAGGTATAACAAATTGAGTGCAATCAATAGTGTTATTAAGACATAAATGGATTGAGTAGTCTGGCCTGTAAGAACTACAAGTGTACAATACATTTGTTTGAAGTAGGGATTCAGCAATGTTTCTCAGCCAATAACAAAGCTTGTTTTTTCTCTAGTTATTTTAAGCCAGGGAACACATCAATCTTTATTAAAAAAAATAAAGATTGATGTGATGTTTTAAGGCAAATGGAGTTTGTCTGAACAAGTCAGGAGTGAAATTGTTTATCTCTAACATATTCAACTGCCTGCGTCATCAATCTATTCCCTCTGCCAAGGATAAGCAACAAGAGGAATCAAAACAAGAGAAAGACACAACACATCGCTCAGAAAACCTTGAAAATCTATCACTGCACCCGCCTGATGAATGTCTTGATTATGGGAGACAAATGGAGGAGTCTCCACCGCCCTTCACCCCCCCCTATCACCTCTGAGGATACTCTTCCTTCACCCCACAGCTCTCTCTACTCTCCGTTCACACTTTCACCCTCCCTCCTGGAGATCGCTGAACACATGAAGGAGATAGAGGGTTGGCACCGATTCCTTCCTGGAGTTCAAAGACCAAACTAAGACGATGCGCAGGGTTGGCAGCATGTCCTTTACCCCCGCTTCTCAACGACGCCCACCAAAATCACCGAAGCAGAGACGCGCACCACCTCCCCCGTCTTCGTCACCGTGCCCACGTCAACCACCTCCTCCCCCCCCTGGACGCGCACCAACACCCCCGTCACCATGCCTACCACAATCATCCGGACCAAAACGTCCTCCCCCCCCTTCAAGACTGCTGTCTCTGAAGCCTGATAAGGATGTGTGTGTAAAAAACGCAAACACTGACTGATATATGCTGGGTCCAGGCTCAAGGGCGTATGACTCTTTCCAGGAAATGCCAGGGCCCTGCCTGCCAGTAGCTTTGCCGATATCTGTGTTGATAGGTAATAGATTAAGAGCGGTGAATCAGCTTAGACACAGGAAGCGCTCAAAAGTTTGTGTGAGTTTATCAATCTCAGAGTGGCAGCGTATGTGTCTGATGGACAGATGGATGAGCAGGCTGATCAGCAGAGGGTACACCCTGCAGTTCGCCTCCCCCCCCCCCCCCCCCCCCCCCCCCACCCCCCACAGTTCAATGGGATACAGGAAACACTCCTGTCATCCCAGGAACAGTGTCTTGCGCTCCAGTCAGAGCTGCAGGAACTCCTGTTGAAAGAGGCTATTTCCAGGGTTCCTCAAGGGGAAGAAAATCAGGGGTTTTACTCCCGCTATTTTCTTGTCCCGAAAAAGACTGAATGAGACCCATCCTCGATCTGTCAGCTTTCAACAAGGCAATAATGAAAAGGCCTTTTCACATGCCGACGATCAAACAGGTGCTAGAGTGTGTTCACCAGGGAGACTGGTTCATCTCTATAGACCTGAAGGATGCATACTTACACGTACCCATCATCCCAAAACACAGGAAATTCCTGCGGTTTTCATTCCAGGGAATATCGTACCAGTACAACCGTCTGCCGTTGGGTTATTCCCTGGCTTCGAGACGGCGCTGCAGCCGCTACACAGAGGAGGGATGAGAGTACTATTTTACCTGGACGACCTGCTGTTGCTGGCTCGCTCCAGGGAGGAAGTTGCTTTACAGACGGTACAGCTCGTATCACATCTGTCAAAGCTGGGTTTTGTAATAAACTGGAAGAAGAGCTGCCCTCTTCCCTCCCAGAGTATTATTTACCTGGGTGTGGAACTAAACTCAGCCCGCATGAGAGCGCGACTCTCACAGCAGAGAGTGGAGGCACTGACAGCTCTCCTTTGACGCGTCACACCCCGCAGCGTGGTGACAGCCCTCTCCGTGATGCAGCTGCTCACCGTTGCACATCTCGGTGTTCATAGACGCATCTCTCTCAGGGTGGGGAGGAACGTGTATGTCGCAGGCAGTGGGGGGACAGTGGCCGGCTCACATGTCCCTCCACATAAACGTGCTGGAATTGCTCTCCGTACGGAGAGTAATTCAGCATTTTGCCCCGTTGCTGCAGAATCAGCATGTGTTGATTCGCAGACAACGGCTGCGGATCTGGGCGCGTGCACACTTGCTCTTCATCAGAGCAATGTATGTTCCCTGCGAATTGAACAGAGGGGCAGACCTCATGTACAGAGGAGGTCCTTGCCAGGGGGACTGGAGCCTCCATCCTGAGCTGATCTCCCAGGTTTGGAGCCGATTTGGGTGAGCAGAGGTGGATCTGTTTGCCGCACGCGGGAATGCGCAATGCGCCCTTTGGTTCTCCCTGAAAGTGCAGGACCACCCCCCTCCCCCGGGGGTGGACGCATTCGCACATCGTCCATGGCCCAGGGGACTGTTGTACGCTTTCCCACCAGTCCCGCTGATCCCTCGGTTCCTGGACCGAGTGCAGGAGGACCGACTGTCAGTGATCCTAATTGCCCCGGAGTTTCCATGCCTACAGCGTACACTGTCAGGCAGACCGTGGGAAATTCTGTGGCGCGGGGATGCTCTCTCGCAGGTGGAGGGAGCGATCAGCAGTCACCCAGTGATAGGCCAGCACTTATGGGCATGGCCCCTGAACGGGAACACTTAGAGGGGTTGGGCCTCTCAAGATGTTGTACGTACCATTCAGGGAGCCAGGGCGTCCTACACAGCCAAGTGGACAGCGTTCCAGCGTTGGTGTGTAGAAAGAAGCCTGGACCCCATTACGTGCCCCCTGCCTCACGTGCTGTCATTCCTCCAGCTGTTGTTGGACAGGAATTTGGCCTTCAACACAATCAAGGTATATGCTGCTGCCATATCATCTTGTCACGTGGGTTTCGGGGTTGGGACGTTGTTCAGTCACCCCCCGACGAAACGTTTTCTTCGAGGAGTACAAATACTCAGACCTGTGTCACGCGCACTGGCGCCTCAGTGGGATTTGGCTTTGGTGTTACGTGCACTAAACAAAGCCCCATTTGAACCTTTAGATCATGTTCCCCTTAAACTGCCAAAGTAGTACTGCTTTTGGCTCTAACATCAGCTAAAAGGGTGAGTGATCTGTCTGCTCTCTCTGTGGCTCCGTCATGCCTCCGGATCCAAGGAGATGGCAGTTCAGCTGTGTTAAGCCCTAACCAGGCTTTTATGCCAAAGGTCATCACAACCTCTTTAGGTCAAGAGTGATCACCTTGGATGTTTTTTTCCCTACGACCTGTAGAAGCCACGTCTCATCTCCTCTGTCCTGTGCACGCGCTGTCCTGCTATTCTCAGCGCCTGTTTGTGCACTATAGAGAGCGCTCGATCGGGCAGCCTCTGTCTGCACAACGGCTGTCACACTGGCTGTGTGAAGCTGTGTCACAGGCATATGTCTCCTCTGAGGTGGAGCCCCCGGAGAACATCAATGCGCACTCCACCAGAGGAATTTCCTCCTCCACGGCTTTGCACGGAGGAATGTCAGTGAAAGACATTTGCACTGCTGCATCTTGGTCTTCCCCCTGTTCATTTATTCAAATTGTATGAGGGATGTCTCCCATTCCTCTCTGACACACCCTGTACGGAGTGTCCTGTCAGAGTGAGTGACGTCAGGGAGCCAGCTGTGCGCCTCTCTCCTGCCTCTCGGCACACGGAGAGCGCCTCCTTGTTACTTCTTATAAGAGGGATGTTCCTTTTCCTCTGACACACTTTGTACGGAGTGTCTTGTCAGAGTGAGTGACGTCAGAGATCCAGCTGTGCGTTCTCCTGCCTGTCTGCACGCAGAGAGCTGCTGTTCCCCCTCTTTTGTCACAGGGCAAAGTATGACCTTCGTCTCTACTTTCTCACAGCGGCAGGTATGTATTGTTCCCAGCCTTCGTCCCCTCATGGAAAATATTCATGTTTTGCTATGTTCCAGGGACGGTGATGCGCCATTACACATGGCACAATAGGCATGGGTTGTTATTGAGCAGGTGTGTCTGTGCTTCTAGTACCGGGCGGACCCAGTGGGGCGCAGACTAAATCATGCTTCGCCCTTAACCCAATAGCGATAAGCCATATACGAAATAGAACTGAAGTTACCTACTGTAACTCCAGCTTCTATGAGCATTGGCGTAGCCCTCTAAGTGCTGGGCCCCACTGGCTCCACGAATAGCTGAAGAAAAGTTATTTTGTATGGGAGCAGATTTTCGGGCCTCCTTCCTATTTATACCGGAAGGGAGCCCGAGGGCGGGGCCTAAAAAGTGTTTCAGTGCTGCGCGGGTGCACAGGGGGATTACCCAATAGCGATAGCCTTAGAGGGCTACGCCAATATTCATAGAAGCTGGAGTTACAGTAGGTAACTTCAGTTTCCCAGTTACACAGGGACGCGGGAAGTCAGTCAGAGTTGGGGGTGCGTGCAGAGTCTTGCAGCGGAGTAACTGTGGAGCGGAGGGGGGCTGCGAGTGGAGCCTCACAGTTTTTCAGGTTGATATGAGAAGCTCATTAGCTAGCCAACATGTATCTAGCAAATGTTTAGCAAAATATTAGAAGTGAGGCTACTAGACTAACGTTAGGTCTACTGTAATAGCCTCACTTTTAATACTTTGCAAAACATTAGCTAGCACTAGCGTTTTGCAGTTGCTAGCAGTTTATTGGGATGTTATGCTAGATAGACAGGCATTGTTTTGATATAATAAATTAAGCATTATTGTTAGTTAAGCATGTCAGCCTGCAGCCCCACTTCTTGTCTCTCTCTAACTCATTGCAGATGGCTGCACTAAAGAAAAGGGCACAGAGAGGAAACCAGTTGTAAGATGTTTAAAAGTTCATTAAACATAATATATGCATTTCAAAGAAGTTGTGTTGGAGTTTGTGTTATTCTACATTTTGACACCAAGATTTTACTACAAATGTATATCGGTCCCCTTGATACTAATAATCGGTATCGGCCTTGAAAAAAGCCTGACAATGTGGGTCCTTATCAACTGATCTTTTTTCCATGTAGGATTTGTTTCTCACCTCAGCTGTGGTTAGCTATAGCAGAGGAACAAACTCCCAGAAAATGTGCAAAATGCTAATTTTGCCATTGCTTATTGTTTCTAGTATTATCTTTATTTGTTCGGACCACGGTTGGGGGGTGGTTTGTTGGTATGTAGGTCACCTGTTGAATGCCAGTTTGTGAATGACAGAGGGTGAATTGCTCCAACATTTTATTGTTGACCCTGAGGTCTGGACTTGGTTATGTTTGTTTCGTTTCTTTACTAAACATTGGTGAACTCTGACTATGGAACGTCATTTCTACTTTATCTTTAATATTTGTATGCATGCTTCTTGATTATTTTTAAGATATCTTTGCCCCTTTACTTGTCTCTGTGGGACTAATAAAAAAGGTATTATGATAATCCTAAAAGGTATGTTTATACTTAACCGTCATTATTTAAGTAAGGAGGCATATTACCATAAAATGTAACTTGTATGCATAAAAGACAATGAAAGTTACATAAAGGAGGTCATTTGACTTCTCACTCCCCCTCTGCTGTCAACTAGTGCAGCCAAAGCATCCTGTCCTACAGGGCCCTCTGATGTACCTTCTCCTGAGCCGCGGTGGGATCCGTGATGATCTCAGAGTCTGCGTTGATAGCGCAAGTCACCCCACAGAACAGGCAGCTCATGGGCAGGCCTGCGTCCATCAGGGCCATGCAGGCTGCGTTCAGGAAGCAGGCCAGGCGCTGAGCAACAGCTAAGGAACAACTCTCACCAGGAAACACCTTAAGGCCCCATTACAATGCCCTACCGGCAGAACGTTTTACTGAAGGATACGGAGCCGTCGTCATGGATCAGCTGGAGAACCAAGGTGAGGGAGGAGCGGGGGTGGAGGGTCAGGAGCAGAGACGCCTCGCAGGTCTCTCTCACACACTGCTCCTGGGATCGCTCCCTTACACCTGGAGAATGAGGAGTTGATGGGACACATCAGTAGGGTTGGGAACCGAAACTCTGTTCCAGATGAGAACCGATAAGAAAATGCCGGGTACCGGGTACCCATACAAAATAAACAATTTTGGTTCTGCTTAATGGTTCCTAAACGCGGTAGACCCTGTATTCCACCTGGTCCGTCCGCGCCGCGGTGACCCGGTGGAATACAAGGGCGGACTGGCCATCTGTGTGTTCTGGAGAATCACAGAACGGCTGGCCGTCAGCGGGCCGGCTCGGTTTGCTGGCGGCCGGGACCACCCTTAATTTTTTTAAATGGCATCATGTCGCTGACAGGCGACAGAGGTCTACAGTTGCCCCGCAGCGAGGTTCCCCCCCGCCCTCCCGTAGACAGTTCACGAGCTCAGTCACTTCATAACACCAAAGATGGGTCGCGGTAAACGCTCTGAAGTGATGCTCCACTACACTAAAAAAGAAAAAGACAAGGCACAGTGTAATGCCTGTTAATAGCTTGCCAAAGGCATAGCTCAGTTCAAATAAAGCACAGCTATTGTGGAATACATTTGTATTGAATGTATATTTTTTATTTGTAAAAATGTCAGTTAAAGCTTAAAAGAATAAAGATATTTTTGTTATCTAAACGTTTGACCTCTTTCTTTTACAATTTTGGAATCGAAACGGGGATTCCATAAGAACCGGAATCGATAAGCAGAACCGGAATCGATACATTTCAAACGATACCCATCCCTACACATCAGACAGGAAAGTGGCTCACCCCTCCCATCTTGTGGTGGGTTTTGGAAGTGCAGCTTTTGCATAGTAGAAGAAGAAAAGTTTGTAAAAACAGCAGTTAAAAAATCCACCTGTTCAACTGCCAGAGCCTATACCGTGCTCCCTTTAGTGTTAACTTTCTGTCTGTCTTCTAGTGCCAATTACTCTGTTGTCCAGTGCTCTGTCTTTTAACCTATTTCCTTCTGTTGAGCAGTTATTTTGTTCTTATTATATATGCTTTGTGTCTTTCAGTTTGTCGTAAGGTCTCCCTTTCTGTTGGTCGCTTGTTAGCAGACCCTT
Source organism: Harpagifer antarcticus (assembly GCA_902827135.1). Taxonomy (NCBI): domain Eukaryota; kingdom Metazoa; phylum Chordata; class Actinopteri; order Perciformes; family Harpagiferidae; genus Harpagifer; species Harpagifer antarcticus. The sequence goes on from CADEHL010001130.1 coordinate 518,315, forward strand.
CACGCGATAGCAGAGCGAACAGGTACAGGAGGCGTAGAGCGAGGGATCATTGTCCACTAGTTAGCAGATGGCGTGGTGCTCGCGGACGGATTCAAAAAACAAAATTATAACAAAACCCAGACCATGATCAGAATACATAGACCTTTCAATGGTAATGAGTAATAATGCATACATGATCAATCCCTCAAATAAAATTAATCATATCAAAATTGTAATTTCTGCAAAAATAAATCGCAATTAGTCATTTTTTCCCAAAAAATTCCCAGTATCGAAGTGCTCTTCACAAAAGTACTAGAACATTAAGATTGCCATAATTCATCAGAACAACATTAGGCTGCATTAGACAGATAAAACTGCCTGATGAGAAATACAATCCTCACTTACTGGGCAGTCCCACTTTGGGCTGGATCAAAACCTCCAGGGTTGCTCGGTCGTAGATTTCCTTACTGACTTTGACCTCAGCTGGTCCGTACACTGCGGCTATCACACTTGTGTCACCTTTACAAGAGGAGGAAAAACAGTATTGTTAGAGCCAGTATTATCGTCTATCCCTATCGTCTATTCCTTGACCTCTGAGTGAAACGTCACGGGGTTAAGGGATAGTGGATAGGAGAATTCATAAGGACTTAGGAGAGACTGCGGTACTTTAGAGAATCCGACTGCACTTTCACTATCCGACGTGTTTATGATGCGCCAGCGGACGTCACGAATCTGCGTCTGCTGCTGTGGGGAAACGGTGGAAAGTTTTCTATACAGCGGACTACAAGATGGATGTTTAATAAGAACGAGGGACTACAAGATGGATGTTTAATAAGAACGAGGGACTACTGTAAACTCATCTAGAGACTCTGCACCGTGCTCTGATGCTTTATGCTTTATGAACGTGGACAACAGAGAAACATATTCTTCATGACCAGTTGAAGTTGGAATTGAAATAAAAAAGGAAAGTGAAACGTATGCTCGTCACCCTCTCCCTCCTGTCCACATTAATACAAATGATCCCAATTCGTATGATTGTATGAAAAGATCTTAGAATAAATACAAATGTATTTAATATAAACGTTAGTCCTTAACATCTATCACTGTGTACATCACCATTCAAACATCTTTTAAAAGTTGAACAAACCCCACGCAGCTCAGTAAACACTGTGAAATGTTGACTTTATTTGATCATTTCAGTAAAAACTAACGTTCATATTTCTCTCTTTGATTATAATACTGATAAACGTTCAAAACAAAGCACTTTGGCAACTTACCACATACGTTTTAAAAAGCTTAATAAGCACCGTAACTTTCATGATATCATTTCTCGGTCATAATCGTTTGTTTCCGTGAACGGCCGACTGTTGTGTGATGGCAAATGCTGGAGCCGCAAGGCATTGTGGGGCAGCATTTTCTCCTTTCCTTTCGGAAGATCCAGTGTTTCCTAAGCTAAAGGAGGTTATGCCACAGTGGCCTTTTTTTGGGCGGCATGGTAATCGTCTGCTAGCCTACGGTACTCGTAGTATGTGTGTATCTTGTCTAGGGGTGCAACAACTAATCGACTTGATCGATTACCAAATTAGTTGCCAACTAATTCAGTTGTCGATTAGTTGGTGACGTCATCACGTGTGTTTTACGCGCCGTTAAGCTACAACGTTATCGGTCTTTTTATCGGTACTGGAGACATTTAAAAAATATGTCATGTATTATTGCTACAAAAACATTATATCACAGTCTTAGTGTCGCCAACTCGTTTCTAATATGCAAAAAGACAAATAAATGCGTCTATGGTGTATTTTCTATCAGACGAGATCTCTCTCCCGTCTGTGTGCGAGGGGGCGGGGCAGTTTACACACACGCAGCTGCTACATGCAGCAACACACTGTGGAGATGGCGGAGAGAAGCGCTCCGAGGTGTGGTTAAACTTTACCCGTCTCGATGCTCGTTGATAAAAGTGCAATAAGAGTTTAGCATGTAAGGGCGGTAACACGAGCAATTTGTCTAAACATTTAGCAAAAGTGCTCCACATCCAGACGGAGAAATGCACCGTGTTCGACTGTCTTTCTAGCAGCTCTGTAGCCCCATCCACGAGTAACGTTTCCACGTCAGGTGTTATGTATGCTAGCAGCAACACAGGGAGTTAACTACATTATACACACATGGGTTAATGATTAGAGGAAACAGAGTTATTTAGTTTGTTAAAGTTTCAGCTATTCTGTTTACAGTTCTGTCATCACATTATTTAATACCATTTGTTAAAACACTGTTGTTTCTTTTGATGTGAAATATTATTTATTTCATTTAAATTAAAAGCTATGTTAATTTTGTTCAAAATGTGTTTAGTTAATTTAAAAATATATGTATTTTTGAATCAAGTATTCATCTTTATTGTCTTCATTGTTAGTTTCCACATGCCTAAAACAACCTCAAGCTAAATCTAAAAGTTGATGGCTAAATAAGAGCATTTGAGAAATTGTGCAAGGCGTACAGTAATAGTCCGAATAGTCGATTAATCGTTTCATTAATCGATAATCAAATTAGTCGTTTGTTGCAGCCCTAATCTTGTCAATATATTTGAATGTATGTTGATATAACGGTTCATTCTTCGGGCGCGCACAGCACGTTCACAGCCTCACAGGCATAGATTGCGCAATATTTTATTGCGCCCCTTAGAGGTGAAGAGCATATTGTCATTCAAGAGAGAATACGATGCGTATGTTGTTTTGTTTGCCTATTTACCTCGTTAACGTAAATAATACTCATTACATTGAAAACTGCATTATTTGTGATCAAAATAATGGTTGTTGGTAATGTATATTAGCGACCCCCACAGATGTTTGATTTCACTGGGTGCGTGGGAGCTCAGAAAAGATCTGCTCAGCTCCCATTGGCTCCCACGTAACTCGAACCCTGGGAGAAAGTAAACAACAACGTTTATGGTTAAGTGTTAGCGCCCCCAGAAGAGGCACGAGCTCTTACGTTGATATCGGAGATTTCAATAAATAAAAAAAATATCCGAATAACGAAATTGAAACCCGAATAGTACTCCAACGAACGAATATTCGGGTACAGCCCTACAACATTGTACGTACATAGAAAGGGTAATTTATATACAAGTAAGCTCCCAGAAGAGTATGTTATCTGCTACTGACAGACACAACATCTCCTATACTGTGCCTCTGCAAAACAGATGCACTCACTGTTTGCTGTTTTTTTAACACAGCATTCGGGAAATAAATGATAAGCATAGGTCACAAACGGGTTACCAAAAAGGTTTAACACTTTGTGAGTAACTTAGTGGGATGAACAGTTGTGAAAAGTACATCATCAGTTATGTTAGTGTACATTTTACTTCATTGATTTTATTTGATTAATTAAATCAACAGTAATCTGCAATGAGGCATTCTGAATGAGGTACACTAAGTTTATATTGATGCTAATATTTATGTACTTTTACTTCAGTGAGAGTTTGAAAGCAGGACTTTAACTTGTGAGTATTTCTACATGTGTAGTGTACTACTATGTTTACTAAAGAAGATATCTGAACACTGCTCCTAACACTGATGGTGGGTATACATATCTGCTATTGTATATGGCTGTAGTTAAGACACATTATGAATAGATAAGAACGTATAGGTTCGAGTTAGGTGCCGATACCAACTAACGGGACTTGACTGACTTGTGCACATGTGCTAAGGAGGCTAACAACAGACGGACTCCCGTCGCCTCTCACAACCTTCTCGGAGTGATATTTCAGTTTTTTAAAGCGTTACCTTGTACGAAGGAGGCTGACCCGTCCGGTCGAGACAGTAACGTTTGTTCACAGCCGAACTCCCTCAGAGAAATGTTCGTAGCGCCGCACACTTCCATCATGATGACTACAACCGCGATGGAGGACTGATTAATGTTGCGGGCCAGTGACGATATCTGTTTTGCTATTTGCGGCACTCACTGATGACGTCGATATCTTCTTCTTCTCTCGGTTTTTGGCGGATTGCAAACAACTTAAAGGTGCATACCGCCACCTACTGTACATGAGTATGAATCATCATATCATTCCATCTCTTAACCTATGATCTAATCAAAAATAAAATAAATAAATCAACAAAAAACATGATCTTTCCTGATCTAATGTTACATTATTTTTCCTACCCCAGTTTCACTCAGGCATGTAAACAGTGCTTTTCTGGTAGCTCTTACTCCCTCTCCTTGTGTTCCCAACACACCAACCACACTCCATTCCCTCTCTGCCTCTAAAACTTTAGCCTTTAGTTTTTCTCTTTCAGCTTTATAGATGTCACAATGTAATAAGATATGTTCTACCTGTTCTTTAACTCCACAGCTCCCACACTTGTTACTGTCACTTTCCCCCATGACATACAGCGTACCATTCAAAGCTGTGTGATTTAGTCTGAGTCTTGCTATCATGATTTCCTCCCTTCTGTTTCTTTCTTTATAAATCCATCCATCCATCCATCTTCTTCCGCTTATCCGTGGTCGGGTCGCGGGGGTAGCAGTTCCAGCAGAGAGCCCCAAACTTCCTTTTCCCTGGCGACATCAACCAGCTCTGACTGGGGGATCCCAAGGCGCCCCCAGGCCAGCGAAGAGATATAATCCCTCCACCTGGTCCTAGGTCTACCCCTTGGTCTCTTCCCAGCTGGACGTGCCTGGAACACCTCCCTAGGGAGGCGCCCAGGTGGCATCCTAACTAGGTGCCCGAACACCTTAACTTTATAAATATTAATTGTAATTGTCTTTTGTACTTAGTGATACTCTTTGCCTTTCTGGTCTTTCTCCCACCTTCTCTGCCAGATCTCCATCGCTTTTTTCTTAATTACTGCTTTTCCTTCTCCTTTTCCAAGTTGAACTGGTAATGTTATTTCCTTTTGTAGTGCAATTTTTGTTAATTTATCAGCACACTCGTTACCTTTCACCCCCTCATGAGCAGGCACCCAGCAGAACTGCAGATCTATACTGCCGCTGTGCAGTCCTATGATTCAGTTCTATGAGAATGTCTTCTCTGGCAGTTGTTGTATATGCTTTTTAATATGGACAATGAATCTGTGCATATCACCACCCTATCTGGTCTGACCTCTTCAACCCACTGTAATCCTATTATTACAGCCAGCAGTTCTGCTGTATACACTGATAATTGATCAGACGCTCTTTTTGAAATCGATAGTTTAAAGTCTGGGATGTATACCAACTCCAACACACTCTTCCTTGTTCTTAGAACCATCTGTGTATATTTTTAGGTAATTGTAGTACTTTTCGTTCAGATACATACTTGTTTTAATTCCCACTTCATTTATGATGTCGTTATTCTCCTTCTCCTTCTTTTTATCCGAAGCTCGTCTCAATTGAATATTTCACCTCCTCCTTTCCCTCACTCGCATCCCTTCCTTGCGTCTTAGCTTCGTTAGCTATTCTGTTTCGCAACATGTTCTCTATCTATGGCACGTCTCTACTGGGAGTTGTAGTTTTAAAAGACGTTTTCGTATTTCCCATAATAAGAAGTTGCCAGTATTAAACTGTGTACATCCCTGGAGGTTTAGGGGATAGGAAACACTCAAATTGAAAACATATAATTAATAAATGGGTGAAAATTGCTTGTGCCTATAATGGGCAGCATTAATATATATACACACATGTCAGCTAAGATCAGAAGAGCTTTATTTAACAGCTGGTCTTATGTTTGTGACCCCTGTTGTTAATTGATAACATTACATTACATTAATTGATAAGCCTGAAACATGCACTTGTCAAGGTTCAGAGGCACATTTTGCAAATATGGCAGTAGCCATCGATCAGCTTAAGATAAGATATACTTTATTGATCCCAAGTTGGAACATTTGCATTACATCAGCATGTGTAACAGTTGTAAATATGCAGTGGTGTTTATTTGTAAATCATTTAGTATAATCACACAAATTCTGTGTTTTATATTTAACAATTCTGTGTTCTTTATTTATTGATTGTTCAATACCTGACAAGGCCGGAGATAAAATATCTACATACATCTTATAAGAGTATAATACATTATGTATAATATCAGTTAAAATAAGTGCTTCAACATAGTTAACATTGCTGGAGGTATGCACAAATATTGATAGATGTCTTGTAATGCACTATTGAGGAACCTGCGACCCAAGTTTTTCATTCAATGCATAACTACACCATAGTTGTGTAGGCCTATATGATATGTCAATAAACCTTAGAAAATCTTGAAATCTTGAAAGGGATGTGCAAAATAGTCATTATATACAGTCTTTAATTAACTATTAGTAGAGAATAACGAGTGATGAATATACTTTATAGGGATCCTATTAATATCTAATCATAAAAATAATGAAATTCAATAACATGCTTTAACCACTAGGTGTCCCTTTATATCAGCTGTGCACCTTTATGGTGTAAATACAGCCTATCTACCAATTGGATCAAATATAAAAGTCAGCCGAATTAGTGTTGATACTGCAAGGAGACGTATTGTGTGAAAAGAAATGTAAGATGTTGTTTAATGGCTGATATATTTATGATCCACGTCACGTTTTCAGTTCCTCATGTTTGTCTAGAAGTCTTCTCATCAGGGCTCTATAAATACAGAACTACGGCAGATATGTAATATTTAATGCAGCCGAACTGTGTATTACAATGCCGTTATGTGATGACTTTCAAAGAGAAAAGCAAGCACACTCGGAATAAAGTATTATTTTATTTTTTTAAATGTTTTCGGTCTGTTTCCGGTATTTGTTAATGACGATGTGCTGTGAGATGTGAGACTGGAATTGCACAGGGGAAAATAACGTAGGCTATCTTTAGATGCGGATTTTGTTAAACTAATATGTTTGCGCTGTGGACCAACACTATTCATTGACGGGGAAGGGGGTAACAATAAAGATAACACATTACATTACATTACATTGCATTTAGCTGACGCTTCTATCCAAAGCGACTTACAATAAGTGCGTTCGACCAACAAAATACAAACTTGAAGAAAACATAATCATATAAGTACATCAGGTTTCATAGAGCAAAAATATTTCAAGTGCTACTCAGCTGGCTTTAGGTAAGCCAGTCCTTTATTAGTATATAAGTGCTTTGTTAATAGTTCTATTGCTCGAAGTGGAGTCGAAAGAGATGAGTTTTCAGTCTGCGCCGGAAGGTGTGTAAGCTATCTGCTGTCCTGATGTCAATGGGGAGCTCATTCCACCATTTTGGAGCCAGGATAGCAAACCCACGTGTTTTTGCTGATGGGAACTTGGGTCCCCTTGGCAGCGAGGGTGCAGCGAGCCGTTTGGTTGATGCAGAGCGGAGTGCACGTGCTGGGGTGTACGGTTTAACCATGTCCTGGATGTAGGAAGGACCAGATCCATTCGCAGCATGGTACGCAAGTACCATTGTCTTGAAGTGGATTCTAGCAGTTACCGGGAGCCAGTGAAGGGAGCGGAGGAGCGGCGTGGTGTGGGAGAATTTAGGAAGGTTGAAGATCAGACGAGCCGCTGCATTCTAGATGAGCTGCAGAGGTCGGATGGCACATGCAGGTAGACCAGCCAGGAGGGAGTTGCAGTAGTCTAGGCGTGAGATGACGAGAGCCTGGACCAGAACCTGCGTCGCTTTCTGGGTCAGCTGGGGTCGAATCTTCCTGATGTTGTACAACGTATATCTGCAGCAACGGGTTGTAGCAGCGATGTTTGCAGTGAAGGACAGGTTGTTATCTAGGATCACACCCAGATTCCTTGCAGTCTGAGTCGGGGAAACAACAGAGGTGCCGATGTTGATTGTTAGGTCAAGAGTGGGACAATCTTTTCCCGGAAGGAAAAGCAGTTCAGTCTTGTCAAGGTTGAGCTTGAGGTGATGAGCAGACATCCACTGAGAGATGTCAGCTAGACAAGCAGAGATGCGTGCGACGACCTGGGTCTCTGAGCGAGGAAAGGACAGAATGAATTGGGTGTCGTCAGCGTAGCAGTGGTATGAAAAACCATGCGGGCTAATGACAGATCCGAGCGAGTTTGTGTACAAGGAGAAGAGGAGGGGACCAAGAACAGAGCCCTGAGGGACCCCTGTAGTTAATTGACAAGGGTCGGACTCCAACCCTCTCCAAGTAACCCTGTAGGTGCGGTCTTTGAGGTGTGAGGTGATGAGGGAAAGTGCAGAGCCTGAAACTCCAAGTTCTTGGAGAGTGCGAAGGAGGATCTGATGGTTCACCGTGTCGAATGCAGCAGACAGGTCCAACAGGATGATGACAGAGGAGAGGGAGGCTGCTTTAGCAGTGTGCAGCTCCTCAGTGACAGCAAGGAGGGCAGTTTCTGTGGAGTGACCTGCCTTGAAACAAGACTGGTGCGGATCCAGAAGGTTGTTCTGATGGAGATAACAGGAGAGTTGTTTAAAGACAGCGCGTTCAAGTGTTTTAGACAGGAACGGGAGGAGAGAGACAGGCCTGTAGTTTATAACATCAGAAGGGTTGAGTGGGTTTCTTTAGGAGAGGGTTTACTCTTGCCTCCTTGAGACTGTTTGGAAAGTGACCAGAAGTTAGAGAAGTGTTGATGAAATGGGTGAGAAACGGTAGAATATCAGGAGCGATAGTCTGAAGGAGGTTTGAAGGGATAAGGTCCAGAGGACAGGTGGTAGGGCGGGCAGAGGTAATGAGGGTAAGAACCTCACTTGGAGAGAGAGGGGAAAAGGAGGTCAGTGTGTGGGTGAAAGGAGGGTCTGGTGACCCAGTGGCGAATATCATCAACCTTTTTTTCAAAGTGGTTAACAAAGTCGCTTGACAGAAGGGAGGAGGGGGAAGGGGCTTTGGGGGGGTCCAGGAGGGAGGAGAAGATGGAAAATAGTTTTTTGGGATTGGAATAGGAAGATTGGATCTTATCTTGAAAGAAAGTGCTTTTTGCCTGAGAGATGGAAGCAGAGAAAGAGGAGAGGAGAGCCTGATAGGTTAGGAGGTCGTCACGGTGTTTGGATTTCCACCGTTTCCGCTCTGCTGCCCTAAGGACGGAGTAACACCATTAAACAGTTACACAACATAACAGAAATAATATCGATAGCAGCGTCCCTAGCAACCACCTTGGTAACAATGAAAACGTTCTATGGACGCAATTTCCTGAAGGAATCTTCGTAATAACTAGCAAACTAAAGATCATGTACATCCACTACACACATAATCTGAAATAACAACTCATATTTCTCGCATCAAATGACATCAAAAACGCATTTTAATGGCCAAACTAACTTTAAAATAGGCATTTTCCACCGAGAATAAAACGAAGTTCGGCTATGTTTTTTTTTTCTGCAGGGAGAAATTTGAAGATCACGTGACATAGACGCCAGCCATTGGAATGAATGGTGAAAAAAAACGGGGTTTGTCAAACAGAGCACATGGTGTAGTCCAAACGATAGCTGGGGATTCTGGATAGTGTAGTGTCTTCTGCCATCCTTTACTCCGAAAAAATATTTGTTTCTCCGAATCGAAGGGGATTAAATACAAAAGCATTGCACACAATTTAAACCAATGAATGTTGTGTAATTAACAAGGATAATCTGGTGTTTTTTAGTCGATGAGTAGTGCAGATATTACTGAAAAATCAATCGACAGTAAGGGGAATACTTACTTCCGGGTGTACAATTCTCCGTTATCCAATGAGAATGGACGCTCACATTGCCTTTAAGGGCAGCCGACACTAACGAATACCGTGCTTCCATCGACAGTAAGGGGAATACTTACTTCCGGGTGTACAATTCTCCGTTATCCAATGAGAATGGACGCTCACATTGCCTTTAAGGGCAGCCGACACAAACGAATGCCGTGCTTCCATGAGCGTCATTACCAGTAGAAATACATTGCTTTTAAAATCGTGCTGTGCAACACGAAAAAAAGGGTAAAATCGTGTTGGTGAACACGAATCAATAGATTAAAAATCGTGTTGGTGAACACGAAATGCCATGAGACTGGGTTGAATTGTCACATTGAGCAAAGATGTCCACCAGATCACTACGGAAAGCAACACGGATTTCAACACACAGACACTCATGCAGTGGCAGTTCTAGAACATTTTACATGGGGTGGCAAAGGGAGGGCAAGAGGTCATGCCAGGGTGGCATGGGAGGGCGGACAGTACGTGGTATTTTACACTGTATATAACTTATGTATTGTTAATTCATGCCCTAACACAAGTTTTCTTAATGCACAAGAGAAACAAGGTGTTCAGACAAACAATCGGGTGCCCTTTGAGTCCCCCAAGCTTACTTCAATAATTTTAAATGAAAGGAAACTACAAAATGTATTTTAAAGCAATTAATTAATGGAACAGGTTGTTTTGCATTACAAAAAATGTGTTGTCGTAGTATTAGACAGACATATTTGCATGTGCTCACTAAGCATTATTACATATTAATTTAATATTAAACAAATCAAAATGGCCAATTATTCCAAAATGTTGCTGCTAATATAATCTTATGCTTGTCAACTTTAACTGATCAAAAATCAATTCTGAAAAAACACTTGAATTATCTATGAAATTGCAATATTGACACACGTCCCTCAGTTTGTTTCAACCCTGTAAAATAATGGATCAGTCCATGTGTGATCTGCATTGAGGGAATTACATCACAAAAGTGTCAGTTTCTTCTCTTACCTATATTTCAGTTTTTGTATTTTCAGATTAAGATTGACAAACTCAACATTTCAACTCTGTTATATGAATTAATAATAGTAAATAATTGTTTATTACAAAATAAACAATAGTTTTGCAAAATATTACAATTTTGTAATGTCCTTGATTTCCATGTGGTGCCATATCTTAGCTAAACAAGGTATCATGGCTACTTTTTGTCAAAAACTTCAACCCTGTTACATTTTTTCATTAAATTCCTAGTAATTATTTATATGTTGTGCCTGAGGTGGGAAAATGTAAGTAGTCCACTTCCAGATGTTATGACCAAACATTTTGGTTTAATTTTTCAAAGATATAAAGACCCAAAAGGCACCCGATTCAGAGAATACTCTAATTCTGCATACTGTAAGTACTTAGTCAAGTTAAGTACACAAATGACATGACCCATCTCTTCAGAGAGCTAAAGGTGACCTGTGCAGCAACACATTTCAATCAATAATTGTCAATACTAAGAGCTGCTAGATTGTGCTGCTGTAATGGAATATGTAAGGAGAATAAGAACATACCATGTGGTCCAGCTGGAGTCTCCTCTGCCTCAGTCCCTCTTTCTGATACTTCATCTTTATTCCTCAAATAAATTTCTTCTTCTTCACTAATGTCTTCATCTCCTCCTCTTCCTCCTGCTCTGAGCCTCCTGGTCTCTTCAGTGAACTCTCTTTTCCTTTTCCTCTTTCTGTTCGTCCTGATCTCTTCTCAGATATGTCTTTTTGTTGTTGTTGAATCACTCCTATACTCTGGCCTGCAAGAGTCTACTTGTGAAAAGCACTGGTACAAATGCTTGTAAACTTTACATGTTAGGGCCATGTAGCCTAGCTAATAAGTAGCATATCAACAGAAAGTATTCTTCACACGCACACAGGCAGCTGTGTTTAGATCCAGTTTTTACGGTAAAGGATGTATCCTGGTTTCATTGATCTGGCCTCATTGCTGTGATGTGTAGTTAAAGGTGGGGTAGGTAAGTTTGAGAAACCGGCTCAAGATACACTTTTTGTTATATTCCATGGAATGCTCTACACATCCCGATAGCAATGAATATCTGAAGTGCTTTGACAAAAAATCCATAAAAAAATGTCATCTGTGGAAGCCGTAGTACTGTAAAAAGCACGACCAATTATTTTAGCCGGCCCGGTTAAAATAACTGGATGGCCTACCTGCCTGTTAGCCTTCCATCTGTGCACAAACTTATCTCGTGCCCTCATTGGTGATGTGCGCGTTTGTGTGTGTTGGAGGAGGGGCTCTGTAAGGAAGTGGCAGATTTTCTCCGGTTGTGTATTTTCAAATTCTAGTGATCTCGAGCCGGTTTCTCCAAAATGACCTACCCCACCTTTAACGTGGATTTAATAGTAGGCTACCGCATAGTTTAGCAAAGTGATCGATCTCCCAGCTAACGCTGTCTGCGTAGTATTTTGTAACGTAACGCCCCAAACAGTGCCCATCTGTTAAACGCTATCGATTCAAATGGCAGCGTTTTATTAATATTTACTTTCAAGCTCTCGTCCTTAGTAAAAACAAAACTAGTGGAAGGGGAAATGCTCCCAGGGGAAGCTCACCCATAGGCGCTGGGACAGCTCGCTCCCTCTCCACAGGGTTTTGGAAAATAGCTAGAAATAAGGTCTGTGGAAAACAAACCTGTTTGATAAATGCACGTTTTGTTCAGCCGGATAATCTCCACATGTCTACCCTACTTTTATAATTTTCGAATCATAAATCGAATCGATAGATTATAAAAGGGTTTTAGGACGTGTCACTGCACCACTAGAAGCCAACTCCATCGATCAAGCTGGCTGAAACGTTCTCTCCCTCTTCTTCTCATGCTCCCTGTCACTCTCCTTTAACTCCTCCGGTGACTTTCTTTGATTAGAAGATAGTTTTTTGCCCGGTGCTTGGCCGGTTACAGCTGGTATTATAAACATTTTGGCGAATGGTTAGGTGGCGCGATAGTCTGTAGTGAAGAAGGAGCGCGCTCACGGGAGCCTGCTCGTGCTGCGTTTATTTTTTTAAAGCAATATTTTAGTGGCCCGAGCGGGCAAGTGGAAAGTACGTTATGCTGGCCCGGGGTGTCTAAATAGTGCTTCCGGGCCAGCGGGCCATTTATAATGTCGAGCCCTGGGTGTCATTATGCCAGTTACTGAGCCCACAGACTGGGTCTCATCTATGGTGGCAGCACACAAAAAAGACAAGCAGGAAATAAGACTGTGTATCAATCCACAATACCTCAACACAGCGCTGAAAAGACCACATCACCCTATGAGAACAGTAGAAGAAGTTGCAGCACAGATGTCAGGAGCAAAAGTGTTTTCTGTGCTAGATGCTAAAAGCTCCTTCTGGCAGATACGTCTCGACAAGAAATCCTCCATGTTGACAACCTTCAGTACTCCATTTGGGCGGGACAGATTCCTACGGATGCCGTTCGGCATTAGCTCTGCTAGTGAGGTATTTCAACGCTCGATGGAACAGCTGTTTGCAGGTTACCCATGTTCTGTCATCGTTGACGACATCATCATTGGTGGCCGCGGAGTTGCTGAGCATGATGCCAACCTCAAGAAGGTGCTGGAACGAGTGAGAGAAGTCAATCTAAAGCTGAATCCAGCCAAGTGCAAGTTTCGCCTGGATCATGTAGGATATGTAGGTCACATTTTCACAAGTGAAGGCCTAAAGGCAGACCCTCCTAAGACAGATGCAATCACTAACATGCCAGTCCCCACAGATGTTGTCTCACTACAGCGTTTCCTTGGTATGGAACTACCTCGGCAAGTTCATCCCGAACTTCAGCGACATCGCAGCACCACTGAGAAAACTCATCCACAAGGACACTGCATGGTGTTGGTTCCAGCAGCATCAGGATGCATTTGACCTTCTTAGATCTTGCTTATCAAGTCCACCTGTCCTGTCATACTATGATGTCAAAAGACCAGTCACGCTCACCTGTGATGCGTCATGCTACGGACTTGGAGCAGCGTGCATTCAAGATGGCAGGCCAGTAGCGTTTGCATCACCCACCCTCACTGACACAGAGACAAGGAATGCACAAATTGAAAAAGAACTGCTAGCTGTCGTGTTTGCCTGTACAAAATTCAAAGACTATGTGTATGGAAAGCCTGTAGTGGTGGAGACTGACCACCAACCTTTAGGGACTATCTTAAAGGGCACCTATCATGCAAAATGCACCTTTGTACGTCTCTTATACATGATTATGTGTCCCCGGTGTTCCAGGGAACTCACCAAGTGTCAGATAACACAACCCTCTCTATTTTCCTCCTTCGCCAAATCTCTAAAAAAGGGGCTGCAACGGATCTGAAAAAAATGGATCCACATTCCGACACTTTTCTACGTCACAAAGACGTACTCCGCTTATTGGTCAACTCTCCACCTATCAGGGGAATGAGCCACGGCCACGTGCATTGCCAAACCTCTCATTCGCATATAGGCTATCGGCAGGCTACCCCAGTCACATCTGTGTTTTTGCCTGCTCTTGGCAGGATGTCTAAGCCAGTTAAACCACGGACATGTTTATGAACTTCTCTCAAGTCCAACACGGATATGCCTCCAAACTAATGCTACACCCGGGATCAATACCAACCATCCGGGACCAGGCCAGTGAGGACACATCCAATTCTGAAGCTGTAAGTTTTTATTTAGCGGTGTTTTTCCTGATAAAGCTATATCTAGCTGGTAGCATGTAGCTTAGCCGTATCAATGTCGCCTCAACCCCAACTAGTAATCGGTTAGGTGTTTATATGTTCTTGTAACATTTTATTTTGTACGCTCCGCAGTATTTGCTTTGTCTTTTATTTTAATTATCAGGCATTTGCGAACATGTTCAGACTGCCGTAATGGCGATCTGTGTGAAGGCTGTAAAGCCACGCCTAGCCTAGCCGATAACACAAGTATTTATTCTCCTATGTATTAGTATTTTGTATCCTCTCAAATCATATTGAGTAAGTTATAATAACAAACGTAATCTTCTGGAGGTAAGTGCCGTTTTTTCCAGCGTTATGTAAAAGCTTTTGTGATTGTAGTCTGTAAGAACGATCATATATCATCGATCTGTAAGCTAAGCTACGCTACGCTAAGCTACGCTACGCTAATGAGACATACCGTTTTTTGCAGCGTTATATGTAAAAGCTTTTGCATGTTTACTTGTTTGCGCACATGAATATAAATGGGGGTGTGTTAGGATACAACACTGTATGTATGTATGCGAGGGGACACACACCACGAGTAAAACGGAGCTAAAGCCCTGGTATGTTGTTGTTGACATGCATTTACTAATCTCAACCACTTTTTTTGTTGTGCTTTTTTTAACATTGCACAGGCTACGTGGCCAACTTGATGGACCTCATCTTCGACCAAGTCTTTGTGGACCCTGCACCATTATGAGCAACCTGACAGGGAGGAGGTCATCGCCGGGTATGCTACACGGTTCAATTTGGCTGCTGTCTGAACCTAACATAGACATTTCACGGATCAGAGGACAACGCAGGCCGGAATCACCACTCTGATCCTGTGTCCATGGAAGCCCCAGCACCAGCTCACAAAGCTCCTGTTTTTTATGGGTTCAAATAACCGTTGATTTTGACAATAAAGTTCCGAGTTGATATCAAATGTGTCGTGATTATTCATGTTTGGATGGGTAAAGAATATTCTGATTTCAAAAGCATAAGGTTGTGTGTGGACTTTTTTTGTCATACACATGGGTGCGTTATGCCATTGCTGTGTAGTATATAATAGTACAATGACAGAATGAAAGATTGCATAAAGCCATATACACCAGTATTTATTTCCATGAACAATATTAGCATTCGTTTTACAATTTCAGTCAAAACAAACCACTCAGTGCTCTATTTGCCTCAACTGTAGTCCAACTGTGTTCAACTCTGTAAATATTCAATGCATTCTGCAGGGACAACACATTTAGGCACACAATCCAGGATGGTCCACCACACAGGTTAGAGTCCTCAAGTTCCTGCATCCGTCTTTACACCTAGTGTGATAAACATATATTGAATGACATGTGAAAAATGTATTCTCTAAACAGACAACTTAGTGAAGCTAATGTTACGTGTGGTATCTCCATGCAGCACATGCTCCGGTTCAGAAGGCATCGTGGCGCAAGTTGCACATGTACCCCTTTAGAAAGAAGTCAATAACTGAGCTTTTAAAAACACATGAAACACACATTGCTGACAACTGAGGTGTTGGAGTTATACTTTTTATCACCCTAAGTTATTGAACTTTCCAACGGTTGTTGCACGATGTTGGAAGAAAAGGACTGTAAACTATTAAACGCAATGAGGCCATTGTATATATGCTGAAAATATGAATGTCTCCCTTTATAAATATATATATGTATCGCTGTGTTTGCGTGTGTAAAAATAAATAGGGACAACAGCTTGTCAACTAACCATTCAGAAACGTCCTGCTGCAACCGAGATGTTTGCACCTCCACCAAAACCTCCGCTGCTTCAGTTTCTGGTTCAAATTGATAATATGCTTGAACACATGCATTGCTCTGAGATGACATGTTTATTCCACACTCGTAATCACAGCAAGCACGGTAACGTGACTCTCGCCGGCTCTTCTGCAGGGGGCGTGGTCAGCTGCTGCTCAGAATTTTCATAGGCAGGTTTGGAATAAAGCGAAAATGAGCGAAACGAGGCATGGCTAAAAAATGATCTGTTTGGTATTTTGAAAAATAAAATGTATAAATATACCTTATATAGGTATGGTCATACACTATATCATTTAAATATAGCATGATAGGTCACCTTTAAAGAAGCCCATCCTCACAGCCCCTGCCCGTCTGCAGAGAAGGTTGCTCCGGCTGCAGAGCTACGACATCAGTTTGGTGTACAAAAAAGGCAAGTATATGTAGGTAGCAGACACTCTTTCACGTGCCCCAACCACACAAACATCTCAAAGCCCTGCTGAAAATGATGCTTATGAAGTTATGTCTGTGAGCTACATCTCCACAGCCCGCCTGGAAGAACTCAGAAAGCACACAGCAGAGGACGAAGATCTGCAAGCCCTCAGTGCAGTCATTAATAGAGGATGGCCCATCCGACAGAATCAGCTCCAACCTGCTGTCCGTCTCTTCTTTCCCTACAGAGATGAAATGACAGTAGAAGAGGGAATTGTCATGAAAGGCCACAAAACTGTCATTCCTCAGTCCCTGCACAGAGAGTACATCAAAATAGTGCACAGAGGACACCCCGGCATCGAAGCAACCAAACGCAGAGCAAGAAGCATCATCTTTTGGCCAGAAATGTCGAGACATCACTGAGGAGTTGCTTTCATGTGCAGTGTGCAACAGCACCAGATCTCATCAGCAAAAGGAGCCCCTCCAGCTTAATCCTGTGCCAGATCTCCCATGGTCCACAGTGGCAACAGACATCTTCGAGTGGCATGGAAAACGGTATCAGGTGCTGGTTGACTCATACTCTGGCTGGTTTGAAATCGACCTTCTCCGGGATGTGACCTCATCAACTGTGATAACTAAATTGAAGAGACATTTCTCTGTTTTCGGCACACCACACACACTCATCTCTGATAATGCTGGACAGTACGCCAGTCAGCATTTCAAGGACTTTGCAAAACAGTGGGACTTTGTTCACATCACCAGCAGTCCTGAATACCCACAGTCAAACGGACTAGCAGAGAGAGCAGTTCGCAGTGCAAAACAGTTGATGGAACGTTCACACAGAGATGGCACAGATGTCTTCCTCAATCTGGTAAATCTCAGAAATATTCCCCGTGATCTGACGTTAGGCTCTCCTGCTGAACGCCTGATGTCGCGACAAACACGTGCAGCCATCCCTGTGAGCACCAAACTGTTACGCTGCGTCCACACTACAGCTTCGACAGCTTCAAAAACAGTTTCCAACGCGTCTGCCCATTCACTTTGAATGGGGTGACGTCACGTTACCTCGCTTTTCGCCAAACTGAATTGTGGGTAGCATAGCGGTCCGTCTCCGGCGCCGGAGACCCCGGAGTAGCCAGCGCCAGCCAATCAAATCCCGTTTCTGAAAATCTAACAGGTCAAGCGCTAACCAATCAAACCGCGTCTAAGCTGGGAGAGATATCCCGCCGTTCATTTCTATATTTCAAAAAAAGATGGAGGAGAAACTGATTATCGCCGTAGCAAATCACCCGGTTTTGTATGACCAGACCCTCTTCACCTACCGGGATACAAACCGGAAGAACCAGTCATGGAGGGAGGTGGCAGAGACAGTGGGTGAAACTGGTAGGTTTTCGCCTGTTTGGGGAGTTTATATATACAGTATATATATTGCTCGCATAAAATCCCTGGGGTTTTTTGCTTTGTATGTCGGGGGCGGGAGATTCATGTGATTGGTTGTTGGTCGCGTTGCTCGAATAAAATCCCCAAGCTTCAGACACGCCCAGCTCCAAGCTTTTTTTGAAGCATTAGTGTGGATGCTCCGTTACAGCCAAACCCAAAAGATGCACAACTAATCAGAACACAACTCCTCAACAAGCGGCTCATCCTAAAGCGCCACTATGACATCTCAAGTTCTCCTCTGAAACCCCTGGCAGAGGGACAAGTGATCAGGATGCAGACCCCAAAAGGATACGATCGGCTTGGCGTTGTCAAGGAAGTGAGCGAGAAACCACGCTCTTACATAATCCAAGCCAACGGGACTTCATACAGACGGAATCGTCGTCACATCATTCCTGTTCCCGAGCCGTCGCCCCAGCAACAACAGCCTCAAGATTTCGACCCTCAAAACACCGACCCCTCTATGATGGACTGTGTACCCCACACACCACAAACACAGAGAAACAGCAGGCTGACACAGAACAGTTCCCCTTCACTACCAAGACACACATCACATTACTCTCAGATAGAAACATCAGCTAAAGAGAAGGGATGTAGATCATTCTCATATGATTAAGTTTGTCCTTTGCAGGCCACCGTAGCTAGTGCGCCACCCGGTGACGTGTTAAGGTAATAGGCATTCAGTTGTTAGTCGGCATGCAACGTACATGTTCACTGTACATGCTGTGGTCATAAATAAAGCCACCACTTGCCTATGCATTGTGTATTCCTTGTACATACACACATGCATGTATTAAGAAGTATCGACAACTTCTACATGGTGTCTGCCTGTGCTTCGAGGGAATTACAGATATAGTTACATACTATTTAGGTTCTCGGTTGTTTATCGATTTGACGGTTTAGCGCAGTGTAATTGTGTTTATTTAGCCAATTTGTATTTTAAATATTCAATTTAAAGGAATGGAATACATAAATTATATATATATATATATATATATATATATATATATATAATTTATACAGTGTATATATATATATATATACAGTGGGGCAAAAAAGTATTTAGTCAGCCACCAATTGTGCAAGTTCTTCCACTTAAAAAGATGAGAGAGGCCTGTAATTTTCATCCTAGGTACACTTCAACTATGAGAGACAGAATGAGAAAAAACACACACTGTTGCTGGTATTTTGGCCCATTCCTCCATGCAGATCTCCTCTAGAGCAGTGATGTTTTGGGGCTGTCGCTGGGCAACACAGACTTTCTCCAAAAAACTTCCTCCAAGGATTTTCTATGGGGTTGAGATCTGGAGACTGGCTAGGCCACTCCAGGACCTTGAAATGCTTCTTACGAAGCCACTCCTTCGTTGCCCGGGCGGTGTGTTTGGGATCATTGTCATGCTGAAAGACCCAGCCACGTTTCACCTTCAATGCCCTTGCTGATGGAAGGAGGTTGTCACTCAAAATCTCACGATACATGGCCCCATTCATTATTTCCTTTACACGGATCAGTCGTCCTGGTCCCTTTGCAGAGAAACAGCCCCAAAGCATGATGTCTCCCCCCCCCCCCATGTTTCACAGTAGGTATGGTGTTCTTTGGATGCAACTCAGCATTCTTTCTCCTCCAAACACGTCTAGTTGAGTTTTTACTAAAAAAGTTCTATTTTGGTTTCATCTGACCATATGACATTCTCCCAATCCTCTTCTGGATCATCTAAATGCTCTCTAGCAAACTTCAGACGGGCCTGGACATGTACTGGCTTAAGCAGGGGGACACGTCTGGCACTGCAGGATTTGAGTCCCTGGCGGCGTAGTGTGTTACTGATGGTAGCCTTTGTTACTTTGGTCCCAGCTCTCTGCAGGTCATTGACTAGGTCCCCCCGTGTGGTTCTGGGATTTTTGCTCACCGTTCTTGTGATCATTTTGACCCCACGGGGTGAGATCTTGCGTGGAGCCCCAGATCGAGGGAGATTATCAGTGGTCTTGTATGTCTTCCATTTTCTAATAATTGCTCCGACAGTTGATTTCTTCACACCAAGCTGCTTACCTATTGCAGATTCAGTCTTCCCAGCCTGGTGCAGGTCTACAATTTTGTTTCTGGTGTCCTTTGACAGCTCTTTGGTCTTGGCCATAGTGGAGTTTGGAGTGTGACTGTTTGAGGTTGTGGACAGGTGTCTTTTATACTGATAACGAGTTCAAACAGGTGCCATTAATACAGTTAACAAGTGGAGGACAGAGGAGGCTCTTAAAGAAGAAGTTACAGGTCTGTGAGAGCCAGAAATCTTGTTTGTTTGTAGGTGACCAAATACTTATTTTACCGAGGAATTTACCAATTAATTCATTAAAAATCCTACAATGTGATTTCCTGGATTCTTTCCCCCCATTCTGTCTCTCATAGTTGAAGTGTACCTAGGATGAACATTACAGGCCTCTCTCATCTTTTTAAGTGGGAGAACTTGCACAATCGGTGGCTGACTAAATACTTTTTTGCCCCACTGTATATGTGGGTATGCTAATTGAGCGAGCATGTCAAGCTAAGAGCTTGACAGATGGAACAATGCATGCACTTCTTATTTTTACAAGAATCTGATTTTGTGTAAGTTTTAAATATTCATTAAAGGTGTCTTGCACATTTGAATGTTTATTTATTTAAAACATGTATTAGTTGCTATACTGTAGACATGTACATATGTATAATTATATTATTATTTTAAGTGTGGTTTAAAGTAAACTTATATAAAGTAATGTTATTTGGTTGAGGCAAGTAACCCAGGTGGATGCAATCAGGTAATTAGGAGAGAGCCTCTGTTTTTAGATGGGGTTTGTGGCCATGCTGTAGGCCTGACGTTTAAAATAAATGATCAAATCTTATCTGTTAAGATGAATGTTTTATTTAAAAGGTTTTTTTTTATTTGTTTAAGGAGGGACCCCAGAGCCAAGGGCAGGCCGAGCAGACCGCCTTCTCCCGCCGCAGGCAGGATCAAACTCTCGGTCCGGCAGCTTCCCCGGTGATGGGCTCCGTGTAACAAGTCCCCTCAGTGCGGGGAGCCGCGCCGTGCCCAGGTACTCCCCGTTCTGCCCTATCTGCACCACGGTGATGCTGCTGTCATCGCTCGCCTCTCCTCCGGTGGTGCCCTCGGCTCCCTCCGCCGCCACACTGCCCAGCTCACTGGAGATCACTATCCCGTCGGAGGTCGCCAGTCTCTGGCTCTGTTATTTTGGAGGTCGCGGGCTGAAAACTCTCATCATACTTAATCGATAGTATCACATGGTATACATTGTACAACTTTGTAATGTTTGAATGTTGATATGTATTTGCTCATACTGTGCCTTTCACACAGACAATAAAAGTGAATTTTGAAATGACAAATAGGTTTATGTTTCAAGTTTATTTGGATTAAAAACGTGTTTTTAAACCCTTCTGTTCAAAGTTGATATTTAGTTTCTTAAAAGATGAAATCTTTAAAAACATGCTGTTTGCCATTTTTAAAGTTTGATGGAAGAAATTTAAATATAGGTCACTGACGTGGAGTTTTAGGCCTGCAATGCTTTAACAAAAAATGTTTTAATTTCAGTTTTGAAGAGTGATATGGATGTTAAATTCACAAATTAGTATGAATAATCTTAAACAAGAACAGGATCTTGAGCCATGATGGCTGTTTTTAAAGTACAGATACATTCAGAATGCATGACGATTCCTTCAAAGGTGTTGTAATAGACCCACTCTTAATTTATAAAGTAATAATAATAAATGGGAATGATTGAGCTCATTAGTGGCCTGACTGGCCCTCCTAATTTGGTCTAAAAAAAGTCAATGATGATCATTGTGAAGGGGTGTCCAGCCCATATCAATAACATACCAAACTACAGGCTAATGTGAGATTCAGAAATTAGATTTAAAAATCCTGTTTTCATGTTATAGTAGGCCTACCTTACATGAACCTGTTTGCAAGCTTAATGACCCCATGATGTGATTATTTATATCTTAAAATAATAAGTTAATATTTTGTACCAAGGTTGTCCATCTCTTAATGTCTCTTTCAATCTGTGAGTGGATCTTGTCATCATTTATTTTATAGAGATGAGTCAGTTGTTTTGTTAGCGTTTAATCCTATGACCTAATAATAGTGAAAAGCTGTCATATTAAGAATAATTATCTTCAATTATTTTTTCCTGATATACAAATATTATAAAATGTTGGCTTGTTTGGTGGGACTTGAACATTTTCTTTATATAATTATTTGTAAAATATACTACATTTTACCAGATGCTGTGTTTGTCTAAAACAAATCCATCATTTTATATTACTGAATACAATACCAAAAATACTTAATAATAATATAATAATTATTAAAACTCTTAAAACAGAATTGTTCAAACTGCATTGGCATTTCTTTGTATCTATACAAAGTCACGAAGACGAGACTTTTCTAGGACTCAAGAAGATCATTTCATTTGAGAAAATTGGTTAATTTGTCAAGTGTTTCTTGGATCAAAAAGGCAGTTGAATCTGTTGGTTTTTAGTATGACCACTTGAGGGCAGCAGAATATTAATTTAATGATTGTGTCTTTGATCAAAACACTCTTTAGTGCACTGATTCTTTTAAGTCCATTCTGTTATTTAGTTTCAATTCTTTAAAACATTAGGAAGAATGTTATGGGCTATGACAATTAAATGTGTTGAATCAGTCTTCTACATAATTGTAACACAATATCCCCAAATCTGAATGTGATTTTTTTTAATGACCTCCAAATGAAAAAATGTCTGATGTTTAGCCAAAGCAGCTATTGTATGTTCAAGTGTCATTTAATGTTATCCTAGCAGATAGTTATTTAGTGAGTGGAAAGCATTACACTCTTT
The DNA here is from genome assembly GCA_902827135.1 of Harpagifer antarcticus. NCBI lineage: Eukaryota > Metazoa > Chordata > Actinopteri > Perciformes > Harpagiferidae > Harpagifer > Harpagifer antarcticus. Next base: position 541,125 of record CADEHL010001130.1, read on the forward strand.
ATACATTTTATAATATGTGTTGTGATGATGAACCACAAGCCTCTGATAAACCTCTCTGCTCTCCCCCCTAATTGGAGTGCAAAACTGAAAGGGATGAAGGCGAGAGTTTCTTATCTCTACTCAGCAAGAAGCACTGCTGGAATGTGAGGGAGAATCTGTCCTCTTCATCTAACTGGGAACTTTAACTGGGAACATTTGCACATAAGTGCCTCACCCAGGAATGTATATGTGGGTGTTTGACCAAAACACACACACACACACACACACACACACACACACACACACACACACACACACACACACACACACACACACACACACACACACACACACACACACACACATACTATGTATACATCACTTCAGGGGACATTACATTGACTTACATGTATTTCCTGGAGACTTATCCTAATCTTAACCATAACCAACACATGCCTAACCCTTACCCTAACCCTTACCCTAACCCTTACCCTAATCCTAACCAAGTCTTCACCCTAAAATGGGGACCTCCATTTTGTCCCTATAAGGGAGGCGAGTCCCCACACGTGACTGTGTAGACAGATTTAGGACCCCACAAGTATAGTAATGCTAGGCCACACACACACACACACACACACACACACACACACACACACACACACACACACACACACACACACACACACACACACACACACACACACTGCACAACCTGACCTAAGTTCTTGCCTCACTATCCTCCCTAACTTCCTCACAACATTTTAGTAAAGAAATACCAAAAGAAACAAATGTATTATCAAAGATATTCAATGATGTAATAGGACTCATACCTATTGCTGCATTTTATTTGTCTTAAAACTCTTTAACGCATTAAGCAAAACAGTATCCTCACTTGTTTTTGCCAGCACATCGCAGTATGTCTTAGCGTGATACCTCCACCTGTTGACAGGACCTCAGCCAAGCGAAGGCCAATATGCATATAGCGTAACCCGAATCACTTTCAAACTAAACATGACATGGGTAGACAAAAGCAAAAAATGGCACAATTCTTAAACTTGCCGTGATGTTACCTGTGTCCCTCAGAGGTGAATCTAGTCACACACCCTGTGTGTGTGTGTGTGTGTGTGTGTGTGTGTGTGTGTGTGTGTGTGTGTGTGTGTGTGTGTGTGTGTGTGTGTGTGTGTGTGTGTGTGTGTGTGTGTGTGTGTGTGTGTCTGTGTGTGTGTGTGTGTGTGTGTGTGTGTGTGTGTGTGTGTCTGTGTTATTATGTCGGCTAATCCTAGGTTCTCTTTGCTTTGTTTCACTGGAACCCCCCAAATATTAGCCGATGGTTATTCGAGTAAGACTAAATATTATAATTTATATAATTTACAATGAATGTTATGTACAATGATAATAAAAAAACATCACACACATAGTAAGGAAAAAGAAATTCATTCAAAAAATAATTAAGCTTTTTTAGAAGGAAGCAGGAAGACTTGAGTAATTCAGCTTCGTTTGTTAATGATGGCCATGAAGCCAAGGTTTTTCTTGGGGGTGGGGTAATGGCCATAGCCGCGGGAAGTAGGGGTGCTGGAGGTGCTGCAGCACCCCCTGTTGGCGAATGGTGTACATTTGAAAAACTGAGCGACCACCTAAATAAAAATGATCAACTACATAAAATAGTTATGATTTGACTTAAAATAAAGTAAAATCATAACTATGATTATGTCTGTATCTATATGTCAGCGGGCCGGCTCGTATCGCTCGCTGACGGCCGGCACCGCCTTTTCGCAGCACCCCCTTAGTAAAATGACTTCCCGCGGCTATGGTAATGGTTAAAAAAAAACTAAATAGTGATTGATTTTTTTGGGTCACATTAAGACCGAGCTCTCTAAGAAACCACACAAATAAACTAACATACATTTTAAGCATAAAGAGACGTAGAAGTCACAGACAAACATTTTCATGTTATACCAAGGGATGTGCCTCCTAAAAAACCTCAGTTTAGGAATTATTTTATAGACTTTGGTAGAACATAGTTCCTGCTCAGGAACAGAAGAACTCATTATGGTTCTGAAACTTTGATTCAGAAAGAATGTTGCCGTGGTTTAGATTTGGATTGAGATAACTTGCCGTTTGCAGGTAAGAAATCTCAGGGAGTTTCCGTTCCCAGTGAGTGAACACAGGGGGCCTGTGTTATTTTCAGGAGGGGAGGGGGGGTGGCTTTCTCTTTCTGACTTCAGATGCCTGGCAACCTCTCTGTCCTTCACATTCCCCAGTATCGGTCATGTGACCAGAGTATGGCCAGAGCCAGCAGAGCATTACCGGAGGGACTCAGAAGCCTTTTTTCTTTCCTATCTTTTGTCTTTTTTTCTGTACAGTCATCCGAGTTTAGGTATTTTATGAGATTCAGTTTCATCATAGTCTCAGAAGGTTTATGCTGCTGTTTGCTTTATAGTTAGTTGGTTGTTGTTGCTAGTCAAACTGTTAAAGACAAAAAAAGTGTCTCATTTGATATTCTACCACCCAACTAAAACAGAAGGAGTCTTACTGTCTATGTACTGTATGTATTCAGCGTTTTTGATGGAATCTAAACTATTATAGAGTGGCCAAATTATACAGCTTTATTAGCTGCTGGAATAGATTTCTAATTTAGGCTATAGCATAAGATGGCTTGTGGCTTCAGGCGTCAGCTTTACATTAACCCGTGCTCGTTTCTCGGGCCGTGGACTAGCTGCGTCCCTTTGTGTAACGAAGGCAACTTCGTCACTATGGACTGACGGCTTTGGGACCTTGAAATATTGCACATGTGGGTTTGCACTTCATATAACAACTTCCTTTTGCACAGTAATAATGTCACTCAGCACTTTAATAGTGAACAGTTTGCACTTTATTAGCGTGATTTGCACAGCACAGTTTGGCATTGCATATTTGCACATTTTTATATAGTTTATACTAGTTATTGATGTAGTATTTATTAAATGATTAAACCGTATTAATTGGAATGTCGTCTGGCAAGATGCTGGTTGGGTACTCGGCTCCACCTGAACAGAGAGGGGGTTAGCGAGAGCTCCGAAAGTGTTTATGCTTGTGTAAGGATGACAGCGGTTGAGATGAATCATTGTGTGCAAATAATATGTTTGAGCGTGTACATATCATGATGTTAAGTTGCATTAATTGTATAAGTGAACACTGAGCAAAGTTTAAATCTATCACTTATCTACGGTGGCCGGCAGGTGCAAACGCGGAACAACGGCCAAAAACGCACACATAAGCAGCTGCAAATCCTGAAATGAAAAACAAACAAATCCTGAAAACAAATACAACCAAAAAACGCTGCATTTACAGAAATGATGCAAACTAAATACAACACACAAACCCCCAAAACAAACGCAACAGAACAATGCTGCAAAGTCAAAAACACATACACGTTTTTCTGTTGCGTTTGTTTTCTGTGTATAAACTACACAGACAGATGTGTGCAGAATTCTTTGTGGACGGTGAACAGGCTAAATGTCTGGAAGTGTGAAGTGTGTGTCTTTATCAGTGCACTTGTTATATCTTTACAACATAGGTGTTTCTGAGAAAGTTGTTTATAGAGTACACAGTTGTTTAACGGGGGAAGATTACATTCTTTACAGATCTTACCTCTTAACTTGGCTGTCAAAGGGCACCAGATTAATGCATTTTACCTTAAAATATATAAAATGTTCATGTCTACACATTGTCTCTCAAAATCGTGTGGAGGTGGCAGGAGCATTGCTCACGAGGAAGTGCAGCTGGAGTCTGGAGCTCGTTCTGAACAGTCATGTTTTGGATGGATGTTTTTCAAAAAGACAAATGTGTATTTTTTAGTGTCTGCTTAGTACGCTGTTAAAATCAATGATTATCTTAACCATGGACAAACATGCCCGCGGCTCTTCGCCAACTCACTGGAACAGCACACAGCTCACTGGTCAACATGCTCTGCCTCTATAAAGTGTTTCTGTTGAAGAGCTCACTTGATGTGCTCCTTATTCTCTGTTCTTTTGCTGCTTCTAAACAGGGCCTGTACAGAGGCAGATCATTTGTCTTTTAGTCACAGAACAAAAGAGATTTAAACCAAGAAGTTATTTTCTTTTCAAAGTATAAACACACACTATATTAAATAACACCAGTGGTGGAATAAAAATAGTTGTTGCTTGTTTAGTTTAAATATAAACCTGCGAACCTTCGGGGACAGAGCCTTCAGTGGGGCAGCCCCCACCCTCTGGAACGCTCTCCCTGCTGAGATCCGCAACATCCCCACACTTGACGCCTTCAAAAGGGCCCTCAAGTCCCATCTGTTTGCTAAGGCCTTTTGCTCCTAATCTATTTGTTGTTTTGTCTGTCTGACTGTTTGTCTGACTGCCTTTTGTTTTTGTTATGTTTGTTTCTACTCCTGTTGCTCTTTGTAAAGCGACCTTGGGTCTCATGAAAGGCGCTATATAAATCCAAGCTATTATTATTATAATTCTTCATAGTCCGGAGATTGGACCTGTTTTTGAGGTGGTTACGACACTATTCATGTAGCGACATTTGGCAACGCCGCCAGGACGGGTGAACAATTTTACAATCTGGATAGGTAGCGCTACCTGTGAAAATTCAGTTTTCGAAAAAATGTACATAGTCGCAGCGTAAATCTGACGGACCTGAAATTTGGCACACTTACCCGGGTGGAGCAACTCTACATAGTTGTAATTAGTATAATGTGAAAAACAGTGAAATTTCAATTTTTTGATTTTCCACACCAAACGTACTGTACAGCATCAGTGGAGGGTCGGACACATTACCGTAGAAAATGAGCATGAGGTTTGGAAAAATTTGTCCGACATCAATCAAAACGTATAGGCAAAAAGGTGTGGCCTAGACATAAATGCTCACAATTCATCCGAAATGTATCCAAATATCACATATTTCGGTGGATAGGTTCAATCTGTCATGGGGAATAGGCACAAAAAAGCATGTTCATTTTGGACAATAGGGGGCGCCAAAAACACAACAAATGTATACCTCAAGAACGGATGGACGAAATAAATATAGTTTGTCATAGATATACTGGCAGGTATAAACTTAGATTTAAAGTATCGCAACCAATGATAAATGTGGGCGTGTCCTATTCAGTTTTTTCTCGAAATGGAAGGGTTAAAAACACTCAACTTTGTGTTAAAATTTGTTACGGCCTTTAAACTCGGAACACACGTGACAGCCCACAACCTTTTCCAGACTGTACAAAAAAATCGTACGTTTTAGCAAATACGGCTCAGTAGCGCTCCCTATTGTGCGGTAGTCACATATAGTTTCTCCGAACTACCCGAAACTTGGCACAGACATTCCTCATGGAATTGCGGAGATATTTCAAAATGGCTTCCATTAGCCCCGCCCCCCAGAAAGTTGGCCATTTTCAAAAATTGGCATTATTCATGCATTTTAAGCGCATTTTTGCAAACACCTCCTAGGGAAAAGATCAGAACAATTCCAGTCCAGGACAAGTTCAGCCCATATCCAATCTCATGCTAAATTGCAAATAAAACAGTTGCTACCTCAATTAGGGCGGTCGTAAGCTAACAGAGAATGTACCATTTTTGACGATTTGCATGTAGCAAATGACTCCAAAGTATTCGCATATGGTTGTTCCAAAATGCACGACACGTTGTATACACGTTGCTCTTATGATTGCGGACATCTTTCAAATTGCCTTCCATTTGGCCCGGCCCTCAGAAAGTCGACCATTTTGAAAAATATGCAGTTTCTATGCCTTTTATGCACATTTTTGCAAATACCTCCGAGGGAAATGGCCGGAAAATGTCCATTCCATGACAAGTTCAGCCATATCCAATGCGATGCTACATTGCGAAGGAATAGTCAGTCGTTCAAACGGGGAGCTCACAGGCTAGAACAGGGATCACCAACTACATTTGTCCAAGGGCCAACATGTATCCAATAGACACTATCGTGGGCCAGCGGGGGGGGGGGGGCGTGAAGAGCAGACTCTTCACGCTAACGAAGGATCACTTCTAGGCAGGGTTGGGAGGGTTACTTTGTAAATGTAATCAGTTACTGATTACTGAATACATGCTCTGAAAGTAATCAGAATACAGTTACAGTTACGTGTCTTAAAAAAGTAACGTGTTCAGGTTACTTTTAGAATACTTTTGGAATACTTTCTTTTTCCATAACAGATGGGTATGTTTTGGTGAGCAGGAGACACTTGTTTTACTGTTTTAATGGCTTATCAAGAACTCAAACACAACATCTTGGTGTCATTCTGGACAGCTCCCTCTCATCTGCACGCCACATAAAAAACATCACCCGGACTGCATTCTCCTGCTGTAAACCTTTCCTTAGAATATGTTATGAATTGTAAGGTGTCCTTGGGTGCTTTGAAAGGTGTCCCTAAATAGAATGAATTATGATTATTATTCTGAAACTATGTAATAACCTTTAAAACTTTTATCTAACCATCTGCGTTTCTAACTTTCAATATATTTTAAAAGAGATCTCTCTCTCATCTGCGTGCGGGGGGGTGGGGCCTCACAGACACGCTGCATCTCTCTCTCTCTCACAGACACGCTGCAGCGCTGTGCAGTGTGCACACAGTTCTGCCGGTAATGAATATTACATTTTGTGAGGAAACATTTTGTAATCAGATTACTCGTTTTTCAAATGTAACGCCAGCTGAATACAGTTAGCCTACTTGATTTTTGTATTCTGATTACGTAACGCCGTTACATATATTCCGTTACAACCCAACCCTGCTTCTAGGCTACTGTCCCGCAGCTCCTGCCTCTCTGTTGGACTCTGTCGCAGCGGGGCTGCTGCTGTGGTGCGGAGCACACAAAACAGACTCTTCACAACGAAGGATCACTTCTTCTTCTTCAAGGAAGGGAAGGTTTCGCAGTATGCAGTCTACTGTCCCGCAGCTGCTGCCTCTCTGTTGGACTCCGGTACTGCACCTTACTCACGAGACGTTGTAAAAAAAAAAAAATGGGTGGGGGGCGAACGCAGTAACCACTCCGCCAACGCCACAGTCACCCCCGTCGAGCGGGCCGGATGAGAATGTCTGGCGGGCCGGATGTGGCCCGCGGGCCGCCAGTTGGTGGTCACTGGGCTAGAAGGTACCATTTTCCAACATTTAGATGTCACATAAGCTACTCTGCCTTCCACATCATCTGTCTCTTTCACACACACACACACACACACACACACACACACACACACACACACACACACACACACACACACACACACACACACACACACACACACACACACACACACACACACACACACACACACACACACACTCACACACCCACACACACATACACACTCAAACACACTCACACACTGCTGGCAATGATGTTGAGTGTTAGTCCAGCAACTCCCTCTGCTGGCGGCACATGCAATTACAACAGACACATATACGCTCCATAACACACACACATACAGCTGTTAAAGCATATAATATATATCAGGCTACAGCCCATGTATATGTTATGATGTTAAGCACTATTTGATTTCATGAAAAATATATATATATACAAATAAGTGTTTATTTGTAGATATCTACTAAAGCATACAAATAAAGTGTGTAATGTAGGCCTGTTACTTATATTATTGAGAGATATATATTATACACACTGTTCTGCTTTCTGCACTGGCCTCAGCAGCTCTTCTCATTGTAAATGTCGGCTAACAATTAAACAGTTGTATTAAAAACATACATAGCCTAATATCCTGAGGAGATGCATTTATTGAGTAAACAAACGGTCAAGGGCAAAAAGTCGGCACAATCCACTGCACCACACGCCACGGTTACTGCTCCTCCAGACAGCCTCCGCGATAATCGATCCTCAACGAGCCTTTACAGAAATTTGTTTTTCTTCGAGGCGGCGCGCCCGCATACTTTTCCGGGTCGCTGCCGGAGGACCGAGGAGTCCGGGACGTGAACATTTGAGAAATGACGAACGGCTCATTTCGGAGGACTCGGGCGTGTCTGCTTGACACCGGGACGACCAGCGACCCTCCCCTACAGGCGCTCGGACGCGAAGGCCCGCCCACAACTGCGTGCACGTCTGTGACTCTGTGACCGTAGTTTTAATTGGAATTGTATTTATAGATTTGTTTTGATCAGCAATTAAATGATTGTATCCAAAATTGATAGCAAAAATTCTAAGAATGCTACGACCACACTGCACACAACCGGCCATAGATAGCATTATAAGTATTTGTCAGGACATATACAGTATTACGGCATCGTATAATCTGACTTCATCTGAACACATCCTGTATATAAAATAAACTAAAAGATATTTCCTCATTTGTCATTGAGCCATGTTATTGACAGAAACACACTGTAGGACACTGAATGATTTACTCTTCCTGACTAATGTACCATGGCATCCCCTTTTAAAAGTTGTATGTGGAAACTTGCATGGATTTAATAACAATACAAAAAAGATTCTACTTGTATAATCATTAGAGTCAAAATGAGCTCTAATCTGTAATAACTGTAATCATGACCAGATGTCAAGCAGTTCCTTGGCTTTTGTTAGTGGCGACATTGATATGGAAGTAAGAGACAACAGTTGGAAAGTAATGTGATATAGCCCCAAGTGACCCCCACCATATTTACTATGAGATGGTCATTAAACTTTTAAGTCGCTTCCTTTGTCAGGTATGACTGCATGTGTTGTGGGAAACTAGGCCGCTAAAAGGCTTTACTCATGTCTATCATGAATACTCGGGATGGTAGACATTTGAAATATGCTAAATTGTAGATGACTATGCCATGCTGTCCTGCTTTTTATAACGCCTTAATGATAAAAGAGACTTCAGGAAAAACAGGAAGATTGAAGGGAAGTTAGACATCTCCGGAAAAGATGGAACCATTTTAGAAAAAAATACGCAATGCTCATAGGCGGCGCGTGAGGCTCAGGTTTGGGAAGGCTAAATAACTTTTTTTACCTGACGCTGCCCGCCTCCCGCGTCTATAGAAAATAAATCAACTCAGTGAAAGCACCGCCTGCTGACCAATCAGAGCTCAGTGTGTGGAGTTTAAATATATCAAGTCATATTACAGGAGAAAGGAAATACAGTTTGAACTGCCGTATGCAGAGAAGACGCCAAAGTGTCGCACTTATCATTCATATTACATCATCAATCAGATCATCGATGATATAATATCATAATATATCATATATTTCCTTTTCTGAATCAGCTTCTCGAGCCGTATCTGGCCGTGCAACACTCACAGTGTCACATACTGTATGCAGAAGTATTATTTTAAGCAACACATTAAGTTGACGAAACACTCAACTCAAATGTAATTAAAGTCAGATCCACTCGTGTCTTAGACGGGGCAGTATCATAAAACTGTACGCTACAAACACTCTGTAGTTTATTTATTTTTTAACCAGTTGTTCTGTATTCACCTTGCAGGTGCAACTATGTGGCTTGTATCCTGGATTATATGTTTAAGTCATGGATGTTTAAAGTTCATATTTATATATTAGTTTACTTTTCATTAATGAAGTATGACGCTGCGCTGTCAGTACACTTGTCCCTGTTTGTGATTGGTGATTACAGTTATACTATAGTGTTTCCTGTAGTATTTATATGGTTTTTCGGCCACTATATTAAATTACTATAGCTATACTATTGAGTTTTATGTAGTATCACTATAGTGCTTTATATATTATTTCCATGGTTTTTTGGAACACACTACAGAAAATTACTATAGTAATACTATAGAGTTGGCTATGGTGATCTTATAGTGAATGTATAGTTAATTAGCTTTAATAATGATGTATTCATCCCTATAGTAAGTATGGTATCAACAAATACAAGTTAGCAAGCAGAGCAGTTTCAATTTGAAAGATAGGGACTTTATTAACAAAATAAAATACATTGTTCACAGAATATGAATACGAATAACTTAAATGTAAAACATTTACAAGAACAATTTCAGGCCCGAAACAGAAATGGTTGGGCAATGAAATTAAGGGAAAAAGTGTCCCAACCCCTATATATAAACACATTTCACATTCATATACAACCCATGCCTCTCTACCAAGTCAGAGATGCAAACTTTGACAAGTTTGAGGCTGGTCTTCTCGGTAAGAATGCCATTAGTTTGCAGTTCATCAAATACCTCTGGAATTTTCTTCTTAAGTAGATCAGTTAGGCCATTCAGAAGAACTGGTTCTTGGCTGAACAAAACAATAAGAGCAAGCACAGCACAAAGTAAAGTTCTGGCCTGTGTGATTTTTTGAAACACAATTTAACAAGCATGGTACATGTATACCTGAGTTTGACAGACTTCTCTTAGGACAGGCTGAAGATCCGGTGCTTCAGAAAAGTGCACTTGGAATCTGTCAAAGTTACTGATGTTCTCACTTCTATCAACATCTATAAACTCTTTGAAGTCCGTGTTGTATTTTAAAATCCTATCCAGGACAAATCCAAATTCACCTGTTACTTCCAGGAGATGGTTTGTGCTTTGGACACTGTAGATTTTTCTTTTAATTTCCTTTTTGCTAGGACTTTAACAGATTCCAGCAGCTCATTCCCGCTTCTTGTAATTATAAGAAAAAGACAAATTCATCCTGATGTTGACTAATCATATTATGCCAGATTAAATTAAATACCATCATCTATCATCTTCTAGTTAAACCCATTAATACACACCTTATATAAATTATAAGCAGTATGGTAATTTTTAAGTTAATTAACTTCACCCATAAAGACAACTTCTAGAGAAGCACAGGGGAGATTCTGCTCGGCCTCCAGTGGCGTTTTCTCCTGGAGGCTGGGTATTTCTTCATATTTTTTTATTTGTATCAAAAAACATCTCTCCGCTGTTGTCAGTGAGTATTTTACAAAGACTGAAACAGTGCCCCTCTAAATTAATGTGTGGTGAAACACAGTATTGCACGCTACACTCACTCTATACTACACCTGCAGTCCGCTGTGTCAGGGACATGTCAAGGAAAGCCCGCCGGCCTTCCCTCCCAGCGATTTGATTGGTCGGAAGGAAAGCCCGCCGGCCCTTTCCTTCCGACCAATCAAATAATCGGAAGGGAAGGCCTAACGTGCCGTGCGTGACGCTGCATCTCACATTCACAAGTTGCCTTAGCGACAAGAGGCAGATATGAAATCTCCCTTCTACATAATATAATATTTGCAAGTATAGAGTAGTGGCTGATGTTTTAGTCAGAAACAGGTAAACTGTAGTTTACACATACTACTAATAACTTTAGTAGTACGTGCGAGTAAGTTACGTATTTGCACTGTAAGAGACTGTATATCAACGCAGCCTCTGTCGGTCTTCTCATTCGCACTTTCTCGCCACATCTGGCCGAACAATGAAACCTAGCCAAAGTAGCGAGATAGCATTAAAGGTGACATGTCATGCTTTTCCGGTTATTACCCGTCCACTTGTGTTATGAAGGTTTTTATGCATGTAAATGGTCTGCAGAGTCAAAACCCTCAAAGTACACCATGTAGCGAGTAAAACTCTAAAACAGAAAATACCTCCCCAAAACACCTCGTTGGAGATACGTCACTTTGATTCTTCCGGGTACATCATGATGTCATGTCGTCCCCGGAACGAAATGGACCAATCCGTGGAGCCGTTACGTTACGTCCGCGGAGCCGTTACGTTAAGCCCCCGCTGATTGGTCCAAATTGACCAATCCACGGACTTCCTCACACACACACTCGGTCCAAGCAGCTCTGCTGATTTCTCCTCCCTGGCTGCAGGCTGATAACAGACAGTTGGGATCGCGGCGAAATTCTCTCTGCAGACCCATTCTCTCTGCAGACCCATTCTCTCTGCAGACCCATTCTCACTGCAGACCCATTCTCACAGCAGACCCATTCTCTCTGCAGACCCATTCTGTCAATATCAAGCCACACTTATTGTTTTTACTTCGGCTGTGACTTTGTGTGCTCAGGGTGAGTTTGGCTGTGTTTCGCTGTGTATCGCTAAACAAGGAAATCACACCTCCACGGAGCTCAGCGCGATTCACAATATCCCGACCAATCGGAGCACACTGGGCTCACAGGGAGGGTGGGGGGGGCAAGAGCTGCAACGTGCCGTTTAGTGGAGAGAGTGAATACACATACTTTACAGAGATGCTGTATGCGAAACCAATGTGAGTTTGGAAAATTGCACAGTATAAATCTATTCTAGTAGACCTCAACAATGGAATTATGATCAGTGGAAATGGCCATGACATGTGACCTTTAAACTAGCTGCTAATGCTATCAATATAATGCCGATTGAAGAATGATGGTCACAGAAAAGAGTGTCAGCTACATTAAGTTAAGATAAAATAAATATAATAAAAAAGAAGAACGGCTTAAAGGAAAATAAATTTCATCCAGGCAGCTAAACTCAAACAATAGTTAGCTGTTCAACATTGGCAAAACATATTTATTTAAGTTTAAAAATATGTATTTAGACCCCTAGCTTGCTCACATTATGACAATATATCTGCTCACTTTGTTAAAAACGTTTTGTTTCTGTAACTTACCTAGAGTTAGACTCTCCTCCTGACATCCATCCTCCACAGCAGCCAGAGGTGAAATGGCAGTTGGGACATTTGATGGACAGTTGGACAGTTGAAAAATGATACATTTGAAATAACTCAACCGTGATTGGGCAGGACAGTGCCCAATGTTAGCCCAGTGTTAGTCAAAACTCATGTGTTGACTATGTGCATTTTTATTTTTTGTACGTACACACATGTGTGTAAAATAGTTCAGAAATTACACTGAATGTGTTGAATTGCCTTTGACACAGCAGTGTGTTAAACAAAAATGACACATTAATTCTAGGAGTGTAATACTTTTACAAACACTATGGTAATAATATGCATTCATTATGACAATATCATATTACTATAGGAGTGGTCTATAGTGTGTTCAAAAAACAACTGCAGAAACACTATATTATACTATAGTTATAATATTTAAAATAATATAGGAATACTACAAAGATCTAGATACATAGTATTACTATTGAAATATTATAGGGCTACTATAGCTAGTAAAATGGCACTACAGAAAAGACTATAGTAATACGATAGCTGGTGAAAAATACTATAGAACTCTACAAACTTACTATAGGATACTATACAACTCTTATAGTATACTATACTATAGTTCATTTTCGTAAGGGGCAGTTCCTCTCCACGGGCTGCGGAAGCGAAATGCTTGATGGGAAACGACTCGCTGATATCTCGAGCTGAGCGCTCATTGGTGGTTTTTACCCCGTGCTGGTGATGCAACTCTCCAATTGACTCGGCAAAAGTCTGTTGTTGTTTTGTGTCAGTTTTATGTCGCCACATCCATTCCCATTTTTCATCATTGTTCCACAATGTTTATCATCATGAAATTAATATCTATATATTTTATACTATACTTGCACTGCTTACCGTTTTCATACTTTATATATCTTAGCATATTCATACACACTGTTCATACTGCTCACAGGCTGATATCTAGTGTATTCATACCCCTCACTGTTTATTCATCATTCAATTCATTCTATATTTTATTCTGTCTATTGTGTACATTATTTTTCACTTTACTGCTTGTTGAACCTGGTTAGAAGCTAAACTGCATTTCGTTGTCTCAGTAGGGTTAGGGTTGCAACATGCAACATGGGTCGGTTGTAACACCTTCAATATCTCCAATCACAAACAAGCTAGAGTGATGAAACACACTCTGCACATGCGCAGTTAGAGGGTAAGATCGCTGAGAAAAAAAGGAGCCACGTTTGAATTTCTCGAGTAAGATATCAGCAAAAGTTTCTGAGGTAAAATATTAACTACAATTATATGATGTATTTTTTGGATACTGTCTTGAGTTCAAATGTCTAGGAATCCAAACTAGTATTATTAAAATCACTGTTTTGTAAGATACAAATATAACTAGCTAAATATGGGTCAAGCTAGCAATCAGGCAGGTTCACAGGGGGTGGAAGCAAGGCTGGTGGTCCTGGTACGGTTGTAACGGGACGGTTGTAACATGGCACATTTACAATGATGGCTCATTTGCTTGAATAATCAATTGTTCATTCAAGCATACAGTTGTATTGTTAGTTGGTGTGCATTGTGCCTGTAAAAATAAACAGAATAAAATACTGTACAGTAGACCTAAAGTGTGTGCGTGTGTTGCAGTATGCCAAACGTCAGAAAGAGGAAGACAGACAGGGGAGTGCCACTTGCTCTGCTGCAGAGAGCCTCAAATGAAGTTGAGAAGGGCAAATCATTCAGGGAAGTGGCAAAGACCCTGGTCTATGCCTCCCTGGTCTATGCCATGTCACTCTGTACCGGTTCCATACAAAGAGGCTGAGGTTGGAGAGTCAGGGATCACAAACACCCCCAAGAGTAGGCTACTGGACACCAAAGAAGGTGTTCTCAACAGAGCAGGAGATGCTTTTGAGACTACCTGATGGAGGCAGCTGATTTATATTATGGTCTCAGCTCAAAGGAGGTAGGTCTACATAATTATAGAAGCACCTCTCAGAGAACAGTTTAATCCTTCACAGAGGATGATGCTGTGTGTGTTATCTGTTATCCTGTTCATTGCTCATTGTTTGTTGGAGGATGTGTGAAACCCCATTCAAATCTTGTTGCCTTAGAATTTGACAGCTTTCCCTATTTGTTGTCATGTAGTGTGAAAAAAGGTAACCGCTATTAACATGTTGCAACCGTGCCTGGCATGTGCTACAACTGTCCCTGTACACAAGGACAGTTGAGGGGTTTACAAAAAAAATACATTTTCCAACCTGTACTTATTTCATAAAAACATCTTAAATACATTGTTTCAGTGGCTGACATATTGATAATGTATAATATAGCAAAATGGCTATCCTATTGTAAATGTTTTTTTTACTTATTGGGGAAAAGCCCAAAAAGTCTTGCAACTGTCCCTGGTCTCCCCTACCTGTAATATGTGCAATAACAATAAAGTTGAATCTAATCTTGAGCAGGAACAAATGTAGGGTTAGGGTAATGTTGTGAATCGAGTGGCCTGTGTTCGTCGTCCATTACATACGCCTGCCCATACCATAACCCCACCACCACCATGGGCCACTCGATTCACAACATTACCCTAACCCTAACCCTACCCTAACCCTAACCCTAACCCTAACCCTAACCCTAACCCTAACCCTAACCCTAATCCTACCCCTCACACCAGATACTGACTGGTTTTCGGACCCCCCCAGACCCCCCCAATAAAGCAAAACTGCACGTTTCAGAGTGGCCTTTTATTGTGGCCAGCCTAAGGCACACCTGTGCAATAATCAGCATCTTGATATGCCACACCTGTGAGGTGGGATGGATTATCTCGGCAAAGGAGAAGTGCTCACTATCACAGATTTTTTCAGATTTGTGAACAATATTTGAGAGAAATGGTTATTTTGTGTTTATAGAAAATGTTTTAGATCTTTGAGTTCATCTCATGAAAAATGGGAGCAAAAACAAAAGTGTTGCGTTTATATTTTTGTTCAGTGTATTTCCAAGGCACTCCTTTATAATTATTAGGATAAATAAAAACAGGTTTGAAATCATTCCAATGTATACTATAGGACAGTAAACCAAAAATATTGTTTAAAACTGGAGAGATTTAAAATAGGCATAAATAAATAAATGTTAACTGATAAAATAAGATATAAATGAACCACAAAAATAAAACAAGTTAGCCTACATTTATTTGTTATTGGCTATGGTAGGTTATCGGTTATGTTCACATACTTATTTGATTATTAAAATGCAAACCGATCTTTTTCATATTTGTGTTTAGAGTTGTATCCCCTAGATCAGTCTCCAATAATTTGGCGCTCTAAGTGCACCAGATTGAAGCATTTCCCGGGGGGCACCCCCGGACCCCCCTAGAGGATGTGAAGTCCACCCCCCAATTAAAACATGTTCATACTATACTAAATACATTTGAAGCCTTTTTATATAAGCTGTCCACCATGTCAATACGTTTCTCTGTTTGTAGTGTATTGGTCATAGAGGTTTTTCATTGCCAGCTAAAATCTTGCAGGGCAGCAAATTAGTCAAAACCGGCCCTTGTGTCATCCCCACAGCACCCCCCATTTGAAACATGTTCCCTTAGGCTATGCCTGTGGCTAATTGTTTAGAGCGCGTGTGGTTAAGTTGCTGGTAAGGTAGCCCTCAGGATTGTATGTCAGTGTCATCTTACTCAGGCACCAGAATAAGAAAACTCCGTCATTTTGGTTACCGGTTCGCTGACTCACGAGGGAGGGAATATGTCGTTACGAAATCTGAAATGGAGCTCGATCTTCAGACTGAGCTCGTGAAACGGCTGTTGTTTGAAATGAATAAAGATGTGCTGTGTCTTTAAAAAAAAGTGGTGTTTATTAAAAAAGCACAATACATATACTTCAGTTGTGTAAATCACCTGGGTATTATTCCTGTCACGGATGAACCCAGGAGCTTTTGACTCCCTCTCTGCACACTGTAAAGCACTCCCTTGTGTCCCCCCCCCTCCTCCATACCTTACCTACCCATCCCCAACCTTACAACACTGCACTAAAAGCTGCATTGAATACAGTTATCATCTGTCTTCTCATTTACAGGTGATTAATCATACTCTTACTACAGTATTTACAGAACATAATATAGTTGATAACCATCGTCAAATTCAACACATCCAAGTCTTTCATATTATAATCAGCAGTGCCCAGTGCCTATAAAGCTTAAACTTGATACAGTGATGGCGTTTTTTATTTAAAAAAAATCAGTAGTAAACATTAAGGCGCCAGAACTGTATAAAAAGTATATAATTGCATACTGATTGTAACAACAACTTTTAGCGTGTTGACCTTAAAAAAGACTAAGAACACTATTTCTGTGAAACATAATTAAAGGAGATTTTCACTCCAATGTCCTTTGCATGCTTTTTCAGTCTCTGAATAACAAAGCGTCTAATCAGAGATACTTAACATTAGAGGCAAAATCAAACACATCCTTCATGACAGAGTCTCCTTTTTTCCTTAGCTCTTTCCCTCATTACACCGTCAGTTTGGTGAGGCGAGCAGGTTTGTGATTCAATAATGTCTCTTCCTCCTTGACGTCCATTCAGACATAGTCTTTTCTTTCTAACCCTGGGCCACCTGCGGACCTAGGGGCAGAGTAAGCCATCCTTGAAGGGTTGTATCTGGTCTCACGAGGAGGACAGGAGCAGCAGAGCAATCCACCTCCGAGAATCAGGAGGGCAGCAGCCGCCCAGCCGATGTAGAGCGCGGCCCCCAACTCCCTCCGCTGAGCGTCCGTGAGCAAAGGGTTGTAGAAGTCTCTGATTATGGTGTTCGCCGTCCAGGAGACAGGAATGAGCTGCATGACCCCGGAAACGATGAAGAACACGCCGGAGATGATCATCACCTTGGACTTGGAGGCCTCGTCCTCAATGCAGTTGGTGCACTTGGCCCCGGCGATGGAGACGAGCACCGCCAGAATGGCTAACAGGATGGAGATGATGGTGAGGGCGCGGGCAGCCTGGAGGTCCGGGGAGAGGGCCAGCATGGAGTCGTAGACCTTACACTGCATCTGGCCCGTGCTCTGGACCACGCAGGTCATCCACAGGCCCTCCCAGATGATCTGAGCTGTCACAATGTTGCTGCCAATGAAGGCTGTCACCCTCCACATGGGCAGGGCGCACGCTAAAATGGCAATAATCCATCCCAAAATGCAAAGGGAGATGCCTATCAACTCCAGCCCAATAGACATACTTAAAAAGTCTTCCTCTTCTGCCACACCTGAGAGGAGGTCACAGAAAAGTACCTGCAAAGGGGAAGAGTCAACCAGAGACCAAACTAGCAATTAACTTAATTTCAGGCCTCGTATCTGTGAGTGTGTGATGATCTGTTGCCTCAACATCACCAGGATCCTTTATAAGGCTCAAGTGGAGGGGAGGAGTCCTTGAAGGAGCTGACATCACTAAAAAAGGAGGAAGGACCTGGACACACTCTGAGATCAGCTTACATGGCTGGCTCCCAATGGGCCGGGCCACAAAGGGGCCTTTTACAGCTGAAGGGCATGCAACCATTGAGTGTGTTGTTATAAACAATGAAAAGGTACTAAGGTGCGTTAAGGCTTACTGTATGATTGAAAACGTGCAAATGACAGCAAACGTGACTGATTCAAATAGAATCTACCTTTACCTGAAAAACTCTTGTTACAGTCGGTGATGTAAGCTTCTTTGTACACGTCTGATGATCTTTGCTTTTTGTTATTCAAATGTATAATATACAAAGAATGATTGACCTACATTGCTCAGTTACATCCTTCTACTCTTATTCTCTGGTCTAAAATGCCAGTGCTTCATGCTGTTAAAAAGACAACAAAACATCATGCTTTAAGCTTGACGGCAGTTTTAAAAAAACTTACAAAGAGGGTTTCAAGAGTTTTTTCAAGACCAAGGATGGAAACCTTTTAAACTTTATGCACTAGTTCGGTTTAAGGATCACTTTAACACTTAGAGTTATGAGGCTTTCACCTGAGAGCAGTATTTTGTTTGATGGGCCTTAATGACTGTCTGTCTACAGAATGCCCTTGAAATTGTTCAGAGATGGGACTTTTTCCCTCGAAAAGCCCCCACCGCCCCGGTGTTGACAGCCCCCCTCCCACGAGTCTGCCCTTCTGAATGAAACAGTGCCATTGTTTTCAGGTAGTCGAGTGTGGGGAAGCTGACAAAGTAGCAGTTCTTGTTATCACAGAGCACACAGAGCTGGGAGACAGCCAGGTGGATTTATGTGCTGAGGAACAGACTCACGGTCGAGTGTGCAGGGTGCATGGAATCACAAATTATCTTTGCACCTGTCGATATGGAGATCAGATATTTTACCAAATCTCTAAACACTTAAATCTCTCTTTTAAGTGTTTATATGTGTTAACATTTTCCAGAACCTACACTGAAAAAACTGAAACATTGACATTAATTAAATGTATTATGTCAACAGATTTCACATAACTGTATAAGGTTAGTTGAAAGCAATAATTTATAGTTTAAATATTTTTTTAGGTTCAACGTTTCTGTTTTCTGTGTACCATGACCTTAAAACCAATTAAATATTTACTATGGGCACATTTATACTGTGAAATAAAGCAGGGGTTTTAAACCTGAGGGCTCATACCACCTAGGAGGTGACAATAGAATTCAGGGCATTGTTGAAAAAAACCACAGAGAAGTTATTAATAAACTTCAGCTGCTCACCCTTAATAACGATAAGGAGACAGAAAACCTAAACCAATATATTTGTCAAACGTTTAAATGATCAAGACAACTTAAATACAAAAAGGCCTTTAATTTAAAATGGAACATGTTGAACATTGAAACATTTCAGCTTAACTGATTTACACACTGAATAGATTCCAAAACGAAATGACTTCATGACACGCTTACTTGAACTTCCTTGTCAATACACATACACAACCAATACAGTGAAAAACAATAAAGAAGTACAAATGCAGATTCATGTATTTTCTGAATTCGGATCACAAATTATAAAACTATTTCCATAGTATAAAATACAGGCTACACAGCATCACTAACAAAGTTGTTAGCCTCCAACAGCATCAAAGTAACACACAATAGATTTAATAAAGGCAAACATTTTGAAGTCAGGCTCTGTTCTAAATGGCATATAGTGGCATGGAAATAGTTTTCACCATCTCAACATTAAGAAAAATGTGTATAAGTTATAAACAAATTGGAGCTCTCTCCAAGCAGTCTTTTCCATGATGGCGAAGTTGTGAGAAAGAGCAGGTGTGAGTTCAGACATAGTCCCTCCTATCGTAACCACTTGGGGCCAGAGACCTCGGCTGGGAGTACATCACCTTTGATGGAGGCCCGTACCTTTTCTCAGGTTGTTGGGGGCAACTGGAGCAGAGGATCCCCCCTCCGATGAGCAGGAACGCGGCAGCAGCCCAGCCCAGGTACAGAGCCCCCCCTATCTCCCTCTTCTGGGACTCAGGTATGATTGGACTGTAGAACTCCATGATGATGGAATTGGCTGACCAGGACACAGGGATCAGCTGGGTCAGAGAGGCCAGGATGAAGGCCAACCCGGCAGCTATCATCACCCGAGCCTTGGCCGACTCGTCATCCACACAGTTGGTGCATTTTGCCCCCATAATGGCCACCATGATTCCCACAATGCCCAGCATGATGGAGATGATAGTAAGAGCGCGGGCGGCCTGGAGGTCTGCAGTGAGAGCCAACATGGAGTCGTGGATTTTACACTGCATCTGACCTGTGCTCTGGACCACACAGTTCATCCAGATGCCTTCCCAAGTGGTCTGCGCTGTGACGATGTTCACCCCGATGAATGCTGACACTCTCCACATGGGCAGGGCGCAGGACACAATGGCTGAGACCCATCCCAGGACAGCTAGACCCACTCCAAGTATCTCCAGTCCCACTGAAGGCATGTTGTGAATCTTTGAGTCAAAGTGAGCAGAAGTCTTCTCTACGTCAGTATTTCAGAGGTGGACGAAGTGAGTTTTCTGTGGATTTCTGATTGCTCATATAAGCAGGTTTCTTTAGCACAGAGGGTGGAGTCACCTGGTTATTGGTCGGAAGGGAATTCAAATCGCCAGTCCCACCTCGCCTCGACGTACAAAAACCCAGCCTTGGCATGTAAACGGCCTCAGTTTAATCATTCAACTTCCTCTCCCCCGGTAGCTCCCTCATCTATTTGGGTGAGGGGAGAGTAAACAGAGAGCCTGTATCTCAGGTCTGGAGTAGTTAACGGATAACAGCCTGTAAATAATGGTGGATGAATGATTGAAAGTGGAAGACACAATTTCAACTCCCACAGGTTTCTCATTGCACTCTTCTCTGAAAGATCCTCAGGCAGTTGTTTAGCGCAAATATAATGATTTGTTTTAGGGGTTTTGTTAGTAAGCAGCTAAGGGATTGTTGTTATTAGATGTACTCAAAGGTGGGAAAAGTACTCAGATCTTGTATTAAGTCAAAGTAGAAGTGGTAGAGTGTAATACTCTGTTACAGTAAAAGTCCTGCATTCAAAATGTTACTCAAGTAAAAGTACAAAAGTATTGGCATCAAAATATACTTAAAGTACCAAAAGTAAAAGTAGTCATTGTGCAGATTGGTCCATTTCAGAATAATATATATGATATGTTTTATAATTGCATTAGTGTTATCAAAGCTGGTAAAGGTGCAGCTAGTTTGAATGACTTTGTATACTGCAGGGTATCTCACTAGATGTTCCTGGAATCTAGCTATTCAGTTCAACCCGGTATCACGGCAAGACGTGAAAATGTGACGATTTACCATGCTGGGAAACGTGAAGATGTTACGATTTCGTCCCTTCAAACGTGACAGTTACACTATTGTTAACATGATGTTGGCAAGCCTCTATCACAACTTTTGGTTCACTATAACACACATTTTTGTGGAGAATACAACGATTTTTTCAGTTCCCAGCGTGGTAAATCGTCACATTTACGTCTTGCCGTGATACCGGGTTGATTCAGTCAGCATAAACACAAACTTCACATAACTCCAGGAGAACGGGATTCTGAATTGAAGGTTACTTGAAGCTCTTTAATATTCTTATATTCTTTTTTGTAAAACTGTAACACACAAGAATAATACATTTATGAGACAAGTAGCCTACACAAGTATGTTACATGACGAGTATACAGAAACACAACCTAAAGAACCATGCTATGCTAATGCTAGACTATAAAACAGCTTAGAAGGCTAACAAACTAATCGTTTTTATAGGTGAAGAGGAAACAAGAGTTTAGCAAAAATGATAACGGTGCTAAGCTAACAACGAGCTAATATGCTAACAGATTAATAGTATTACGTTGTCATTGACATGAGGCGTTAGCTTAGGCCTAGTGGTGCAGATGCAGTTTAACATCACCTATTAAAGGTATGAAATACACAATCAAACGATGAAATAAACACTGTTCTACATTAATATAGTTTCAACTAACATATTTACTTACAGACAATGTGCTTAACAAGTCTCCAGAAGATGCTTGTGGATTTACTCCAGGTGTAACTAAAGTCTGATTTAAGAGTTGATTATATTTCACATTATTCATCCAGATCTGTAAAGTAACTAATGGTATTAAATAAATGTAGTTGAGTAAAAGTACAAGATTTACCTCTGATTTGTAATACAAAGTAACTAAAAATGTAAATACTCAAAATTGTACTTAAGTACGGTAGCCTACTTGAGTAAATGTACTTAGTTTCTTTACATTACATGTCACTTGTTAAACACAGCGACTTACATACTCAATACTGTGTGAGCAATTTGGGGTGAAGACAGTGTCTCAGGGACACAACTACATGCTGACTGCAGTGGGGTTTGAACCTGTGCTCCCTTGATCCAAACACCAATGCTCTAGCCACTGCGCCACACCCCTCCTTACTTTACATCACTGGATGTACTTGAGTTAAGTTTTGAGAGGGTTATCAACCATCTTGCAAGACAGGGAATAAAAACAGCAGCTGGCTTATAATAGTGAATGGCTTACAAATAATAAATTAGGAAGAAGATGTTTATACAACATTTTTTTCTAAAATCTTTGGGAGAGACGATACCCAGAACATTTCCAGTTAAATCACCTGACATGTTTTTTCAAGCAGAGGTTTCTTTTGACACAGATATCAGAAGACGTAATTATTCATTACATTTGATTTAGAAACCCCCATGTGATAAAAGGTTACATCATGTTGTTGGGGTGTGTGCTGATATGTTTTAAACATAGCTTCTCCAAGCTGCCGAGGTTCCCATGGGAAGTTAAGGACAGAGACCACATGAGAGAACCGCAATGCAAACAAGACAAACAATAATGCATCTGCATGTGGAAGGGGAACATAGAAACATCTGTATTATTAGCATGCAGTTCTCTCTGGACGTAGACACATTTCTAGAGATGATTCAAGGAAGCCTTACTGCAACAAAAAAAGAGAATCAGCCAGCGTGTTGGAATTTGAAACAATTGTCTGAGTGTGTGTGCACAAGGCTATTGGTGGGGGTGGTGGGGGGTGTCTTATCAGCGCCCTTGCTCTGAAGGTCTTAACCACAATTTAACTTTTGCACGTGCCGTAGAAAAAGACCCTTCTAAACAGACACACACACACACACACACACACACACACACATACACACACACACACACACACACCACACACACACACACACACACACACACACACACACACACACACACACACACACACACACACACACACACACACACACACACACACACACACACATCTGCAGTTCAGTTAACAACAAATACATAATGAAAGTCTCTGCTTTACCAATGTGATGCAGTGCCTGTATTTAAAGGCATTTGATGGTTGTGTAAAAACCCAACATCACTTCAGTTTCTGACTCACCACGACAAGGTTTCTTCTATTGTCATTTTACAATACAGGGTTGCACAACATATTTGCTAATTTTAGTCCCTTAATACTAGACAGGAGACCTTTTATTTGTGTCTGATTGTTAATCAGAACAAAACACTGGTTAACTCTCTTTGCCATGAGGTCTAAATGTTTGAAATTCCAGTGAAGTGGGAGCTGCTCTTACGGCAGAAAGTGTTTTCACCTCTGACCGGGTTCTTTTACCTTCTTATGAACACATGGCTGCACGGCTGGGCTCAGTAACACAATCCTGCCGGCAGGCTCTGAGCTCACTGAAGGGGGGGTTTCAGGATATTTAGAAACCTATTCTTCTTGATCATTAACCTCTTAATGTGAATGAAGATGTTTTCAATCTGTATCTTTGTTTCTTATAAATTATGAATTTCCCAATATCCATGCAAGTTTGTATCTATACATTGTAGTAAGAATATGTGAGAAGATGTTTGAATGTACCTGAACAAGAAATGAAAGTATAAAAGTTTCCTGACCGGTGTACTCTTTGACAGATGTAAAAAGGAGATACGTTGTATAGTGTGAAATTAAAGCAAGGATTAATGGGTAGCAGAGTCTTTTATAAAAAATAGGAATCTTTAAGAATGTGACTCTTAAAAATAATGATTTTAGCTTTTTTCTCCTACCAATATACTTCACGATATACCTTTATGTATTAAAAATGTACAACTGGTAGAATAGGAAGTATTTTGTAAGCAAAGGTGGGAGAAGTACTCAGATCTTGTACTTGAGTAAAAGTAGAAGTACCAGAGTGTAGGAATACTCTGTTAGAAGTCAAAGTCCTGCAATCGAAAAGTTACTCAAGTAAAAGTACATAATAATTAGTATCAAAACATACTTAAAGTAGCGACAGTAAAAGTAGTCGTTGTGCAGATTGGTCCATTTCAGAATAATATATATGATATGTTTTATAATGATTGATCATGAAAGTGTTCTCAAAGCTGGTGAAGGTGCAGCTAGTTTGAATGACTTTGTAGACTGCAGGGTAGCTGGTGGATTTACTCCAGGTGGAACTAAAGTCTGATTTAACACTTGATTATATTTCACATCATTAATCCACATCTGTGAAGTAACTAAAGGTATTACATACATGTAGTGGAGTAAAAGTACATGATTTCCCTTTGAACTGTAGTGGAGTAGAAGTACACAGTAGCATAGAATGGAAATAATTAAGTAAAGTACAAGTATCTCAGAAGTGTATTTAGGTACAGTACTTGAGTAAATCTACTTTACTCAAAATGGTTTGTGACACAGTGGGCCTGCTGAGGTGTTTCCATCTTTCTCCAAATCCAACTGTTGCATTATTATTCCTACAGAACATGCTTTTGTTTTGAAAATGTAGAAACACTTTCATTACAGTGAGTCCCACCCGTGGTAAACAGTTGGAACCCCTCGGATCAATGGGGTCTTTGTGGCTCAGACTCGGTTACAGTGGAGGTTACCTCCCCTTGCAGAGGGAGACTTTTATCTCTGACTCAGTTTCACCTGTGAATGGAGAACAGGCTACAATGGAAGGGAAGCATAAGGTGCTCCTATGAAACAAGCCACCCATTGTGTCTGTCCTCCATCTACATTGAAACAAAATACCTAATTTCAGCGTGCACCTCTTACTGGTCAGACTCGGCTGAACTCAGCTGGCACCTGCCCCTGTCTTTGTATAGTAAGCAGTTGTGCATAGTTGCTATGTTACACTTAATTTGAGCATTGCATTCTGACTTGGCATGAAAGCACAGGGTTATAAATGGAATCTCCACCGCGAAGAAGGCTTTAGTAAATTCTTCTTTTATAAAAAAAACTTGCTTTAATTTGTTGTAATTTAGATAAACATGTACATTTAAAATCAGACATCATCATAATCTTAGAAAAAGAACCACTAAAATGTATAAATATTTGAAATAAAATATTAAATTCAATTTAAGATGCCCACCTCAGTAAAAAAAAAAAATCAAAAACACATATAAAACATGTTTTATAGCATCAGTGGTTCGTACTTAATGCCAAAGCCCATGATAGCATTAACATCCGTCTGCTGTGGACAAATAGGCTAACACGAGCCATCTTATGTTCATCTGCGACATGTCACACGTTCATACATAGTCTCTTCTGGGGTATCCATTGACGGACATAGTCTTGACAGCTGAGTAGTCCACCCGAAGGGGCATGGAGCCGCCAACAGTCGCTGCTGGAGCTGGGCAGGAGCAGCAGAGCAGGGCTCCCCCCAGGATGAGGAGGCAGGAGGAAGCCCAGCCAAAGTACAGAGCATTACCAAACTCCCTCTTCCCCGTCTCCTCCAGCATGGGGTCGTAGAAGCCCAGCACGATGGCGTTGGCTGTCCAGGACACGGCCACCAGCAGCAACAGCCCCGCCACCACGAAGGTCACTCCAGCAGCCACCATGAGCCGCGGTTTGCTGCTCACGTCCTGGCTGCAGTTGGTGCACTTGGCCCCAGCCACCGACAGGCCGATGCCCACTATAGACAGCACCATGGAGACAATGACCAAGGCACGAGCTGCCTGCAGGTCCACCGGTAGCCCCAGCATGGATTCGTGCACCCTGCAGTGCATCTGTCCCGTGCTCTGCACTGAACAGTTCATCCACAAGCCCTCCCAGATCACCTGAGAGATGACAATGTTCTGCCCGATGAAGGCAGCGACCCGCCACATGGGCAGGCCGCAGGTCACCATCACCCCCAGCCAGCCGGCCACGGCCAGGATCATCCCGAGGATCTCCAGGCCTGCAGAGTACATGGTTGGAGCTGGGGATGAAGAAGGAGCGGAAAAATACTCTCTTCCAGGGCTCGGTGGGATAGAAGGCCCTCTGTGTCCGCTGGCTCAACCCTCCTGAGGTGAAGGCGATATCGGATCCCGTTGGCTCAAGGTCCTGCATAAGACTTTTAGTGAGAGAGAAAGGGAGAGGGAGAAACAGATTCTACCTTCTTTATACAGCTTAGACGAGTGAAGGTGGAGTCAGCTTAAGGTGGCATCGTGTTTACCTTCCAACTGGGCTTCCAAATGCGAAAACGTGATTATCTTTCAGTGTGATTTGGGGTCAGGTGGAAAACCATCAGGATTCTTTCTGAATACCCATTGTCTTTACAAGGGTATGCAGTCTCAGAAATCAATAACATATTTATTATATAGAATCTACAGATGAGTGTTGTACATTTACAGAACAAATATTTCCAAAACCATTTATACAGTTCTGATAATGTTATATATAAAGATGCTTATACCAGTGTTCCTTTTACATTTCTTGAATATAAGAGTATGTATCT
Source organism: Harpagifer antarcticus (assembly GCA_902827135.1). Lineage (NCBI taxonomy): Eukaryota > Metazoa > Chordata > Actinopteri > Perciformes > Harpagiferidae > Harpagifer > Harpagifer antarcticus. The sequence continues at coordinate 567,856 of CADEHL010001130.1, forward strand.
GAGTATGTGACGTGCGACAACCTTGAAGGAAATGGCTGAATCACAATCTGAATGAGATCTTTGTGCCAGAAGAAAGAGTAACAATGACGGGCCTTGTCTTTTTTACTGGTCAGCCACATAATCCCTCCAGAGGGAAAAAAGGGACTAGATTTAAACGTACTGGCCACATAGTCATTGGACAGGTGTGCTGTTCTTCAAATGGAGTATATATGGTTAAATATTTATGAATACAAACCAAAAGCACTTCCAATATCAGGCTGGTAGTGTATAACCTGATAGAGCAGCAGGTAATATACTTTTGAATCTTTATGGGCTTTACCATTGCAGACGTTAAACCATAAATAATATCCCAGGACCTGGTGGAAGGTCATCACTCTAACTAATCCTTGTAGTTTGTATCACCTTTGTATAGCATCCTTTTAAGGGGATTATGAATTGACAGAGAACATATTCCGTTTTTAGGGTTAGGGTTAAGGGTTAGGGTTAAAGTAAGACAACACAATTAATCAAATAGTGCATATTCCCTTGATCTAACATTTATTTTTGATAACTTATAACTGTTCTTAACAAAAGAGGCAACAAATCTTAACAAAAAAGGTCCAGAAATGTCCAGTTCATGGAATAAAAGAAAGAGCATTACACCCTTTCCGCCAACAAATCTATCCATGAAAACTCTGACATACGCCAACGTTTTCTCATTTCCACTTTTTGTAAGGTAAGAACAGAATGTACGTAAACTCCAGACCATATTTGCACATTTGAGTACAGAAAATGTTTGGGGAAAAAAAAATGTAATTCAATTTTAATCAATGTTGACCCTTTTAAACCAAAATAACTTTACAGTAACACATCACCACTGACCAAGTAATAGCATACCATTTAAATATTAAGCTCTTTTGGGGTTCACTTACTCTGTGTACCTCCACTTAAAAACTCTTTAGGTTGTTTTTGACCATCCTTGACTTAATTATCTCTTTTCAGTTTCTGTGTACTCACAGCCCTGCAGTCTCGTCCACTTTATGGTGACTGGCAGTGTGTTTACCTGCTATTCAAAATTGACAGGCACATGCTTTCAATTTACGAGGACAATGCAATTAATCAATAAGTGAACACAAGAACGACTTAAAACTCTTAAAGAACAATTCAAACTAGACTTTTCTGAGGACCCTTCTCAAGATATGGATGAATGACGCCCATTGTCTTTTTATTTATTTAAAAATGGTATCATAGCTGTTCTGCCTTTATGTGAGTGTGCATGTTGTCATGTTGAACACTTAATGAATCAAAGACTACCCCAACAGGTGGGCCTATTCTCTCGGACATCTAGAATATCATGTTGTTTGATGGACAACAGGGCTGTTGAGGTCAGCTGATAGATGAGCTCTGTCATTACAGGCTTTCCTGTAATTGCCAGAGGTCAGCGGGGGTCAGCGGTTAGGATGAGTGTCTCTGTTATCTTGTGGTTAACCCCCTCCACAGACACACATGTACACACAAACTCACCCTCACATTCTCACACACAGACAGATAGATTAGATTGAACTTTACTGCCATTGGACAGAGTACCGGGTCAACAACATGTAGGTAGCATCTAACCAGTGCAAAAGAAACCATCAAATGCAGTGTAATGTATAGGTATATGTGTACGTAATGAAAGTATATAAATATGACAAATATAAAAAATGTATTTAACGTCTGAACATTATATTTTAGTATAAACACTATGAAGAGTATTATATATATTGAATCCAAGACATGTTTTACTATAAAAGGATGCAGCAGTGCACTCTGGGATAGACATAGACTTAACGTATTCAATAGAACAGACTGTGATTGTTTATGTGAAATATACTGTAAGTGTGTGTTTTTACAGGCAGGGGGAGCCACTCTTTCTCCTTGTTCAGTTCACTTTGTTACCAATCTGTACAGAACAAGGGTTAACTCCTTAACCCCCCCCTACCCAAAAAACAGGTTGGCGGAGTCTGTAAAATGTTTCAAACCTCTTGTTTTAAATTCTTTATCTGAGAGCTCTTCCTGATTTGACATTACCTATTATTTGTATATTTTTGTTTCTGCCTGGTTTTTAATTCTTGAATGAGTTTTGATTAGTTTTTTCTTAACATTCTGTAATGTCCTTATGATGTATTGATTTCATTTGACTTTTAACTGTATTTTGAGTTTTGAAAGTCTGTCTAAAAATCTCTATAATGATTATCAAATCAGAAAAGATCAATAATAATCAGGGTTGTTTTCTCCTTTTGGTTTTGATTTTCAATATTAGGGAGTTCCTCAAGGAGCAGATCATTTATGTTTTTTTAAACCTTTAGCATAAGAACACAGTTCAACTATGTGGATTACCAGATGAAACCAGACAAAACCAGTCACAGCATGAATTACAAATCAGACGTGATTAGTGGATTGGTGGTGGATCAAAAGTGCTGTTTTACAAAATGCATTTAAATACATTATGCAAATACACTATAAGTGGTTCAATCATGGGTGAAATCTAAAATAATCAGCACAGTACCAAATACAACTGATACAAAGAACTGCTCCATTCTAGCAGGATTATTGCAGTGCACGCCTCATCATGTTAAACCCTGTAATACAAAACAACATGCGTGCATTGCAGGCTGATAACATTGTTGTTGGGATCCTGATATCTTACTTAATATAACACAACCACTCTGATGTACTTGGTTTAGTCCTGACTATTGCATTCATCTTTGCACTTCATTAAGATTCTCTCGACTATTGCAAAACAAAGACTTTTAACCAACACACAGAATATTACGGCTGTATCACATCGTTGATATTAACTGTAATATTTGACATTTTAATCTTTCTATTAGGCTTCAGGTTTCTTGATTTGCTTGTAAAGGTCCTATTTTTCATGTAAGACCTAGGTTAAGTTTAAAATGTATTTTATTGTTTTCATGTTTTTTGTTCTCTAATGTGTGAAATGTTTGTGACTTTTTGATGTGTCTTTTTTTATGTGTAAATGTTAACAATGTGAATCAGTGTTATTTCTGTTATTGAAATATAGTTGAAAAGTACAAATGGGGACGCCATTCAAATAATGAAATGCAGTAGCAGACGAGGATCTGAATAAACATATAAATCAGAACTAATGCACATGCATGTGGCTTGGTGGATGCACAACATTAATCTGTGAGTGACAGGCTATGTTGTGCCCTTTTTATCCACACCAGACATGGCCATCCTTTAGGGAGTTCACTCATTTGTTTTCTACAGGTGCAGCCGCTGGATAAGAAATAACCTGGAAATAAACATGTATCCACTCGCAGAGCACCTTGCGGAACATTCACCTGTCATGGGAACGGGAGCGAGTCGGACCGGTTTCCATCAGCCAGTGCCAACTGTGGGTTGTTGTTCCTCCACAGTAAGCTTTGATAAATACAAAGTATTTGTGAGCAATTCTGTATTCAACCACAACTTTTTATTTCTTTACATTTTGTTTGCCATTGTTCGTTTTTACCACTGATGTATTTGTGCACTCAAAAGAGCACAGTTCCTTTTCAAAGCCCTGTTTTGACGGATGAGGAAAACCACATGTATTAGGAACGTACTGAATCATTGCAAAATAAGGAAGCAAAAGTTGTTTCTGTTTTTTTTCAAATCCAACAATGCTTTAATCCCTTCCAGTGAACTACTGAAAATTAACCTCACACACACGCAACTGAAAATAAACCTCACACACACGCAACTGAAAACATTTTACTGAAAGGTTCACAATAGGGAATGTGCATGTGTTTCACTTATGTGTGTGAGGGGGATTCTTGCTGTAACGCAGTGGTTCTCAAAGTGTGGGGTGCAGAGGCATGACAGGGGGGGGCGCGAGAGACTAGGGGGAAAAATGGTTATTAATTTTTTTTAAAAAAGATTTAAAAAAAAAAAATCATATTTTGCAAATAATATGATACAGTACTATTACGTCTGGGTCTCTGTGTTTCATTAAACCTCGGCTCTGTGTGTGTGTGGAACGATCCATTTTGTGTGCGCGAGAGAGAGAGAGAGTGCACCGGTACCGGAGATTGTTGTTGTTAGCTTCTGGTGCTAGCGAGCTACGCTAACGGATATAAGGAGTTTTTTCAACAACAAAGTGGAGGAGAGTCCTCTCCTGTCAGACTGAGAGACTCAGTGAGCTAAAGGACTCTCTCAGTGTTATCTCAGTGGGTCTCAAACGTTTTGGTCACCATTAATGTAAACAATTATTTCCGAGGCACACGTTTATATGATCATTATAGTTATAAAAAAATAAGAGAATCAATTAAAAACAGGTATGAAATACTATATGACAGTAAACCAAGAATAAAGTTTAAAAGGGGAGTGCTTTGTTAAATATCCATAAAGAAATATTAAATCTGTTTACAGTTCTGTGTTGAGAGATGTATCCATAGATTTTTTGCTCTCAATGTACACCAGATTGATGCTTTTAACTTCAATATTTAAAAATCTTCCCGGGTGGAGCTTGCCCCCAGACCCCCCTATGTGAGGTCCACACACCACCTATAAAAATAGCATTTTACCCCTGCTTACACCTATATGCGGCGAGCTGATTATCGAGCCTTCATTGTAATTGTCACGGGTACACTGTGTATATGCGTGGGGATGTTGCAGTAGAACATTCCACTGTAGCGCCCGGGACATTAATGGGAAACCCTAAATGTTTGAGCACCCTCTATGAAACGTCAAGCTACCCCACAGCACCCCCAAAATAAATCTCTGGCACCGCCACTGAGCCTGACTATTTGTGTTGGGGGGGCCCGACTTTTTTTTTTCTCCAAAGGGGGTGCCTGACAGAAAAAGTTTGAGAACCACTGCTGTAACGGAAGTCATTGTAATGCAACGGAAGTCATTGTAATGAAACGGAAGTCATTGTAATGAAACGGAAGTCATTGTAATGAAACGGAAGTAACAAAGAACAATGCTGCAGTGATACAGTAGGTGGTGATAATTCTCGTCTACTCTGTTTGGAAGTTGCCATTAAAGAAGCAGAATGAAACAGAAGGTCCAATTCAGCATGGATTTATAGAGAAACAGCACCGCAGCCCTACGGCTGGAGCCTGAACCGAGCAGTCTACAAACTGAGATGGTCTGGTGTTCTTGTTTACATCACCTAGCGCAGCTCGTGAGGTGGCCTAGCAACCCGCTAGCAACATGCACAGCTGCAATAAGCTAACTAAACCGAAATTGAGCCAGAACCTTTCCTTTTTTGTTTTACCATTTATTGAAGTGATTGATATTTCAGGCTGAGAGGACAATGGCCAGTTACATATGGTTGATTAAGCTGTGTACTTCTAGCCAACAGTTAGTTAACAGTAAGTAAATATAGGAGCAACCGATGTACTCCAGCCTGATCCAAATAAGGCTAACCTACGTCTGTTGCTCCCGGTCTGCACGTTTTACGTTGCTTAAGGTAAGTGAACATGAAACTATTCAGCAAAACTTTCAATAATAATCTAAGGTATTGAGTTGTTTGGATAATATTTGCATACAAATCTATAAATGCCTTCAGGTTTCTAAAATATATAATATGTGGTAAATTCAACAGTGGACCCAGCAAAGATTTACATTTTTGCATGATTTTAGTTATTGATTTGTTGCTGTTACTTAATTATACTTTTAATAAATTCAAGGCAAGCTTAGTTACATGTGATGGTAGCTAGTTAGTGCTCTTACCTGTGTGCCTCCTCCACAACCAGACTGTATTACAACTCTTAACTACCAGTTTTATCTACTTTACTTTAAACAATTAAAAATACAAAATCAACTACATTTATTGATATACCAAATGTTATTTTTGGGGCCTCTTCTTTTAAATTAAACTTTCAGATGTGAGATATTAAAATATAGTAATAGTATTGTTTATTTAAAAAAACTGAGCCACTCCTTAGTTAACTTTATATTTATTTTTGTCTAAAGCATTTATTACACACATTTCCCCCCCTCATATTCACAGTGTGGATCAATTGAGACAGTGTGGAGTCCAGAGAGCTGCAGAGACTTTGGGAGAAACCTCAGTGTGAGGGACGGTCTGTGGGTTTGGCTGGAGAGGACTGAGGTGGAGCGGTCTTTCTCTGGGAGGAGGACCAGGCCTGATGGAGGAGGACCAGGCCTGATGAAGAAACCACCTAACTGCATCAGTGAGCCCATACTGGGCACAGCTGTCACAAACAAATGATGGTCCTGTTTGACTACACACTATTCAGTGTGCAGATCTTTGTGTTCACAATACAAGTGTAGTTTCTTAGTGAATGTCATGTATTAGTCTGTATCAGCTTTTCATTTTCTTCTTGCCCCTCTGAGAAAACGGTGAGGCAGTTGTGTCCTTCAGGTGTGTCCTTTCCTAACAGAAATGACAAGAAACATATGACATTATTGCAGAGCAAGTGTGTTATTTATAAAAGAGGTGTGTTTGTTTATTAAGCGGCTGTAGAAATGTTTAATGGAATGTATATCAGTGTATTATAGTTGTTACTTTATCTATTTAAACCAGAACGTTTCTCGATTCTTTGTACAGTATGAAAGGAGTCTTTGTACCTTTGAGTCCATGCTGAAGTTCACTGATGTTAGGAATAGGTCTGTCTCTCGTGGTCAGCATCCTCTGGTCTGTCTGCATCACCTGGAAAAGCAAACACCTTTAAACAAACAGATATATATATGTAAAGTAACAATGTGTTGGTCACAGACTTTTTTTACATGCAAACGTCATGTGATAATCTTTTTGTTATCCTTAAAAAAAAGTGCTGGATATCACAGCCCTTACTGTATCTTATCAGTTGGATTGTGTATTATTGTCTAGTTGGAGTCCTTTTTATTTTACTGTTATTTTGGAATCGTTTTTCATGAGACAGTCAAATTAAATATTTGTCCTATGCCATATTCACATTCATTTGTAACACACGTAAGGGTAAAAGACAAACATCTTTAACAAATGTAATGCAATGAATAAGCTTAATTGTCACAGAAGCACACATAACGTCATATCTAATATTTAAACAAATCATTTCCATGTCCCTAAACCATTGACTGAGCTATCGTCCTTAAATGCAGGCATTAAGTTACATGTTCACGTTCTGCTGCCACAATAAGTCGGTTTCTCCAGTGTAATGGTAATAAAATACTTAGTAAGTATTGGTAATAATATTAATAAAAACAACAACGTTTGGGTTCGTTCGTTTAATATGATGAACGTTAACCAGTAAGCTTCAATACTCAACTCCAGCTCAACAAACCATATTGCAATATCTACGTTAACGTTATTTCTGGAACCAACTGGAAATGTGAGATTCATATTTTTAAGATACACAGATCTTATAGTGAGGTTAATCTCATACAGTACGCTGGTCTTCAACACTACTGTGACGTTAGCTGTCTGCATCGTCGAGCAGAGCTATTTTAAATTAACAATAACAATGCATACAGTTACCTAACTAGCAAACTAACTAATGTACAAGAATGACCTTATTTTACCAACCTCACGAGAAGCCTTTTGTTCTACAGTATAATCTTTCTTAATGTTTTGCACTTCTCAATTATGTTTTAACTGTATGCAACGGATAGCACACGATTACGATTCGGCAGTTAAGGGGAAAGTTAAGGAAATTTAATTTACAGCGCTGTGTGTTTGAACTTCTTAAATCACTGCATGCCGATTTATTTGGACTGGATTATCCCAGAGAGGCTAAAGATGTGAACATTTAAAAAAGGAAGATTTTGCAGCTTTTTAAAAAGCTTGCTTTTTGTTACCTGACCTTTTAGTCATTTGACTGCATTTGGGTCCTATTGTTCCCCAACCCTGAGACTGCTTCAAATTAACTTATTATCCTCACAGGATCATTTTATTAAAGTTAAAGCAAAACTTACTAAAGCATTCTAACTGTTTATGCTTTAACAGCAATTAATAAATGATCCAGTCATAAATTATTTGCACCGCGTTGCTATGACACCCCACAGCGTGTTCTCAGTGTTCTGCTCATGCTTTGCTTTTGGCTAACTGTTTTTGTTCTTCTGCTTTATGATTGTAATGCATGACTGTGCCAACATGTGTCTCCTCCTCCCTGCTCTTGTTTGTAGGCTGCACCTGCTTTCCAGGCCTCACAATGATGTTCTTTCTGCCAGTGCATCAGCGGTAAGAGTCCATCACAAACTGCAGGGTCTGTCACCCAGCAGGAGCTAGGCTAACATGCTAACAGGCACAGAGCCTTAGAACACCACATACTCCAAAAGACAGATGATGTAACTCACATCAGGGCACAGAGCTGCTGCAGCCTCACCTGACCCAGCAGCTCTTTGGCTAAAGCTATTGAATGTTGTGTCAGAAGCATCCTGAGGCCACAGTGGCTGAAGAACATGTATAAAGTCTATCTTAAAAAACATCTTGAATTTATTCATAGAAAGTTAGGTATGGAGACTTTTTTTAGTTTCATACATTTTCAAAAATACATTGTTAGAATTTCTAAAAAGCACTCTTATTCAAACCACTAAAGTAATATAAGTGAAGCAAAAGGCTCCTGAAATCCTTTCACATGTACTCACCAGTGTAACGCTGCCTTGCTGGGGTCCCAGTATGTTTAAACTGCATGGAATGACGGCTACCAATGAGCACTGCACATGATATATATTTGGAATGCTTTATTGATTGAAGTGGGGGCTACATTTTGAATTCTTAAACAAGTTATGCTTGTCAGACTGTGGCATGACCTTTGCAACACAACTATAATAAAGACATGAGCATGTTTAGCAAGTTTTGATATTGTTGCTGTTTATACTTTGACATACTAATGTACATATAGCTTTACACTGGTATTCATTTCATTTCATTTCAAACCTTTATTTAAACAGATAGGTCCCTTGAGATCATGGATCTCTTTTACAAGGGAGACCTGCATCAATTTGTTCCACATGAAACATAAAACAAACAATAGAGGACATCATATTTACATATTCACCAACACTTACAAACACCCATAGTGTCATAAAGCATTTCGTGCAGACGTGCCTTAAAAACATTCAGAGAAACAAAGGTGAACAATTTCAATTTGGACTGTAGGCTGTTCCAAGCAAGTGGAGCTGCGCACATAAAAGCTGTTTTACCTAAGACAGTCCTCACTCTTGGTACATCTAATAAGACTACATCCTGTGATCTCAGACAATAGCTGCTTGCAACTTTCTGCTTTACCAGAGAACAGATGTAATACGGGAGTTTGCCCAGTGTACCAGTGACTGAGCCTCCGTACAGAGAGTGATGGTAAACCTGCCTTGGTATACAGTGTACAGTGATGAGTAAGCGTTTTACAATTAGTGACAAATCTCAGAGCGCTGTGATATGCAGCATCCAATTTGCTCAGGTAATTGGCAGGTGCATTCATATAAAACAAATCACCATAGTCCAGCACAGGTAAAAAGGTCACAGTGACTAGCCTTTTCCTGGCCTCAAGCGAGAAACAGGACTTGTTTCTGTAAAAGAACCCTAACCTAACCCTCAGTTTTTTAAGCAGGTTATTGACATGATGTTTAAAAGCGAGACAATTATCAAGCCAGATACCAAGGTATTTGTAACAGGCAACAACTTCAAGTTTTGTTCCTTGCGTAGTTACAATATCCGAAACAGGCTCTGGTGTCTTTTTAGCTTTTGAAAAGAGCATTACCTTTGTTTTATCCACATTTAAAAGAAGCTTTAATTCAGAGAGCTGAGTCTGAATAGTGTTAAAAACAGCCTGTAATTTAACAACAGCCTCATTAATGGAGGGACCTGCACAGTACATCACAGTATCATCCGCATAAAAATGTAAAGTAGCTTCATCCACATTCTCACCTACGCTGTTAATATATATGGAGAATAAAAGTGGTCCTAAAACAGAACCTTGTGGTACACCATTGGAAATGTTTAACCACTCAGAAGACAGTCCATCAAAATGAACACATTGGGACCTTTCAGAGAGGTAGTTCACAAACCACCCCACTGCATGGCTGGATATGCCTATACTGAGTAGCCTCTGCTTTAAGATGCGATGATCAACGGTGTCAAACGCTTTGGAAAGGTCAATAAATAGAGCTGCACAACTCTGCTTATTATCTAAAATACTAGTAATGTCATTTACCACTTTCATTGTCGCAGTGATGGTGCTGTGTTTCTTCCTGAATCCTGACTGGTGTTTAGTCAGGATATCATTTAAACATAAAAACTCCTTTACTTGTTCACTCACAAGTCGTTCGAGCACCTTAGCCAGAACTGACAATTTTGAGATTGGCCTATAGTTATTTAAAATAGTTGCCTCCCCTCCTTTCAGTAAAGGCAAGACATAAGCAGACTTCCATACTTTTGGGATTGTATTTGTGCTGAGGGAGAGGTTAAAAAGAGAAGTAAGAGGTGGAGAAAAGAGAAGTAAGAGGTGGAGAAAAGAGAAGTAAGAGGTGGAGAGAAGTAAGAGGTGGAGAGAAGTAAGAGGTGGAGTATGATCTGGAACTGTGACAGGCTCTGAAAGACTCCAATCCACTTCCGTAGTTGCACTTATAAAGGGAAACAATGGCCTTAATGAGTCTAACTGGTCACAAAAACGAAACATTTTTAGATTTTTAGGGTTTTAGATCAGGACCTGGTCCAATGTGGTCTAGATGCGAAAAAAGCACTGAAATCTCCCTTTTTTGTATTTTCACAAATAGAATTAAGGTTTCACAAATCTCAAACTGTGTTATAAAGAATCTTTAGACTCTGGGATAATCCAGTCCGAATAAATCGGCTATGCAGCGATTTAATAGGTTCAAACACGGAGGATTGTTCGCTCAGCGCTGTAAATTAAATTTCCCTTAACTTTCCCCTTAACTGCCGAATTGGAAGCTCTGAATCGGAAGCCAACTTCAGCGTCGTACGGATAGCATCGTTAGCACAGATGTAGCTTCGTCTCGCTCGTTAGCTGAATAAAAAGACCAGTAAGAAATAAAGTGCTTGAATTTCACTTACCGAAGAAACATGCATTCATGGACGGTCTGTTTGAACCCCAGAGCCATAAGATAAGTGCAATATTTTCAATGAAGAATACTCCACCAACATCAACACAACAAACACGTCCGAGTTCAAGGCAAGGCAAGGCAAGGCAAGTTTATTTATAGAGCACTTTTCAACACAAGGCAATTCAAAGTGCTTTACAACAAATGAAAGACATTAAGAAAATGGCATTTAAAATCAGTCATTAAAAAGAAAAGCTAATAAAATAAACATTAAAAGAAGAAATACATGGATAAACACTAAAAGAAAAAATACATGGATAAAAGTTACAGTGCAGTCTAAGATATGAATAGTTCAATTAAAAGCAGCGACAAAAAGAAAAGTCTTTAGTCTGGATTTAAAAGTAGTCAGAGTTGCAGCGGACCTGCAGGTTTCTGGGAGTTTGTTCCAGATATTTGGAGCATAATAACTGAACGCTGCTTTACCATGTTTAGTTCTGACTCTGGGGACAGAAAGCTGACCAGTCCCTGAAGACCTGAGAGATCTGGATGGTTCATAATTTAGCAGTAGATCAGAAATGTATTTTGGGCCTAAACCATTCAAAGCTTTATAAACCAGCAGCAGTATTTTGAAATCTATTCTTTGACACACAGGAAGCCAGTGTAAAGACTTCAGAACAGGAGTGATGTGATCCACTTTCTTAGTGTTAGTGAGGACTCGAGCAGCGGCGTTCTGAATCAGCTGCAGCTTCCGAATAGACTTTTTAGTGAGACCTGTGAAGACACCATTGCAGTAGTCGAGTCTACTGAAGATAAAAGCATGGACAAGTTTTTCCAAATCCTGCTGCGACATTAGTCTTTTAATCCTAGATATGTTCTTTAGGTGATAGTAGGCTGATTTAGTAACTGTTTTAATGTGGCTGTTGAAACTCAGGTCAGAGTCCATGACTACACCTAGATTTCTGGCTTTATCTGTTGTTTTGAACATTGCAGACTGAAGCTCAGCGCTAACTTTTATACGTTCTGCCTTGGCTCCAAAAACCATTACCCTCAGTTTTATCTTTGTTTAATTGGAGAAAGTTCTGACACATCCAGTCATTGATTTGTTCAATGCACTTACTCAGTGTTTGAATTGGAGCATAGTCTCCTGTTGAAACTGTTACGTAAATTTGTGTGTCATCTGCATAGCTATGGTAACTTATTTTGTTGTTTTTCATTATCTGAGCCAGTGGTAGCATGTAGATGTTAAAGAGAAGCGGCCCCAGGATGGAGCCTTGAGGAACCCCACATGTCATATTTGTCAACTCAGATGTGTATTTACCAATAGAAACAAAGTTGTTTCTGTCCTTTAAGTAGGATTCAAACCAATTTAGGACGGTTTCCGAAAGTCCCACCCAGTTTTCCAGTCGGTCTAGTAATATGCTGTGGTCAACAGTGTCAAACGCAGCACTGAGATCTAATAATACTAACACTGAAGTTCTGCCACTGTCTGTGTTTAAGTGGATGTCATTAAAGACCTTTACAAGAGCAGTCTCAGTACTGTGGTTCGGACGAAAGCCTGACTGGAACACATCGAAACAGTCATTTAAAGGGCACCTATCATGCTAAATGCACCTTTGTACGTCTTTTATACATGATTATGTGTCCCCGGTGTTCCGGGGAACTCACCAAGTGTCAGAAAACACAACCCTCTCTATTTTCCTCCTTCGCCAAATCTCTAAAAAAGGGGCTGCAACGGATCTGAAAAAAATGGATCCACATTCCGACACTTTTCTACGTCACAAAGACGTACTCCGCTTATTGGTCAACTCTCCACCTATCAGGGGAATGAGCCACGGCCACGTGCATTGCCAAACCTCTCATTCGCATATAGGCTATCGGCAGGCTACCCCAGTCACATCTGTGTTTTTGCCTGCTCTTGGCAGGATGTCTAAGCCAGTTAAACCACGGACATGTTTATGAACTTCTCTCAAGTCCAACACGGATATGCCTCCAAACTAATGCTACACCCGGGATCAATACCAACCATCCGGGACCAGGCCAGTGAGGACACATCCAATTCTGAAGCTGTAAGTTTTTATTTAGCGGTGTTTTTCCTGATAAAGCTATCTCTTGCTTGTAGCATGTAGCTTAGCCGTATCAATGTCGCCTCAACCCCAACTAGTAATCGGTTAGGTGTTTATATGTTCTTGTAACATTTTATTTTGTACGCTCCGCAGTCTTTGCTTTGTCTTTTATTTTAATTATCAGGCATTTGCGAACATGTTCAGACTGCCGTAATGGCGATCTGTGTGAAGGCTGTAAAGCCACGCCTGGCCTAGCCGATAACACAAGTATTTATTCTCCTATGTATTAGTATTTTGTATCCTCTCAAATCATATTGAGTAAGTTATAATAACAAACGTAATCTTCTGGAGGTAAGTGCCGTTTTTTCCAGCGTTATGTAAAAGCTTTTGTGATTGTAGTCTGTAAGAACGATCAGATATCATCGACCTGTAAGCTAAGCTACGCTACGCTAAGCTACGCTACGCTAAGCTAATGAGACATGCCGTTTTTTGCAGCGTTATATGGAAAGGCTTTTGCATGTTTACTTGTTTGCGCACATGAATATAAATGGGGGTGTGTTAGGATACAACACTGTATGTATGTATGCGAGGGGACACACACCACGAGTAAAACGGAGCTAAAGCCCTGGTATGTTGTTGTTGACGACATGCATACACTAATCTAAACCACTTTTTTTGTTGTGCTTTTTTTAACATTGCACAGGCTACGTGGCCAACTTGATGGACCTCATCTTCGACCAAGTCTTTGTGGACCCTGCACCATTATGAGCAACCTGACAGGGAGGAGGTCATCGCCGGGTATGCCACACGGTTCAATTTGGCTGCTGTCTGAACCTAACATAGACATTTCACGGATCAGAGGACAACGCAGGCCGGAATCACCACTCTGCTCCTCTCTCCAAGGAAGCCCCAGCACCAGCTCACAAAGCTCCTGTTTTTTATGGGTTCAAATAACCGTTGATTTTGACAATAAAGTTCCGAGTTGATATCAAGTGTGTCGTGATTATTCATGTTGGGATGGGTAAAGAATATTCTGATTTCACAAGCATAAGGTTGTGTGTGAACTTTCCAACGGTTGTTGCACGATGTTGGAAGAAAAGGACTGTAAACTATTAAACGCAATGAGTCCATTGTATATATGCTGAAAATATGAATGTCTCCCTTTATAAATATATATATGTATCGCTGTGTTTGCGAAAATGAGCGAAACGAGGCATGGCTAAAAAATGATCTGTTTGGTATTTTGAAAAATAAAATGTATAAATATACCTTATATAGGTATGGTCATACACTATATCATTTAAATATAGCATGATAGGTTACCTTTAAATGCAAAAAATTACTCAGCTGTTGAAAAACAACTTTTTCAATGATTTTACCTAGAAATGGCAGGTTTGATATGGGCCTGTAATTGTTCATTACTGAAGCATCTAGATTATTCTTTTTTAAGAGCGGTTTAATGACTGCAGTTTTCAGGGCCTGTGGAAAAATACCTGAGTGAAGAGATTTGTTTACTATATGAAGTAGATCTGAGGCCATGCAAGGCAAAACATCTTTAAAAAATCCCGTTGGAATAATATCAAGGCAGCAGGAGGAGGATTTCAGAAGTTGAATAATGTCCTCTAGGTTTTTATCATTAATCTGATGGAATTGTGTCATGGTGTTTGAATTGATGTTAAGTGGACACAGAGACAACACATTTGCTGTTCCTGATCCAGAGGCACTGACTGCTTGTCTTATTTTCTGAATTTTGTCAGTGAAAAAGGAGGCAAAATTATTGCACGCCCTGGTGGATAGAAATTCAGAGGCTACTGACACTGGGGGGTTAGTTAGTCTGTCGACGGTAGCAAACAAGGCACGTGCATTGTTTTTGTTTTTGGTAATGATGTCAGAGAAGAACGATTGTCGTGCGTTTTTCAATTCCAAATTATAAAGGCCAAGTCTCTCTTTATAGATTTCAAAGTGAACCTGGAGATTTGTTTTTCGCCACCTGCGTTCAGCTTTTCGACACTCTCTTTTTTCTGCTCTCACGGTCATGGCTTTTCTCCATGGAGATATTTTCTTGCCAGTCACTTCTTTTACCTTAGTTGGAGCAATGGCATCTATAATATTTTTAATTTTTGAATTAAAATGATCTACTAGCTCATTTACTGAGATGTTAGCAGGGGCAAGTGTGGAAGAAAAATTCTGAGTAAACATTTCCTTAGTGTTTTCAGTTAAATATCGCTTTGTGGTTACCTCTTTTTGAACATTTTTGTGAACAGAAATAGAGCTCTCAAAGAAAACACAGGAATGATCAGAGAGCGCAACATCAGTCACCACAACCGTAGAGATATTCAGACCCTTTGAGATAATTAAGTCCAGAGTGTGCCCCTTATTGTGCGTGGGCTCCGTCACATGCTGAGTCAGTCCATGGCTATCAAGAACACAAAACAGTTCCTTTGCCTCTCTGTCCTGAGGGTTGTCAACATGGATGTTAAAATCACCAACAATGACTAAACGGTCAAAGTCAATACACACTATAGACAGCAGTTCAGTAAAGTCATCATAAAAGCTTGCACAGTATTTGGGTGGTCTATAGATATTTAGGAACAGAGCTCGAGAGGAGCATTTCAGCTGAAGGGCCACATATTCAAAAGAAGCAAAGTTCCCATAAGATGTCTTCCTGCATTGAAGGGAATCATTGAACAGAATAGCAACTCCACCCCCTTTCTTATGCATTCTTTCCTGACTCATAAAACTAAAGTTGGGAGGGGTTGATTCGATAAGAACAGCTGCACTATTATTTTGTTCAATCCAAGTTTCTGTTAAAAACATAAAATCGAGATTGTGCTCAGTGATAAAATCATTGATTAAAAATGTTTTTCCCGCCAAAGACCTGACATTTAATAAAGCTAGTTTAAGTTTGTTAAACACACTATCAGTCATGTTTTTTGTAACAAGCTGTCGCTGACATGGAGTTCAAGTTGTGTTCTCTGTCTCAGCTGAGCCCCTGTAGCAGCCTGGAGCTAATGAAGCTAACAGGGCTAAAGGAGCTAGCAGAGAGACCACTAGCAGTTTGGTACTTCCGTTTCATTACAATGACTTCCGTTACCGCAAGAATCCCCCTCACACACATAGGTGAAACACATGCACATTCCCTACTGAGAACCTTTCAGTAAAATGTTGTTCAGGAGTGTGTGTGTGAGGTGTTCACTAGTGAATGTGAAAGTATTTCAATAGTGTGTGTGTGTGAGGTTAATTTTCAGTTGTGTGTGTGTGAGGTGTTCAGTAGTGAATATGAGAGGATTTCAATAGTGTGTGTGTGAGGTTAATTTTCAGTAGTGTGTGTGCGAGGTGTTCAGTAGTGAATGTGAGAGTATTTCAGTTGTGTGTGTGCAAGGCCAGATGTTTTCAATAGTGTGTGACACGAGGGACTCACAAGAACTCAGATGCACGATTCCGTTGACTTCAAAAAATATCTTTTATTAATAAAAGACTATTCAAAAACAAAAGATCGCTAGGTTCTACTAGGACTCTTAACCAGATCTCTAGGTTCAACTAGGTTTACTAAACAGATTACTAGGTTTACAGACATGGCTCGACGTGGAGACAAGACGAACCGACAAAGGACAACAGGGGGACTGGGCTACTTATACACAACACTTAATGGGGCACAGGTGAAAACAATCAAGAGCAGGAGATCCCAATCAAGCTGGCAGGTGACACACAACAACAGTAAGTGATGACACCTGAAACGAGAGGACAGATTAAACATCAAAATAACATGCAAGGCCACCAGAATAAACACAAAAACAATAAGCTCACAGACACTAACGCTGAAACCTTACAGTGTGCGTGCGAGGTGAGTTTGAATATTGGCCTACACGGCCCTTCAAAGCAGACGCTCAGTCACTTCCTTCTTTCACAACCAAAATGGCTCACATCCTGATTTGAACAGCTATTAATTGTGTGTGTGTGTGTGTGTGTGTGTGTGTGTGTGTGTGTGTGTGTGTGTGGTGTGTGTGTGTGTGTGTGTGTGTGTGTGTGTGTGTGTGTGTGTGAATGTAGCCCCTATTACATCTACATTACCTGACTTTTACAAATTAACCTGACACTATGGTTTAGATTAGACAAGAATCACATATGATCTGCAACAAAATGAGTCCTTCTTCACCAACATAACAACAAACTAAGAGTGCATGGGGTCACAGCCCATGTCCTCATAATAGAATCGGACAAAATAGAACAGGTAGAAGTCACATTTACTCTAAACTGCACAAGACTGCACTGAGGTGTGTAAGGTTTCAGCGTTAAGAGTCTGTGAGCTTATTGTTTTTGTGTTTGTTATTGACTCTCTCTCTCTTTCCAGGTGTCTACACTTCATGTCGTTGTGTGTCACCTGCCAGCTTGTGTGTCTCGTGTGCTCATCATCACCAGCCCCGCCCCTGATTGTTTTCACCTGTGCCCCATTAACTGTTGTGTGTATTTATAGCCCTGCTCTCCTTTTGTCTATTGTCGGTTCGTCTTGTCTCCACGTCAAGCCATGTCTGTAAGCCTCGAAAACTGTTCAGCAAAACTAGTAGAACCTAGCGATCATTGTGTTTCACTCATCTTTTATTAATAAAAGATACTTTTTGAAGTCAACGGAATCGTGCATCTGAGTTCTTATGAGTCCCTCGTGTCAGAACGAACCGACCAAACAAGATGGACTCAGCCGATTCCACCGTGTTCAAAACAGCTTTGCAAGTACAAGGAACACGCTTGCGTCAGCAGGAGGAGCAGCTGACAACAATGATACAGGGGGTTCAAGACGTAAATGCTCGTCAGCACAACTTCCAGGTAACAGTGACAACCGAATTAAATCACCTGGCAGAGAAAATGCGGGACATACTTACGCACCTCGAGGGACGTCCTGCTGTTCCTGCGGCGGAGTTTTCCGGTCCAGCAGAGGTCGGGTTTACCCCTCCGTTGATCCCAGTGCCAATACCCATGCCATCGTCTTCACTCCGCCTCGCTTCACCGGAGAAGTTCTCCGGGGATTCGGGAAACTGTCGGCCATTCCTGATTCAGTGCGACCTTCACTTCAAACATCAGCCCGCAGCATTTCCCACCGATCAAGCTAAGGTAGCTTTTATGATATCTCACTTGACGGGAAGAGCGGGAGCATGGGCAACAGCGGAATGGGCCCGGGACTCGCCTGTTTGCCAGTCGGTAAAGTGTTTCATGGACTCAATGAAGAACATTTTTGACCAGACAGCACCTGGGAGAGAGTCAGCGAGAGCCCTGGTAAACATCAGACAACGGCAGAGGAGGGTGGCGGATTACGCGATCGAGTTCCGGACCCTGGCAGCGGAGAGCGGATGGAACTCTGCGGCTCTTTTTGATGCATTTCTGCATGGATTAGCAGATCCCATAAAAGATCAGTTAGCTCCATTAGAATTGCCTGCGGAGCTGGACTCACTCATTGCCATGGCTATCCGGGTGGATCAACGTCTAGCTGAGAGACGTCGACAGAGGGAGGAGGAAGCAGCTTCCGCTACACTCTCCGGACGGGGATTACAGAGGGAGTACTACGGTGGGCGGAGAAATACTCGGACTTCGTCTCCAGAGCGACCATCGCCCCCTAGCGCCGCGGAGGAACCGATGCAGCTCGGAAGAGCCAAACTCACCCCGGAGGAGCGACAGCGCCGCCTACGGGAGCGGAGGTGTTTCTACTGCGGCCAGCAGGGTCATGTTCTGGCGGCCTGTCCAGCTAAAGGATCAGGCTCATCAGTGGGAAGGGGGACGCTGGTGAACCGAATGACTTCTTTCGACCCTTCTTCGAGAAGACTGACTCAGGTACAAATAAAACTGAAGGATAAAACTGTAACTCAGGATGCATTAATTGACTCTGGGGCTGATGAGAGCTTGTTGGACTGGGAGCTGGCTAAAGAGTTGAACTTAAACATTGTCCTCTTAGATCAGCCATTAGAAGCTAGTGCGTTGGATGGCCGCCTTTTATGTACAGTTACTCATCGCACGGAACCCATAGAAATTGTCATAGACCAGGAGCACCGTGAACATATTAGCTTTCATTTATTTAACTCAGCTCAACAGCCTCTCATTTTGGGTTACCCTTGGCTTGTTAAACATAACCCTCACATGGACTGGTTTACAGGAAAGGTTAAGGGGTGGGGGAGTGAGTGCTCTCGTTCTTGTTTAGCCTCTCATACAGGTTCGAGTAGACCACACAGACCTGAGAGCTTTAAACAGGCGTCAGGTAGGGACAGTGTCACGTCTGCTAAGCCATCTGACTTTCCTGACTTATCCAAAGTACCAGAGTGTTACCTGGACATTAAGGAGGTGTTTAACAAGACACGAGCTACGTCCTTGCCTCCCCATAGACCGTATGATTGCCCTATAGACCTTCTCTCGGGCTCTACTATCCCAAAAGGACGGTTGTACTCTCTTTCTGGTCCGGAAAGGAAGGCCATGGAGGAGTATATTGGATCTTCACTCAAAGCTGGCTTGATTCGGCCATCATCATCCCCAGCGGCAGCAGGTTTCTTTTTTGTAGGGAAAAAGGACGGTTCATTAAGGCCCTGTATTGATTACAGTCCACTGAATCAGATCACTGTTAAGAACAGATATCCCCTTCCACTCATCTCTACGGCATTCGAACTGTTACAGGGAGCCAAGGTATTTACCAAGCTTGACCTAAGGAATGCATATCACCTTGTGCGCATCCGGGAGGGGGATGAGTGGAAAACAGGTTTCAATACACCTACGGGACATTATGAATATTTGGTGATGCCTTTTGGACTTTGTAATGCACCTGCTGTTTTCCAAGCCCTCATTAACGATGTGTTAAGAGATTTCCTGAATATTTTCTGTTTTGTGTATCTCGATGATATCCTCATCTTTTCCCCAGATGAGAATATTCATGTTAACCATGTTCACCTTGTTCTTCAGAGACTCCTGGATAACCATTTGTTTGTAAAAGCCGAAAAATGCGAGTTTCATGTAAAATCTGTGGCATTTTTGGGTTTTATGATTTCCCCTAACAAGGTGGAAATGGACCCAGCTAAGGTCAGTGACGTGGAGAACTGGCCCACGCCAGACTCTAGAAAGAAAGTTCAGCAATTCTTGGGGTTTGCTAACTTTTACAGACGGTTTATACGCAACTTCAGTGCTATTGCCTCTCCTCTCCATGCCCTTACCTCTCCCCATGTTCAGTTTGTGTGGAATCCACAGGCAGAGAAATCCTTCCTGGAACTGAAGAGGAGGTTCACTACAGCTCCCATCCTGACTGTACCTGATCGCCACCGACAGTTTGTGGTGGAAGTGGACGCCTCCAACGACGGCGTTGGAGCTATACTGTCCCAGAGGTCAGCAGGGGACAACAAGCTTCATCCGTGTGCGTACCTCTCCCGTAAGCTATCGTCTGCTGAGAGGAATTACGACGTGGGAAATCGGGAACTGTTGGCTGTGAAGATTGCTTTGGAGGAGTGGCGGCACTGGCTGGAGGGAGCGGAGCAGGATTTCCTGGTCTGGACGGATCATAAAAACCTGCAATATATCAGGAAGGTTAAGCGTCTGAACTCTAGGCAGGCCAGATGGTCATTGTTCTTTAATAGATTCAGGTTCACTCTGTCATATCGACCTGGTTCGCAGAATGGAAAGCCTGATGCCCTCTCCAGAATATATGATCCTGAGCCAGTCCCCAAGAGTCCAGATCCCATACTACGGCCAGACCGAGTGATAGGGAGTGTGACCTGGCCCATCGAAGCCAAGGTCAAACAGGCTAACGTTGGGAATCCTGTCCCAAGAGGGTGTCCTCAGAATCGCCTGTTTGTACCAGAGCAACTTCGAGGGCAAGTTGTTCATTGGGCCCATACGTCGGTACTGACCTGTCATCCTGGAAACAAGAGGACCCTTTTCATGGTGAGACACAGATTCTGGTGGCCGGGGATGTGGAAGGATGTTGCGGAATATGTAGCAGCGTGTCCTGTGTGCGCCAGGAACAAGACTTCTCGGCAAGCTGCGGCAGGTCTTCTCCAACCTCTGCCAACTCCCAACAGACCATGGTCTCACATCGCATTGGATTTCGTGACAGGATTACCAACATCGGCAGGTAATACCACCATACTCACTGTGGTTGATCGTTTTTCCAAGATGGCACACTTTGTCGCCTTGCCCAAGTTACCGAACGCCAAGGAAACAGCAGAGGCCATGTTGTCCCATGTGTTCAGGATCCATGGTTTTCCTAGTGATGTCGTTTCAGACCGAGGACCACAGTTCGTGTCACGCTTTTGGAAGGAGTTTTGTCACCTAATCCAAGCCACTGTTAGCCTGACCTCCGGATACCACCCACAGTCAAATGGACAAGCGGAGAGGATGAATCAGGATTTGGAGACCTGTTTGAGATGCCTAGCGTCCGAGAAACCCACCACCTGGAGTAAGAGTCTGATTTGGGTGGAGTATGCACACAACACCTTACCCACATCAGCCACTGGTATCTCCCCGTTTCAATGTGTCCATGGGTACCAACCTCCTTTGTTTCCGGAGCTCGAGAAGGAGGTCACGGTACCATCAGCCCATGCTCTGGTTCGACGCTGCCGTCGGGTCTGGGCGGGAGTTCGCCATATGCTGCAGAGGAGTGCCGTTCGCATGAAGGCATTGGCCGACCGGAAACGACGTCCAGCCCCCAAGTACCAGGCCGGACAACGAGTGTGGCTGTCCACCAAGGATCTTCCTCTCCATGTCGCCTCCAGGAAGCTGGCTCCCCGGTTCGTTGGTCCTTTTCCCATAGCCAAAGTGATTAACCCTGTTGCTGTCCGTTTATGTCTTCCCAAATCCATCAAGGTCCACCCCACGTTCCATGTCAGCAAGCTAAAACCAGCCAAAGAAAGCAGACTGGTTCCTGCCTCCACGTCCCCTCCACCTCCCCGGGTTGTCGACGGGGGTCAAGTGTACACAGTGGACAAAATACTGTCGGAAAGGAAGAGGGGCAGAGGTAGACAATTCCTGGTCGACTGGGTGGGATATGGATTAGAGGAGAGGTGTTGGATCCCAGGCAGCTTTATTTTGGACAAGACCCTTATATCGGATTTCGATAGAGGTCAGTCTCAGCTTTCAGGGACGTCTGGAGCCGTCCGTAAGAGGGGGGGTACTGTAAGGTTTCAGCGTTAAGAGTCTGTGAGCTTATTGTTTTTGTGTTTGTTATTGACTCTCTCTCTCTTTCCAGGTGTCTACACTTCATGTCGTTGTGTGTCACCTGCCAGCTTGTGTGTCTCGTGTGCTCATCATCACCAGCCCCGCCCCTGATTGTTTTCACCTGTGCCCCATTAACTGTTGTGTGTATTTATAGCCCTGCTCTCCTTTTGTCTATTGTCGGTTCGTCTTGTCTCCACGTCAAGCCATGTCTGTAAGCCTCGAAAACTGTTCAGCAAAACTAGTAGAACCTAGCGATCATTGTGTTTCACTCATCTTTTATTAATAAAAGATACTTTTTGAAGTCAACGGAATCGTGCATCTGAGTTCTTATGAGTCCCTCGTGTCAAGGTGCTTCTGTGCTTCACGTTATTAATTCCATTTAAAGCTTCTTTTTAATTCTACTTCACTACCTCAGAGTAACACAATGAGTTCATTGTTAACTCTATTGCTGTTTAGGGAAACATTTTGTTTATACCTGAGCCGTGTCTTCAGGTTCCTGTTTGTGTCATGTGATAATGTGTCATGCCCAAACATGCATGACTCACTGAGTATCCCACACACATAGTTACCACCACGCTAAAAGTACCCACTGATACTGTGACTGGCACCTGGACAACAGCCTCAGGCCCCCAGTGATGACATCACAGACCAAATACGGACATGGTCCTCCCACACACACATATTCCCACTCTGACACCTGAAACTGTGTAGGCTTTTTCCCCAAAAAGTGTTAGTAAGGATTGGAACATTCTCCTTTCAAACAATTTCCGTGGATCGTTTTATCATATGTCATGCTTGGACATAAAATGTGTGACAGTTTAGTAACTTGCTTCAAATGTACTATGCGCCAATACTCATATATTCAAATTACAACTGTTTTTCTAAATTTTATTTACATCTTTGGTTAACACAAAATGTCTTTCATTTATCATATCATATATCACATATTTTGTTATCTAGCTACTAGATACAATCTGACTGACAGTCTCTTCAGATTACACTGTTAACAATTTCACAACGGTATGAATAATTCTCCCTTTCAGAAATATTAGCAGAACCTCCACAAATAAACTACCGAACACTGGGAGTCTCAAAACAATATCAAAGGTGCCTTGTTCAATTCAAAGTTTATAGATTTTTTTAAAACTATACAAATACATTGCTACTCCGCCAGTTTGAATTTGTACTGCAGAGTCCACCAAGATGCCCGTCACGTATCCCAAGGGGACAAATGAATTGAATGTAACTACATTTTAAGATTCTTTTTTGGATAATGGTACTTAAAGGTGGGGTAGGTAAGTTTGAGAAACCGGCTCGACACTTTTTGTTATATTCCATGGAATGCTCTTAACATCCAGATAGCAATGAATATCTGAAGTGCTTTGACAAAAAATCCATAAAAAATATCATCTGTGGAAGCCGTAGTGCTGTAAAAAGCACGACCAATCATCTGAGCCGGCCCGGCTAAAGTAACTGGATGGCCTACCTGCCTGTCAGCCTTCCATCTGTGCACAAACTTATCTCGTGCCCTCATTGGTCATGTGCGCGTTTGTGTGTGTTGGAGGAGGGGCTCTGTAAGGAAGTGGCAGATTTTTTCCAGTTGTGTATTTTCAAATTCGAGCGCACTCGAGCTGGTTTCTCCAAAATGACCTACCCCACCTTTAATGTTCGAAAATGTGGAACCCAATTATGTCACTGTGCACTGTTTAGTTTCCAGCACTGACATTCAAAACTGTTCAAGCGTTACCATACAATATGTTAACACAAATGTACTTGTATGTGCCTTTTAAGTTGAGTTGAATTCATTCGAACCAATATGGCAAATCTATTCATCTTTAGATCCATAAACATAGTGGAAACGTTTCGCAGCTGAATGAGGACACTTGTGTGCACTGCAGGCTGCTTTAGCTTCTTTGACTTAGCGTTGATCTGCATAATGCCCCAGCCGGTTTAACGGTAGGGTTGGACTCCTGAGTGAGAGCCAGCCGTTAATGTGAGTCTGGGCTTGCCTCCAACAACCTGCTGCCACTTGTCACTCCAACCCCCTCTGGCATTTTCTCACAGCTCCTGAAGCCGAGTCCTCAACCTGTTGCCGCTAAGTTTGCACCGAGCCCTTTTGTGAAACTCTTTCACCGAGTAAACTTACATTGGCAAAATGTATGAGCTCTGAAATGCTTACATAAGTCACGCCCTTTCAAAAACACACACCTTCACAAATGTAGCACAATATTTTACTATCGTATTAATATGTGCATCTTTTAAAAACATGTGACGTGTGTTTGTGGGCTCCCTGCACATCAGGACTAATCCCCCCTGAAACCATCTCTCCTCAGATTCTTAGTTGAAATTCCACCCTGCCTCCCTGTGTGTGGAACCCAATCTCCATAGCCAGGCCAAAGAGGCTTTAATCATCCTACCTTGGATAAAATAGAGGCATTATAGTCCTAACGGCAGTTTTGGCCCTTAAACACTGCCTCCATTCATTTCTGAAACAATCTGATTCCCTCTCTACCTCTCTTGCCCCCTCTCACTATTCCCTCTTTTTGCAACAGTGCGTCAATAGGAATCACTTGGCGTAGTGTTAGCAATTTCCCCAACATCTTCCTCTCCCTCACTGCTGCGGAAAACTATCGATAAACCGAGCGGGACCCCAGACTGCAGAGTGCACATCTCTCTCCAAAGATCACTTCCAAGAGAAGACTGCAACCCTCAACCTGCAAGGACTGACATCACTGAAGGTCAGATTCATCTCCTGTTCTTGCACGCTCATATAAGTTATTTCTTTGAGACTGGACAAATAGGGGTCATTATATTTACATTACATTGGCTTTGACCCTGTGTTAACCAGTGTGCTCAGTTCAGATGTACTTGAATGTTACATTTTTTCAATGAACAGGGTTCTGGGTAGTGGGACTAAATGCATTCTGTAGATTAAAGCTTATCAAAGTAAGTCATTTATTCAGGACACGGTATACCATTTTTTTGACAATATGATTTGTTCCTGTTCATGAAGGTAAAAAGCAACAAAATAGTTGCAGTGAAGGTCATGAATTTGGGTTCAACTAATCGAATTTGAAATAATGTGTAGCTAGCATTCTATTCTCAGACTAAGATATGGTGAAGTGAGTAGGAGATTAGTAGTTTTATGCACGTACCTTCACTCAGACATACATTTTCCACTCATATCATTGTACGATTGGCCAACTGCACAACTGCTGTATGTGTGTGTGTGTGTGTGTGTGTTTTGTGTGTGTGTGTGTGTGTGTGTGTGCGTGTGTTTTGTGTGTGTGTGTTCCACCCTTGATTGGGAAATGGAGATGAAAGATATTACTCCGTCACTGTCTTGACATCAGAGGTTTGAAAGCAAACATTAACTCCTTTGCAAACAAAAAGTAAATGTTTGATAAAACCATGAAACTCTGGGGAAATCTTAGCCGTGTCATTTGTTGTAGATTAATTTGTTATACTTACTTTTAATTATGTGCTCATATACAGCCTGAAAAGGACTAACTGTAGATTGTTTTGCTTTTAATCATGCTTTAAAATTGTTTTAATGGATCAAGGATACATTTCAAGAACTACCAGGGTGAACTTAAAAAATGCAATTCTTAAAACAGCCTATTTGTTGTTTTCAGTTTCTGTTAGCTCCATCCATACCAGAGAACCTGTCAAGAGAAAAACAGCATTAAGCTTTAATTGCAGATTGAAGGTGTGGCTGGTGCTTTTTTTGTCTGCTAAACCAAAACCTGTGAGTCACATGCGTTCCACTTGCGGCGATAACCTGACAGAGACTATTACTGACATGAGGACACATGCCCACGGCTGGGGGTGGGGGGGTAGTCCTCACGTCACTGCTGACAAAGCGTGTGTGTCAAGCCCCTCCCGGGTTAAGTGTATAAAAGACCCGCTCCAACCCTACCCAAACATTTACTCTTTGGGATCTCTCTCAAGCAAGACAGAACAACCTTTGGACCTTTTTTCTTTGGACGACTGCAGGACACTTTTTAAGAGACATGGTGTCAGCAGGTGTGCAGATGCTGGGCACTGCCCTCTGCATTATTGGATGGATTGGGTGCATCATCGTCTGCGCCCTTCCTCAGTGGAAAGTGACAGCCTTCATCGGCCAGAACATCGTGACGGCTCAGACCACCTGGGAGGGCATCTGGATGACCTGCGTGGTGCAGAGTACGGGTCAGATGCAGTGCAAGGTGTACGACTCCATGCTGGCCCTGTCCTCAGACCTGCAGGCGGCCCGCGCCCTCATGATCCTCGCCATCGTGGTCGGCGTCTTCGGCCTCCTCCTCGCCATCGCTGGGGGGAAATGCACCAACTGCGTGGAGGAAGAGAGCACCAAAGCTAAGATTGGCGTGGCATCCGGGGTGATGTTCATCATCACTGGGGTCATGTGCCTCATCCCGGTGTGCTGGACGGCCAACACCATCATACAGAATTTCTATGACCCCCTCGCCATGTCCTCTCAGAAAAGGGAGATGGGAGCTGCACTCTTCATCGGCTGGGGGTCCGCAGGCCTTCTCATCGTGGGTGGGGCTCTCCTCTGTGCCAACTGCCCTCCCAAGGATACATACTCTGCAAAGTACTCCGCTCCCCGTTCAATCGCACACAAGGACTACGTCTGAGGAGAGAAACAGAATGATAGGACTGAACAAAGACTTGGGTCGAATGCTCTGTGGTGCCTGAGATGCATGTTGCCACAATGAGTATGATTTGAATGTCACGGTGATTTCTATAGGGCTCACTGTTTAGTTGTTACTTTCATGTTGAGATACAGCACTTCAGTG
Organism: Harpagifer antarcticus; assembly: GCA_902827135.1. NCBI lineage: Eukaryota > Metazoa > Chordata > Actinopteri > Perciformes > Harpagiferidae > Harpagifer > Harpagifer antarcticus. The sequence goes on from CADEHL010001130.1 coordinate 594,869, forward strand.
GGCGATGTGGACCGCACCAAAACATAACCCCAGGGTGGGAAATATACATATAGAAATTGGATAACATTTAAACTTGATCAATCTGTGCCTTTTTTTTTACATATTATTGCATTTCAAAATGTGTATTATACATTATGTGAATGTCTGACACTGTAAATAAAGATTTTTTTGTATCAACATTGAATGATCTTGTTGTGGATGTTCTTTCTTTTTTTCGTAACATGCCATTAAAGCACCTTCATCAAGCTAAACATCTCATGAGAGATGAGGACTCTGCTCTACCTGCTGAATCCTTCTGAGTCATTTATAACTAAAACAAGGCCACATGTTTTATTAATGTAGGACAGAATTATACATACTATCAAGATTACAAAAATATATCCTAAATTACACCTAATTCACACACAGTGTTCCTAAGTGTGAATATACCTAGTCCAGAGATTATGTTAATCATTTATTTATAATAAAAAATAACTGAATGCATTTATTAAGGGCAAGATAAAAGTTTTAACAATCTGATGTGTCTCTGTTTGTGACATCGACAATAAAAACATGTCATTTTCACACTGGATCTTATTCAATACTGTACACTTATTTACCACATTCGATATCCAAGAAATAATGATTGAGCAACTGTGACCAAATATGTGTAAAAAGACAATAAGTTTACCTCAGAGTGAATGGGGGAACAAACTGTCAATGTTTGAATAAGTCTCTTAAACGCTAGAACATTATTAGCTTTTCTCTAAAAGTCAACAAAGACTATGAGCTCTTTTACAGCCTGAAAAGTATCATTCTTAGATCTATGAGACACAATCTGTACATTTAAGTAACAAGCAACACAATGTTCTTTAGTTTAGCAATAGCATCAGCAATGTGTTAAAATATGAACCTTATATTTGTATCGACCTCACAATTGATGAGATGAATGTTTTTACACAGGAAACTTCCATTGCCCAATATCTAAATCCTTACCTGCCCAACACTGCCCCCTGCTGTTCACAGAAGAACACATCCTGTGTGTATTCCTACAGACCTGAAACTTTCATTAGATCATAACTACATTTGTGTCAACACACCCAGTTATTCAACAATCTCTGGGAAAAGAGGGTTACTTACTTATGTGTTATATTATCGTCATAGAAGATTTATCATTTAAATTTGAAATTCATTTGTAAATGCACCTGGCCAAATGTTTTACTTTGAAATCCCAGTTATTTGGAAAATAAAGAGTTGACAACAAGTTTTCTTCTGTTTGTATCTGACCTTGAACGTATGGTTTGAGCAGGTCAGCACTATTAAAGGTCACTGAATCTTTGTTTGTGTGTAAACTCCTTCTACCCAATAGGAGCCCAGGACTCAGATACCCTCATGTGTGTGTCCTTTCTTCTCACACAACAACCTATAAATACAAGCTCACATCACTCCACCTGTCTTCCTTTTTGGATTTTATCGTGTGAGGAACAGAGCCGGCAACATGGTTTCTCAGGGGATTCAGATGATCGGTATATCCATGGCCCTGATTGGCTGGTTCATGGTGATCGTGGTGTGTGCCATGCCCATGTGGAAGGTCACTGCTTTCGTGGGGGCCAACATCATCACAGCTCAAACGGTGTGGCAGGGCATGTGGATGAACTGCGTGGTGCAGAGCACGGGCCAGATGCAGTGCAAGGTGTACGACTCCATGCTGGCCCTGCCCCAGGACCTGCAGGCGGCCCGCGCCATGATCATCATCTCTATCCTGACCGGGGTCTTCGGGGTGATCCTGTCCATCGCCGGGGGGAAGTGCACCAACTGCATCGAGGAGGAGCGATCCAAATCCAAGGCTTGCATCCTGGCTGGAGCTCTGTTCATCGTGTCGGGGTTTCTCGTCATCATCCCCGTGTCCTGGTCCGCCCACACCATCATCACCAACTTCTACAACCCGCTGCTGATCGAGTCCCAGAGGTACGAGTTGGGAGCGGCGCTGTATATCGGCTGGGCGGCTGCTTCACTGCTGCTGATGGGAGGGGGCCTGCTCTGTTGGAACTGCCCCCCCAAACAAGAACACCCTCACTACCAACGAAGATTCACCCCTGTGAAGAGCACCAGCACATCCAGAGAATACGTCTGAGAGGGTTAGCCCTTCCTACACGGACTGTTGGGGTCACAGGAAATGAAACACAGAATAGGATGATGCTTGACTGTCAGGTCACGTCTGATGGCTTTCTTGCATCACATTAGCTCCATTTACAACATCAACAAGGACAGATTTTAAGAAACAAACAGACATTCAACAGAACATTCAATCACAACATGTTCAAGACCTTTAACGTACATTTGATCTTGAGTTAAACTCCATATTTAATTATAGAATCGAGTGGTAAATTAAATAAGTGCCTCAATCTAACCCCTTAAATCACAAGACTGAAGCATTTTTCTGTTCACCAGAAAAATGTAATCATAGTTTGCTCAAACTAAAACATATATTCACCAGTATTGTAAGTATAGCAAAGATACAGCTCGAGCTGAATCCTGAGTTTTGTTTGTGGTTAGTGTCAAAGTGACCTTCCTCTGAGCGGACATTTTGTCTAGTCAAGCAAGTGTAACTAACAACATTAGCAATGACTTCCTCACAGGGAGTTGTGCCAACGGGGCCATGGGCTTCTCTGTCACACCTCGGAGATGGAAGGCAGCCATCTTTAATGTGAGCAAAGCGCTTTCCTATAATGATTCTATTTCAACAACAAAACAAGACAAAATAATATGAAAGAAAAATGTTAATCCACATTGTATTGTGGCAGGTCGATAAGTAAAATATGAATTCCGATTCAATCAAATCTGTGTAAATATTGTCAGATTGTATTAATAGTGAATTAAAAATGCAATCATCGTTATTGTATTGAAATGGTAACATCTGAACAGATATAGGAAGAAAAAGTAGAGCTTCCTTTTCTTAAGCAGGGTCTGTATTGATTCGCCTGCCTTGATAACGCAGGGATGTCAGTAACACGTAAACACTGTAGGAACATTTATGCATTTTTCTTTCATTTTCACGCTGCTGAACAATTGTATATCTCTATTTCTGTGTTTCTGAATCTTGTAATGTTCTGTAAATAAACTCTATACTCACTGTATGATTACTGTTTACTCCTGAGACACTCAAGCATTTAGTTGTATTATAGAGATGAGAGGAAAAGGAAGAGGTCATAAAATCAACATCACAGTAGGCTGAGGAAATGATTATGGAGACATACAGTGAATTACTGCTGAGTTGTAGTTTCTGTAGAAAACTGGAACAAAGACAAATCACCAAATTAAACCATTTATGTTTTTGTTGTTTTGGAATCATTTACAAAAGGAAAAGGAGATTTACAGACAGATATACATTCAGACCAGTCAGTATAAGCATCAGTCCAATCTATTATATGTTTTCAGACAATACGGGTTAGAAAGAAACTCACAATCATTACAAAAAGTACAAGGTAAAGTAGGTTTATTCAGAAGTGAGTTTACCCTCACAGTAAATTGACACCATTTGTGAGTTTTGTTTACGCTTGGATGCGTTGATGGTTGCATCGTTGCCAAGCCGGTGAAGTGTGTGTTGTCCAAATGTAATATGAAGTGTACACATCAAGGCAAAGCAAGGCAAGTTTATCTTTATATAGCACCTTTCAACACAAGGCAATTCAAGGTGCTTTACAAAAATGAAAGACATTCAGACAAAGGCATTTAAAAATAGTAAAAGATAATAAAAGAAACATTAAAAGAAAAAGTACATGAATAAAAAGTAAATGAATAAAAAGTTACAGTGCAGTTTAAGATATGAATAGTTCACACAGAAGTTCCACTTTACTGATGAACACAACGGCTCAGTTTCAATTAAAAGCAGCGACAAAAAGAAAAGTCTTCAGCCTGGATTTAAAAGTAGTCAGAGTTGCAGCGGACCTGCAGGTTTCTGGGAGTTTGTTCCAGATATTTGGAGCATAATAACTGAACGCTGCTTCTCCATGTTTAGTTCTGACTCTGGGGACAGAAAGCTGACCAGTCCCTGAAGACCTGAGAGATCTGGATGGTTCATAATTTAGCAGTAGGTCAGAAATGTATTTTGGGCCTAAACCATTCAAAGCTTTATAAACCAGCAGCAGTATTTTGAAATCTATTCTTTGACACACAGGAAGCCAGTGTAAAGACTTCAGAACAGAAGTGATGTGATCCACTTTCTTAGTGTTAGTGAGGACTCGAGCAGCAGCGTTCTGAAAAGTACAGCAAAACAGACAGTGTTTGCAGTTTCACCTGACTGGATAAGGTGTGAGAGTGTCATCAGTTTGTTTAGAGGTATCTGTCATAGGATGTGTTTTCAAAGTAAAGTGATTGTATCAGCTGACAGTGCTAGCTTCCTGTGACTCATCACTCCATCAAGTGATCGTTATCTGAAACGGATCCCTCCTCCTCAGGTCGGGGCAGACTGCCATATATCATATATCAGACATACAAGCAACAGATGCTGTATGTACAACTCAAATATATCATATGTTGGTCTGTGCATCAAGCACGGTAAAACATGTCTAATTTCTAGTCAGAATAAGTCTTTACAACTGATGTAATACATAATAACTTAAGAAGTTACAATGCAGTGAGATATAGGCAGAGGTGTAAAGTAACTAAGTACATTTACTCAACTATACTTAATAGCAATTTTGAGGTACTTGTACTTGAATATTTCCATGTTATGATACTTTGTACTTCTACCCCATTATAATTCAGGATAAATTGTGTACTTTTACTCCACTACATTAATACCGTTAGTTACTTTACAGATGTGGATGAATGATGTGAAATCTAATCAAGTGTTAAATCAGACTTTAGTTCCACCTGGAGTAAATCCACAAGCTACCCTGCAGTATACAAAGTACTTCAAACTAGCTGCACCTTCACCAGCTTTGAGAACACTTTGATGATCAATCATTATAAAACATATCATATTATTCTGAAATGGACCAATCTGCACAATGACTACTTTTACTTTTGGTATTTTTGTTATATTTTGATGTTAATACTTTAGTACTTTTACTTGAGTAACATTTTGACTGCAGGACCTTTACTTGTAACAGAGTATTTCCTACACTACAAGTGTTCTCAAGTACACAATCTAAGTACTTCTCCCACCTCTGGATATAGGGTATTGTATTTAGACAATGCATCTTAAGTATCTTTTTAAGTCAAATACTCTTGAAAACATATTTTTGAGTTGTATCTCAGATGAAACATGACTCAGATATGTGACGTTTTGAAGCTGCTTTCTTGTTTCAAGAAATACATATAACTTGATATGAGAAAATACATTTTTATGGAAAATCACCAACATCAGAAAACAGAAGACTTATGGACATGTCTGGCTTATTTCTTACACAACATTTCCTGATCCTGGTCAATACAGTCCGATATAAGTGTTCCCAGCTAATTGCAAGATCTTATCTTATTCATCTAAATATCCCAATTTTCACTTATTCTATTGGAAGATTTATTTAAGTTATTACAAGCAAAGACACCTTGCTTTTATTATTATTTGAGTTGATTTCTGAGCAGAATTGTTTTCAGTGTGATACTGGCCATCCCTCTAAAGAACTCTGTGTTTCTGCTCTGGTTCTGTGATACTGTGGTTGATGGCTATAGTGATTCAACTTCGAAAACAAACTCAACCCATCTTGTAAAAGCAATTTGTAGAAGGTATAAAGAGCAGCTCACAATGTCCTTCCCTCCTTTTTCCTAACATTGTCTCAACAGAATTGTGTAAAAGTCTTTAAGAAGTGTTTTTTTTAAATGATAAACACTAGAAACCGGCAAAACCTTCCATATTTAAGTCAAACTGATCACATGACCTTTAAATTGAAGAGATAATGTCATTATCTCTTAGTTGCTGTCTTATCATTTGTGTGTGGGGGTTCATTGTTGTCTTAGGAGGCCGTCCTGTAGTGAACTGGTTTCAGGACCTCTGAAGTCTCTAAGTGGCTGGAAGTCCATCCAATAAAGCCATCTTTACGGCAGTGGAATTTGCATATGAAAGTGTGTTTTTCAAACTACAACAGCTAGCACCATTTGCCACTCCTCGAGCTCTAGGAAGAGGAATCTTGATTGACCAGAAGAACTCACTTGGTGACGAGAGCCCTCCTCCAGCGCATTCTCTGACAAACAACAAGCGAGAGAGTTGTGTCACTCGGGAAAAGGACCAGAGCTGTATGCTGTCTTCTCTGCTGCCGTAGACCAAGCCTTTTCACCATGGGCAGGATTGGCAAGGAAATTGCGGGTCAGATCATCAGCTTCATAGGCCTTGTTTTGGTAGCAGTGACGTGTGGGATCCCCATGTGGAGAGTGACCTCCTACATCGGAGCCAACATCGTGACGGGGCAGACCATCTGGGACGGCCTGTGGATGAACTGTGTGATGCAGAGTACCGGGCAGATGCAGTGCAAGCTGAACGACTCTGTGATGAAGCTCTCCAAAGATCTGCAGGCTGCCCGGGCCCTGGTCATCATCTCCCTCCTCGTGGGCTTCATCGGCTTCATCATCACCTTCGTTGGAGCTAAGTGCACTGGCTGCCTGGACAAAGATTCATCCCAGGCCAAGGTGGTGATCATTAGCGGCTGTCTCTTCATCGTGTCCGCCGTCCTGGTCCTGATTCCCGTCTGTTGGTCGGCAGCCATCACCATCACGGACTTTCAGAGCGTCTTGACAATCGAGACCCAGAAGAGGGAGCTTGGAGCCTCCATCTACATCGGGTGGGCCGCTGCTGCACTTCTTCTGCTCGGAGGGATCATCCTAACCACTTCCTGCCCTCCACAGAAACCCATGTATGGATACCCAGGCTACCCACCGGCACAAATGTACCCTTATGCAGGCCCAGCAAACTATGGTCCTGTGTATGCCCCCCCCTCCAGCCAGCCCTACACGGCCCCCGGGTCGTACGCACCGACCAAACCCTATGGAGCTCCAACCGCATACTCTGCTAGACAATACCTCTGAAATGAAAGAACAGAAACAAGATAAAGACTGAGATATCTGACTTCAGAAACCTGTTGAATCTAACATGATATGATTCGGATTGTTGTTATGCTCTATGGTAGAAATGTTCCTGTGTTGATATAAGAGAAATATTGTGTCAACATGAATGTGTTCATAAGGAAGTCCCTGCTGATGCTGTATTTATCTTCTTGTCATTAAAAGCACATTTTGTAAATAGTGATGATTTGTAATGTTTGTTTTCTGTAAATGCCACTTAATCTTTGAGTATTTGAATGATTTTTAATAAAATGTTTTGATATCTTCAATTATCTGTTTGTGGAGTCATTATAACAACACCTTTTTATTATTTTAAAGCAATTTTATGAATATTATCTAATTTGATAAGGTCAGAGGCCTTCTGTGTATGGGTGACTGAGAGACCACAATGATAAATGAATAGACAAAAAATGTCCCTCTTCAAATCTATAGCAACGGATTTTTTAAAACAACCTTTTTTTAACTGTTTATTTTCATTTTAACGAAACAAGACAAGACATATCCTGACAGGTCGTTTTCATTCAAATGACAGATGGTTACATGACAAAGCAAAGTATAGTACATCATTAAATAAAGCAAATTCAGTATAAATTGAAATAATTAAGTAAATAATATAAATAAAAACAAACTGGGAAATAAAAATAAATAAATAAAGTCAAATCAAATAATTACTAATGAAAGCATTTGACACAGGGAATGACGTCTTTGACACAGCAGGATCAGATACACAGGGACATTTCCCATAGTGTCCATCTAAAGTTAGGTTCAGTTTCAACAACCCTCTTCAACCAGCGACACATCCAGATATCTTTTAACACAGTTCCATCTTTGGGTAAAAGAGTCCTAAAACAACCTTTTTTATTTCATTTGAATCCCTTTGCAACTTCCCTTCACTCTGTGAATACATTGATACAACATCACAATACTACCCCTGAAATAAACAAAGACACAAAATACACGTATAAATAAAATCACAATACAAAAGGAAAGATTTCTTTGTAGTGACTGATGCAATCAACTGTGTCTTTGATCAACATGCGAGCTTTGGATTTGAAAAAACGAAATCAATTCCTAAAAAATATAAAGTTCAATCTCATGAGATGATAACTAATTAGAGGTCATGAATAATAAAAAACATAAATGGAGGCTCCTTCCGTTAACATTGGACATCCGGTGATACTCCCTCCCATATAGGGTTTATTTTTAAATGTGGATCAAGTGACTGGACCTGATCTTCCGGGAACCTGCCCAATCAAAGGCTGGCCACTGTTCCGGAATGTGTTGCTCTGTGCTGCCTCATTTACATAGTCGTATGAGGATGATGTTCATCTCGTCGAAACTACTCCCGGGTCCCTGTGTGGATCATGTGAAGAATCTGGTTGGGTGGGTAAATCACTGCACACTGGTTTCAGGTCAGAAGGAAGGACATTCTGACTCCACCTTCAACAAGGACGTCCTTATAAAGCAAGGAAAGGTTCAGCCGTCTTTATTCGACTTTACAACTTGAACTGAACTTACCTGCTCCTGAAAACTACAACGCTTCTGTTCAAGTGACTCTATCAAGACCTCATCATGGTGTCAATGGGACGACAGATGCTGGGCTTTGCCCTGGGCATCATCGGCTTCCTGGGGACCATCATTGTGTGCGCTCTGCCCATGTGGAAGGTCACGGCCTTCATCGGAGCCAACATTGTGACGGCGCAGGTCATCTGGGAGGGTTTATGGATGAACTGTGTGACGCAGAGTACCGGTCAGATGCAGTGCAAGATCTACGACTCCCTGCTGGCTCTGCCCCAGGACCTCCAGGCCGCCCGAGCTCTCGTGGTCATCGCCATCATCGTCTCTGCCTTCGGAGTCATCTTGGGCGTTGTTGGAGGCAAATGCACCAACTTTGTTGAGGATGAAACTTCCAAAGCCAAGGTGGCCATTGCTGCTGGGATCATCTTCATCTGTGCCGGTGTTCTCATCCTCGTCCCCATCTGCTGGTCTGCCAACACCATCATCAGGGATTTCTACAACCCCATCATGACCAACGCCCAGAGGAGAGAGCTGGGGGCTGCGCTCTACATCGGCTGGGGCACAGCTGGGCTTCTCCTCCTTGGCGGTGCCCTCCTCTGCAGCTCCTGCCCCCCCAAAGAGAGCCCGGAATATCCCATCAAGTACTCCGGCGCCAGGTCAAATGCCACCAGTCGTGCCTACGTCTGAGTGTAGCGTTCTCCTGAAAAAGACTTCTAAGTAATTTACTTTTTTGAGTAATCCTCTTTCATTGTGAGTTTCTGATAGCACCAACAGTTGTGTCTTACCACTTTTGAAGTGACACAGTGAGAACTGACTTTGTGAGAAATTCAGATTTCTTTGGTGGAGGCAAGAAAGAGTGTTTCTTTTTATTTGAAAGGGAACACAGTACAAAGAGAGTTGTGAAACTATTTCTGTGGTAGCATAATAACTGGACTGAATGAAAACTATATCAAACTTTTCAACTTTGCAATTTTTTCTGAATGTATCCAAGCTGTGCTAGAATGATGTTAATGGTCAACACAAGCTGGGAAAATTGTACAGTACCCTTGATATTTTGTGAATGTACCGTATAAAATATTTTACATAGATTATTGGCAAATATATTATCCAATACTGTTTTTGTTTACCAAAATCACAGATTTTTAATAAAACGTTTGCTTAAATGAAATTCTTTTGGGTGCCTTTTTTCATTTGAAAGTTTTCTGTTCTCAAAATGTTCATGGTTTAGAATATGTTTATAGTGAGTATGATGGAGCCAGAGAGTCTGAATACTCTGCAGGATGTCTGAAATCTTCCTGCAGGCGTTAAACCAGTTCAACAGGCTTTACAGTGTTGAACTGGTAGAACAGACTCTAGTGTGTTTGTTTCAACAGTCAATCAATCAAAGCCAAACACTCACAGCACCAGCAGGGAACAGGCTTTGTATTCAACCATGACGTGTGAAGGCCTCTAGGGCCATCCTACATTTGTATAGTAAACAAATCCCATAAAAAGACTTAACTAACATTAAGTGCATTCTTAATATATTGTTTGTTATCTGGCACTCACGCCCATGCTCATTGTAACTGATGTATTTTGAAATATGGGTCACACGTTTCCACTAAACTTGAATTACAATAGAGCCTAAATGAATTACTCACTGGGAACTGTAGTTTTTATTTACAATACAGTTGCTCTACATGTTTTACTACAGTGTTGCTGGAGATTTTAATCACTTATCGTTAGGAAGAAGGTGTGCCAAAAAATGCATTCAGCTTCCACTGTAGTTAGAAGCAACATTGAAACAAATTCGGCATTTATAGGCGACTATTTTCCTAGTCAATACTTACCCATTTGGTGTTGTAGTGAGCATTTAAAACAGCAGGAAATCAATTGTGGGATTGACTCAAACTGATCAATAATGCCATTGTTCATAATGAATAAACGTGTGGCTCATTCGCGTGCTTAAAGGTTTTCGGACAAAAATGTAGACTCAACATTTATTTTGAAACGTTTCATAAAAACACAATAACTAACAATGGCACAGAGGTTTAATACCAGGCTTGGCATACTCTTATTAATAAGTAACATTATGTGTTCATATTATCTATTCAAAGTAGATAATAGAAAATAAACAAACTTCTACACATTGAATGCAGTTGTATTCAGGGGTATGGGTTCTAAACAGTATATTTAATATGACACCCTTAATGAACCAAAGGAAATACAGCATGTCATCCTCATAGTTATGGTTCTAATTTAAAATACAATGTGAGTTTTAAAGAGAACAAGTACAACTTTCCAAATGAGACTATTAGTCATTTTAGCAAAAGCCCCAAATCAATATGAGTTTATGTTCGTGTGACTGAGTGCTTGAGTATCGGTTGTAATTGTGACTTGTCAATTTTCAGCTATAGAGGAAATGACGTGACATTAACAGGGAAACCAAGGGGCAACCTCTGGGCCTGAGAAGTGAAGCCAAGTCATTTTATAGAAGCCAGTGAGAAAATTATCCTTATTCTCACTTTATTTATTACCTCAGTTAAAATGTCTTGTCTGGTGTGGTTTAGTGCTTATCTCCACCCCCTTGTCTTCTGGTCCCAAAAGAAACAAGATGGCGACGGTCAAAATATCAAACTCAAGTGCAATGGTGGCTATGCCCACTTTTTATATACATTCTTTAGGGAAAGCACTGTTCATTTCTCATTTTAACCAACAGTTTATGTTCAAAAGGTAATTACATAACCTTATACAACTGGTTAGTATTAGTTAATGTTGGGACTGTGACAAAAAAGGTTCCCCTACCTTAGATAAGCAGTTATATTATTTAGTTTGATATATCTGTGCCTAAATTAAACAAAACCATAACCCTTTATCATGAATGGCATGAAACACCCGGCATGTAACGTACATGGTAAATGGACTACATTTTTCCAAGACTTTCCAACTACGCAAATTGCCTTTTCAACCACTTAACCCTTCAAACCAAGGCTCCACAAAATGTATTTTTGAAGAGTTATTTGTAACATACTGTAACATAAAAGCCCCAGACTAATTGTGTCTCTCTGCTTATTGAGTGTTAGATGAGAAATACCATGTGTCATTCAAAAAAGCAGTTACAAACAATGTGTTTGAGGAGTTCACAAAGAATGGGAGCAGCTCACAATGGGAAATGTTTGCGTTTCAGCAGCATAAAAACACAAGGCAATGTACATAAGGGAAATTAAGACAGAAATAAACAGTCCAATATATTTCAGAAATAGAAATAAAATAGCATTAAAAGTTAAAAAGTTAAGAGATACAAAATAAATTAAAATATATATATATATATATACATATGGAAAATATACATTTCCAGTAACAAATAATGCAGGATATTATTGTGCAAGAATGGATTATTCAATATGAAATAGAATATGAATGTAAACTGTCCAGTTATTAAGAGAAGCTATGGAGCAGAGAGGGAATGTCTATTCTATTCTGCAGACATCTAATGACAAACATAATGCCAGCACAGATTGCAAGGCGTGTCACTGCGGGGAACACACCCTGTAGGACCTGGTTTCACATTCCTTACCTGTCCTCTGACAGAATCTGACTGAACCTGTTCCAGACCGTGTGCCTGGGTCACTGATGTCAGAGAACACAATAGAACAAATGCATTGCAGTCTTACGAAGCAGTGACTGGAAAATAGGTTTCAGTAGGTGCATCATTTGAAAGTGGAACAGTATGTTTGAATGAATCACATTTTATTATTTTTCTCAATATTACAAATAGAAAATGTGACTCAGGGGACTTCACAATCTGTACAACGTATGACTATAAGCAGAGTATACCTGCTTATAAACGTTACTTTTAAAAGTTTTTTATGTATATTATTGTTGTAGGCACAGGATGATACGACTGTTAGACAGTATAGCTTAATGATTAAAAGTAAACAAAATCAAATCAGAGTTAGGTTGACAGTTAAACTAAGCTAAAGTTGGTGGGGAAATCTAATAATTGCCTATGTAATGGTGTTATGAATGAACAGACAGATGCCACAAAATACTGCAACTATACAGAACCCTATATAAACATCTATGCGTAATAATATTTCAGTATAAAATGTTTCCTCTCAAAGTTAGGAGTAAAATATCTAAATAATTATTTTGTCTTTCCAAAGTTGTGTGTTGACTGTAATTTTGTACTGCTGTGCCTTCGTTTTATGTACACCTCTTAATGTGTGTATGTATATTATGTGTCTATGTATGAGTATGTGTATATATATATATAAAAGTGTGTGTACATGTGTGTATGTATGTATATATATATATATATATGTATATATTTCTATCCTTTGTGACGCTGATTAACGGCATTTCAATCTCCTTGTTTGTATCATACACACATAGAAATTGACAATAACTTACAGTGTGGATTAATATATATCTCACAGTTGACAGACTCAATTTCATTTAACCCTTATATAAACAATACAGTTACACTCTGTCCTTCAAAGACCCCGCTTTTCAATCAATACGCTCCGCAAAGCCTTGTTCAGAGAATAAACAAAACCATGTGAAACACAATCCTCATCTCTATCCAGAAACCTAAATCTGTATTGTCCCGACGCACAAAGAATCCTGCACAGCTGGTATTCTCTGGCAGGCCCTTCATGGGTTCTCAATTGCATTTCTTTCACGCCTCCCATTCTTTATTCTCATGCTGCTTCAGACGAACATAAACACCCCATCAGCTCCTCGCACTCTCTCAGAGACGCTCGGAGACAGAACACGATGGCTTCCATGGGGATGCAGATGGCGGGATGTGCCTTGGCCCTTTTGGGCTGGATCGGGGTCATCATTATCTGCGGCGCACCCATGTGGCGGGTCACGGCCTTCATTGGCAGTAACATAGTGACATCACAGACCATGTGGGAGGGCATCTGGATGAGCTGTGTGGTCCAGAGCACGGGCCAGATGCAGTGCAAGGTGTACGACTCCATGCTGGCCCTGGGGACTGACCTGCAGGGGGCCCGGGCCCTGGTGGTGGTCTCCATTGTCACAGGGCTCGCAGGGATCCTCATAGCGTTCGCTGGAGGAAAGTGCACCAACTTCATTCCTAATGAGCGGGCCAAAGCGAGGGCCAGTGTGGCGGCTGGCGTGCTGCTGATCATCAGTGGACTGCTCTGCCTTATCCCCGTGTCCTGGACCGCCAGCATCATCATCAGGAACTTCTACAACCCGGCGCTGATCGACGCCCAGAAGAGAGAGCTCGGGGCCTCTCTGTACATCGGTTGGGGAGCCGGGGCGCTGCTGGTTTTGGGAGGAGCGCTTCTGTGTTCCAGCTGTCCCCCCAAAGAGGATGAGACCCCCTCTGTGAAGTACCTCCTGAACAAGCCTGGAGATAGCAAAGTGGATTCACTTGGATCTTACACACCAAACAAGACGTATATCTGAGAGTTTTTAAAGGGAGAAGTTGTTAAGTTAACCTTTTTGTGAAATATCTGTACAAAGGACACACACACACACACACACACACAATGAAGGAAACATGCACTTTGTTTGAATAAGATAGTCACACTTTGTATGTATGAAGACGCTCTCTGTCTCACATTGCTTTGAATGTTGTTGGTACTCTTCTTTGTGAACTTTGATATGGTAGCAGTTTGGAAAGTGGTTGGTATCAGTTGAAAAATGTTTTTATTGTAAATGCACTGTGCACCTTTTAGTCATTGTAATAAATGACCTTCTATTGTGAACTCCTCCCTCTCCTGCTTCTTGTTTATGTACATTTGATAATGGCACCCGTGGTTATTTAAACCAAACACTGAGAGAACCTGTTTGACAGGTTCTTACCAGAGATGACTAACCAGGGAACAAAGATAGTGACTCTATCTAAAGGCACACATGTCTACGTTTTTGTTAGTGATACATTTTGACCTGAACATCTCAAATATATGAATTGAATTATAATAATAATAATAATAATGGGTTCCATTTATAAAGCACTTTATATCTGATCTCAGATCCCAAAGTGCTACAAGTAGTCAGCATGAACAGTATAAATAAACATTACACAACACGGTAGAATTTAATAAAAAGCAATACAAAAATAAAAAAAATAATAAATAAATAAAAGGGTGATAAAAGGGTCTAGGCAAAGGCTCTTTTGAAGAGAAGGGTCTTGAGGCCTTTTTTAAAAGCCTCCACGGTCTGTGGTGCTCTCATTTGGTCGGGGAGAGCATTCCACAGACTGGGAGCAGCCGAGCAGAAGGCCCGGTCTCCCATAGTACGGAGCTTAGTCCTGGGGGGTTTGAGGAAGTTGGAGTTGCTGGAGCGGGTGGTCCGTAAGGAGGTATGGGGGGTGAGGAGTTCCTTGAGGTAGGGAGGGGCAGTTCCATGGACACACTGGTGGGTGAGGACGGAGACCTTGAATTCAATCCTTAGGTTCACGGGGTAGCCAGTGTAGTGCTTTGAGGATGTGGGTGATGTGATCATACTTGCGCACTCTCATCAGGATCCTAGCAGCGCTGTTCTGAATGTATTGGAGCTTCTGGATGCTTTTGTTAGGGATCCCGATGAGGAGTGCATTGCAGTAGTCCAGCCTGGAGGAGACAAAGGCATGGACCAGCTTTTCAGCGTCAGACAGAGTGAGTGTGGGGCGGAGTTTGGCGATGTTCCTGAGGTGGTAAAAGGAGTTCTTGCACAGCTGTTTAATGTGGGCCTCAAAGGTCAGATGGGCGTCCATTTTTGGATTTAAAAGATGCTTTGAAGTGTCGATGTTGTTAGTTTGGTCATGTTATCAGACTGCAGGTCAGTGAACAAAAGGGAGGGTCAAACTGTCTCAGGATGTGGAGGAGGAACTTCAAACTTTCTCCACTCTGTGTTTCTGTTTTCTCAGGGGTTTACTTTCATGCTCACGCTCCACAGCTACTTTCTTTATTCTAACAAGGGAATAAAGGTAGATGTTTATGAGTATCAATAAGGTCTATACTCGTTTTTTTTAACCAGTATCTTAAAGATAAGTGAAAAGGCCTCTGGATTTAATGTAACAGTCATATCTGCAGAAAGGCGGTGTATTTGGGCTTGCATTTGACATGTTATCCAGGAAGTTCCTTATGTAGTTCAGACAATACACAGATCTGACTAAAGGAATGTATGTTTTTCTGTGCTTTTTTCGCCTTGGTTATGAAACCTTCCGACAAAACAATGATATTGTTTTTTAAATCTAAAATATACTATTGAGTCTCAGAGAGATGTGAACAATTTCTGTCAGATAACAAACAGTAACTCTGCAACACCAAAAACCTTCAGGAAAAAATGGATGATTCAAATTATTCTTTGTTCTTTTCTGTCCTTTTCAGTTTTATTTTTTGAACACTTCTCTGTTATTAAAACCCAGATGCTTCCAGTCATCAGCAGTGCTTCTCATCATGTCTCTTTTGGCACACTGCAACCTAGTGGCCATTTGCCACCATGCCTAGAAATTCTCTCAAATTGTATCTATTGACGTCAGCTACCGAAAACAGCTTCTGCTTTACGGTGAAAGGTCTCTGCAGCGTCTCATCTGATCACAGTGAACACAGTTTATCTGCACAGTGACACTTTGTAACTTGTGTCTGTCTGCATTTATTATTAACCATCATATTGCTTTATATAAGTATTGACCTATGTTTAGAACACAGACATCTGTTTAAAGTCTACATTTGATGGACTATATGCAGTGTTTTATTCCACTGTACACGGTTTCATTTTACATTCTGAATGTATTTGATCTTATTGTACATGTATATAGGGGAGGGGGGAGGGGGGAGGGGGGGAGGCATTTTACTTTGGGTAACATGCATCATTCCCTTCTTGCACTATTTGTATAACTCTTTATGTCTTAATGTTTTTTAGGTATAATGTATGTTGAATTGTTGTTTTCATTGCCATAACTACGCTGTAAAGGAAAATAAAGCATTTGAGTTGTTACATCTTTCAATCTTTAGTGTCTTTAGTTGAACGGTGAAATGAAAACAATACATGAACATTATGTCGACATGATGCAGAAAACATCCCAAACCAAATGACTTTGAATCTTAACAGATCTCTTTTTCCATCCAGCAGCATCTCATTTGAAATGAATCTCAAATACTAATAAGTATGCACACGTGTCTGTATGGGGATACATCAATGTTTGCATGATACTGAGTAACAAATTGTAGATGAAATGAACTTGAATCTCTCAGATGCCCATTCTGAATAAAAAGCTCCATGTTTTTTACCCTCCCCCTCCTCTATGTTTCCAGGCAGTGCACGGCTGCACAGTGTCCCATGGCTGTGCAGGAGCTGGGCATCAGCCTGTCCATGATGGGCGTGGCTGGGACCATCCTGATCTGTGCCCTGCCCATGTGGAAGGTGACGGCGTTCATCGGCACCCACCTGGTGGTCATGCAGGTGTTCTGGGAGGGTCTGTGGATGACCTGTGTGAGTGAGTACACAGGCCAGATGCAGTGTAAGCTGTACGACGCCCTGCTGGACCTAGCCCCCGACCTGCAGGCGGCCCGCGGCCTCATCTGCATCAGCCTGGTGCTCGGGTGTCTGGGGTTCCTCATCTTCCTCCTGGGGGCACGCTGCACCAACTGCCTGAGCCACCCGAGGTTCAAGGCCCGGGTGGTGCTGGGCTCCGGGGCCATCTTCTGCCTGGCGGCCCTCACCACCATAGTTGCTGTTTCCTGGTCGGCCAACTCCATCATTAGAGACTTCCACAACTCACGCGTCCCTGAGGTGCTGAAGAGGGAGCTGGGGGCAGCCATTTATATTGGGTTTGTGTCATCTGGGCTGCTATTCTGCGGGGGGGGCATTCTGTGCACCAGCTGCCCCCCACAGAGAGGCAGGTTTCCCTCCAGTGGGTACACACTGGCCAGGAAACCCACACACAGCAGCTACGCCTTCAAGAACTACGTTTGACCTGAGGACTAGAAACATTACACCACTTAAAGAACCAGTGTGGGATTTAGTGCCATAAGAAGGCAGATTGCAACCAACTGAAAACCCCTACATTCCTCCAACCTAGGGGTCTCAAACTCAATTTCATCACGGGCCACATCAGCATTATGGTTGCACTCAAAGGGCCGGTTGTAACTTTAAGACTAAATAAATATACATATATAAATATATAATATTTATAAAATAATGTATTATATTACATTTTTGCCTCTGCATTGGATTATTATCGGATAGGGTAATAACTTCATAATTAACAACGTCTGAAAGCAGAAGTCTTGGGCAAATAATTGCAAGTCTCTTCATTGCGCATGTCACAAAATGAGATGCATTGTGGGACATGTAGTTTATGGGCAACATGATTCTGTAAAGAGGCATGTAGCCGTATAATATACGTATTATATTCTTTGCAAGCTCTTGCGGGTCACATAAAATGGAGTTCGGGCCGGACTTGGCCCGCAGGCCTTGAGTTTGATACCCCTGCTCTAACCCCTCCCATTCCATTCTTTTTTGTCATTGGTTCAAAAACATACAATGATAAGAACAATAGAGAAACACCCAACAATAAGTCTTTAAAAACAAGGTGGTGTAGAACATTTGATACATACACAACAAAAATAGAACAAAATAACAATAAAAGGTAAAATGTGCCATGAACTTAGTTTGTGTGTTGATAGTTTCTTGTTTTATTCTGAAACGTGTTCCCTCTTTGTGTCTTGTCTGGTTAAACTTCCTGTATTTTAGTGTTCCCCTGATTGTCTGATTGTGTTCACCTTGTGTTCCTGTTTGGCCTCCCCAGCTGTGTCTTGAATAGTCTTGTGTGTAACAGTATTCAGTCTTGTCTTCCTTTTTGTCCATTGCCGGTTGGTCATCGTTCCCTTGGTTTGGTTCCTAATCTCTTGTCTGCCTGTTCTTGCTTTCCCTTGTCTGCCCTCCTGTGTCCTCCAAGTCTTCCCGATTGTTGCTAGTTTTTGTTTGACCATGTCTGCTTTTCCAGTTTTTGTGTTTATTTTGTACCAGCTTCTTATTTAATAAAGCTTGTCTTTTGTTACACTCTTATACCTGCCTCCCTATTTTATACTTTGTGTGGGTCCTGCCTTTATTACCCCCTGTGACAAAAGTCCTGAAAGTAATAAAGGATTCAAAAAAGGATAATTATGAATATGTTTGAGAAAAGCAATACATCCATCAAATAACCCCTTCCTTTTCAAGTGGGTCAGAGAACTACAGTGGCCATGAACATGCAGAAAGCTCTCTGGATGTAGGCCTGTGCAAACAGCATGTCCAAGGGGGGGCTGCTGCACTGCTTTGATCTGTATACATCAAAAGATGAAGAATGGGGGGAGGGGCATTGTTGTTTAACGGCTATGTTGGCAGCTAAGGTAGTCACAGAGCCGAACTGTCGTCTTTATGGGACATTACATTCCTTTTAGCTAACACCTTTATAAAAAGTTACTTACAATAACATTGTAAGGATGTGCAGTTTTCCCTCCTTCTGCTTCTCTTTTTATTTCATGTTTGTTTGTATCTGTCTGTCTTCCTGGCTGGGTGTGGCTGACCTACTTTCAGTTTCCGCCAATTCACCTCCTGATTCATCTACTCACCCGCACCTGCTTATATACCCGGCTTCCTCATCCAGTGTTCACCAGTTCGTCGTCAAAAATACACTGGTAACACATATTGATTGCTAGAAAGCTAACCTAGTTTCCAAGTTATATTCCTAAACCTGTATTTCTCTGCCCAGAATCCATCTACTACTCTGCCTGCCACGTCCAGCCAACATCACCTCGTCAGCGAACCTCTGATTATCTTCACCACCAGCTCCAGCCTGCTCACTCTATTCAACTCTGATTCCCCGGCTCATCTCACCCGTGTTCCGCTGCGAATCTCCGAACCCCGGCTTCAGCCTGCTCTCTCCGACATCCTCCGGATCTTCAACTACGGACCTCTACTCTCCCCCCCCCCCCCCCCCTGTAGTTATTCCCAGATCCGGATTATTAATTCCACATCAGTATTGTTTGCATTTTGAGTTGGAAATTAAATTATTTTTGCTTCCATACTCCAGGGTTGCCAACTCTCACGCATCTGGCGTGTGACACACGCTTTCACTCTCAATCTCACGCTCTCACGCTGCCCAAACTATTCTCACGCCAAAAACAAGAATACCGAAGACTAGAAACGGTTTTGAAAACTTTTGTCAGGTAGTGATCGTCTTCTCAATAGAACATCTTTGATAATGTCTTCTGGCCAATCAGAATCAAGATAACGGCGTGGTGTTGTTCCAGGAAGTCCCGACGGAGAATACTTTTGCTGTAGTACATCTCTATATACATCGATACAACAGTACGTGTTGATAGAAATCAACACGTAATGAAAGGACGTGCACAGGTACGGGCTAATGTTGCCAGGGCAATGGCCCGTTTGTCCTTTTTGGCTGACCTGCCCCTCTGGAGAGAGCGAGAGTTTATTTAAATTTGTTCTGTTGTGGCCGAATCAACATGATAAACCCACAATTAGTAGCGTCTCGCCGCGGGAAACATACTTTGTCAGCGCTGTCATCTGCCGGTGCGTTAAGACCACCTCAGTGTCGGATTTTGGAAACTTGATTTTGAGTTGTCTCATCATGGCAGTTAGGGTATAAGGGACAAACCAGGGGACTTTACTTCTTCTTGATACCATTGGTTATTTACAAAAAAAAAACTAAATATAGCCTACTTGTTGTGATTGTGTGTCTTTTCATCTGTAAACTCCTTCAACGGGGTCGCTCGCTCTCTTTTCTTGATCGCCCTCTCATGGGTGAATACTTCCCTCATTGTAGAATTTCTGCCATGTCTCTACCACTTTAGTTTGACCATCTCTGTTATTAAGTTAGGGAATACTAAATAGCCTAAATAAGTAATTAGATACCTTACCGTTACTGGCTGCGCTCATAATAATAAGAATAATGCGTATTGAACTGGTTTAATTAATTAGTGAGTTTATTTAAGGTAGCCTAGTTAGAAGCAGGGGTTACATTGGGATTTGATATGTTGGGGGGCGGAGGTCGAGGATCTCATTATTTGACCTTAAGGGATATAGGCCTATACTGTGGCCCTAAAGCAACTGCTCCATTATCTGTATCAAATGCAGACATTGATGCCACCAAATGTCACAATAAAAATAGAAAGTACTGCAAATAAACTGGAATTCATTTACATCTTAAATTATGAATATATATATATACACAAAAAAAGGTGCGCTGGCAGCTCTGGGAGGGAAAAAAACATTTTGACTGTTTGCGCTCATCCTAATTTTCGGCCTTGATGTAACAACATTCATAATTAAGTCAAGGTAACACCCTTTTCACCCCGGTTACACGTTTCATTTGCCCTGTACGATGGGCGCTGTAAGTGATGAAAGTGGGGGGTGTTGGCTTATCAGGCGTCCGCAGCTCACAGATAAAGTGGGTGTGGGATCGAGCGAGAGAGATAAATGCAATTTATGTAAACAAATATTTCCAAGGCACTCTTTTATAATTATTGGGGTAAACAGGTTTGAAATCATTTCAATGTATACTATAGGACAGAAAACCAAAAATATCGTTTAAAACATGAGATACAAAAAATATGCATAAATAAATGTTAACTAGGTAAAATAAGATATGAATGAACAACAAAAATAAAATAAGTTGCATTTATTTGCTATTGGCTATGGTAGGTTATTGGTTATGTTCACATACTTATTTGATTATTAAAATGTAAACCAATCTTTTTCATATGGGTGTTTTACGGCCCGTCCACACAGCAGCGTGCGTTGAAAGCTTCACCATTCACTTTGAATGGGGCGACGTCACTTTGCTGGCGTGGCTCGCTGCAAAAGTTGAGCAATGTTCAAGTTTTGAAGCCACGGCAGAAGCGTCAGCCAATCTAATCATATGCCAGTACAAGCTCTAGCCAATCAAACCGCTGCTTGTATGTCAGGGGCGGGAGATTCATGTGATTGGTTGTTGGTCGAGTTTCAGACATGCCCGCCGGCAAGCTTCAACGCACGCCGCTGTGTGGACGGGCCGTTAGAGTTGTACCCCCTAGATCAGGTCTCTAGTAATGTGTGCTCTAAGTGCACCAGATTGAAGCATTTTACTTTAAATGTTCAAACATTTCTTCCCGGGGGGACAATACCCCCGGACCCCCCCTAGAGGATGTGATGTCCTCACCCCAATTAAAACATGTTCATATAATACTGAATACATTTGAAGCCTTTTTGATGTATATGACCTATGTCAATACGTTTCTGTTTTTGTAGTGCATTGGTCTTTTGTAGAGATTTTTCATTTATTTTGTATATATTCTATTGTGTATTCCTTGGATACTTTTATTTGTTCTACTGAACGATTTTCTGGCAGGGGGGGGGCGCCAGCTAAAATCTCGCCTAGGGCATCAAATTGGTTAGAACCGGCCCTGATGGTGTAGGAAACGGGCTCCGTGTTACAAGACGGGTCGGGGGTTTGGCGGTACCACTGCAGACTCTCTGCACGAAGGAGCCACGGTGCTGCAGCTCCTGATCGGAGCAGAGACACACGTTCACTAAGCGGAAAAACGATATCCTGTCACAGAGATCTGCTATTTAAAATTTTAGAACGAGAGATGTTTTGACATTATGGCTTAAACAAATGACAAATGAGCGAGGGCGATGACGTCAGAGCATCGTCCTATGTAACAGCCCTGGCCCAATTTAACCCCTGGTTAGAGGCCCTATTTTATCAGTATGTTTGGACTGCACAGCAGTTACAATGGTCAAACTACATTAGAACAGAATTGTCCCCATTTTGTCTTTAATAGTTACTAACATTAGATATTTTAATGAGATATGGACCGCAAAACAAAAAATGTCCCTGATTTTCATTTATGAAATTAAGTCACCGAATGCAAGTAGTCGCCTTAGCTTATTTTGTTATGAGATGTGAATTACTGTTCAATTTAGTTGATGTAATAATCCTTTGGTTTCTTTACATTAAAAAAAGGTCTTATGTTTTTTTTCGGGGGGAGGCCCTTTTTCCAGTTTAGAGCAATAGCCCCTCCAAATGTCTGTGCACGTACCTGGATAGGTTTGTGGGCTGTCTTTCATTTTGACACACAGAACAATGGGGGCTATCCACCCTTATCCACAATGTAAAGTCATTCACACAGCCTCTTCTCTCTGTGAGGAGCAGCAGGTTCAGCTTTCAGAACAAAGTAACAAAAAACTAAAAGGGCATTCATTTTTTAAATATGTCGTGTAGTAATAGATTTATTTCTTTTTCTTCTCAAGAGAGTACCAGAATGTGTATTTTATGTTAGTAGCCTATTTCAAAACTAAAACAAAAAAGATCTCCTGGGGGAGAATCCCCCCAGACCCCCCTGCAGGGGTTGGGTTTTCAGCAGGTCAACTCTTTCACCTGTGGGGAAATTGCAGGATTGGCTCCAGGTCGCCCTTTTTATTTACTACAAGACAAATGTGCCTTTTTATTTCATACAGTTCAATTTGGATTGAGACAGGGAAATAATCTAAACCTCACGCGTGGCGTTTCACTGTCAAGGGGAGCGTGTATGTAATTACAATGCAAATACTGACTTCACCCCACCACTGTATGGGTTAGCCCTACCATAGATTACCCAACACAAATACTCTCTCGCAACTGCCGACCCGTATTGCGAATGCGCAGATCTAAGATCCAGTAGAAATGATAAAAAAGTAAAAGTCTGCTGCTTATTGTTCTACTAGGCCAAAATAGAGTCAAAGAGTGTATGAGAGTGTGTTAATTAATATATAAATATTTTGGCAGTTTGGAGTAAGTCTGTGTGTGTGTGTGTGTGTGTGTGTGTGTGTGTGTGTGTTTCATGTATAGGCCTCTCACGATAATTAATTTTGTTGGATACATTTTCCCGGAAATGATTGCGATAAACGATAATATTGTCGGCACCGTTGTATGACCATTTTAGACCACTGACATAATGATAATATATAATAATAATTCAAGTACATCCTTTCAAACTGCTAGTCACATCCTCATGTAAATGGCAATTTATCGAGTTCATTTTTATTTATCGTACGATACGTCAATTCATTGCTTATCGTGACAGGCACACAATAAAACAGTGGAAACAAACATGTGTTTGACTTTCAATAGTGAATGAAACTTTGTGCCCTTTATAGTCTGTGTCCAATATTGTGTATTTGTATATATCCTATATATATATATATATATATATATATATATATATATATATATATATATATATATATGCTAAGGTCCCGCTGCTGACACGATAGCAGTCATTTCGTGCGCATATGTAATTAAACCCATGATATCAAAATCTCACTCCAGCCAGGTACCCAAAGTTGGCAACCCTGTAAATGACTTGCTATACATAATAGTATGTAATGTTAATGAATGACACATGACAATGTTTGCATCTTGTTTACATCGTAGAATTCAAATAAACTCTGGAGTAAACATGTGGTAGTTGAATCAGTGTTCTGTAGAGATACACTTTTATTAGGTGTCTTTTCCCCACCCCCCAACCCTTACACGTGAGAGCAACAGAGCCAATCACATTAATAACTTGTGCTCTTTAAGTCGAGTTCCCTCTCAGAACAAGACACAGCGTCTGAACATGAGCGCACAGGGGACGCTTTGTTTCCCCCTTGTTTTGAAACCATGGCAGAGCAAACAGAGGCATCTCCCTGCTCCACCTCCTCCACCCAGCAGCAGCAGCAAGGCCGTGCCTTCTCTTCAGAAATGCCCGAACTGGTTTCCCCTTTCTGAACACACACACACACACACACACACACACACACACACACACACACACACACACACACACACACACACACACACACACACACACCACACACACACACACACACACACACACACACACACACACACACACACACACACACACACACACACACACACACACACACACAGAGAGACGGTCTCTTCCTCACACATGCACACACAGGTCTACAAAAACACACCGCGCCCTGCAGCCAGCCACCAGCTGTTTCTGGTTAGACGGCCGGGCCTGCAGTCATGGAGCGGCAGCTGGAGCTCGCTGCCCTCGGCGTGGCATTCACCGGGTGGCTGTGTGCCATCCTGACCCGCTGCCTGGCCCTGTGGACGGTGAGCGGCACCATGGACAACACCACGGCCACACTGCCAGCATACTGGGACGGGGTGTGGCTGGAATGGGATCACTGGGACCTGGCCCACGATGGAAGCCTGCACTGCTCCTTCTACCAGTCTCTCATGTCTCTCTCAGGAAGCTTCCGCATGTGGAGAGCCCTCATCATGGCGGCTGTCGGTGCCGGGGCTTTTGCTGTGGTGATAGGGGGGGTGGGGGCGGTGTGGTTCCCCCTGAGGGGACAGGTCAAAGTGTTTTCTGGAGCGCTCTTTGTTTTGTCTGGGATCCTGCTGCTGGTTCCCATTGCATGGACGTGCCATCACACCAGTCAGCCACTGGAGGGGGCCGCCCTGCTGAGGAGAGCCTGGGGGCCTGCGCTCTACCTCGGGTGGATCTCCTTTGCTCTGATGCTGGCGGGGGGTGTGTTTCTCACCACCAGGTGCCCCACAGGGGGTCCGGTGCAGCTGCCTGCAGGTGCAGGACCCTCCAGTCCAGAGGAGGAGGCCGCCCACCCGCTGAGCCGCATCCACAGGACTGCGTTCACTCAGAGCCAGTATGAGCGCCAAGCAGGGCCCGTTTGAGGGGACTGGATATAACTGGAAAACCATCAACATGTGAAGTGACTGGGGGGGACGGGGGACGGGACATGTTGTGTCATGTTTTATTGTTAGTGTTTTTAATTTGCATCCTGTTTTGTATTTCTATTGAAGCTAACACTGTGTAGCTATATTTAATAATGCCATTACTAATACCAAACTGACATCAAGACATACAACCCTCTGATCACTAATAATGTCTTAAATGTGAGTGAATATTGATACTAAAACTAAAGACATATTGCACTACATCAGCTGGTTTCAGTAGCAAACATGTTTACACCCGAGATGAATTCTTCTGCACAAAAGGACACTGGACTAAAGCTTTGCACGTGACTCAGACATCTTTGTTTACAGGAGTTCTTCTAATGTCATGCTTTACAGTGATTGTAACTCATGCCACAGAACACGTAAGGATCAAATGGGGTGAGCCAATTTAAACACAACATAGATGTCTATTTTGAGTATTTGTATTTTAAAATAAAAAGACGGAACCTGACCAATTGTCTTTGCACATTTTTGCTTTTTAATGACTGATGACACAATTGCCATTTAGTTTTATCAGGGAACATTTCTGATTCTGTTCTCTGGACTAAGTTAACTTGACTTCAAATGCTCATATCGACTTGAGTATCAAAAAGAATGAAACTTTTATTTGCTTTCATATTTCTGCAGTTATACCATTCTAATACCAGCCGTGTTTAGAATGACTTCATAGGAAAATACACATTTAAATGTGTCAATACTCCTTTTAAGCTATATTTACTAAAAAAGTACGGTAGCCTTTTAGGAACACTGCATACAAATCAGAATACAATATTCAAGATAATACCTGCAGGGTTTGATATTGTGTAGCTCTTCTTCATAAGGAGGACAACTCTTATTTTATGTGCTTTTGTGCAACATTCTGATTTCAATTCATTTGAAAATGAACTGTGTGAGTAGGAGGAAACTCACCATCTAAACACCACGAAGAAGATGTCAAGTTAATATATTTATTTGTTTCAGAGAAAGATCATTCATTATGACAAAATATACGTTTTTGGCTTAAGGTAATTATCCATAAAACTGGGATATAGAGCGCGACCACATGGCACACAGTCTGACAGTTGTGTTTGTGAAGCTGAATAAATAAGTCACTGCAGGCCAGAGCTTTTACTTTTTCAGTAAAATATAACACAAATTCATTTCAAATTAATTTTCAAAATACATTCCACCGAGCACGCACATCTGGCAAAAACCTTTCCTTCAGTTAAACACATCTGTTTAAACACTCTGGAACAGGATTGGCTGAACTTTGCAAGAGTCTCCTCAAAAATATAGTCCCTCAGAGAGATGCAGTCTGTGAGGGGGGGTGAAGCGTGTCAGTGTGGATGACAGTCCTAATGGGGGGGGGGGGGGGGGGTTCCTAGAACTTCTCCTCTCCCTCCTCCACATCCTTCAGATTGAGGACCTCCAGAGACCCCCGGCCTTTAGTCTCACAGCGAATCAGCTCGTCAATCTCCCTGAAGCAGCCGGGGTCCACCAGAACCACCTGGGGAATAACATTTGTATTATTAGACTTATGTATTTATTATTCTTATTTGCTGCTAGGATTCAAGGCAAACAGTGAGGTGACTTTCTTTGTCTAGTTTTCTTTTGTAAAAACTAAACCTGATCAAGTCAATCAGAAAACAAAATACAAAAACAATAGACACTGTTTGCAAACAGGAGGCAGTTTAAGTTCTGAAACCCTCCAACAGGAAGTCGGCATCAGCCCGATTCACCTGCCCTATCTGACCATGTGCAATGCTATTTGTGTCCCTCATGAAACACAATGTGTACAAATAGATCCATGCAAACATTGAATAGTAAACTGTGCAAAACAACAAAGAGATGTAATATTGTCAAACAGATGTTAACTTCAGGGTAACAAGTGTTTAGCTTCTAACTTAGGACCCGAGTCAATAACACAGCATACGTGATTGTAAAGTGTTGTATATTTAAACCCTTAAAGAAGGGGCCTCCCCCAGCTGAGAGAGACACTACAGACTGGTGTGTAAGAGTGCGTTTGGAATTGGGACTAATGGTGTGTCCCAGTATCTAATGCCCCCCTCACCATCTCCAGCTCCTCGTCGAAGTCCTCGCTCTCCACCACCTGCAGCAGCGGCTTCAGCTTCTCCTTCAGCCTCTTGGCCTCCTTGGCTGGCAGCACCAGGCGCAGCCTCATGTGGGCCCTCTGGATCTCCATGGACTCTTTCAGCTGCCGGATCACTTCCAGAGCCTGGGAACAGCCGGGTCAGTTAGTTCAAAATTCCACCATGATTCTTTTAATATATCTCTCCGTGATAATGCGGCAAACATGATCAATCCCGCCTGTATCACACTATCCTATTCTCAGTACAAATATGTCAATACACTAGTACGGCTTCACTTTCTCTGCACACAGAAGACAGCAGATGTTGAAATAAGATTTAGCTGCAGAGGAAATGCCGGTTTGCTCCACTTGGGGTGAGCAAAAATCAAAATCTTTTTTATGACGCCTGTGAAATAAATGAAAAGAATCCCCCTCCAGATGTGGAAATATATGATTCAACTGTTTTTGTGTCTTTGTTGGCTCCAGGAAAAAGCTGTCGGTGTAGATTCATCTTTTGAAATCCATCCAACATCATTTGTTCTGGTCAAAGCAGTGACAAGCCAACACATACATTTAGCATTTGACATTTCAATTGCAATAAGAGTACGTTTATACATATGTCTTTGAAAGGTCTACATAATGATATGGTAATACATCAAACTAACAGATCAAATCAATACATTCCACTTATTTGTGAAGGGACACGAATGCCTCTCCTCACCTGCTGCTTGGTGCTCTTGTTGGGCTTCACAGAGTAGTGGATGTCCTTCATCGCCCGCTCGATGAGGCTGACTGTGTACGGCCTCTTCGTCTCGGGGTTCACACACTTCTCTGCCACGATAGACGCAATGTCCCTGAACATGGTCTCCAGCTGAGAGTGTCTCTCCTTGTCTGACACCTGGAGCTCTCCTTTGGTCAGGATCTGTCCCACAGAAAAGGAAAGGAAACAGAAGATGAGGTTTAGGGAACACGTCACAGCTAATGATGATGAATAAGAGGATGGCAGGAAGTTAGTACTGACCTCTTTACAGATTTCCGTCTGATCATCTGTCCCAAAAGACTTTGTCAAGTCATCCTTCTTAGCCACCTGACCCTTGGACACATTAACGAACACTGAGTGTGTCTGCAAAACCTCATCCAGGTCTTTCTCTCTGGAAGAAAGTCAAATAAAATGGACATTCAGAGTTGGATAACACAGAATGACAGGCATCAAACTCATATTTATGAAGAAAAACTGCTTGATTTTATGATACAAAAGACGTGTTTCGTCAAATCCTTTAAATATTGTGGGTTTTCATATAAATGTTACTCACGCTCCTGCTCTCCAGCTTATCACTGAATTCTTGTAGCACGCGATTTCAAAGCGCTTCCCGCCTTTCTTTATCCTCACCACCGCCACATTAGTCAGCCGTATTTGATTTGTTGGCGTGAATATAGACATGTTTAAGTTCAATGAGACAGACCGCTCTGTCTGAAGCTGCTGTTGACAAAAACAAGTAGTGCTGCGACGGCAATGCGCTCCCAACGTGCGTTTCCAATAAGTGTCCGCTGTGAAACAATGACGTCAAACAACAGTTCCGCTTTGCCTCTTCGGTCGATTTAAACTCAGTTAGTGGATTATGTTAGTTTTAAAAATAAAGGAATTAAATGAAATATTAAAGAAATTATATAAATCAATATATACGTTCAAAAAAACATGTTGGTTTGAAGAGACAACGTGTTATTGTGACTACGCAGGTAAGTCTATTAAAAAGTTTTATTTCGAAAGTGTTAAACGGAAGTGTTTCTATCTTATTGTGTAGACGCCTTAACTAGTGGAATGCATTTCCACACTCTGACCACCAGAGGGAAAGGGCTGCTTCTGATTATCTATGCATTTGGAGTTGTAATCTCTACCTTTGTACACTACAGCGAGTCCAAAAGTAATCCTTTTAGAAATCAAATGAAGTTTCATTCTTTAAAAATGTTGAAGGGTTTTGAAGGTTCAATATGTAACACGATTAAAGCTAGGTTTTGAGTCCGACCCTTTGGATTTGTGAATATGATCATAATTGCCAATAATAATTAGAAGCTGAATAATATAGTTCATATTGTTATCAATTCCATAAATACAGAAATACAAAATCACATCAAATAAAGGAATATATAAATGAATACCCAATTTACAATTTATAAAGTTTTAATATCTGTCCAAAAATACCATTGAATAATCACAGTGAAAAGAAAGATGACATAGGCTATTGTTTCTCTATCCGAAATGACATAACGAATATCAATAATAATAATATTAAGGTTATATATTTCCAATACCTCTTAAGCGGGCTAAATTCTTTTCAAAATTTTAAAAGATACTTATTTTACTTTATTATTAATACAATATTTATTTCAAATACAACAGAATTTTTTTCCACTGTAAATAGATCATTATTGAAGACCAACATAACTTTGCAGCAGGAGCTGTAACACAGTCCAAAGACCAAAGTATTTCTTATGTGTCCGTTTCTACATTTATTCAGACAGGCGGCTGTGGTGACTATATTGATGCCAGATTCAAATGTTGACGAGTGTATTGAAATACACGATTCTCTACTGCCCTCAAGTGGCCATGGTGAGAAGCTGCATCAATAAAATAGTCAAAAAGAATCAATACAGAGGGGATTTTTATCTGTACACTTCCGGTCATTACTTTCAAAATTAAATGACCAAACTGAAGCAAGCCGAAACAAATGGACTGTTTGAGATGGGTGTTTAATAGTTAAAATAGCAACATAACGGGAGTTTTCAATGCGAGAAATAGATAGAATTTGAATGTCGCATGGACCGCCTTTAGCGTCACAACAAAACACAGAACTACACTTCCCGGCATTCCACAAAACATGGCTGCACACAACATCAGCTGCAAATGACTTTCTATTTGAACACACAATTAACAGCGACGCTGAGTGTCTTCAGAGTTATTATGCTCTGCATAAGTAGTGTGTCTGCATTGGAAACTGAAGGTACGTTAATTAAACGGATTTAACGGAACAGGAAACGAGTTTAGCATCATGTTTCTGCTAGTGTTTGTACTATTGTTAACTAGCATGTTTGCTAGCCACCCGCCTTTATTCAAGGCAGGTGAAATAAGGTTGGAGATAAATTATGTTAAGTCCTGTTGCTGCTTTGAAGCCACTGTTGCTCAATGAACGTGTACACTTAGAGAAACTTGTTAACCTTTATTATTCATATTATTTGTCTAAAAAAACAAGAAGACCAAACTTGATGTATTTCCCCCCCAGGCTCACAGAATGCTCTCAGTCCCGGTGAGAGCTATCTTTTGTCGGTATGGCACCACCGGCTGTACCTGTACTCCGCCGCTGCTCTCATCTTCGGGGTCTGGTTCCTCCTGAAGGTGGCTCTGAACAAGGTATGGTGCTACTGCTCACATCCCTGTGTGCTCCTGTTTGCATTGATGAACAGTTTAGTCAGTGGTTGCTGGTACTAAGTTCACGATTCAAGGTATTTTATTGTATACAGTTTAACCAGAGGTGGGAGAAGTACTCAGATCTTGTATTAAGTAAAAGTAGAAGTACCAGAGTGTAGGAATACTCTATTTCAATTAAAAGTCCTGCATTAATTAATTAATTAATTAAATGTTACTCAAGTAAAAGTCAAAAAGTATACATATCAAAATATACTTAAAGTACCAAAAGTATAAGTTGTGCAGATTTACAGACATTTCAGAATAATATATTATTATTATTATTATTATTATTATTATTATAGCAGCTAGTTTGAATGACTTTGTATACTGCAGCACAGACATTTTGGTGGGCGGGAGCTCAAGTGAGAAAAAGGGCACTTTCCATAATCATTTATAAAAAAATGTTTTAAAACAAAAGTTAAATATAGTTGCATATCTCTGACTTACTGACCAATTTATTTTAATACCCTCACACTCAAGTAATTGTTTAATACTCACACCAAGTACTTTGCCGTACTTAGTTTCGAGCACTTAGTTCCCAGCATTTAGCCGATCGCGTTCACACCGGAATAAATTCCCTGAGGGAAGATTACGCAAATGAAGCCGCTTACGTCACTTCTTCTTCTGCTTTGGGTTTACTAGCAGGTAGGGCTGCAACAAACGACTACTTTGATAATCGATTAATCTATCGATTAATGAAACGATTAATCCAGGGCTCGACATTATAAATGGCCCGCTGGCCCGGAAGCACTATTTAGACACCCCGGGCCAGCATAACGTACTTTCCACTTGCCCGCTCGGGCCACTAGAAATATTGTTTAAAATTGGTATTGGTATTTTGACTAGCAATTTTGTTAAATAGTTTCATTTATTAACGCTACAACATAGCGTTTCGTGAGTCGCTTGTCGTTGTTGGGTGAAAAGCAAACAGCTGTTTCGCCAAAATGTTTTTAATACCAGCGGTAACCGGCCAAGCGCCGTGCAAAAAACAATCTTCAAATAAAAGAAAGTCACCGGAGGAGTTAAAGGAGAGTGACAGGGAGCATGAGAAGAAGAGGGAGAGAAAGTTTCAGCTTGATCGATGGAGTTGGCTTCTAGTGGTGCAGTGACACGTCCTAAAACCCTTTTATAATCTATCGATTCGATTTATGATTCGAAAATTATAAAAGTAGGGTAGACACACAAAAAAAGGTGTAAAAACAAGATTAAAATCTTAAAATTCAAGGACAGAACTTACTTATTGTCAGCTCCTCCTCAGTCAGATGATCTAACTCAATGATGTAAAACTATGGAGTATTTTATGAAGCATGACGGACTGACCAAAAACATGGGGACTCTTGTAAAACACAATTTTTTGTTCAAATGTAAGCATTATTCAATGTTTTCAATTAACTTTCGTAAAAGATAACAAGTTAAATGTGTTATTAATGAATTTTTTTTTTAATATTCGTTAGCCTAATAGCATAATTGCCTAAGTCATTTTTTGGCCAAATTGTGATATCTGCCTAACTTTACTCTCCTACCACTGCTGCATCACCCTGCCTTATTGCCTATGTCCACAGCCTATCAGAATGCATTTTAGAGTCCAAAATCACTATCTGCCTAAGTCATCGCTTTGACTTAGGCATTTTTGCAGGGCACTTTTCCTTGTTTTCCAAAAACATTCAAATATGACTTGGGCAATTATGCTATTAGGCTAACGATATATAATAGTTTTTAGCTAATTTAAAAAATGTAAACCCCTCGCTCCAATTTGGCTGGGGACAGGCCATTTTTAAATAAATTAAAAAAACACCAGAAACCCTAGTCTAGTGAATCACAGACCTATGTACAAACAACTCACAAAACACTACTATCTCATCAGTTTTAAGATATTTTATGGATTATAATTTGTATTCACTGTAACAATCCCAGGACAGATAATATAAACGTTTCTGGTAGAATGTAAGTATAGCCTACCTTAGTTAACTATATTTGTTTTTGCTTTTTGGCTTATTAGCTGTAAACTTGAGTCACTGGCAGTTTAGTAATTTGTTCATCAACAATCAACTTCAAAGAAGCCAAGAAAAGCCGGCATAACATCGGACAGTAAAGTGAGAGGTTCTGCTACCGGTCTGTCATTCGCGAGACATCGCGAATGGACGCGGGAAGGGGGTGTGCTGACGGGGCTGCAGCACCCCCATCTGCGAGGCTCCACTAGCACCCGCACCCCCAAACGCGGCGCAGTTTTGCCTCTGATAGAGTGTGTGTGTGTGTGAGGAGCTCCACGGATTGGTCAATTTGGGTATGGCCATGTCACTGTACCCAGGAAGGAAAAGAGAATTCCCCAACGAGGCATTCTGGGGCAGCACAGACAGGTATTTTCTGTGTTAGAGTTTTACTCGCTACAGGGTGTACTTTGAGGGTTTGTGACTCTGCAGACCATTTACATGCATACAAACCTTCATAATACACAAGGTGATGGGTAATAACTGGAAAAGCATGGCATGGGACCTTTTAAGAAACTATACATACATAAAAAACATACAACTAGCATATCAGAAAATGTAAAAACATAGGCTGACATACAGTGGGGCAAAAAAGTATTTAGTCAGCCACCAATTGTGCAAGTTTTCCCACTTAAAAAGATGAGTGAGGCCTGTAATTTTCATCCTAGGTATACCTAAACTATGAGAGACAAAATAAGAAAAAAAAAATCCACATTGTCTGATTTTTAAAGAATTTATTTGCAAATTATAGTGGAAAATAAGTATTTGGTCAATAACAAAAGTTCATCTCAATACTTTGTTATATACCCTTTGTTGGCAATGACAGAGGTCAAACGTTTTCTGTAAGTCTTCACAAGGTTTTCACACACTGTTGCTGGTATTTTGGCCCATTCCTCCATGCAGATCTCCTCTAGAGCAGTGATGTTTTGGGGCTGTCGCTGGGCAACACAGACTTTCAACTCCCTCTAAAGATGTTCTATGGGGTTGAGATCTAGAGACTGGCGAGGCCACTCCAGGACCTTGAAATGCTTCTTACGAAGCCACTCCTTCGTTGCCCGGGCGGTGTGTTTGGGATCATTGTCATGCTGAAAGACCCAGCCACGTTTCATCTTCAATGCCCTTGCTGATGGAAGGAGGTTGTCACTCAAAATGTCACGATACATGGCCCCATTCATTCTTTCCTTTACACGGATCAGTCGTCCTGGTCCCTTTGCAGAAAAACAGCCCCAAAGCATGATGTTTCCACCCCCATGTTTCACAGTAGGTATGGTGTTCTTTGGATGCAACTCAGCATTCTTTCTCCTCCAAACACGTCTAGTTGAGTTTTTACCAAAAAGTTATATTTTGGTTTCATCTGACCATATGACATTCTCCCAATCCTCTTCTGGATCATCTAAATGCTCTCTAGCAAACTTCAGACGGGCCTGGACATGTACTGGCTTAAGCAGGGGGACACGTCTGGCACTGCAGGATTTGAGTCCCTGACGGTGTAGTGTGTTACTGATGGTAGCCTTTGTTACTTTGGTGCCAGCTCTCTGCAGACTAGGTTCCACCGCGTGGTTCTGGGATTTTTGCTAATTGTTGTTGTGATCATTTTGACCCCACGGGGTGAGATCTTGCGTGGAGCCCCAGATCGAGGGAGATTATCAGTGGTCTTGTATGTCTTCCATTTTCTAATAATTGCTCCCACAGTTGATTTCTTCACACCAAGCTGCTTACCTATTGCAGATTCAGTCTTCCCAGCCTGGTGCAGGTCTACAATTTTGTTTCTGGTGTCCTTTGACAGCTCTTTGGTCTTGGCCATAGTGGAGTTTGGAGTGTGACTGTTTGAGGTTGTGAACAGGTGTCTTTTATACTGATAACGAGTTCAAACAGGTGCCATTAATACAGTTAACAAGTGGAGGACAGAGGAGGCTCTTAAAGAAGAAGTTACAGGTCTGTGAGAGCCAGAAATCTTGTTTGTTTGTAGGTGACCAAATACTTATTTTACCGAGGAATTTACCAATTAATTCATTAAAGATCCTACAATGTGATTTCCTGGATTCTTTCCCCCCATTTTGTCTCTCATAGTTGAAGTGTACCTAGGATGAAAATTACAGGCCTCTCTCATCTTTTTAAGTGGGAGAACTTGCACAATTGGTGGCTGACTAAATACTTTTTTGCCCCACTATATATTAGTATACTATATAAAAGGAGTGTAGAATTCCTGTCACAGAATAAAAGTGTTCTGCATGATAACACAAAAAATAAACAAGATATGTAAACAGCAGGGTAGAGTATGGTGTATAAGAATGTGTAGTGCTTATGATATTTGGATTGTCCTTGCAATAAGGAACCTCCACATGCAACACAGGTATTTGTCTTTGCAATAATTATCCTTGTCTCTGTGCTTTTAGAAAAGCTTCTCCAAAGATGTCGGCCCGTTGGTCTCCAAAGCAGTGAAGAGAAGTGGGGGCTCTGACGTCATGGTCCACTTGTCTGGAGTTAAGATCTTCTACGGCTCTCAAACTGGAACAGCAAAGGTACAGATACTGTTTAGTACTGTAAATAGGATTGTGCTACTGAAAGTCTTCTGATAACAATAAAAATCTATATATAGCAATAATGGTAATTCCATCAATAAATTGTCTCATAGAAATAACTACGTGGTAAGGCCTATTTTTCCTATTCTCGTGTGTGAATTAAGTACAAATAAAAAAGCATTTTTGAATGTAATAAATACGTTCAATTGGAACAGTTAGCTTTACGGGTTGCCCTTCTGACAGTCTCTAGGGTAATCGAGGAATTAATCGATAAGATGTTCTGGACAATTTTGAAGAAGAGGACGAACTGAGCCGAGGGACCTTTCCCTCATCTCCGCTGGATTACAGCTATCCCGCTTGTATCTCCATAGATTAATCATGTTCTTCTTGGTTGACTTAAGAGCATCAATGTCTTTACCGATGTATGGGTCCCAGATCGAGTTGGCAAACTCTGCTTTAGAACGTACGCTGTCTCCTTAAATGTCTGTGGGCAGCGTCGTAACCCAGCTATCTGTTTATCTGTGTTACTATTTGGTGAATGTGTTAGCTGAATTTAGGCTATTTGTGAATTTCTTACCCAAGATAAAGGTGGTGGGTCGCCTCTTTGCGATGGCGGCTCACATACTAAATGTCCCATTCTGAGATGACTGATTAGACTCTTCATTTGTTCAGGGTTTTGCAAAGGAGCTGTCGGAGGAGGTGAAGACTTTGGGCATACCAGCTGAGGTGATCGACATCAAAGACTACGATCCAGACGATCGACTTTCTGATGAGGTAAGGTCGTTCCAGTCAAGTGAAGGACAGAAAGACATCAGTGTGTAGAGACATAACGCCTGTAACAGGAACACATCACTCTAAGAGATTTCGATTTTGTCCTCGAACTAAACGACTGCGAACTTCAGGCCCGATCCTCTCCACATTGCCCCTAATTTAAACGCTGTATAATGCCTCTATTAATTGTAGCAGTATGCCGTATGTACTAAGAACTTGCTCCAGGTTGTTAATTAAATCTCTAAGAGTGTAAGGCCCAGCAATGCTTACAGGCAAGGCTTAATTAGAGCAGCATGAATCAAAGTAAAATAAATCAGAAGTGGCGTTTTTTGTTGTAAGCACAACAAACAGTGCTGTAAGCCCCGAGTTCTGTAATGTGCCTGCTCAGCTTTCCCTTCATTTTTTTTCACACTGATTTGTTATTTCCAAGTCTGGCACAGAAAACAAATGTCTTCCACAAATCCAGCTCAGCTGAAAAAGATGGATATTTTAATCAGTGTTCCTTTTTTCTTTTTTGTGGGCACAGGCACAGTGAGGTGCATTGAGAGATGAATAGGAGTTTGGGGGGCTAGTGTACAGCAGGAAAGAAAATATCTATTTATTCAGAAAAGGACAATCAATAGTGCATAAACTAGCCATCACATACTCGAAGTATAATTGTTGAGAAGGTATATGTTTCAAATTCCCATTGCATGTTCTAATTCCAATTCCAGGTTCCAATTCAACATTCAAATTCTAAGTTTCAAATCCAAGTTCCAATTCCAGGTTTAATTTACAATTCTAATTCCAAATTCCAATTCCAATTTGGAAAGAAAAAATAAATTCAAATATTAATTGCAGGTTCAAATAGCAAATTCTAGGTTCCAAATTCCAATGTGTACAGTAGGGCTGCTCAATTAATCGTATTTTAATCGCGATTACGGCTTGCAACGATTACGAAAACAACCTAATCGAAATAAAACGATTATTTTTTAATTATTATTATTACTTTATTTTTTTTATTTATTTATTTATTTTTTTTGGTTTTTCAGTTGAATTATACTTACAGTTCAGGGTAATCAACTGTTAAAAACATACTGTTCACTAGGGGTGCAACAACTAATCGACTTAATCGAGTAAAATCGATGACCAAATTAGTTGCCAACTAATTCAGTCGTCGATTCGTTGGTGACGTCATCACGTGTGTTTTACGCGGAGTTAAGCTCCAACGTTATTGGTCTTTTTATCGGTACTGGAGACATTTAAAAAATATATGTCATGTATTATTGCTACAAAAACATTATATCGCAGTCTTAGTGTCGCCAACTCGTTTCTAATATGCAAAAAGACAAAAATATGCGTCTATGGTGTATTTTCGATTTTTCCAATCGAGACGAGATCTCTCTTTCCCGTCTGTGTGCGAGGGGGCGGGGCAGTTTACACGTACGCGGCTGCTACATGCAGCAACGCACGGCGGGGATGGCGGAGAGAAGAGAGAAACAAAATGATACAAACAAGGGTTAAAGATTAGAGGTAACTGAGTTATTTATTTTGTTAAAGTTTCAGCTATTCTGTTTACAATTATGTTATCACATTATTTAATACGGTTTGTTAAAACATTGTTGTTTCTTATGATGTGAAATATTATTTATTTAATTTAAATAAAAAGCTATGTTAATTCTGTTCACAATTTGTTTAGTTAATTCAATAATATATGTATTTTTGAATCAAGTATTCATCTTTATTGTCTTCATTGTTAGTTTCCACATGCCTAAAACAACCTCAAGCTACATCTAAAAGTTGATGGCTAAATAAGAGCATTTGAGAAATTGTCCAAGGCATAATAGTCGATTAATCGTTTCATTAATCGATAGATTAATCGATTATCAAATTAGTCGTTTGTTGCAGCCTACTGTTAACATTTTTTTTCTCCAATAAATGGATGTTTTCAAAGTCAATGAATAATCGCATTTAATAATCGCAATTACAATTATTGACCCAAATAATCGAGATTATGATTTTTGCCATAATCGAGCAGCCCTAGTGTACAGTATGCTAATTGTATTTCCAGGAGCAGCTTGTTCTTACTGCTCCATTGCTTTGCAAGATTTGTCTTTATTTGGATAAGCCTTACTTGTAAAATGTCTTGCTCTTACTTCACTGTTTCACTGTCTTCCTCTTGTTTACTGTGTGTCCCTCTGCCTTCAGTGCACCAACATGTCCGTCTGTGTGTTCCTCGTGGCCACGTACACTGACGGAACCCCCACGGTGAACGCAGAGTGGTTCTGCAAGTGGTTGGAGGAGGCGTCCACTGACTTCAGATACGGGAAGACCTACCTGAAGGGCCTCAGATATGCAGTGTTTGGTCTCGGCAACTCTGTCTATGTCGGCCACTATAATACGGTAATCTATATCAAGTGTTTGCCCATGCTTAAAAAGTCCTGGGCAAACAAGGTGTATTACTCTTCACACCAGTCAGGGAGGAAAAGGGGAGTTTCTATTCTAATACACAGACAGATCAATTTTATACCAACACTAATACATAAAGATAATATGGGAAGATATATTTTGGTAAATGGGTCAATAAATGGTATCAAAGTCTCTCTTATTAATGTATATGCACCGAACGAAGACGATCCTGGCTTTATCAGAACAATCTTCAATAATATAGTACAGCATAGCTCTGGACTCTTAATGATGGGGGGGGGGGGACTTCAACTGTGTTTTATCACAACACATGGACAGACAACCCTCATGAAAAGCTCTCCTCCTCAGAATGAGTAAAATGCTTAAACATCAATCTATTGAGCTAGGTTTGGTAGATATCTGGAGGAGCAGGAATCAGAGACGCAGGGACTTTACATTTTACTCATGTAGACATGCATCATACTCTAGGATTGATTTTATTTTTACATCCAGATCAGAGCTTCATAGAGTAGAAGACATAGAGATAATGCCCATTACTATTTCTGACCACTCACCCATTGAACATAAATGGAACATAGGCCATAGACCAATCTCTAAACAGTGGAGACTTAACACGTCCCTCCTTAATGATAAAGATTTTACCACTTTTATCAAGTCAGAGCTTAATTACTATCTAGAAACTAATGACTCACCAGAAACATCACCTCTTATATTATGGGTTTGTGCCAAAGCGTTTATCAGAGGTCGTATCATTTCGTACACGTGTGCTAATAAGAAGAAAAAGGATGCCAAACAACAGGAATTAGAGGATAAAATAAAGGGACTAGAAAAAGAGCATAAACGAACTGCCACACCTTGCCTTACTAAAACTCTTAATGCAACCCGTAGAGAACTTAACAGCTTACTAGCAGATAAGATTGAGGAGAATTTAAGGTTCTCTAATCAGCGATATTATGAATACGGTAATAGAGCAAGTGGACTACTGGCATTTAGACTAAAGAAACAGCAGTCGTCTAATATAGTGAACAGAATAAAATCAAAGGACTCCAAATTCCACACTAGACCAGATGAAATAGCAGCATCCTTTGTAGAGTTTTAAAAATCCCTCTATAGTAACTCAGACACCTGCACTGGTGATACACAATTGGAAACATTTCTGAAAGACATACATTTGACTGAATTAACAGAATCAGCGGCCAAGGGATTAGACGATCCAATAGCAGATTTGGAAATTAAGCAAGTTATAGCTACTCTGAAAAACAATAAAAGTCCTGGACCAGATGGATTCATTAATGAATTCTACAAAACTTTCGTTGACATATTATCCCCACTTTTATTAAAAGCGTACCACTACGCATTAAAGACAAAGATTATGGCTCCCTCCTGGAGAGAAGCCACTATAGTAGTAATACATAAAGAGGGTAAAGATCCGACTGAATGCCAATCTTACAGGCCAATATCATTATTGAATGGAGACTTGCGCATTCTGACAGCGATTTTAGCTAAACGGGTCAGTAAAATTATCACTCATATTATTCATCCTGATCAGACAGGTTTTACTACTGGGAGACACTATGGAGATAACATTAGAAGGCTGTTTAATATAATGTCATATCGGAGGGATAAGGACAATCAAGCAATGATTTTATCACTGGATGCCCAAAAGGCCTTTGATCGGGTATCATGGTAATACCTGACTCAAACACTAAAACGATTAAAATTCGGTCCTAATTTCATTAATTGGATACACACACTTTATTCAGAACCACAAGCCGCTGTTAAGGTTAATGGGATTAGATCAGACAGATTTACATTGGAACGTGGATGTAGGCAGGGGTGCCCTCT
Organism: Harpagifer antarcticus; assembly: GCA_902827135.1. Taxonomy (NCBI): domain Eukaryota; kingdom Metazoa; phylum Chordata; class Actinopteri; order Perciformes; family Harpagiferidae; genus Harpagifer; species Harpagifer antarcticus. The sequence goes on from CADEHL010001130.1 coordinate 635,229, forward strand.
ATCCCCCGTCCTGTTTGCCGTTAGCATTGAGCCGTTAGCACAACTGGTAAGGGATGATATGAGCATAAAAGGAATTTAAATAAATGGTGAGGTGCATAAGTTGTCTCTCTATGCAGATGATGTATTACTGTATTTAACAGAACCGGCAACAACGATGCCACATTTCAAGAAATTGTTAACCCAATATGGATATTATTCAGGCTACAAAATTAACGTAGGAAAAACAGAAGCCATGGATATTAATGGTAGAATATCACAGAGTACAAAACTCCAGAGTGGTTATACATGGTCGAAAGACGGCTTTAAGTACCTTGGGATATATATCACCAAATCAGCACATGATCTATATGATGCCAATTACAAGAAATTAATTAAATGTATTGGTAGTGTGATGGAAATGATGGTACTAAAGCTTAATACTGTACAGTGTAAACCTAATGAAATGTAAACTGCCGGATTCTGAAAATGTCATATCAACAGTTTGACGCGATATGGACCGATGGTCTACACTCCCCCTCTCTCTACTAGGTCGTGTGGAGACAATACGCATGAATGTTTTGCCCTGGTTACTTTATTTATTTCAGATGCTACCTATTGAAGTCCCTAAATCGACTTTTGACACCTTGGATAAAGTAATCTCCTAGTTCATATGGCAAAGGAAGGGCCCAAGAATTAGGCTTTAAACACTACAGCTATCTAAGCCAGATGGAGGTCTTAAACTTCCCAATTTAATATACTACTACTGGGCTGCACAGATTAAACCCTTAGTAGTGTGGGTCCAGAACTGTACAGTACTTACACACGCTGGCTTAATATTGAGCAAAGTATGTGCCAAAAGCCTCTGCATATATTGCCTTTTTCAGATGCCCCCATAAAGGAAATGGGACAATGGACTGCAGCTACTTTAAAAATATGGAAAAAAATACAATCAGCATTTGGGTTACCCACATTTTTTTTACCGCTAACAAATATTGGTTATATGAGAACCTTTATGCCTAGTAATTTAGATGCAGGGTTTAAAAAATGGTCGGAACATGGCTTGACTTCATTATATCAGATACTGGATAAAGATAATCTTAGGACATGTGAACCGCTAAAAAATGATTTCCATATTTCTAAAACAGACTTTTTTAGATATTTGCAGCTCAGACATTTCCTTACCACCCACAAAGAATGGGAACAATTCAGAAAACCTACCCCAATAGAAAATGATCTGATACAATTAAAATTGGGAAATAAAGGACCGAAAATAGTTGGTAAATGATATGAAATATTCCTATTAATGAATCTGGATAGCTCGGTGAATATAAAGAAAAGATGGGAATTAGAAATTAACGTAGATATTACCCAATTTACCTGGGAGGACATATTCACTGAAGCAAACTTAGTGACAAACTCCTACATGGAGAGAATTTAAATGGAAAGTAGTTACCAGATATTTCCGAACACCAGATATATTGTCAAAAATGGGCCCAACACATAGTAACTTATGTTGGAGGAACTGTGGAACTGTGGGAAATCATACTCATATATTTTGGTTATGCCCTAAATGACATACATTTTGGAAAGAGTTATTTGATGCTGTTAAAGAAGTGTTCCAGCAGAATATTGCTCTAAATCCGATGGTGGCTATACTGGGAGTCTTACCTGAGGGTCTAGAAGAGAGGTCTAAGACTTATCTATTAAGAATTTTATTGACAGTGGCCCTGAAGTGCATCACCATTAAATGGTTGAAACCAGAACCTCCCACCTATAACTGCTGGATTCAGAGAGTGTGGGATATCCACCACATGGAGCAAATCACATATTTATTACTCCTACAGAAAAATATATTTATCAAGCGATGGGCCCCTGTCATGCATCTACTAATACAATAAGAATTGTTAACACCTTTGTCACTTGTATTCTCTTTCCATCATTATTAGTTTTGTTTATTTACGATTATTTGTCTTATTTTCCAAGGTAGGCCATCTTTATTACATTTAAAACAATTTTAGCCCTGGAGTGGCACTGTATTATCATAACGGAAAATGTGAATTTTATTATAAAATATATTGTATTATTGTTTGAAACGAAAAAAAAAAAAAAAAGTTCTAAAAAAAAAAGTGCTATACAATCGGTTATTTGAAGAACTATCGAAAACTAGAAATTGACAGATTTAAACTCTCAGGGAAGAACAGTCCAGGGAAGAAGTTGACGACTTGTTCAGCATTCAGTAATTATCTTTGTTCTCTTCTCCTAACCAGGTGGGTACAAACGTGGACAAGTGGCTTTGGATGCTGAGTGGCATGCGCATCATGACCAGGGGAAAGGGCGACTGTAATGTGGTGAAGAGCCGTCATGGCAGCATTCAGGCAGACTTCCTGGCCTGGAAGGTGAAGTTCCTGACCCGCCTCCAGGTCCTGGCCAAGGGAGAGAAGAAGAGCTGCAGCGGGGAACTCTAAGAACGGAAGCTCCTGTAAGAACACGAAGAAGGAACAGGAGGAGGACGAGGCAGCGCCTGTACCGCAGGACAACAGCTCTGAGGTAGAGCAGTTTATCTCATTTTTTGTTGCACACCATAAACTGTTTTCCTTTTGGTCTTAGTGGTTTTACATGTTTGTGTTGCATGTTAGGTCTTGCTTTCAGAACAACACTCTTGCTCATCAGTCTCCGGTTTGTACATGCCAGTTGGACAAAATATGTCAATGAACCCTTGCCCATGTCAATATTGGATTAGGAACCTAAAATATGTTCCTGGTTCCTGCCAAATGCTGTAATGGTTAACTTAGTTTTTATTTTGGCACCTTGGGGGGGCCAAAATAGCAGAAAAGCTGATGTCTAATTAGAAAATTATCCTCTTGTTTATGATGATGTTGTTCAACATCACAAGGGCACTTCAGATATTATATCTGGACTAACACCTCATCTTGCAAGGACCGAGTTTATTGGGTTAGTAGCACGGATGTTGTGCATTTTCAAGAGAAAGCACAAAGGTTGCATGCGTTATCACTATCAATGCTGTACACCCTGTCAAAAATATAGAAATAGCTCTTACTCGTTCCACCAATCATTGAATTAATATGTTGTTAGAAGAACATTTATTTTAGTTTTTTATGCACTAGTGTCAAATTGGTTGTCTGGATTGGAAATATGGTCCACAAGAAATAAAAAGATAATCCACTGATAGCAAGGTTGGCGGTTTGATCCCCACCGCCTCCTGTCCTCATGTCAAAAACACTCCTTATAGTAGCAGCACTGGTGTGTGAGGGAGTGTGCAACAATTGCAATGCGTCCAGGATTAAAGCGCAATATGATTGCAGCCCATTGACTATTTACAAACACAGACCTATATAACATGCACACAAATGCAGAGAACTATCATACACATCATAGTACACACATTTGACCAGTTGTCATGGTAGCGGCGACTCAGAGCCAACTCTAGTTGATTCTTCTTCCTCTCTGATTGCACTCGGCAGAGGTGACATTCAACCGGCTCCACAGGAGCTGAGAGAATCAGCAAGGTCCATACGTGATTTATCTTCCACCGCTCATGCTGATCCTGCACATGTGGGCAGAATACGCAACACACATTGTGATAAATCCTTGGTAAACATGCCTATGGTTTCTAGGGAAGAGGATTTGTGCACACATGTGCATTTTTTGACATCTGACCAAAAGTGACTTTTTTTTGAGTACATAGAAGACAGTCAGAATTGTGAGAATGAAGTTGAAATTCTAAAAAAGATCTTCGAATTCTGAGTTTAAAGGCAGAGTTCTGAATTCTCTTTTCAGAATTCTGACTTTAATCTCAAAGCTTCAAATATAAAATGTACTTTTGGTCAGGTGTAAACAAATATTTTGACCCTGATCCTCTTCTGTAGTTTTCTCATGTAATCAGGCAGCCCAACAGTAGATAGAGTAGTGCAGAAATCCAGTTTTCTTGTTTGAAAGTAAACGTTGTTTTGAACACGTTTTTGGTTTGATGCTTGATATAAGGTCTGTGGTTTACATAAGCGTAGGAGATTTTCAAGTTTTTTTTCTCCAACATAAAATATTGTCAGTGAATGACTAACTGGGGAATGTCTGAAGCTTCTATTTGTCATAAAGACTGTGGTTGATAACAAGTGAGTAAATTAAACTATTAAACGCTAAATAGTAGCCGCCTTTTAGCTTAGCGTTGGTGATGTGAAGTCATCAAACCGTGTAGTTTGTTTATAGTTATAGTTGTTTTATAGTTTAAAGTTGACTTTTATACGTCTGACCCTTGCATTTCGCCTCAAAAATCATAAAGTGGTGTTAATGTGGACACTATTCTGCCCCAAAAAAGCGTAAGTATCATAAACATGAATATGCAACAGATCTTATTTTCTGCAATATCCCAAATGGGAGGCGTGTGGTGCAGTGGATAGAACCTTGGTGTTGGGATCACGGGGGTCACAGGTTCAAACCCCACTGCAGTCAGCATGTCGTTGTGTCCCTGAGACACTTCACCCCAAATTGCTCCTGTGGGGATTGTCCACAGTATTGAGTATGTAAGTCGCTTTGGATAAAAGCGTCTAATAAGTAGCATGTAATGTAATAATGTAAATGCAATGTAACAATTATTTTCGTCGATGGAGCCCTTGCAATGTTAACTTCCGTCTTGGCTAAAAAAAAGTAATCATTGCACTGAGTCATAGCAATGTCGATGCGTTCCATGTTGCCTCTTTCGTACACTCATAGACACGGTTTTATATAGTTATTGGTTGGCACATGTGAGGATCATTTATTGTTCCATTTGAGCATGTTTGCCACTATGTCTTTTTTTTTTTTCTTTTTTACAAAACATCTTTTAATTGACATATGTTGGCTTCTTCTTGTTTCAGGAGGATCTGATGGAGTCCAGCAGTGATGAGGAGGAGTCTGGCCTGCAGGATGAGAAAACATCAGGTTCAGTGGTCGACATGGAGGATCTGGGAAACATCATGAACAGTGTCAAGAGAGCAAAGGTCAGACTGCGCACACATTTAGTAACCGAAACGCTTATTTTTCAGTACACAACGCAAGCATACATCGATTCTCCTGTGGCTCAGTTGACCGGAGTTATTTAATTCCACCTTTACCTTTCTTCAGAAAACCACTACAATTCAGGAAACATTACAGAATGAAAGAACATAATCATAATGAGCTTCAGAGATGTGTAATATACTTGAAGATCTGAGTTGGATTTACAGTCGTTGCTTCACAATATTACAGTAAGGGTTATCATTGAATCATTTTAAAACGGATTAACCCGGAGCCCGTCATGTAGCAGGTTTATTTTCAGCGATTCCGCGTTAAGGTCTGTGAGGGGCCCCATCGTGGCATTAAGCTTCAACCACCTCAGTCCAATCTTGGAGTGTTGAGAAAGGAGATGAAGTGGTGTCATGGATGGAGCAGTGGCAGATGGGTTGATAGACACCAGACCCCGGCAGGCGAGAAGCAAATGCTTGCGTAAGAGCGAGGACGCCCACCTCACAGACTTGTGAGGAACGAGTGACTCGAGAGGCAGTAAAAAAAGAAGGAAAAGGCAAATATCAGTCTTCTTTATAGGAAGTGTAAGGAGTGAAGCAAAGACCTGAGCTATGACAAGGAGAGGGAATGGAAGGAAAATACATCTAGGTATTCAATGTGCTATTAAGAATCAGATCAGTGTACTTTAAAGGGGACTTATCATGCAAAATGCACTTCATAGACATGTTGTTTTATATATTTGTATATATCTGAGACCTATGCTATTGCCTAAAAATAGCATGATAGGTGCACTTTAAGATAAAGATTTAAGATAAGATATACTTTATTGATTTGAAATTGGGATTCGTTACAGCAGCATGTTAAAACAAAGGCGTTGCAATCATTTGAAAAATAGAGTATAAAATTGACAAACATAAAATATTTACATTCCAAAATAGAAATAACGGAGCTAAAGTTCAAGTTCAAGTTGACCGTGAAGGATAATAATCTGTAGATTGCCTGACACAGTGAAGGGCCACATTACAGCTAACACAATTAACACAACACAAAGTAGGATATTATTTACATTAAGTGTGCAAGGAATGGCCTATACATTAAATATAAATGTAGAATATACAGTGTGGTTAAAAGAAAAGTGGCATTAGACAAGATTTGTGGTTAACATATCAATAGGCGCATTCACACTGCGGTACTTTTCCCACAAAGGTTCATGCGAACTTAGTTCATGATAACTCTTTTATCGCGTTCACATCAAAAAGAGCCGGTACTAAAATTAGTTCATGTGAACCTTTTTACCCCTTCGAAAGTCCCTGCTAGAGAGCAGGGACTTTCGAGCGGCTCTTTTGTGAGAAAAGAGCTATATTTCTGATTGGCTGGGCGGATTGCAAACCACGCCCCGTAAAACTTCCAAAAAGTTTTGTGAAGCCGCCATTTTATTATCCTCCCATTAGCATTATTAGCATTAGCCCAGCGCAGAAACGCAGAGAGACTAACTTATGGCAACACAAAAGAAAACATGGGAGCGGTGGAGATGAGGAGGTGTCGGCGTTCTGGCGATTTACTCGGAAGGCTTCAGTAGAAGCTGCTGGGAGTCCCAGCAACTTCTACTGAAGTCCTCTTACAACTCCGGGGACTTCCGGCCGGGGACTTTGGGCGGCAGTATCCGCCGTGAAGTTGTTTGTAGCCTGCCAGTAAACCCAAAGCAGAAGAAGAAGAAGTGACGTCAGCGGCTTCATTTGCCTAATCCACCCCCAGGGACTTTTTCCAGTGTGAACGCGATCTGTACTTAGTTCATGCGAACTAAAGAGTTCGCATGAACTAAGTTCGCATGAACCTTTGTGGGAAAAGTACTGCGGTGTGAATGCGCCTATTATGATGTTCATTATGATTACACATAGCTATAGATTAATTTCCCCATCTGCGTTCTGATTGCTTACCTATAAGCTTCGCTTTCACTTTGCAATTCTGACTGCCGCAGGGGACAATCTCCTGGGGAAATCAGGGCTCAATTTATGGCACATATACTCAAATGACAAAATGCATTGTGTTCTTTGAAGGGTTGCCAACTTTTTTTGTTATGAAAATAGCTAGCACTAACTCCAAAATGGCTAAAGGGTGGAAGATGACATCATTCAGTTGCATTACGCTTAGTGGTTGTGTTTTTTTTTTCAGCGAGGGAGAGACAGCCAAGAGGAGAGGATGAGAACATATGCTGTTAGCAGAAATGCCATGGACTGTGGTTATTCTCAACATAATTGGGAATGATTTATCATATAATATAGTTGAATACGGTCTGAATAAGTCACTTGACTTGTCGCTTGTATAGGCACTGAGGATATCTTGACCTCTAACATTTAAGCATGCTAATGCTAATGGTTTGCGTTGATGACTTGTATCAACATGCTTAGATGTCAGGAGGACAATTTTACTGTATTTCCTTGGTAACAATTGTTGTTTTTGTATCATTTGGTCCCACAGAGAAGGCAGTAGAGATGTAATTAGTTTGTAGATTAAACATTTGCCATTACCAAGAGACGGCAAGTATTTAGCCAAGCTGCAAATTAAAGGTGGGGTAGGTACATTTGAGATCCGACTCTAGATACACTTTTTGTTATATTCCATGGAATGCTCTTAACATCCCGATAGCAATGAATATATGAAGTGCTTTGACAAAAAATCCATAAAAAATGTCATCTGTGGAAGCTGTAGTACTGTAAAAAGCACGACCAATCATCTGAGCCGGCCCGGCTAAAATAACTGGATGGCCTACCTGCCTGTCAGCCTTCCATCTGTGCACAAACTTATCTCGTGCCCTCATTGGTCATGTGCGCGTTCGTGTGTGTTGGAGGAGGGGCTCTGTAAGGAAGTGGCACATTTTTTCAAAAGAAAGTGTATTTTCAAATTCTAGCGCACTCGAGCTGGTTTCTCCAAAATTACCTGCACCTTTAAGTGTCAAATCCAATCCAATCGAATCAAGTTTTATTTATATAGCACATTTTTAAAACGATGTTTGGTCGAGCCAAAGTGCTTTACATGCAATAAAAACACTTTACTATCCATCCATCCATCCATCTTCTCCCGCTTATCCGTGGTCGAGTCACGGAGGTAGCAGTTCCAGCAGAGAGCCCCACACTTTCCTTTCCCTGGCCACATCAACCAGCTCTGACTGGGGGATCCCAAGGCGCTCCCAGGCCAGCGAAGAGATATATCCCTCCACCTGGTCCTACAGATGTAGCACCTAATTTCAGACAGTTTGAAACGCGAGGGCCGTGATTGGTACGTGATCTGCCCTCGCTCAAGGGAAAACATCCAGCTTGACTTGAGACCGCCCCCGTGATAAATAAATGTAATTATAATGAAGCCAGCTGCAATGGATCATTGATCCACCAGGAGGTGCAGTGGGGTTCCACACTGGAGCTCATGTGAAATAAAGTCAGATGCAGTAAGCTGGATGTACAGCGGAACTTTGTTAAGATCCATATGTCACGGATATAATACTCTGTGCTAAATAAGAAACATATAATCATTTACAAAACATCACCATGTTGTTATCTAACAAAATAATGTTGTTTAGTCGAAAAAAACGAATGGGAGGAAATGCAGCCCGGCTCTCGATTTTTTTATCCTCATTTAATCATCATCTTCACCATGATCTTTTATGTTTATGTTCGCCGAATTGACATGAAATCACTGACACATTTGAATATACTGTATTCAACTTCATTAAAACTTTATTAACGTCCCTAAACACGTGTGTGTGTGTGGTAGCCTTCTTACAGTGCAGACGCTTTTCTGCTTGCTCTTGCCTCTGCTTACTTTTTTATGCTGTTTTTCTATTTTTCTTTTCTGAAAACTTCGAGCAGCAGCTCCTGGACATTAACCTATCACTGGGACAGTTATTCTTCGTAAATAGACGGAGGGTTTCAGCCATATTTTAATATTTTTACGACGACCTCAGTCTTACAGTAGCGTGGCCTATCAACAGCTAAAGCCTGGTAGGCTACTGCATGCTATTTAGCTTAAGCTAGTTAGCAGCAAAATGCATCCATTCTCTACAGATGACTTCCACAAACTTCTACAGAAGGTGGCCGTGTTGGAAATGAAAATGCAACGGTTGGAAGTTAACGTGGAAGTGAATGGACTAGGTTGGAATGACACCACTTTACCAGTGTTGCAAAAGAATGGACAAAGGCATGCTAACTCACAGCTAGTTAGGATTCCAAGGAACAGGAGGGCTGTGTACCGGGTAATAAATCTACAAGTGGTAGTCCTCCCTCGAACTCTCTGGGTGCAAGGCCGAAGAGTAAATCATTTCCATGGGATTTGGGAGGACGAACAACAGGCAGAGCCCAGCGCTCTGAAATCTGTGATGCGACCGGCTGGCCTGCATTGTTATCACCCAGGAAGAGCGCCTCTTCAACCCCTATTCATACTAGGAAACAGTCGTGGACAGCTGCTAAAGGGAGAACTACAAACAATCCTCCTAAACCACCGAGTGTGCCAATCCAGAACAGATACGCTCCGCTGACACAGAACCGGAGATCTCTTTCTGATGACCTGGATAACCTGTCCTTTTCACACAGCAGGGTAAGGACCAATAGCTACTCCAAAAGTAAAAGGCTAGAGGGAAAGCTAACAACTGGGCCTGAAACTCTGATTGTGGGTGACTTCTGTAAGAGATGTCAAAGGTCTGTGTAGTAAGAACAACACCAAAGTACTCTGTTTTCCAAAGGATATGGTCTCTGACTTGGCTGAGAAGATCCTGCATATTGGGGCTGAACATCCGACTGTGAAGAATGTGGTACTGCACATTGGAACAAATGATGTTGTGAAACAAGAGTCACAAGTGCTGAAAAAAGACTTTAAATGTTTGTTGGAAACTGTCAGCTCTCTAAATGCAGAGGTGTTCATCAGTGGCCCTCTACCGCCAGTCAAAAGAGGAGTGGAGAGATTCAGCAGATTGTTTGCACTGAATACCTGGCTTTCAACTGTCTGTATTGACCATTCTGTCAATTATATTGACAACTTTAACTTTTTCTGGGACCGCAGACATCTTTTTAAGGCAAATGGAGTTTGTCTGAACAAGTCAGGAGTGAAATTGTTTATCTCTAACGTATTCAACTGCCTACGTCATCAATCTGTTCCCTCTGCCAAGGACAAGCAACAAGAGGAATCAAAACAAGAAAAAGACACAACACATCGCTCAGAAAACCTTGAAAATCTATCACTGCACCCGCCTGAGGAATGTCGTGATTATGGGAGACAAATGAAGGAGTCTCCACCGCCCTTCACCCCCCCTATCACCTCAACGACGGCCACCAAAATCACCGCCGAGACGAGCACCATCTCCCCCGTCTTCATCACCGTGCCTACATCAACCACCTCCCCCCCCCTGGCAGCATGTCCTTTACCCCCGCACCATCTCCCCGTCTCCATCACCGTGCCTACGTCAACCACCTCCCCTCCCTTCAAGAAAGCATCTGCAGTCTCCGAAGCCTGATAAGGATGTGTGTGTACAAAACGCAACAAACTCTTACTGATATCTGCTGGGTCCAGGCTCAAGGGCGTATGGCACTCTCAACTCTTTCCAGGACATGCCGGGGCCCTGCCTGCCTGTAGCTTTGCCGATATCTGTGTTGATAGGTAATAGATTAAGAGCGGTGAATCAGCTTAGAAACAGGAAGTGCTCAAACGTTTGTGTGAGTTTATCAAATTTAGCAGTGATTCCATGTCAGCCGCTTGTTACAAAAAATCTTACTGATAGTGTATTCAACAAACTTAAACTAGCTTTATTAAATGTCAGGTCTCTGGCAGGAAAAACATTTTTAATCAATGATTTTATCACTGAGCACAATCTTGATTTTATGTTTTTAACGGAAACTCCTCTCGAGCTCTGTTCCTAAATATCTATAGACCACCCAAATACTGTGCAAGCTTTTTTGATGACTTTACTGAACTGCTGTCTATAGTGTGTATTGACTTTGACTGTCTAGTCATTGTTGGTGATTTTAACATCCATGTTGACAACCCCCAGGACAGAGGGGCTAAAGAACTGTTTTGTGTTCTTGATAACCATGGACTGACTCAGCATGTGACGGAGCCCACACACAATAAGGGGCACACTCTGGACTTAATTATCTCAAAGGGTCTGAATATCTCTAAGGTTGTGGTGACTGATGTTGCACTCTCTGACCATTCCTGTGTTTTCTTTGAGAGCTCTATTTCTGTTCACAAATTTTTTCAAAAAGAGGTAACCACAAAGCGATATTTAACTGAAAATACTAGGGAAATGTTTACTCAGAATTTTTCTTCCACACTTGCCCCTGCTAACATCTCAGTAAATGAGCTAGTAGATCATTTTAATTCAAAAATTAAAAATGTTATAGATGCCATTGCTCCAACTAAGGTAAAGGAAGTGACTGGGAAGAAAATATCTCCATGGAGAAAGGCCATGACCGTGAGCGCAGAAAAAAGAGAGTGTCGAAAATCTGAACGTAGGTGGCGAAAAACAAATCTCCAGGTTCACTTTGAAATCTATAAAGAGAGACTTGGCCTTTATAATTTGTAATTGAAAAACGCACGACAGACTTTCTTCTCCGACATCATTACCAAAAACAAAAACAATGCACTTGCCTTGTTTGCTAACGTCGACAGACTAACTAACCCCCCAGTGTCAGTAGCCTCTGAATTTCTATCCACCAGGGCATGCAATGATTTTGCCTCCTTCTTCACTGACAAAATTCAGAAAATCAGACAAGCAGTCAGTCACTGCCTCTGCATCAGGTACAGAAAATGTGTTGTCCCTATGTCCACCTAATATCAATTCAAACACCATGACACAATTCCATCAGATTAATGATAAAAACCTAGAGGACATTATTTAACTTCTGAAATCCTCCTCCTGCTGCCTTGATATTACAGGATTTTTCAAAGATGTTTTTCGTTGCATGGCCTCAGATCTACTTCATATAGTAAACACATCTCTTCACTCAGCTATTTTTCCACAGGCCCTGAAAACTGCAGTCATTAAAACGCTCTTAAAAAAGAATAATCTAGATGCTTCAGTAATGAACAATTACAGGCCCATATCAAACCTGCCATTTCTAGGTAAAATCATTGAAAAAGTTGTTTTTCAACAGTTGAGTAATTTCTTGCATTTAAATAGTTGTTTCGATGTGTTCCAGTCAAGCTTTCGTCCAGACCACAGCACTGAGACTGCTCTTGTAAAGGTCTTCAATGTAGGGATGGGAACGATTAATCGAATATTCAAAATTATTCAGGTATTCGAATAATTATTCATGTATTCGAATATGAGTTATGAATATCTTTATACATTTTTTTTTTTTTTTTTGGGAGTGATGCCTAAGTTGATTACATATTATCAAATTGAATATTTCAATGTGTATATACAGGACTGTCTCAGAAAATTAGAATATTGTGATAAAGTTCTTTATTTTCTGTAATGCAATTTAAAAAAACAAAAATGTCATACATTCTGGATTCATTACAAATCAACTGAAATATTGCAAGCCTTTTATTATTTTAATATTGCTGATTATGGCATACAGCTTAAGAAAACTCAAATATCCTATCTCTAAATATTAGAATATCATGAAAAAGTATACTAGTAGGGTGTTCAACGAATCACTTGAATCGTCTAATTAACTCGAAACACCTGCAAGGGTTTCCTGAGCCTTGAAAAACACTCCACTTGGTTCAGTAAACTAAATCACAAGTATGGGGAAGACTGCTGATCTGACTGCTGTCCAGAGGACCGTCATTGACACCCTCCATCAGGAGGGTAAGACACAAAAATAAATTTCTCAAAGAGCAAGCTGTTCACAGAGTGCAGTTTCAAAGCACATCCACAAAAAGTCTGTTGGAAGGGGGAAATGTGGCAGGAAACGCTGCACAACCAAGAGAGATGACCGCAGCCTTAACAGCATTGTGAAGAAGAGTCGCTTCCAGAATTTGGGGGAGCTTCAAAGACAGTGGACTGAAGCTGGAGTCCAGGTATCAAAAGTCACTGTTCACAGACGTGTCCGGGAAATGGGCTACAATAGCCGTATTCCCATGGTCAAGCCACTTCTGAACTCAAGACAACGGAAGAGGCGTCTGACTTGGGCTAAGGAAAAGAAGCACTGGACAGTTGCACAGTGGTCCAAAGTCCTCTTTTCAGACGAAAGCAAGTTTTGTATTTCATTTGGAAGTCAAGGCGCCAGAGTCTGGAGAAAGGCTGGAGAGGAGCAAAATCCAAGTTGCTTGAAATCCAGTGTGAAGTTCCCACAGTCAGCGATGGTTTGGGGAGCCATGTCAGCTGCTGGTGTTGGTCCACTGTGTTTCATCAAGCCCAGAGTAAATGCAGCTGTGTACCAAGAGATTTTAGAGCACTACATGCTTCCGTCTGCTGAAAAGCTCTATGGAGATGAGGAATTCATTTTCCAGCATGATCTGGCACCTGCCCACAGTGCCAAACCCACCAGTAACTGGTGTACTGACCATGGCATTACTGTCCTCGATTGGCCTGCAAATTCCCCTGACCTGAACCCCATAGAGAATATGTGGGGTATTGTGAAGAAGAAGCTGAAAGACACCAGACCCAACAATGCTAATGAGCTAAAGGCCACTATTGAAGCATCCTGGGCATCCATAACACCTCAGCAATGCCACAGGCTGATTGCCTCCATGCCACGCCGCATTGATGCAGTAATCCGTGCAAAAGGATTCCCAACCAAGTACTGAGTGCATTAATGGACATTTTCAAATGTTTGATTGTGTTTTGCTGTTATAAATCTTTTTTTTTTACTTGGTCTGAGGAACTATTCTAATTTTTTGAAATAGGATTTTTGAGTTTTCTTAAGCTGTATGCCATAATCAGCAATATTAAAATAATAAAAGGCTTGCAATATTTCAGTTGATTTGTAATGAATCCAGAATGTATGACATTTTTGTTTTTTTTAATTGCATTACAGAAAATAAAGAACTTTATCACAATATTCTAATTTTCTGAGACAGTCCTGTATATACGACAGTGCCATAGCTAAATGTGTTAGTTGACATCTAAAGGTGTGTTTAGCTCCGCTCACCTCACAGCGGACAGAGCTGCAGGTGCTGATCTCTCTCTCTCGCGTCCGGTTATACTTCACTCGTGTTTATGTCCAAATCCATCAGATCTAGATAGTTCTAGCCAATGATATGGCTGCTGCCCCTCCCTACACGCAGATCACGCAGACTTAAACCTCATCTTAGGCCCAAATGCGCTCCGCAGCCGTCGAGAGGTTCCCGGCGCTAACAGTTCATGAGCGTGCTCCCCTGCCCCTCTGTCAACACTTGCGACACATGAGTGGCCAGCCTAAACAACAATAAGCGCTGCTTGGCAACCGTGTGTGGCGGCAAAGTACATAGACATTTTGACTGGAGAGATTTAGTGTTGCCGGTCATAGTCCGGTAATTATTTACACTCTAAGAAGAGTCCGACACAACAGACATGGCGTCAAAAAGGAGTAATGTGTGGAAATATTTCGACCAGGTTAGTGAGTGCGGTGTAGAGGTCAAACTATGCCAAATTAAACTTATATATACATGCTATACCTTGCTATACCGGCAACCTCCGTTCCAGCTGAGAGGGTCTTCTCTACAGCAGGGCTGATTGTGAATCACCTCCGCACATGAAAGCTGTAGGCCTATAGCTGTCAAACTGTGATCACCAGTTCAATACATTTGACAAATTCGACTTGGTTTCTACACTTATTTGAACATGTATGTATTTATTTCCAAAAATTATTGAAAAAAAAAATTGGGTAAAAAAAAGAAAATTCTGAAAAAAAAATAGAAATTTTTTTTTTGCACAATTTTTTTTTTTATAGGATATGTACATTTCGGTTAACTGTTTTTTGGGGGGTCGAATATTCGTATATACATTTGCTTTCAAATTCCCATTCCTACTTCAATGACATCCACTTAAACACAGACAGTGGCAGAACTTCAGTGTTAGTATTATTAGATCTCAGTGCTGCGTTTGACACTGTTGACCACAACATATTACTCGACCGACTAGAAAACTGGGTGGGACTTTCGGAAACAGTTCTAAATTGGTTTGAATCCTACTTAAAGGACAGAAAAAACTTTGTTTCTATAGGTAAATACACATCTGAGTTGACAAATATGACATGTGGGGTACCTTAAGGCTCCATCTTGGGGCCAATTCTCTTTAACATCTACATGCTACCACTGGCTCAGATAATGAAAAACAACAAAATAAGTTACCATAGCTATGCGGATGACACACAAATTTACATAACAATTTCACCAGGAGACTATGCTCCAATTCAAACACTGAGTAAGTTTATTGAACAAATCAATGACTGGATGTGTCAGAACTTTCTTCAATTAAACAAAGATAAAACTGAGGTAATGGAGCCAAGGCAGAATGTATAAAAGTTAGCGCTGAGCTTCAGTCTGCAATGTTCAAAACAACAGATAAAGCCAGAAATCTAGGTGTAGTCATGGACTCTGACCTGAGTTTCAACAGTCACATTAAAACAGTTACTAAATCAGGCTACTATCACCTAAAGAACATATCTAGGATTAAAAGACTAATGTCACAGCAGGATTTGGAAAAACTTGTCCATGCTTTTATCTTCAATAGACTGGACTACTGTAATGGTGTCTTTACAGGTCTCACTAAAAAATCTATTAGAAAGCTGCAGCTGATTCAGAACGCTGCTGCTCGTGTCCTCACTAACACTAAGAAAGTGGATCACATCACTCCTGTTCTGAAGTCTTTACACTGGCTTCCTGTGTGTCAAAGACTATATTTAAAAAATACTGCTGCTGGTTTATAAAGCTTTGAATGGTATGGGCCCAAAATATATTTCTGACCTACTGCTAAATTATGAACCATCCAGATCTCTCAGGTCTTGAGGGACTAGTCAGCTTTCTGTCCCCAGAGTCAGAACTAAACATGGAAAAGCAGCGTTCAGTTATTATGCTCCAAATATCTGGAACAAACTCCCAGAAAACTGCAGATCCGCTGCAACTCTGACTACTTTTAAATCCAGACTAAAGACTTTTCTTTTTGCCGCTGCTTTTAATTGAACTATTTACATCTTAAACTGCACTGTAACTTTTATCCATGTATTTTTTCTTTTAATGTTTATTTTATTATCTTTTCTTTTTAATGACTGATTTTAAATGCCATTTTCTTAATGTCTGTTGTTGCCATTTTATTTTATGTTAAATAAGGTTAGTTAGACCATGAGTTAGACCCGAGTCTTCCTGACGGTTCATATTGTGCCGCTGCCCGGTGTAATTCAAATCTACCGCCGCACGCACCACAGACACACAGCTGCTGCCCTGCCGCAGCACCGGAAATGGAACTACTGGGAGAAAAACTGACTATCAGAGATGTAACGTTATCTTTGATAATATTTCGTCTCCTCATTTTTCGTCAACGAAAGTAAAGAGAGATTTTGGCGTTGTTTTTATTTAGTAAACTACATTTTCGTCTCGTCACTTTTCGTCAACGATATTGCATGACGATTTCGTTACAATTATTGTTTACTGCCGTCGGTGCCGTCTCGTCATCGTCTAGATTTCGTCATGGAAAAAAAGGTTGTTGACGAACATATTTCGTCATAGTTTTAGTCAACGAAATTAACACTATTCCATACGCATTATTCTTATTCTTATCATTCTTTATGAGCGCAGAAATAGTCTTAAAATCAGACCTGTTTTTTAAATGAAATCTGACGGCAGGCAGTTAGCTCTGATCACCTATGATAAATGCGCGACGAAAAAGACGAAATAAACACACGGCAATTCAAAGTGCTTTACAAAAAATGAAAGACATTAAGAAAATGGCATTTAAAATCAGTCATTAAAAAGAAAAGATAATAAAATAAACATTAAAAGAAAAAATACATGAATAAAAGTTACAGTGCAGTTTAAGATATTAATAGTTCAATTAAAAGCAGCGGCAAAAAGAAAAGTCTTCAGCCTGGATTTAAAAGTAGTCAGAGTTGCTTAGTTCTGACTCTGGGGACAGAAAGCTGACCAGTCCCTGAAGACCTGAGAGATCTGGATGGTTCATAATTTAGCAGAAGATCAGAAATGTATTTTGGGCCTAAACCATTCAAAGCTTTATAAACCAGCAGCAGTATTTTGAAATCTATTCTTTGACACACAGGAAGCCAGTGTAAAGACTTCAGAACAGGAGTGATGTGATCCACTTTCTTAGTGTTAGTGAAGACTCGAGCAGCGGCGTTCTGAATCAGCTGCACCTTTCTAATAGATTTTTTAGTGAGACCTGTGAAGACACCATTGCAGTAGTCGAGTCTACTGAAGATAAAAGCTTAAAATCAGACCTGTTTTTTAAATGAAATCTGACGGCAGGCAGTTAGCTCTGATCACCTAATGATAAATGTGCCACACCTAATCGCCGGCCAATCAGCCACAGAGCTCCCTCTATACAAATCAAACTGTAGACGGTGGGAAAGCACCTACAGTGTTGTTTTAAATAATGGTCGGAATGTGACCTGTGAGCCTTCTGAATTACCGTGGGACAGCATATTCTAAACTAAAATGTTCAATAAATAAAGTAACATCTTATCTTATTAATATCTTCATATTAATAATAATAAATCATACAGTATGTGTCCGAAAGGGAGCAGGAGGAAGCAAACATAAAAATATACAAAAAATATACTGCATATTAAAGCGATTTGTAAAGGTAAAAGTATGAGCATAACAAATAAAGAAGTGTAATGTAAACATTTACATTATTATTATGATTATTTAATATATAAAGACTATATATTATTGAATTACAAGATTAGATATACTTTATTTGATCTAAAATATTGATGTGTTCAAATGCTCTTCAAAACACAACTGAAAGTGCTGAAAGTAGTCTTTCTGTATTTGTGAATGAAGCACCATCTCCTGGTTAAAACCTGATATCTGAAATGAGGTGCTACATCTGTAGGTCTACCCCTCGGTCTCTTCCCAGCTGGACGTGCCTGGAACACCTCCCTAGGGAGGCGCCCAGGTGGCATCCTTACTAGATGCCCGAACCACCTCAACTGGCTCCTTTCAACGCGAAGGAGGAGCGGTTCAACTCCGAGTCCCTCCCGGATGACTGAACTTCTCACCTTATCCCTAAGGGAGACGCCAGCCACCCTGCAGAGAAAACCCATCTCGGCCGCTTGTATCCGCAATCTCTTTCTTTCGGTCATGAATTAAGTATGAACAAGAGAATTCCCCTGGATGGAAGATGGTAGTTATGGCATTTCCTGCTTAGTTCAAGATTCTTAACATCAATGTATCTCCTAGTTAATAAGCCGGACATTTTGTAAGGTTTTCAAAATATTGTGAAGAGGTTATAAAGGTTGAAGTGAAATGTACTCATTATTGATTATAGTGTATAATCAATCAATTACATTTAATTTATATAGCCCAATACCGCAAATGAACCTAAGAAGGCTTTACAAGTTCTAGAGAACACCCTGTGTCCATGGAAACGTGCAGGCGAGAGGAAAATACTACCCTAAAAAAACTCAAGTAATGTGCGTGGAATGTAAGTAGAGAAAGGTTTACTCTCCCAGAATACACAGACATACAATATAAATGGACAGAATAAGCAGCTTACTAAAATTACAACATAGACAATCCAAAACCACAAAAATGATAACACGACCCTCTGTTACAAAAGGATCCAAATGAAAAGGGAAAGTCTCAAGTCTACTTCTAAATGCGGTGAGGTGTCTGCCTCCCGCACACAGACTGGGAGCTGAAGAAGAAGAGGAGGAGAAGAGGTTGATAGCTGAAGGCTCTAGTTCTCATTCTACTTTTTGAGACTCTATAAACCAAAATGTACCCTGCATACTTTAATATCTACATATTAACATTGCACAGATGAAAAGGCCTCAACCAGCTTGCATGTTTCCTTCAATGCCAATTAAACTTCTGGTCTAAATGATTAGAATGTGATAGGTAATGCTTTTGAATGCAGCACTTGGATCTAATAAGATCTCTAATCAGTTAATAGGGAAAAGTTAATTTCCTGATTTAATAAGAAGCTCCTTTTTAGTACATCAATTGATTTAAAAAAGACAGCTTGATCATTTTTAATAAAGAGGCTTTTATTTGGGGTTGAATTGATTTAAAATGATGTTTCTAGACAGGTTAATGCTTAGAAAAAGAGATTTTCGGTTGTTGAAGGTCGGTGGCAGTGTAGCAGTCTAAATATGTTTTTTTATAGCTTTTTCAAAGGATCCTGGTTTAAAATAATGTGGTTCCCATTGAAGAAAGGAGGTGATACATTTTTCTCTAATAACCATAATTGTATCATCTCATAACAAAGCTATTATTGAATGAAAAAGGATTATGTTGAAGGACTTACATGTTTAATTCCAATGCCATATGCCAAAACGAGTGGGTTAGAATAAAATATACCTTTTCTCTAATTCTACTACTACCTTTAAGGGCTGCATGGGAACATTTATTATAACTCTAAAAGGTTTTGGTTACTTTGATATAAATTCCGAGTACAGACCAGGAGACATACACTAAAACAAATAGTATTAGCTGTATTATTTTACACTGTTTGGTTTTTAGGACTATACTTCAGACATCATCATCATTGGCCCCCCATCCCGTATCAAAGACATCCAGAATTTCAACTTCACCATTGACAGCCACACTCTATCTCCCCCCCCTCACATCCGCAACCTCGGAGTCATCTTCGACAGTCAGCTCAAATTCAACCACCACATAAATCACATCACCAGGACCGCCTTTTTCCACCTCAAAAACATTGCCCGTCTCCGCCCATCACTCTCCTCCTCTGCTGCTGAAACCCTGATTCATGCATTCATCACTTCACGACTCGACTACTGCAATAGCATCCTCTACGGCATACCATCCAACCTCCTCAATAAACTCCAACATATCCAGAACTCTGCTGCCCGCCTCCTCACCCACACCCGCTCCCGAGACCACATCACTCCCGTCCTCCAGAACCTCCACTGGCTCCCCGTCCGTCAAAGAATCAACTTCAAAGTCCTCCTCATTACCCACAAAGCCCTCAACAATCAGGCCCCCCCCTACCTCACAGACTTGCTGCACCACCACGCCCCTTCCCGCTGCCTCCGCTCCTCAGATGCCAACCTCCTATCCATCCCCACCCGCACCAATCACCGGACCTGGGGGGACAGAGCCTTCTCCGTCGCTGCCCCCTCCCTCTGGAACTCACTCCCCCAACCCATCAGAGACTGCACTGACCTCACCACCTTCAAAAAACTTACAAAAACTCACCTCTTCAATCTGGCTTTTAATGTGTGATTGTTTACTATATATTTATTTGTTGTTCCTTCCTTTTCCCTTCACTATATCTGTAAAGCGTCTTTGAGCACCTGTAAAAGCGCTAACAAATTAAATCTATTATTATTATTATTATTATTACTTTCAAAATATTTGTATTTGAGTGTAGGATTGATTGTTAGTCCAAGTTGAAGATGGCTTTAACCCCACCTGGCAGGGAGCAGTACAGGAGCTGGAGATCAGACATGTAGAACTTCAGATGAGAGCTCACTTTGCCTGAGTTTGACCACTAGGGGATGGCAGAGACTTCCATTTGCAGGCAGTTTAGGCAATGCACGATTATTTATATAGCACCTTTCAACACAAGGCAATTCAAAGTGCTTAACAAAAATGAAAGACATTAAGAAAATGGCATTTAAAAGCAGTTATTAAAAAGCAAAGATAATAAAATAAACATTAAAAGAAAAAATACAAGTTACAGTGCAGTATAAGATATGAATAGTTCAATTAAAAGCATTACACATCTGAATGAACCCCATGACCCCTCACTGTCATCTAACTGTCAAGAGACTAGCACTTTGAATCAGGGTTAGTAAATGTTGGTAACAGTGAATTGCCAGGTGATTTACAAACACTGGTCAGAAAAAACATTATTTCTATTTCCCTACACCTTTGCTCGGTTAATTATTGGTCACGGCGATGTTTAATCATTTTTCCTTATTTGCTACTCATGGACTGCACAACACATGAGCATGTAGCAACCATCAGATTTGTATTCACATTATCTAATCTGAATCATATCTTGAGGCTCTGGTCCGTGAGTCTATTGGTCGTTCTTGATCCTCTTTTTCTGGATCTAAAGTGTCTGAGTAAGCAAGAAAATGTTGAATTATCAGTATATTATTAAATAGACGAATGATTTGTTTCTATATATGTTCAGTCTGTTTTTGAACTGGGCTGTTCCAGGGATATATTGATTTTTTTCTCACTAATGACTTTCATTAGGAGTGGCATTTCATGCTCTCAAACCCATTTAGCTCAAATCTAAATCTGATCCAAATCATCCGAAAAAAACATCTGTCCTTAGTTGATTTGTATTTACTATAATAAAATCTCAGTTCCGGTAACTGTTTTTTTCTAACAAACAACACCCTCACTTGTATAAGCAGTGTTGTGGTTTTTCTTAGCCGTAATGCTAGTTTGCCCCATTAAAGTCCATAGAGCATAAGACTGTAGAGCTAAAGGTAGCCCAGATGGATTAGTCTGAAGTGATCTCAGTGGTGCTTGTAGCTAGGACTGGATCACTGCTGAACTTGATGATGATACAGTTTCCCCACATCAATGTAATGATAGATTGCCAGGCATGCTGTGATGGTTGCCACAGCATCAGTCACAGGCTGTTCTTCTGCTTGTTTTCTGCCAAGGGCCAGTAAGCTTTATTTCATTTTTTAGGGTCTGAGACCAGAGGTCGGCGAAGACCCTGTTCTAATCGCTCGCGTAGGTTAATATCTGAGATATACAGTGGGGCAAAAAAGTATTTAGTCAGCCACCGATTGTGCAAGTTCTCCCACTTAAAAAGATGTCCTCCACTTGTTAACTGTATTAATGGCACCTGTTTGAACTCGTTATCAGTATAAAAGACACCTGTCCACAACCTCAAACAGTCACACTCCAAACTCCACTATGGCCAAGACCAAAGAGCTGTCAAAGGACACCAGAAACAACATTGTAGACCTGCACCAGGCTGGGAAGACTGAATCTGCAATAGGTAAGCAGCTTGGTGTGAAGAAATCAACTGTGGGAGCAATTATTAGAAAATGGAAGAGATACAAGACCACTGATAATCTCCCTCGATCTGGGGCTCCACGCAAGATCTCACCCCGTGGGGTCAAAATGATCACAAGAACGGTGAGCAAAAATCCCAGAACTACACGGGGGGACCTAGTCAATGACCTGCAGAGAGCTGGGACCAAAGTAACAAAGGCTACCATCAGTAACACACTACGCCGCCAGGGACTCAAATCCTGCAGTGCCAGACGTGTCCCCCTGCTTAAGCCAGTACATGTCCAGGCCCGTCTGAAGTTTGCTAGAGAGCATTTAGATGATCCAGAAGAGGATTGGGAGAATGTCATATGGTCAGATGAAACCAAAATAGAACTTTTTGGTAAAAACTCAACTAGACGTGTTTGGAGGAGAAAGAATGCTGAGTTGCATCCAAAGAACACCATACCTACTGTGAAACATGGGGGTGGAAACATCATGCTTTGGGGCTGTTTTTCTGCAAAGGGACCAGGACGACTGATCCGTGTAAAGGAAAGAATTAATGGGGCCATGTATCGTGACATTTTGAGTGACAACCTCCTTCCATCAGCAAGGGCATTGGAGATGAAACGTGACAATGATCCCAAACACACCGCCCGGGCAATGAAGGAGTGGCATTCGTAAGAAGCATTTCAAGGTCCTGGAGTGGCCTAGCCAGTCTCCAGATCTCAACCCCATAGAAAATCTTTGGAGGGAGTTGAAAGTCCGTGTTGCCCAGCGACAGCCCCAAAACATCACTGCTCTAGAGGAGATCTGCATGGAGGAATGGGCCAAAATACCAGTAACAGTGTGTGAAAACCTTGTGAAGACCTACAGAAAACGTTTGACCTCTGTCATTGCCAACAAAGGGTATATAACAAAGTATTGAGATTAACTTTTGTTATTGACCAAATACTTATTTTCCACCATAATTTGCAAATAAATTCTTAAAAAATCAGACAATGTGATTTTCTGGATTCTTTTTTTCTCATTCTGTCTCTCATAGTTGAGGTATACCTAGGATGAAAATTACAGGCCTCTCTCATCTTTTTAAGTGGGAGAACTTGCACAATTGGTGGCTGACTAAATCCTTTTTTTCCCCCACTGTATTTCATTTCATTTTTATTTGTTCCGTTCATGGTATGCAAAACTTAAGGTTTGATAATTGTTAACATAAACACACCATTGACCAAAAAGGAGCAGGGAGAAGAAAATAATCTTATATTACCTGCCCCTTTCTAAAAAAATAAAAATAAATAGTTGGTCTGTCCTTCATATATATTTTTCACAGCCAAGCATAACATTATCGTAGGATACCAAGAGAAACACAAACAATACTTATTTCCCACTTGACAGTTAACGGAAAGAAACAAAACAAAAAAACAACAACACCAAAACATCACATGTACAAGGAAAAGTGCAACACCCTCATCTGAGTCCTACTGGAGAAGAAGGTGAAGGTGGAAAGCGGCGCATAATAATAACAATAATAATAATAATGGGACCTGCGAATAAAGAACAGACATCACAATATTTACCAATGGAGGCCCAGGGTACATAAACGTATTCACATTCCGCTTCATATAAGGCGCTTTCACACCGGAGTACTTTTACCCATACTTTTCCCGTTTAGTTCCGTTAGTGCCTGGAATTTTGCGTTCACACCAAAAAGAGAACTTAGTTCAGAGAACTTTTACCCCCATTCTTAGTGCCTGCTAGAGAGGTGGGACTATCCTGTGGAGAAAAAAGTACCAATTTCGATTGGCTGGGCGAATTGAAAACCATGCCCCGTAAAACTCTGAAAAGTTTTTTGAAGCCGCTATTGTAATTGCTTGCATTAGCATTATTAGCATTAGCCCCACGCACCAAACGGAGAGAGAATAACTTATGGCAACACAAAAAAATACATGGGAGCGGTGGAGTGATGAGGAGGTGTCGGCGTTCTGGCGATTTACTCTGAATACACTCGGATGTACTATCAGCAAATTGTACATATTTTTGTCTGTTATCTAAATAACTTTTTAAGCAATCTAGAACTACGCCTCTCACACCATATATATGTCATTTCGAAAGTTAATAGTGTATGGTCTATGGCAGGTGCATTCAACTAAAATTCAATGAGGTCCAGTTAGAGAAATCTCCCCATCAAAATGTCCAAGTTGCTTTATGAATTAGTGTCAGTGTTTCCCCTACCATTGTCATGGAGGGGAGCTGCGCCCCACCAACGGAGCCCCGTGCCCCTCCTGAAATTCAAGGTGTTTAAAAAATAAAAAATAATTATATATATTTTTATTTTTATTTTATATATATATATATATATATATATATATATATATATATATATATATATATATATCACCACATTGCAACTAATCTATATCTACTGTCACTTTTCACATTGAACATGTGCTCTTTTACTAAATAAACTAAACGCTTTCATTTTAGTTTAGTGTTTTTGACCCGAAGAAACACTGATGCATTAATCAATAACAATAATCCACAGCTCCTCTCTCTGCTCCAGAGGATTTAAACAATTCATATCCCAATGCCAGTGCGAGAATTGAGTTTGAGTTTGTCCTGCCAGGAGTTTAGATCTGGGCTGAAATGATGTCAGGGCCATTCTCATACACATGCAGGTGCTCATTGGTTAGCCTCGGTTAGCTTGCCCTGGAACGATATTTATTTTGTGTGACCTCAGTTCTGACTTGAGAGGGAATGTTTGGTCAAACACTTTGTGTTTTGTCTCATAGTGGCGTTTTGGCACTTTTAATGAGCGCCACGGTCTCTGAACAAATGAGACACACTGGTTCTGTGCTCCCAGTGGGCAGGATGAACATGAAATTCTGAGTCCGTCCACTCAGGGTTAAAAGCTCTGTTCTCACTGTCCACTTTCCTCTTCTTTGTAGAGCGCCATGTGTAATTAACCAATTCCTGAAGAAATTGCTAGTGGGAATGCTTTATGCTGAAAATCTGACGCTAAACTGCTATGCTGAAATGTAATGTGTAAGAAGAAGTTAGATTGAAATGATACATGAACACTGGGGGCTTGAATGTGTGATGAGAGAAGAACATAAAGTAAAAAGGCTTGGAAAAGCAGCAGAATATTTGAACTGCAAACTTTTGAACTAACTTGATGGTGAATGATCTGTCGCCATGCCAACGGCATTTGATGACATCCCATAATACGCTTAGATGCGTTGATGGCTGCATCGTTACCAAACCTGTGAAGTTTTGGAGCGTTTGGAGCATTTGAACTGAAGTTGTGAGCATTGTGTTGCCATGGCAACGGCATTTGAAGAAATCTCAAAACTGTCCCGTAGATGCCTTCACGGCTGGACTGTTAGCACACATGTGAAGTTTGAGCACTTTTTGAACATTTTCATAGGAGTTATAGCGACATCATGTTTTATGGCAAGGGATGCGTTTCCATGGAAACGGCATATGGTGAGATCTCAGATTTGGCGTAGAGCTGTTGAGGCATGGACCGGTGATATACAAGTAAAGATTGGGGGACGATTGGACCGTGTTGATTGGACTTACAGCGACATCATGTTTCATGGGGAGTGGTCTGTCGCCATGGCAACTTTTTGATGACACTTAGATGCGTTGATGGCTGCATCGTTACCAAACCTGTGAAGTTTTAGGCTGTTTGGAGTATTTTCACTGAAGTCATGAGAAAACCGTGTTTTATTACATTACTCTGTCTCTTCTCTTGATCGCCCTCTCTCTCTCTCTTCTCTCTCTCTTCGGCAAATGATGATGACACCCCATAATTGACGTAGAGCTGTTGAGGGCAGGACCTTTAACCTTTATCTGAAGTCTGCTGCTCTGAGCATCTCAGTTGGAGCGATGACATCATCGTGTGTATATTTGAGCTAACGAGGTGTCCAGAGATCAAAGGTTTCCATTGTTCTGAATGAGAGATAGACCTCTTACATGTGAATGTTTTGTGGAAGAACCGTAACAGATATCTGTGAAATCTGAAAACGTGAAGCATGTCAAGGAAGTTGAGTATTTGAAGTGTAATTTTTGTGTACTTTCGGGTTAATAATGTGGCCTTTTTGGCAGTTTAACTAAAGGTGTGTGGCTGCTGCTGTGAGGAAATATCAGCCTGAAATTACAATGGGCTTTAATGGAGGCATGTTGAACGTTTTTGTCACTTCATGCCCTCAAGAGGCATTTTGTTTAATTATTTTTTGCTTAATTATTTGTCATTTTTCAAGCTACGAGATGTTTTCCTACGTTTGTCATGAAAAATTATGTCTCAGGAATGTAGGGTTTGGGAATTATGGCAGTTTAAAAAATATATATGAAGGCAAATTTCAAGATGTTCTACCCTCTAGCTGTGACATCACGCACTCTAGTTAATGTTAAAATCTGAAGAAAACCTCTTTAACAAGGTCTGAACAATGTTTAATATCTCTAAAAGTAAGAATCAGATTTAAAAGTTGTTTTACACGAATAATGTCAGAAAGATGTGTAACATTGTAAAGTTGGAATGAGGTTGAACAGTGAAAGTATGAATGAACAGTTAGCAGTTGAAGTCGCATGAAGATTTGTTGAAGTCTGAAGAATTTCTCCATTGACTTCAATGGTTAAAAATGGGATGTATCTCTGGAAGTTATGAATGAGAAAAGTAATAGCCATCGATTCCCGACCGAGCTGAACGTTTTGATGTTTGAATGGAGTTTCTGCGATGTGGAATGTGGGAGGAGAAGAGGGCCAAAATAAGTCGGCGGAATAATAATAATAAACTTTTCGTGCATAGAATAACAGTTAGTTGGAATGCTGTTAACACTCGTCTCTTTCGCCCCCTGTCGGCAGCGGTTAAAATAGAATCGCCCCGTCAAAATTGAAATCCCCTATTAATTTATTGATTATAGGTCCGGGTCCGTATAGGTTCGGCGTCTGGATCCGGACGCGGTCCGCCTGTTGCCGACCCCTGGTCTATGGTGTCAAATGCCTTTTTTAAGTCAATAAATACACGTATTGTATATTTCTTTCTTTCTATAGCTGTTGTAATTTATTCTGTTATTTTCATTAAAGCTAAAGCTGTAGGTCGATTTTTCCTAAATCCACACTGACTCTCTCAACAACTCATTCTTTGCAATAAAATGATCACATTTTTGGACAAACAATTTTTCAAGAACCTCGGAAAATGGTGAAAGCAAGGACACTGTAGTTGTAAATTGGCCTTTGTCCCCCGTTTTAAAATAACTTTTGTTATTTTCATACTAACTGGAAAAATACATGTCTAAAAATGAAAGATTAAAGATATTGCTTAGCGGTTTAATTATACAGTCAATAGTCGTTTTCACTATAGTCATGACGATCCCATCACTATCAGTCGAAGTGTTATTTTTGCATTTGTCTACAATGGATCTGGCAGACCGCAAACAACTTCACGGCGTATACTCTGAATGATGCGACGCAGCACCTGAGATTACTTCCAAAAAGTTGTTCACGTTCTCAATTGTTTACGTTTAACGTTATATTCGTTCGGTACACTTCGGTACACACGTGTACCGAACCGAATAATTTCGGTACGGGTACGTATACCATTACACCCCTACAGAGTGTATATGCTAATTCAATGAACATCTGCGCGACCAAGTCATTTCATTGGACGAGAGACATACTATGAGAGCTGGTCACAGGGATACGTTCAAATTTAGTCAGTAATTTGAGGAACTGTCGAAATGGCGAACGCAGATAAACTTGAGCTCGAAAATCCTCCAGCATGATGCTGTAGGATTTTCGAGCTCAACTTTACCTCCGGTTTAGTCTCCAGTTTGGGAACATTTTGGTTTCGCAGTTACGTACAAGGATGACGGACAAAGACAGGTGGACCGAACCAAAGCTGTTTGTCGGCATTGTTCAACTAAAATTGGTTACGCGGCTGGCAATACATCAAACTTGCACACTCATTTGAAAAGGCATCACCCGAACCTGAATATCACCGGTACCAAAAGAAAAAAGACTGAAGTGCAAACCCAACTCCCACTAGCATTTAAGCCTCCGAGCCAAAGCTATTACAAATGCCAAATATCCGTATGTTGCCATGTTAGCAAAGCGCTACCTGGCTGTATCTGCTACCTCTGTCCCTAGTGAGAGGGTGTTCTCCACAGCAGGAGACATTGTTAGTGCCAGCAGATCTGCCCTTTCGGCAAGCAATGTGGACAAGTTAATTTTTCTTTAAAAAAAACATGAAAATACAAGGACAACTAAGTCATAATGTCAAACTGGCTGTTTAGGTACTAGTACAGTTCAAATACAGATTATTTCAGTTTATTGAAATGCTGCACCTTAATGTTTATTTTATTACATTTTGTATTTATTTGAGTGAATACATTATTCACAGTTTAATAATAATTAAATACAAATATTTTGTTTTCTGATAATTTTTTCTGCTGTCCCGAAAACGTACCGAACCATGACCTAAAAACCGAGGTATGTACCGAACCGAAATGTTTGTGAACCGTTACACCCCTAACACTCTGTATTAGGAGGTTTCTGTTTCTGCCACACTGTGATCCATTTCATGCAGTGGGAGTAGAGTCAGTGTGGATCGGATCATTTACCCCAGTGATGACACAGTTTTCTGGGCTGGTTTTGATGTTCTCAGCTCAATGTGCAAAGGGAAAAAGTGTTGAGAATCCAATTAGTTATAAACTAATTGGATTCTCAAAACTCGATTGGCTTAGCTTAAAGGGACCTATCATGCAAAATGCACTCTTGTACGTCGTTTATACATGAATATGTGTCCCCGGTGTGTCAAGGAAGTCACCAAGTGTCAGAAAACATAACCCTCTCTCTTTTCCTCCATACCCAAATCTCTAAAAAAAGGGGCTGTAACGGATCTGATACAGACTGATCCAGATTTTAATTCTTTCCTACGTCACAAAAGGGGTGCGCCGCTTATTGGTCAACTCTCCACCTATCAGGGGAATGAGAGGTTGGGCCACGGCCGACCATTGCCGCTCGAAAGCGCTGGAGACGCTGTAGTACATATGCCAGGCCTGTAAGTGTCTGCCACAAAAGCAGCGAAGAAGACTTCCTTTGCATGGTTGCCATGGTTGCCCTTCTGTTTATTCTCCACTGTTGCTCTTTTTCTCCCTCCCCGAGGCAAGCGTTTGCACCTCCTGCTTTAAAACAAATGAATAATGACTCTATATAATCATATGTAAGGGATAATGTGCAGCGACGCAGTCACTATGGGGAAAAGAACACCGACAGGCTGATCAGGAGCCCGACGTGAAGCGGAGGGATCTAGATCGGCATGAAGGTGTTATTCCCAATATTCATTTAAATGCTTTTATGGATTTAGAAAATGATTTTATTGATTTAAATTGACATGCATCCGCTAAGAAAAATTGCCCGTTGTTACTGTTTGAACTAACGTAGCAACGTCAGGAACTGCTTCGATAGCGTTTTTGAGGAGTTTTTTTATTACAGATTTGAAAACATCGCTGCTTGCTTTAAAAGTAGCACAATTCATTATGTCAAACCTTGGAAAGTATCTAGATATCCCTGCCCTAATGCCAAAGTAACTGGTAACTGAATATGTGTCGCCGTTTGATGTCTATGTCTGGACCGCTGTGTAAAAAGGAGGGTTTCTGCCCCATTACTTCTCTTCTTACTTCTATAAGAATAAAACACGGAGGACGGAGATCTCTTTTTGTCCCCCTCTTCTCCCCGCTGCAGCCCAGCAGCTGATCTCAAAGCACGCTCCCCTCTCCTGCAGGGGTGCGTGGTCAGCTGCAGCTCACAGAATCAGCCCCCTGCAAAAACAGCGCTGGAAAGAGCAAATAGAGCGAAATGAGGCATGGCTAAAATGCAGGATCTGTTTGGTGTTTTGAAAAAAAAACTATATTTATATACTTTATATAGGTATGGCCCTACAATATATTGTTCAAATATAGCATGATAGGTCACCTTTAAGTTTTGCATGCCATATATCTTTAAGTACGGTGTCAGTCAAATTCCATAGTTGACTTCATTAAGGGACATATTAAATAGATGACCACCACCGCTATTTCACCAGACATTTCTTTAGACATGTGTAACTGCAGAAATGCGGTCTATCTGTAGTTCGTCACAACCTACACGTGTCTATCGGATGTTGTATTAACAAATTATCTGGACTAAACACGAACATATACGGTATTATTCTACATGTGTCACAAGCAGTTAAATCCACATTTTTAAAAAAAATTACAGGACCCGGTAAGAAATCATTCACTCCACAGGTAATCTAGCTCCCACTACACGTAACTGAATAACATGGCTAGGGAGCACTCACTTAAAGTAATAATAGTCCCTTAGAAAAAATGACTACAAGTCCATTTTGAGCATATGATAATATTCTTAAAATCTCAATTAAAAACATTCTTATTCATTATGATTACTTTACTTTTAATCTACTATTATTCACAATTTATAAATCCAAATGAAACCCCTTAAGAAAAGACTAAGAAACCTATAAAAAGCAAGCAAATGCTTGTGTCAAACTCAATATGTAATAGTAAAATAATGATTATTGTCGGATATGTTTTACAAGATGTATTATCTTACAATACTGATATGCTAACATGTTTGTATTAACTTATGCCTTAAAGGCATCCTGGTGCAAGGGTGACTTGGGTTACACATGTCTTCAACTATCTCCAGTGTATTAAACATATTTAGGTCTTGTTTTTCTGTCTTTTTATACCCTATCTTCCTATTTTGTGCTCCCTCTCCAAAATAAAGGTCTCTCGGTTTGTCCCGTTGTCACCTGCTCACTCAGTGTGTTATCACGGCACTGTCTGTCTGTATCAGTCACATGTGGTGTTGTGGTTTCAGAGCACAACCCGGTGCTGGGAGATGTCCCAGTTCTGTTAGTCCAGACAGGCCCGGGCATGACTGAATGTCTGAGATCCCTCAAGCGAGGGTAAAGCCGAACAGTGGGAAGCAGAGCCTGGGGCCAAATGAATGGCTATCGCTGCACGGAAACACCAGAGGGACAGATTGTAGCACTGTTGGCTACATATTGCGTATGCTGTCAGAATCCTGCGTGTCACGGATGCAGTAAGTAAAGGTTGGCATTTCTGCTGGCTAAGAACGAAGAACCCCATTATGAAGTTTAAATTGCAGGCTTCAGAATATTCAGCCCCGGTTTGGATATAAAGCAAATTTAAAAGTCTACAAATGTAAGTCCAATACAATTATTGGCACATTTGCGAGTATCTCCTCACAGTCAGATAGCTTTGTGATTTAAGGGTTTACTGAAAAGAAAACCTTGGTTTGCACATAGAGCCCTGGCTAAGCAAATGGCCGTAGAGTGTTGCGGTTATGGTGGACTTTGAGGTTGACCTGGAAGGATAACGATAGGAACTAAGTTAACTACATCACAGTTGCATGGCTGTGCATCACAACCGCTAAGCTAACGGCAGCTAGCGTCTGATGTGAGACGTTTTAGTCTCATTTAGTGATTTGTTAGAAAGCTGTTTTTAAGCCACATCAATACTTCCGACATTAAAAGTTCTGATGCATTTTATTTCGTAGGATAGGCATTTAACCAAAGTCACTTTCTAAAACTGTTGACTTTGGGCGGAGGGAACTGGCAATGGTGACCAACTCATTTCAGGTTGTAGGACTCATTCCTGCACAATTCCATGACAACTTTTTGCAGACAGGCAATCATCATGGTGGTCAATCTTTTTTTTACATAAGGTTCTTTGGGGTATTCAAAGGAAGCATAGAACGTTTGACAGTATATTTTTATGACGTCATCAACCTAAAATTATAATTTGAATGTTGATGAAAAATATATAAATTAAGCTTCAACTATTTGGTAAAGTACTTTGAGCCACAAGACAACTTTCCACACCTGACAGGGGAATACCATGCATATATAAAACGAAAACTGGCAGTGGGAGTGAGTGGTGGTAAAGTGGCTTATGTTTCAAAGGAGCACTGACGGGACATGTATTTATTTGGTTGTTTTCAAATATAATTTAGAATTGTTTTTGAAATAGTGAACGCATCCTTTCAGCCAACACTCAGAAGGAACAGTTAGAGGACTTTGTGGAGATTTATTATTGCACAAAAAGTGTATTGGATAGAATCCCTGACTCAGAGGCACATGTCATGTGTATAGCCCTAATATGTGTAGATTCATTGAACTTGGCTCCATGCCACTGCAAGCTCCACAGGAACAGTTAACAAAAGTTTCACTTTTTCCCTACACACATACATACATTCTTCAACGATGGCTGACAGTAGCAGCCTCTTATGAGCGTTGCTCTGCTGAGGTGACAAATCGAGCATTATAGACAAGATGGGACAGGGACAGCAGCACATTAATTGGGTGGAGCTGTCACCTTCACATTTAGTCCAGCAGATATGTGAAAGAATTGTGCTTTTGATGATAAAAACATGACAATTGGCACACTGTTAGAGCATGCCCTAAGGAAGATTTTTGGCTATAGAGCCATCGCAAATGTGTCCACTAGCGCCAATGGCGGCCATTTTGAAAATGGCCGCCATTATAAAATTTGATTGATTGATTTTATGACATCAGAATTGCATTAGTTACGATAGTTTCAAACTGAGGTTGCATCGCAAAAAAAACATTCCCCACATTCCATGAGATTTAGGGAAAATAACAACTGTCCTCTGAGTGGTTGTCCATTGCAAATGGTGTTCCCCAAGGTTCTGTTTTAGGTCCACTTTTATTCTCCATCTACATCAACAGTTTAGGTGAAAATGTGGATGAAGCTACTTTACATTTTTATGCGGATGATACCGTGATGTACTGTGCAGGTCCCTCGATTAAGGAGGCTGGTGTTAAATTACAGGCTGTTTTTAACATTATTCAGACTCAGCTCTCTGAACTAAAGCTTCTTTTAAATGTTGAGAAAACCAAGGTAATGCTCTTTTCTAAAGCTAAAAAGACACCAGAGCCTGTTTTAGATATTGTAACTACGGAAGGAATAAAACTTGAAGTGGTTACCTGTTACAAATACCTTGGTATCTGGCTTGATGATTGTCTCACTTTTAAACTTCATGTCAATAACCTGCTTAAAAAGCTGAGGGTTAGGCTAGGTTTCTTCTACAGGAACAAGTCCTGTTTCTCGCTTGAGGACAGGAAAAGGCTAGTCACTGTGACCTTTTTACCTGTGCTGGACTATGGTGATTTGATGTATATGAATGCACCTGCCAATTGCCTGGTCAATTTAGATGCTGCCTATCACAGTGCACTAAGATTTGTGACAAACTGTAAAGCATTAATCCATCACTGTACCCTGTATGCAAGGGCTGGTTTGCTTTCACTAACTGTACGGAGGCTCAGTCACTGGTACATTTTTATATACAAAGCCATGTCAGGGAAACTTCCATCCTACATCTGCTCCCTGATCTCACGGAAAATTGTAAGTGGCTACTGCCTGAGATCGAATGCTGTGGTTTTATTAAATGTGCCAACTGCTAGGACTGTCTTAGGGAAGACAGCTTTTAGATGCGCAGCTCCTCTGTCTTGGAATAGTCTGCAAATTAAATGGAAACTGAACAATCTGGTGCCACTAAATGTTTTTAAAGCTCGGTTGGATGCTAGTCAATCGGAAGCTATTGGTACCTGTTTATGTGGATAATTATGTAAATTATGCTGTATGATGTCCTTTTGTTGTTCTATTTATGTTTTTATGTTTCATGTGGAACTACTTGAGCAGGTCTCCCTTGAAAAAGAGATCAATGATCTCAATGGGATTTATCTGTATAAATAAAGGTTTGAAATGAGATCTCAGTGTCAAATATGCAAAAAATAATTAGTTTTGGGCCACTTCTTGTGACGGCAGCCTTTTTTTAAATGTATAATTTTCTTGTTAAATGCATTTCAAAACTATGCATGGTTTTGTTGACTGAAACATTACTAGTGTTTTCTGAATTAGCAGTCAATTGGTTTATCCTCCGCATAAAACGTATACCTTTATAGTCTATGATTCTATAGTTGTGACAGATGCCAGAGCTGCATTTTAACCATCTTGGTCATAAACAATTAGTGACTCAGAGTTTTGTGTCTGCGGCAGAGCAAAGAGGAGGGTGGAGACGGCCTGATGGTGAAGCTATCCAAGGTGAATGGACTGAAGAAGATTGAAGATGAAGCGGAAAGAAGAGAGATGATTACACCTGCCCTTAGAGAAGCACTAACAAAACAAGGTAAGAAAATTGAAGATGTTTTATTCAGTAAAAGTCCTAGCATTAAACCCATCAAATGAGAAACATCAATATGATTTATAATGGCCACTTCATGTAGTGGTGGTCTTTTATGAATCTTTGACTTATGTAAATCTGTTTCATTTCCAAAAGAACATCTGCTGGTGTCACTGGTGACTGAATCATTTATTCATATTATCTAGCTGCGCTGCTCTGCATTAAAAGAAAAAAAGAAATCGAATTACAGACCATCTGCTTGTCAGTATATATCAGGGGTCGGCAACCTTTTTCATATGAAGTGCCATTTTCAAAAAAAATTGTTATCAGCGTGCCAACGATCGAGAATTATCAAGTGGGGGGGGGGGGGGGTGAGGAGCTTGACGCTTGTCAACTATCAGCAGGAGGGCGGGGGAGCCTCTCTGCGGGGAAGCAGTGTGTGGACCTGTCAGTGCAACTTACATGATGTCGAATTTAACAAACACATTTAAATAATTGGTTTAAATGGCATAATAATAAGGACGATTGTCCGTTCTGTGATTCTCCAGAACACACATGTAATGATATTAAGGTCACGCAGAGTGAGATGAGATCGCTGTCCCTTTAAGAGAGAGAGAGAGAGAGGTGTGGCTTGTGCATACGTGTTTGTGGATGGTAGAGCGACAGTGAGAGAACGTGTGTATGTTTCTGGAAGTGAAACGAGGAAGCAGAAAAAACAGAGGTCTGTACTCCTCGACTACGGTCTGGGAGCCGACAGGAAAGTTCAACACACAGATGGCCAGTCCGCCCCTTTGTAGCATATTATTTCAATGAGAGATGAGCAGATCGCCACTGGGCTTTCAACTAAATACACAGCCACGCAGAAACTGCGGCATTTGTACAGCTCCTTATGGGTAGGCTACTGCAATTAGTGAAGTGCTTTCCTCTCCGTGGTGAAACGATCAGCACCACGGAGGAAAGCAGCAGAAAGTCACCTGGAGTTAAAGAGAGCGGGGCTGCGTTGTGTGCATGGCTTCCTTCTGCGGGTAACGGGTAGACGCGCTCTGGCGGCGGCCTCGTTCAGGATCCCAAAATACAATTTAAATATTTTTGCACACTTATTCCACTTATTCCTAGCGTGCCACTGGTTACGGTGCCGCGTGCCAATGCTGGCACGCGTGCCAGGGGTTGCCGACCCCTGGTATATATGCTTAACCCTTCTCTCTCCACAAGGGCAGCACAGTCATAATTCTCTTTAAAACTTTCAGAATTTCAGCTACATATCTAGGTGCCATGTAAGAAGATCATTTAGATGTTTGGTGTCATTTATCAAGTATCCTCTTTACTTGCTTCTAATGCGAATCTATGTTGCATACCAAGCAGTAGGCTGCAACATATTGGAAACTCTGGTAGAATTATGTAAAGGTTAATCAGCTGCTGAAAAACTCAATTTAAAGAGGCCCTATTATGCTCTTTGTGTGTTCCTTTCCCTGTAGTGTGTTGTAAAGGTTTTTGTGCATGTCTGTAAAGGGTAAAATTCCTGTGTTTCCCCCCCCCCCCCCCCCCTTCTTGAAACGCCAGATTGGGCTCTAGTTTCAGACAGAAGGTGAAAAAAGGTGCTGCAGCACAGGCAGTATGAGAAATAAGGTCCATCAGTCAAAACAATCTGAGGGTCGCTGATTGGTTCCCAGACCCTTGCAGCCAATGCATCAAAGTGTCCTTGAGCATGATACTGAAACCCAAATTGCAATTGGATCACAGAGTAGCGTGCCAGAGTAGTTTGTATTTTATCGCAGCCCCTGCATATTTATTATGTTTAAGTTTATTCATGGTAATGCTCTGGGATTTGGTGTCCAGGGCTGCTGGGCCTTCTTAAAGGTTGTTTTATGTTTTTCTGTATTTTTCTTTTTGCGTTTGAATGTCTGTTTTACATTAATGGTTGAATCTAGCAATCTTTACAATCATGAATCGCATGTATGCGTAACAAGTGACAGGAACATTATTTGCTATTATTTCCAGACTGGATGAATTAAAGGGTATAACAATCATTCATTTGAATATCAGGAGCCTATTGCCCAAAATTGATTTACTTCGGATATGGGTTGTTCTACATAAACCTAAAATCATCACACTCTCTGAAACTTGGCTTAATAGTAACATTTCCGATAGTGAACTACAAATCACAAATTATTTGCTTTACAGGTGTGGCTATTTATGTCTCCTCTGACCTTGTGACTGAGCTAATTACTACTTCTATAGAGCCTCTACATTTTGAATGCATTTTTCTTAAAATTATTTTTCATGAAAATAAATGCTTAACTATTGGTAGCATGTATAGGCCACCTTCTTCACCTGTAGAGTCTTTCAACCATATAATTGACACTATCAACTCCATTTCCTGCGGAAATGAAATAATCTTGCTTGGTGATTTCAACAAAAATTGGTTGGATAAATCATCTGATAGAGAGAAAAAACTTTTCAGTAGTCTAAATGTTAAACAACTAATTAATGAGCCAACTCGTATCACTCTTAGAACCCAATCTCTGCTTGACTGGATACTGGTGTCACACCCTGACAGAATCTTAAAAGCTGGTGTCATGTCGGATTGCTTCAGCGATCATTCAATTGTTTATTGCGTATGGAAAATCAAATTAATGAAACTACCTCCAAAACTAGTCAAATTCAGACAATATAAAAAATTGAATGTTGATTTATTTATTAATGATGTTGTTGCCCTTAATTGGGATAGATTTCAACTAATACCTTTTGTACAAGATGCTTGGGATTTTCTGCATAAAGAGCTCACTGATGTCATGAACAACCTGTGAGAACGGTTAAGGTCAAAGGTCAACATCTCCCTTGGATCAATTCTGAACTCATCAATCTCTTTAGGGAAAGGGATAAAGCATGGTCGATATATCGTCATTCAAGAACTATAGCCGATTGGGAAGTATACAGGCATCTCCGAAATCTGAGTAAAACCAAAACCCGAAATGCTAAATCCAACTACTATAAAGAATCTCTCACATCGGACTTTAAGAATCCCAAGTAATTTTGGACTAAAATTAAATCTATTTTAAATAAATCAGGTAAACATTCTATTAATAAAATAAGAACTGCTGATACAATAATTCATGACCCATTATCCATTGCCCAAATATTTAATCAGCATTTTGCTAATGTATGTTCCACACTACTATCTGACTCCTATTTGACGACTGGTATTTCTAATAGTAACTCATATTGCAACAGTTCTTTTTCTTTTAAGAAGATTCTACCACACGAAGTTCATAATGCTATCACAGAATTAAAAGTGGATGGCAGTGCAGGACTCGATGGTATAGAAAACAGGTTCATAAAACTGGCGTCCCATATTCTCATGTACCCACTTGCTGATTTGTTCAACCTGTCTTTGTCCAACTGTGAGTTGCCGACTATTTGGAAATGTGCACGCATCATTCCACTGCATAAAGGTGGTGATTTACTTGATACAAATAATTATAGACCAATCTCTATAATCTGTTCTATTTCCAAAGTTTTGGAGAAAATAATTTATAATCAACTGTCACATTATCTCAATACTTATAATATTTTATCTACGGTTCAATCTGGTTTCAGGCCTAATCACTCCACAACAACTGCCCTACTTAAATTTACGAATGACTTGTACTCTGCTGCAGATGATGGTGAACTCACAGGTGCCATTTTTATTGACTTGACAAAAGCCTTTGATTTCGTTGATCGATATCTGCTCTTGGATAAACTTCACGGCATTGGCCTATCTAATAATACAGTGTTATGGTTTAACTCGTACCTTCACAGTAGAAAGCAATGTGTGGTTGTTAATGGAAAACAGTCTGACCTGTTGATCCAACAAAAGGGTGTATCCCAAGGATCAACTCTGGGCCCACTTCTGTTCTCTATTTACATAAATGATTTATCTTCTTGTCTCATTAATTGTTGTACTCACCTTTATGCTGATGACACTGTCATATATACATCCAAATCAGATTTTTCACAAATTCAGATCTCTCTTCAATTGGATTTTAATATCTTACAGGACTGGCTATCACACAATAAACTACTGCTTAACAAAACAAAATCTTATACCATGGTCTTTGGTACCAGGCAGAAGCTCAAATCCA
Organism: Harpagifer antarcticus; assembly: GCA_902827135.1. Lineage (NCBI taxonomy): Eukaryota > Metazoa > Chordata > Actinopteri > Perciformes > Harpagiferidae > Harpagifer > Harpagifer antarcticus. The sequence continues at coordinate 673,643 of CADEHL010001130.1, forward strand.
AACCTAATGTAGTAATAACATGTAAGGATGGCACTTCTCTGCATGAAGTTGATAGCTTTAAATATCTTGGTGTATGGCTAGACTCTGAACTTTCATTTAAACTACATATAAAGCATGTAATACAAAAAGTCAATTACGGAATCGGTGTTTTACACCGCTCTCGCAATTGTTTTACGCTCAGTGTCTGAAAGAGAATTGCTTCTCAACTTATTCTTCCGATTATGGACTATTGTGATGTTGTCTACCAAAATGCACATAAATCAGATCTTGCTCCACTCAACATAGCCTACAACAGACTATGCAGATTTGTTCTTGGTTGTCCTTTTCGTACACATCACTGCACAATGTATAACCAACTTAACCAACGACTGTATGTGGTTTGTCTTGTGTGTCATGTTTTGCATTTTGTCTTTTTGTTTATGTAAACGAGATGGTGCATCTCAAGGGGTTTATCCCAATCAATACAAATGTCTATATATATATATCTGCATGAATGTGCACCTTGCATGAATGTGCACCTTGCTGTCACTGAGGAACTGCACACTGCTAAAGCAGCCTCCCTCTCCTCTGTCATCATCCTGTTGGACCTGTCTGCTGCATTCGACACGGTGAATCATCAGATCCTCCTTCGCACTCTCCAAGAACTTGGAGTTTCAGGCTCTGCACTTTCCCTCAACACCTCATACCTCACAAACCGCACCTACAGTGTTACTTGGAGAGGGTCGGCGTCCGACCCTTGTCAATTAACTACAGGGGTCCCTCAGGGCTCTATTCTTGGTCCCCTCCTCTTCTCCTCGTACACAAACTCTCTCGGATCTGTCATTAGCCCGCATGGTTTTTCATACCACTGCTACGCTGACGACACCCAATTAATCCTGTCCTTTCCCCGCTCAGAGACCCAGGTCGTCGCACGCATCTCTGCTTGTCTAGCTGACATCTCTCAGTGGATGTCTGCTCATCACCTCAAGCTCAACCTTGACAAGACTGAACTGCTTTTCCTTGCGGGAAAAGATTGTCCCACTCTTGACCTAACAATCAACATCGGCACCTCTGTTGTTTCCCCGACTCAGACTGCAAGGAATCTGGGTGTGATCCTAGATAACAACCTGTCCTTCACTGCAAACATAGCTGCTACAACCCGCTCTGCAGATACACGCTTTACAACATCAGGAGGATTCGTCCCCAGCTGACCCTGAAAGCCACGCAGGTTCTGGTCCAGGCTCTCGTCATCTCACGCCTAGACTACTGCAACTCCCTCCTGGCTGGTCTACCTGCATGTGCCATCCGACCTCTGCAGCTCATCCAGAATGCAGCGGCTCGTCTGGTCTTCAACCTTCCTAAATTCTCCCACACCACGCAGCTCCTCCGCTTCCTTCACTGGCTTCCGGTAACTGCTAGAATCCACTTCAAGACAATGGTACTTGCGTACCATGCTGCGAATGGATCTTGCCCATCCTACATCCAGGACATGGTTAAACCGTACACCCCAGCACGTGCACTCCGCTCTGCATCAACCAAACAGCTCGCTGCACCCTCGCTGCGAAGGGGACCCAAGTTCCCATCAGCAAAAACATGTGGGTTTCCTATCCTGGCTCCAAAATGGTGGAATGAGCTCCCCATTGACATCAGGACAGCAGATAGCTTACACACCTTCCGGCGCAGACTGAAAACTCATCTCTTTTGACTCCACTTCGAGCAATAGAACTATTAACAAAGCACTTATATACTAATGAAGTACTGGCTTACCTAAAGCCAGTTGAGTAGCACTTGAAATATTTTTGCTCTATGAGACCTGATGTACTTATATGATTCTGTTTTCTTCAAGTTTGTATTTTGTTGGTCGAACACACTTATTGTAAGTCGCTTTGGATAAAAGCGTCAGCTAAATGCAATGTAATGTAATGTGTGTGCGTGCTCTTAGTGGTCGCACAACAAATGAAAAGCACCATATGAATGCAGTTCATTTACCATTTAGAGAAACTTTCCAGCTTCTTTGAAATTTAACAAATCTTTATGATTCACTTTTCACATTAGTTGTATTGCTCATAACTTGTTTTATAATAAAATATGTCACTTTACCAATCCCACAAACCCTATATTCTCTGCTTTAGCTCAGATGAAAACACATGTTAAAAAAATGTATCCATCAGCATGTTCTGCGTGTCGTCAGCAACTGATTGACAAACGGTTATTTTCCCTTTACCTGTCTCCCTTGTGTGTGTGTGTGTGTGTGTGTGTGTGTGTGTGTGTGTGTGTGTGTGTGTGTGTGTGTGTGTGTGTGTGTGTGTGTGTGTGTGTGTGTGTGTGTGTGTGTGTGTGTGTGGCTTCACATAGGCTAAGCCTGGCACTCTGTAAAAGCCAGAGAGCAGAGATATAAATGATTGTGTGAAATGTGAACAGCTGCACTCGTAATTTATGAGAATAAATGAAGAGGACACACTGAACAACACGGATAAATTGGTCAATTTGATCTCGTCAGAGGTATTACATGGCGAGTGTGAAGCAGGGCAATGTGTGTTGCATTTTCAGTCCAGTGACTGTCTTTACCTCCTCCCACACTCAAAAAACCATACTCTCAGCTGCTGTCACCATGTTATTGCTCAGACAAATTCAAAGTCCAGACACATAAAAGGTCTTCTTGTGCCGCTCTGAATATAATTCATTATGTCTCTGACTGTTTCATTTGAGAAGTATGGCTGTCTCCATTTGAGGGCTGGACGTTAACTCACTGAAATATCTCTAATTTAAGTTTACATTTACACATATGATAACAATAATGTACAGACAATCCAATTTTTCAGGCCAAAAAAAAATAAATTGATGTTGGATTTAAACTGTACTAAGAATGGTGCAGTGATGAAGTATTAATGTAGGCCGACACAGAAGTTATTATCACATGGGATCCCTCGACCACAAGGAATGGGATTTGGTTAGATTGCAGAAAATAAACTTTGTTACAAAGTAACACTCGTTTATGATTCTTTACGGACTAATTGCTGCACCACTCTTTATGGGAAACAATCTAGTAATCTAGAAATATTAATCATTTTGCCCGTGCCCTACAATTTTCTTTTCTTGGGGGTCAGTTCATAGAGAGATCAGACAATTGTTTGCGATAGATACATCTGAAAGAGTAATATTTAAGTGTTAAACAGCTATGGACATGACTTCCGGTTTACACATGAGGCGATAAGCGGCTAAGAAGAGGAGCTCCCGGCCAAATAAGTTAAAAAAGGAAGAAAACCCCGATAAATGTGATTCGAAGTTGGAAGAATAGGTCATGAGCAAATTAGTAAATAAGAAAGGAACGGAGAAAAAGACGAAAGCCGAAAAACAGCTGGGAGAGATGCAGGTCCAGACGGAACACAGTCAGCCGCTAATGGCTAACGCTATAGCTAGCAACGACGAGCAACCTAGCTGGGTGTCGGCGCTGCAGACTTCCTTAGATGCCATGCGGGATAAACTCGAGAAAGCCCAGCACAACATGGATGCTAAACTGGATCAAATTGGCAGCCGGATGGAAGAAAATCTAAGAGGAGTACGTGAAGAAATGGGACAACTGAGAGAACATATGGACAAACACGGAGAAGATATGAAGCAAGGGCTTGATAGCTTCAGAGAGGAAACAAATAGAAAATTCGAGACCGCTGAGGCGGAGATGCGGGCCCAAAAGAAGGATATGGAGATCCTAGAAGAGCGTACGGCTGGGGTCGAGGAGTGGAGTACCGACGTCCAGGACATTATTATGGCCTCTCTTGAACAACAAACCAAGCTCCAAGATAAGCTGTCCAACATAGAAGGGAGGTCGAGAAGAAATAATATACGAATCTGGGGGTTGAAGGAGGGAATAGAGGGAGACTCGGTCTCCGAGTACGTCGACAGGTTCATTCACAAGGAGCTGGGAATGTCGGAGGATATTAAATTGGAGATTCAAACGGCGCACAGGGCACCTGCTCCAAAACCACAACCAGACAAACCCCCAAGAGCCATTATTGTCAACTTCTTGAGGTTCGAGGTCAAGGAGAACGTCATTAAGACGGCCTGGCGAACGGAGATGGAAGTGAAGGGACGGAGAGTGACATTCGACCAAGATTATTCTTCTGAGGTGGCGGTTAAACGTCGGAAATATGCGGGGCTCAAGAGAATTCTCAAAGATAAGGGGTTTCGTTTTCAATCTCCAATGGACACACTGAGGGTTTACTGGAACGAAGGAACAATAGTGTATAAGAGTGCTCAGGACGCGGCGAGGGCGATGCGGCAGAGAGGCTGGCAGGTGCCGGACCCGAGAGTAGAGAGACCTACGCTGCTGCAGAGACTGGAGGCAGCGCGCAAGTGGACCAGACTTCGGAGACGAGAGCGGGGAGACAACAACGAGATGGGAGTGAGGGAAGACCGGCACCGTATCGAGGGTGTTGATGAGTAGTCTATGAGGGAACAAGATACGGCGTTGAAAAGACAGAAGGATGAGAGGTGACGGGCCACGGCGATCAGAAAAGGACAGAGCACAGACACAAACAGATTTAACCAAATTACTTATAATTTAAATGCTATAGCCTTTTATTTTGTGCCCCGAAAAGACCTTTGAAACACTGCAGTGGGTGAGTAAGAAGGATTGTTATATGTTTTTATAAAAGGACATGTATGCAGGCTGGGGAATTATTTATCTATAACATTTTACGATTTGATTCGGACTAATTTAAAGAAGTGCTAATTCACTAGAAACATAGAATCACCTCCATCGCCAATACGGAGACCAGGGGTTTAAAGACTATATGGAAAATGTTCACAAAGTTCCGGCCGGGAGCTCCGGAGTTTAAACCACACGCTGGACAATTATAGTGAGCTTGGGAGATCAGCCACAGGAGAGATCTCCGCCACTAGGGGGGGCCCTCTCACTAGGAGAGGCCTTACCTTCCACCCACCAGCGGGGGAAAGGGGGATATCTTTGAAACCCCCGAAAACCTTGGAAGACCAAGTTCTGGTGTTTAATTTGTATTTGTTTAGCTTAGCGGTTGCTGCTACTATATATATTGTGTTTTGTGACATGGAGGGAACGAAAAGATGCTTTGAAGGGAAATATAATGCAACGTAGGGGAATCAAAATGGTGTCGTTAAATGTCAATGGTTTGAACAATCCGATTAAAAGGGGCAAAGTATTAACCAAATTTAGAAAGGAGGAGATGCAGGTTATCTTATTACAAGAAACTCATCTATCAGTACAAGAACATGAAAAACTGAAAAGGTATGGATATAACAACACATTTTATAGTTCATTTAAACAAGGTAGGAGAGGGGTGGCTACACTAATTGGGAACTCAGTAAAATTTGAAATAAACAAAGAAATATATGACAGAGAGGGGAGGTATGTGGTGATCAAGGGGAAAATGGAAGGACAAATGGTTACACTAATTAATGTTTACGCCCCACCGGACAGCGATAAGACTTTTTTTAAGGAATTGTTTGATATCATAGCTGTGGAAATGGAAGGAATCCTGATTTGCGGGGGGGACTTCAATGTGGTACTAAACTATGATTTAGATACAACAAGTACAAGGAAGGCTAGGACGCATATTGTCAGATACATGAACATACAACTGAAGGAACTAGGAATCACAGATATATGGAGAGATATACACACACTAGATAGAGACTACACACACTACTCACACGCACACTCAGTCTATTCTAGGATAGATTACTTTTTTATGTCAAAGGGAGATAAATATAGAGTAGAAGACTGTAGAATAGGTGTTACAGACCTGTCTGACCATAGTGCAATATATCTAACATTGAATCTAAATGGTAGGAAGAAGAACACCGTCTGGAGATTGAATGTGGGTCTATTAAACAATAAGGGGTTAGTGGAAGAAATAAAGAGAGAGATAATCAGATATAAGGAGGAAAATGATAATGGGGAAGTAGACCCAACAATTCTGTGGGATGCACTAAAGGCAGTATTAAGGGGGAAACTAATAGCACAAACGGCACACCTTAAGAGAACCAGACTGGAACTCTATCAAAATTTAACTGGGCAACTAAAAGAATTAGAGAGGCAACATAAAAATACAAATGACCCAGAGACACTTAGGAAGGTTAAGGACATTAGAGGGAAGATAGAAAATATATTATTAATAGAGGTAGAGAAGAAAGCTAGGTTTGTAAAGCAGGCATATTATGAAGGGGGGCCCAAAGCAACTAGATTATTGGCTAGAAAGATAAGGGCACAACAAACATTAAACACTATACATAAGATTAGGAATCCTAAAACCAATGAGTTACTAAGAGAGCCGGAGGACATAGAGAGAGCATTTGAGGATTATTATAGGACACTATACGCACAACCAACTGCAGCAGAGGAAGAGAGTATGAAGGCATTTTTAGAGGGGCTGGACCTACCATCGATAGGAGAAGAACAGAATAGGTTATTGAACTCAGATATTACAGAAAAAGAGATGGGGGATGCAATTAGTAGAATGAAAAATAGCAAGTCACCAGGCAGCGACGGGCTGCCATCCGAATTTTATAAGATATTCAAATCGGAATTAAGCCCCTTACTGTGGGCATCATTTAACTATACTATGAAAGAGAACAAAACTCCCCCGTCATGGAAAGAGGCGATCATTACTACAATTCCCAAGGAAGGCAAGGATAAAGAATTATGTAGTAGCTTTAGACCAATATCCATACTTAATGTAGACTACAAGATGTATACGTCCATCATTTCGAAAAGATTTGAGACATTCATGCCCGACATTATAGATGAGGACCAGACTGGTTTTATTAGAGGGAGACAGACACAAGATAATATAAGGAAAACAATTCATATAGTGGAGGAGGCCCAAAGGAGGGGAGACAATGCAATTTTAGTGAGTATAGATGCAGAAAAAGCTTTTGATAGTGTGAACTGGGTCTATTTGTATAATGTCTTAGAAAAGTTTGGATTTAATGAAAAGTCAATCAAATGTATAAAATCATTGTATCATGAACCAACAGCTAGAGTGAAAGTGAACGGTAGTCTGACGGATCGGATTAAATTAGAGAGGTCGACAAGACAGGGCTGCTGTCTCTCCCCAACACTTTTTGATATCTTCATCGAACCATTGGCCCAAGCAATTAGACAGAACCAGAATATAAAGGGGGTTAAGGCAGGAGGTTTAGAACACAAATTGGGACTATTTGCGGACGACTTGATAGCATATATGGGGCAACCAGACGTGGGCTTCCCGATACTGATGGATTTACTGGAGGAATATGGACAATACTCGGGGTACAAACTAAACGTGACAAAGACACAGATTTTAGCACTAAACTACACACCAACACCAGAGATCAAAGACAAATACAGAATTAGATGGGACATGGATACAATTACATATTTAGGGGTTAACATCACAAAAGGATTAGACAAATTATACAATGCAAATTATACGCAGATCAATCAGAATATCAAGAGGGATTTATGTAGGTGGACAATACAGACCTTAGACCTTAGTTCAAGGATTGAAATAGTTAAAATGAATATACTGCCTAGGCTACTGTACCTTTACCAATCACTACCTATATCTATTCCACAAAGTCAATTTATGGAATGGGATAAATGGATTTCAAGGTTTATTTGGGGGGGGAAAAGGCCCAGGATTAGGCTTGCAACACTGCAGCTACCCAAAGGGAGAGGAGGATTGGCAGTGCCGAGTTTCCAGGATTATTATTATGCAGCACAAATCAGAACAGTGGCATGCTGGTGTAATATGGAATACGTAGCTAAATGGAAGGACATCGAAACAAATGGGGAAAACAACCAGATTCAAAAACTACTCGGGGATAAAGAATTATTCAGGACACAGGAAAACGTATTAGACCCAATCACAAAATTCACTTTAAACATTTGGAACACGGTAATAAAGAGATACAAAATAGGAAAACAGACAAAGATTTTGAGATGGATAACAAATGATAATAAATTCCAGCCGGGAAAAGAAGATGCAGGTTTTAAGCGATGGGCCCGAGGGGGCATCACAGCAATATGTAGGATGGTGGAAAAAGGGGAAATGCAGAGTTTTCAATATCTAAGAGATAAGTTCGATCTGGAAAGGGGTGACCATTTTAGATACTTACAGGTGAGAGACTATTATATAAAGGAAATAAAAATGGATAAAAACACTAAACAAAATGGGGTAATTAAGGTCATGATTGAAGCATATGAAGGGAAGAAAGGCAGGGTGATTTCAGCTCTATATCAAGCTCTGTTGGAGAGTAGGGGGAATTCAACTCTATATATAAAAGAAAAGTGGGAGAAAGAACTCGGGATTGATATGACAGAGGAAGAATGGTATAATGTATGTAGAGTGCAGCATTCAACTACTGGGTCAAGGGTATGGAGGGAATTTGGATGGAAAAACATAATCAGATACTTCATAACCCCAAAGATAAAAGGGAGGTATGCCCCGGAACAGAACGCATGTTGGAGGCAATGCGGCGAGGTGGGGGCAGACCACACACACATTTTTTTTAAATGCCAAAAGATGATGGGATACTGGGAGGAAGTGTGGGGAGTGTTGAAGGAGATATTAGGTTATGAGGTTCCTAAGACCGGCCTGATGTTATACTTGGGGAATCTGGTGCAGGAAAACACACAGGGTGGGGACAGATACCTGATTAAGGTGCTGCTGGCTGCCAGCAAGAAAACAATTACCAGAGCATGGTACAAAGCAGATCCACCTACGAAGGAGCAATGGCTGGGAGTAATACAGGAAATATTTGATATGGAGAGATTCACACACATATTGAAGATCCAGGAAGGGAAATTTGAGTCCAAATGGGAAAAATGGGTTGAATATAAAAGAAAAATGAACGACACCACAAATTGAGAGTTGGAACCAGACCATGATGTTGCATTAAAATAGGATAGAAAGCTTCCATGTCACTGTTTGCTTGTTTTTATTATTATTTGTATTTTCTTTTTTCTTCTTCAATGAGTCTCTAATTCAAGTGTATACTGAACTGTATGTGGTTTTGTATGTTTATAAAAATGTCAATAAAAATTTAAGTGAAAAAAAAAAAAAAAAAAACAGCTATGGACATACATTTTAGGGTTGCCAGAAACTGACCATGATCAAAATCGATTATTCGGCAGCCCTGGCGAATAATAATCAGCCCTGGCATCTTCAAATAAAGGCAATGACAGGCACTTTAGAAAATAACAAAAGATAAACCACCATCATGTAGCCTGTATTAATAATGGCAGCATTGAAATACATGTCCTTCACTAGCATATTGGTGATTAGTGCAGTTAGTTTTCCCGGGTCGCCGAGGGTGCTGGCGTTGTTTGTTCGCCGCCCCTCCGCCCAAATATAGTTATTTAGTCCAGATCAGAACCTCTCCTGTCTGGCTCTCTACTTTTTAAACGTCAGTCATTAGCAAATAATAGCAGCATCTCTATCTCAAATCGACACAGATAAATGTGTTGTCATCTCCTACCTGCTGGCTTTTTCCTGCTCACCGGTCCCTAGCCCGCTAGCCCGCTAGCATTATCGGACCTAGCAGGCTCCTCGGCTCCCTGAAGTCTGCTGAGCTAACATTTCTGTCTCCACCCCAACTCCACCCTAACTCCGCGACTCGTGTGGGTCTTCCCATCCCGCTGCGATAAGCCGGCTTCCCCGCTGACATCGTCTCTCCCTGCCGCCTACAGCCGGCGGCTATCAAGCTAGCTATCAAGCTAGCTAACCAGCTAGTAGGCTAGTCACCCGGCTCCCACTCTGCACCAGGCTGTCAGCACCTCCTACGATTCTCCTCTGGAAACCACTGGAATTATTCTCCTGATATGCTGTGGATTATAATTCTCATTTTATCTGGACTCACACCGCTCCTTCTTCCACGGTCATCCGGCTCCTGGTCTCTGCTGCCCGGGTCCCCAGCATTAGCTAGCTCCGTGCTAGCGCCACTTCACCGGATCATGCCGCCGCTCTACTCCCTGTCAGATCTCCGCTCCTTCAATAACCGCCTGCGTCCGGACTGCATGGACATCCTCGCGGATTATGAAATACTCCGCAAACGCCGTCCTTCACACAGAGGCTCTGGCCGTAAGTTTTTATTTCATTCCACGTCTCCACACTCCATCCCGTCCATTCGGTCCTGTCACACGCCCATACTACGCCATCACAACAAACAACACGTGAATCTGACCAATCTCCTTCCACTCCCCCGGTCCACACAACCCCCCCCAATGCAACGCCACCTCAGAGCAGCCCTGCTCAACACACGCTCCATCCACAATAAAAGCCACATTCTGAATGAATTCATTAAAGACAATAACCTGGACTTTCTGTATCTGACTGAAACATGGCAAAAACCCCTGGACTATTTTTCTTTAAATCAAATCACCCCAGCAGGATTCACATACATTGACAAACCTCGCCCACAAGGGCGGGGTGGTGGTATAGCTGCTATTATCAGAAAGGAAATAAAAGCTACCATAATCCCCATCCCTGATGTTTCTTCATTTGAACACCTGATCTTTAAACTCTTTGGTCCCACTCCCCTGGTCACAGCCATCATCTACCGTCCCCCGAAGCCAAACCCCTCCTTTCTCTCCGATCTCTCTGACATTCTCACTCAGCTTTCTGCCATATCCCCATCTGTTCTCCTCTTAGGTGATTTTAACATTCATGTTGACGACCCCAACCTGCAAATATGCCTCTGAATTTAAGGAAACCCTTCACTGCTGCAACTTCTCTCAACACATCAACTTCCCAACACACAGCCGTGGTCACATCCTGGACTTGGTCTGCTCCACTGGTCTCACCATCCACCATCTGTCCAGCCTCAATCTTCACATCTCTGATCACCTGGCCATCATCATGGACATCAACATCCCCATCCCCGCCCAAAAGCAAAAACGCACAATAACCTACAGAAATCTCAAATCCATCTCACCTTCAGCAATCACTGCCTCCATTACCTGCAAGATGTCTGTCTCCCCCTCCCCACTTTCGGAAAACCCATCTGAACTTGTGGACTATTATAACAGCACCCTCTCCTTCTGTCTCAATGAACTGGCCCCCACAAAAACAAAACATGTCTCTTTCATACACTCCGCCCCCTGGTATACCCCTGAACTCCGCCAAATGAAATCAAGGAAACGTCAACTTGAACGCCAACACAAGAAAACCACACTAACAGTCCATCTTCAAATCTACAAAGACTATCTCCAGCAGTACAGTAACGCACTCAAAGCAGCCCGGTCTAATTACTACTCACAACTCATTCAGTCTGGCTCCAGCAACCCCAAGCGTCTGTTCTCCACCATCAGCAAACTTCTCAAACCCTGTGACAACGCCACCTCATCCTTCACCACCGAACAGTGCAACTCCTTCCTCTCGTTTTTCCAAACCAAAATCAGCAACATTTACAGCAATCTGACACCCTCATCAGCACCCCCCACCTTCCCTCCTGGCTCCCCCCCCCTTCACCTCACACCCCCTGTCCCACTTCTCCCCTGTGACCCCCATGCAACTGTCCGACCTCATGACTGGAATTAACTCCACCTGCACACTTGACCCAATGCCCTCCAAATTTGTTAAAGAGAGCCTCCCTGCCATCTCCCAACTCATCGCCACCATCATTAACTCCTCCCTCAGATCTGGATCAGTTCCCCCCTCTCTCAAACTGGCTGCTGTCACACCCATTCTCAAAAGACCTGGACTCACACCTGACATCATGTCCAACTTCCGGCCCATCTCAAATCTCCCCTTTCTGTCCAAAATACTTGAACGTGTCGTTGCCTCACAACTTAAAGCCCACCTCAGCTCCAATGATCTCTTTGAGCCATTTCAATCCGGTTTCCGATCAAAACACAGCACCGAAACAGCTCTTCTCAAAATCACAAACGACCTCCTCCTCTCCTCTGACTCTGGCAACCTTAACATCCTCATCCTCCTCGACCTCACCGCAGCATTCGACACCATCAACCACGCCATCCTGCTGTCCCTCCTCGAATCATCACTGAACATCACCGACACTGCACTCTCCTGGCTGAAATCCTACCTCACCGACAGACATCAGTTTATCAACATCAACAACTGCACCTCCTCCACTGCTCCTCTGTCCCAAGGTGTCCCCCAGGGTTCGGTGCTTGGCCCCCTCCTCTTCATCCTCTATATGCTCCCCCTTGGCAAAATAATTCGTCGCCACAACCTTCAATTTCACTGCTACGCCGATGACATCCAACTTTATATCTCAACAAAAACCATCACCCCCACAACACACTCCACTCTCACCAACTGTCTCTCAGAAATAAAAGCATGGATGCAAACAAACTATCTCCAACTGAACAGTGCCAAATCAGACATCATCATCATCGGCCCCCCATCCCGTATCAAAGACATCCAGAATTTCAACTTCACCATTGACAGCCACACTCTATCTCCCCCCCCCTCACATCCGCAACCTCGGAGTCATCTTCGACAGTCAGCTCAAATTCAACCACCACATAAATCACATCACCAGGACCGCCTTTTTCCACCTCAAAAACATTGCCCGTCTCCGCCCATCACTCTCCTCCTCTGCTGCTGAAACCCTGATTCATGCATTCATCACTTCACGACTCGACTACTGCAATAGCATCCTCTACGGCATACCATCCAACCTCCTCAATAAACTCCAACATATCCAGAACTCTGCTGCCCGCCTCCTCACCCACACCCGCTCCCGAGACCACATCACTCCCGTCCTCCAGAACCTCCACTGGCTCCCCGTCCGTCAAAGAATCATCTTCAAAGTCCTCCTCATTACCCACAAAGCCCTCAACAATCAGGCCCCCCCCTACCTCACAGACTTGCTGCACCACCACGCCCCTTCCCGCTGCCTCCGCTCATCAGATGCCAACCTCCTATCCATCCCCACCCGCACCAATCACCGGACCTGGGGGGACAGAGCCTTCTCCGTCGCTGCCCCCTCCCTCTGGAACTCACTCCCCCAACCCATCAGAGACTGCACTGACCTCACCACCTTCAAAAAACTCACAAAAACTCACCTCTTCAATCTGGCTTTTAATGTGTGATTGTTTACTATATATTTATTTGTTGTTCCTTCCTTTTCCCTTCACTATATCTGTAAAGCGTCTTTGAGCACCTGTAAAAGCGCTAACAAATTAAATCTATTATTATTATTATTATTATTATTTCACCTGCACGCATGTCATCACAACGACGTGGCCTCGAAGTAAAGTTGGTAATGGCCGGCTGTGCTGCGTCTTTCTCTTTGGCTTCGCACTCAAATGCGAACGCATTGTTGAGGTTGAGCTGTGATAGACCAACGTCTTTTCGCAGAGCTTGCATTTAACTTCCTTTGGACTTGTAAGTTCAAAGTAGTTCCACGAGGAACTCTTTTTACCTGCCGCTTTGCTCATCTTTAGTCGCACGTGTGAGGGAGAGGGGGGGGGGGGGGGGGGGGGGTGGGCGGGGTCCGTGTGTAGCGTGCCGCCGCAGCAGTCTGCTCTGCACACAGGCTTCCTCCATGTTTACAATAGAACAAACTGGTGGTGTGACCAATGGCCATTTACAATTATTAATATTATTAGCATTAGTCTATATGTTGGTAGAAAAAGAAAAAAAATTAAACATAAATAATAAAAAAATATATATAAATAAAATCGATTTTTAAAAATAATATTCGATTATGGAGACTGTAACGAATAATCGAATAATTGCTGCCATCCCTAATACATTTAACAGAATACGTTCTCACAATTGGTTAGTGCACAGGGATGTCACTGCTTGTTTCCCTTCTTTTTTTGTTATGTCAGGGGGATTACTTCTTGGTATTCTATCATTTTGTAACTGTAAAAATAGACTAGTGCTGGCTGAATGATTGGATAAGTGAGGCTTTGTCTGAATCCTTAATATTCAGTATGGCTAAATATTTATGATATAACACCCCAGAGTGTTGGTTCGGTGTTACTTATTGTTTCTGTCTGAAACATTTGACTATATCTTTTATTTAGTCCGTTGTCTAGTATAACACATGCCAGGCGTTTTCAGCCAGTAAGCCCCTCTGTTGGCTTACACAAGCCTCTATAAATAGGACTCAGGGAGCAAGACTTCACTACATCTGACCAAATGCTGACCTGTTTCATGTTGTCTTGGCAATTGTCAGTCTCAGTAGACAGTTTGTTTTATTTGCAATGAAAGAATTATGGATGAAAGTTCTGGCGTTGTTTTCTTCGTCTTGGATGGCTGCATTTCCTCTATAGCCCTATTTGGCATTTCATGGAAGCAAAAGTAACACAGCTAGTAACATTCTTGGGTAATATCCAAGAAAGTTTTCACAGAGAGCTTTTAAGAAAAGGAAATAGCTGTCAACTGAATTCACACTACAATTTTTAAATGTGACTCATACCTGTACCTAAAATGTCCTTAGGCGCTTTCACACCGCAGTACTTTTCCCACAAAGGTTCATCAACTTAGTTTATGAGAACTCTTTAGTTCTCATGAACTAAGTACAGATCACGTTCACACCGGAATAAGTCCCTGAGGGAGGATTAGACAGATGAAGCCGCTGTTGTCACTTCTTCTTCTTCAGCTTTGGGTTTACTGGCAGGCCGCAAACAACTTCACGGCGTATACTGCCACCCGGAGTTGGGGAAGGCTTCAGTAGAAGCTGCTGGGACTCCCAGCAGCTTCTACTGAAGCCTTCTGAGTAAATCGCCAGAACGCCGACACCTCCTCATCTCCACCGCTCCCATGTTTTCTTTTATGTTGCCATAAGTTAGTCTCTCTGCGTTTGTGCGCTGGGCTAATTCTAATGCTAATAATGCTAATGCGAGGATAATAAAATGGCGGCTTCACAACACTTTTTGGGAGTTTTACGGTGCGTGGTTTGCAATCCGCCCAGCCAATCAGAAATAGGAACTTTTTTCTCCCACGAAAGTCCCTGCTCTCTTGCAGGGACGGAAAAGGGGGTAAAAAGGTTCTCCACTAATTTTTGTTCCGGATTTTTTTGGTGTGAACGCAACACAACTATATCGGAACTAAAGTGGAAAAGTACTGCGGTGTGAACGCGCCTTTTGACTTAAATATATATGAGCAAATATGCATTTTAAAGTGTGATTTAAAATTCTCCACTTCTTTGAAACTACTACAGGAGTTCTCCACTAATGTGCAGACCAAAATTAGACTGATTTTCCAACCCTTTGATAGAACACATCCTCTTGCTGCTCATTTTATTTCCCAGAGGCAGAGTATCATGGATCACAGAATAAATTGTTAGCAGAATTGTCAATAATTCTGTCTTTTATTCAAGTTGTTGAAAGCCACATTCAGCCCACGAGAGAGTAGATGGTTTATCAGTGTTGCACTTACAAAAAGCTTCTGGGTAGGCCTACGGACTAGTTTGTATTCAGCAGCTCTTTTTTACTAGCCATAATCTTCATTAATATTCCACATTCACACTCAAAAAACAATACCTACTGTATATATAAAAAATAAACACATGACAACAAAGCTAAATTAGATAATTAAATACAAAAGACAACAACTGACATGACCGTACTAATTAAATTGTTAAAAATAACACACAGAAGAAAAAAGTAATAATGAAAAATAAAAAGGTATATTCATCTCTCTGTCAAATACTTCAGATATACCCTTATTTCCCATGAAATGCATAAAATAGTCGCAGGTAGAAATAAAGGCATCTTGTTTTTAAGTGATTCTCTCTAACGAGAGGCAGAAAGACATCTCTGGCCCAGGCGCAGTTTCATTACATTTTAAATCTAAAGCTATGAGCATGGAGAAAGCACAAGTAAATAAAACTCAAACTTTCAATCCATTGATGATGTCTCATTGATCCTGTAAGACGAGGCTGTTGAGAGTCTGTATTTGTGTGCATGCATGGAAACATGGTCAGTGTAAAGCTAGCATGTATTTATTGTATTTCTATAAATTCATTTGAAACTGTAATGGATGTGGGTCTTTCATACAGACTATTACATGAATAGAATGACCAGAAAACATGCTTTATGGTAATAAACATTGTCATCGAGATATGAAATAACTAATTCCGGGATAAAAGTATTTTTCCATATTGTTCGTGAATTCCGGAACGTTGATGCTAAAGCGTTGTTGTTGTGATGACTGCAAGCCGTTGGTAAATGTCTTTCAAAATGTGATACCCTACACATTGAAGTACAATTATTCATAGCACATATTGTACCTTTTAAGCAGATGCAATCTGTGATAACCGAGAAAGAGTAAATAGGAAGGCTTTGGCTCCATCCTCTACCTTGAAGGACATTAGAAATTGATTTCCCTAACAAACTATGAAGGGGAACCGTTGCTTACATTAATAACATCAATGGTTAAATTAACTTCCCGCAGATCTAGTCTTATACCCTTGTTTTCCGAGTTTAGATGAGGACATGTGCTTTCAAGGTATTTTCAGGTGGAAAAACAATTTCATGCTGGTCAACATTTTACTGCCCCTGAGATAAAAAGACAAAGCACACATTAGGTGTTTAAATTGAATTATGTGTTTGTGCACTCCCCGTTGTAGTGATTTTTCTACTTTTTCCGCAAATATATCCTAAACGGCCTTGATGAATTACAGTAGCTTTTGACTCATCTAGCCATAGCCACGGGAAGTAATTTTGCTCAGGATGTGCTGCCAAAAGTGGGGAGGGGGGCCGCCCGGGGGCGTTTAAAAAATAAAAGGCTGTGCTGTGCCCGGCCGTCAGCGATACGAGTCGCATAAATTGTTTGTTTGAACTGTTAGGCTTAATAAACCCACATGCTAACTATGGGTCTTACAAACCTACATAACATTACAAATAGTCAGACAAAAATATTATTTACAATATTAATAAAACTATGAATTCAATTTTAACTGATTGACAACACTGCACAGCGGCAGCAGCATTAAAAGAAAAATATCGTCTTACCTTGTGTTGGGGCTTCATAAAACTCCAAATGTAGCCTTCCTCTCTGGGGTGGCACTAATGAAGACCCTCATTAGAGCAGATACATCCACATTGTCCAAAATGTTACTATGGACATGCATCAAAGTCAGATGTGTCAGTCTCTTCTGTGTCATATTACTCTGTAACCATGTTTTCAGACGGCGTAGGGTGGAGAAAGACCGTTCGGATGAAGCAACCGAGATTGGCATACAGAGGCAAAGTTTTATGAGTTTTTCAACGTCTTGGAAAATGCCTCTTGCTTGTGGATGGAGGTTAACCACACGTGTCTTGTACCGTGTGACAGGGAGAATCACCAATGGCATCTCCAAGCATCTTAAGCTGGAGGCCCAGTCAGTAACGGTCCACATCAGAGATTAGCTGTGGAAGATGAAGAGACTCTAGCTCCAGGGTTTGTTGATGGCCCCTACTGTTAGCTGCCTCGATGAGCACGTTCTCTCTGAGAGCTGCTATCTTCATGCCATCTTGATCGAATCTTCTTTTCAGCTCAGCAGTGAGCAAATCCACAGCCTCGAAAAACTATTGTCGCCATGTACTCATTGCATGCGCTTCTGGCTCTGTTGTGTCACGGTAATGGCCTGGGGTTTTGCTTGCCCTGTGTTGACGAGCATCTGGCATGTTCAGTTCCGCTGCAGACACTTTGGATTCTATGCCCTGGACCACGGTGTCACCACGAAGGGCTACTATGGGCTCCCTCAGCAGATTTGTGCATTCCAGGGCACCCCGTGCACTAGCGTTGTTGTATGTTAACCACATCATCACAGCCAAACATGGACACATACAGCTCCTTGGGTTTGGATGACTCGCGGATGACCGTGGCTATGCCCTGAACAAAGTTCAATGTCTCAGCAACAACACTGACCTCACGACCGACCTCTTGAAGAACCAAGTCCAGCGAATGGTTGGCACAGTGCACAAAAAGAGAGTCAGGGCACACTTCTTTGAGTCGAGCCTGAACTCCCGAAAATCGTCCCGACATATTACTTGCCCCATCAAAGCAGTATCCTTTTAGACCAGGGGTGGGCAAACTTTTGGTCTCGGGGGCCACTATGAGTTTTAAAATTTGACAGACGGGCCAGGCCAGTAGCAGATCCGTGAAAACATATTTAGCTGTCCACTCCTCATTATACACTCGGCACTCAATGTTGACTTTTCTTTTCTTTGGTCCACTCATTGTTACAGATGCAGGTTCAGAGGTGAATTATTGCTGATTTTCTCCGTAACACCGCTCACAACAACATCAATAGGGGACTGCGTAGTCGTTAATTATACGAAGCCAGATTACATTTAAGAACTACTTCTCCAACCTTATACCTTTCTCCAGAGTGCCGTGGTGCATTGTTTATTAATGTCGTTCAGCTGCATTACTGCCCGCTGCAGTGCTGCTCGTCTACCTGAGTTTGTTCTCCCGTTAACTCGTGGCAGCGGCCGCTGTAAAGTGTTCACTGTCTGACTGTCACACAAGCAGCTGATAAATATCCCCCATCCCCATCAGTGAATGTGTTTCAGTCTGAAAGCTGTTTGGCATCACAACGCTGTTATGAACGTTTCTCTGGCATTCTACAGGTGATGTTAGCATAGCAACCAAAGCTAATCAGACTTTCTTGACTACTTGTTGCTATCATATTGTGGCATAAGCCGTTTTCGACACGCATATTTTACCGGCGTAGTTTTTGTTATGATTTTACTTGTGATGGCCACATGTAGCCCATGTATTGATTCTATCCGATAGCTGCAATAATACAAAACAACAGGAAAATGTCTTGCTCTTCACAATGGTCAATAACAGCGAACGGATGGTTATTAAAGTAAGGTAAAATAAACAGAATCACCCTAAGCCTGGTTAGTGTTGCCTGACTTTATATAAGTGTTTTTATAAGTGTGTGGTCGCATTCTAGTCACTTTGCTCAGCGCTACTGCTTGTTACAACTTGTATTCGCCGTACTCGCCATGAACTGTAATTGCTCAGGTTAATCTCGCCCCCTCCAATGTAAACGTGAAATATTTGGTTCTTTGATCTTGCCGGGTTGCCGAGCGGGGCCAGAGAATAGACCAGACTCCAGCAAAGGTCAATTGTGTCTAGAGTGCGCCATCTAGTGGGATCAACTAAAATCCCGGGTATTGCAGGAAAAAGGCAAAATGAATGCGGTCTTTACTATAATTTGGACAATTTTGTACCAATATTTGGCGGGCCGGATTCAAAAGCCCAACGGGCCGTATATATGGCCCGCGGGCCTTAGTTTGCCCATGCCTGTTTTAAACGTTCAATTGGGATGTTCAGCCTAAGAAACACATCGGTGATGCACTTGAACAGTGTTTCTCCAGTGCTGTCGGGAGCATTGTAAAATCCAAGAAAATCCGTGTGGATCTCCATGCTCTCGTCCACATATCGTAGTGTCAGTGAAAATTGTTCCATGGCACTTACATCCGTTGTACCATCCGCGGTTATTCCATAGTAGGGGCTTTTTATAGCGCGAGACACAATGTCAGGCTGGATGGCATATGCACACTGTTAATGAATTCTGTATCGTATCCGAGAGCCAATTATCCCTCCTAAGCACCCATTCTCTCTCTTTAGGGAGGTTGTATGTCCGCTCGAGCATAAGTTCATACAGAACACCATTACGACTGTTGTCACCCCGAAAAGCTATTCCTTTTTTACCAAGAAAGATAACTGACCTGAACGTCAATTCAAGCACATTCCTTGCAGTGTTCTGTGTTTTCCGGGCAGCGTCAGACAGAATGGCATTAGTTGGTGTGCTACCTAAAGCAGCAATACGTTGGCTTGAATCACGATGAAGTTTCGATTTCTCATGTTCATTGAATTTTTCTGTTGCCTTCCGCCAGTTAGAGAATCCCCCCTTTACAAAGCTGCTAACATCCATCCTCACGCTGTCTTCGTTAATTAGCCCTTTCTGAACTGCTTTGACACATGTGAAACACATGATATGGTTACTTTCCTCAACATAATAGAGCCACTTCCATCTGTCAAACCAACTTCCATTAAATGACCGACAGAAGGTTTCTTTGCCAAACTTTCTACCGGGAAAATTGAAGTCAGTTGGCTGGTGTGGCTTCTCCATTGATTCCAAATTAGCCACGCTAATGTGAGACGTTCTCCCAGTTCCTGACTCCGGTGGCTCACAAGTAGATGGAGGAGTTGTAGAGGTGGTGGGTTGAGGAGTAATAACTCTTATTGGGTTGTTTGTTGAAAAAAAAATCCAAAATCCTTTTTTGCGCCTTTCTAGAAAGTCACTGTCACTCTGCAGTGTGTGTGTGTGTGTGTGTGTGTGTGTGTGGGTGTATTGCGTCAATTACGTCACAATCCCACGACCTATTTACTTGGAAAATAAATTCAAGCCACCTGACTGATACAAATATATACTATGACTATTGTATGCTACTATATACTGTATAATTTTTATTTAGGTGGTCACTCAGTTTTTCAAATGTACACCACTCGCCACCTCCAGCACCCCTACTTCCCGCGGCTATGCATCTAGCATCAAACACATGAATGAATTCAGGCTGATCTGCTGCTTCTTGGCTTAGCTAGTAAAGTCACTTTAAACGTCCAGATGAAATGAAAAAGATAAAAATGAGCCCTTCTTGATCCCTTTGGAAGCAATCCCAATATCTTTTTCTGGTATTTCTTGAGCAGATTAAGTGAGAAAGAAGAAGCCTTTCTCTCTGAGAGACATCACAGAGGAGGCTGTGTAAAAATGGACCCGTTCATAGCCAGCGGTATTAGGCTGTGGATAAAGAGGATAGAGAGGCAGACTTTTGAAGAAACTCAATTTGTAACACTTTATCTTCCTTTTAGCTGAAAGAGAATTTAAAGCGATATTCCTTCCTTCCTTCCTATTGCGGATGTGAAGATCAGTAGCCAAACGATAATATTGAGCGGGACCTTTACTGATGTACCATTCTAAGAAAATACATCCTCTAGATTTCTATGTTTAAATATCTGGTCAGAAAGAAGTTTACTGATTGAGAGCCATGTTGTTCTTTCTCTTCTGTGTAGGGTACAAACTCATCGGAAGTCATTCAGGAGTGAAGCTTTGTCGATGGACCAAGGTAAATGGAATTTACTCCTCTCAGTGAAGAATTTGACTTTGTAACTGTTTGCATCCCTAACAATAAAAGCATTGTTTCTGTTGCTCAGTCTATGTTGCGAGGGAGAGGAGGCTGTTACAAGCACACTTTCTATGGGATCGAGTCCCACCGCTGCATGGAAACTACCCCCAGCCTCGCCTGCGCTAACAAGTGTGTCTTCTGCTGGAGGTATGTACCTGGAGAGAAGAGCCACTGCAGAGTCTCAGGGGGCAGTTTGACAGAGATGGCTTGGATCATACTAATAGTCAGACTTCAGATAAAAGTCTGAATTCATCTTTTGCAGCTAACATTTAGCTAGCTAACTAGCTTACCTTTTCTCTAACTCCAACTCGTTAGCTTAACCTCACTTTGCAATTTAGTTTGTCTATAAAGTATTATCTCTCATAATAATCATCGTTATTGACCGGTAAAAGGCAGTATATTTTGTATAATACATATTGATATGGACATTTCTTTTATGCATTTAAACGGATAAGTGTGTTAATTCATATAGAAACAGAATACTTTGTTTCTTCATACAACAGCGCTTTTATTTTAGAGTAAGATTGTAAACAAATACAAATGTTATGTTGCTACGTAAAATCGCTCGACTCATTATATTTGCATCCTGGGAAAGTTTAAAAGACATTTGACTGATCAAAGATTGTAATAATAATCTCTAATAATAATGCAAAATGTTCAGTAAGCAGCATGATGCACGATAATTATCGGCCCGATAACTGCGTAGAGCTCCTCCACGTTAAAGCCTGGACTGCAGTGGCTTGGTCCGGACCGATAAGAGAAGACGTCTTCGCCTGCCAACATAACAGGAGGACTGCTATACCACCGGTTCCGAGGCACTGTGATTCGTGTGGGACCCTCGAACAAACTGGACCACCGTGGTTAGTGCTTTGCGGCAGCTAGCGACCTGCTAAACCTGGTGTGGCTAGCCTTTAGCCGGATCCGGGCGGGTAGGTCGCTGAAGAGCTGTGATGTGGTGATCCTCTACAGCCGGGACACTATATAGGACCACCGAACATGAGCCCAGCCTGCCCTTCGGAACAGAGTAAGGACGTGCCAAGAGGGAACCCAAAGGAGGCTAACGTAGCTGCTAACAGCAGCTAACTGGAGTTAGCGTCAAACTCACGGTAACCAAGCAACCATGCTGCCGAGAGGAGAGGACAACATCAGCCTGTCACAGGTGCGTGAACTGTTAAAACAACAACAGGATGCATACGGGCAGCTACTAACGCAGCAAGAAAACAATTTTAAAAGTTTCATCCAAATCTTGGTTGATTCCACCAACAAGAGAATGGATGATATGAATAGGGAGGCTCAGGACCTTAAGAACAGTCTACAGTTCTCCCAAAAAGAAGTGGATGAACTAAAAGAGACTTGTAAGGAGTTGAAGAAGAAGAGCCAAGAAGCACGCACAGACATTAGTACTGTGCGTGAATCTGTTATGACAATGAATGGAAAATCAGACTATCTAGAGCAGTGGTTCTCAACTGGTGGGTCGCGACCCAAAAGTGGGTCGCGGACCCGTTTCAAGTGGGTCGCGGATGTGTGAGTGAAGAAATTTTTTTTGGAAAAAGTCAACATTTTATTTTGAAGGCCCGATTTTCTAACGCTGTGCATGCAGTCGGCGTTAGACTGGAAGTAACGGAGACCATAAACGGTTTTGAAAACTTCTGTCACATAGTGATCATCTTCTCAATAAAATATCTTTGCTTATGTTTTTTCGAGTCTTCTGGCCAATCAGAATCAAGAGTGCTGCCGGAAGTCCCCACGGAGAATAACTTTGCGGTAGAACTCTTCTTTATACATCCATGGTTACAACTTCAGATAGAAATGAACACATAATGAAATATGACTCTCGGTCTGATGATTGACAGGTCACAGAACAATGGGGGCTATCTACCCTTACCCACAATTTAAAGTAAGTCACACAGACTCTCTCCTCTTTGCTCTTCTCGCAGCAAGATGTCAGAACAAAGTGAAAAACAAACAATGGCATAAAATATTATTAATATGTCGGGTAGTAATAGATTTATTTATTTTCTTCTCAGTGTAGCAGAATGCATAGTTTATGTTAGTATTTCTAAAAATCTCCTGGGGAGAATCCCCCCAGACCCCCCTGCTGGGGTTGGGTTTTCAGCATGCGTGCCTTTTTATATAGTTCAGCTTTGATTCCATCATCTCATTAAACCTTTTTTAAAAGCATACTTTAGTTCTGTGAAGGATATCAGGGATATATGCACTGCACTTCACTTTTATTAATATTGTATGCTGAAAAGCGTATATATTGCAGCACGATTTTTTGTTGAATAGATTTGAGTGGGTCGCGATGTATTGACCAAGTAAAAAGTGGGTCCCGAGGCCTGACCAGTTGAGAACCACTGATCTAGAGGGCCAATCGAAACGCAAAAACTTAATTATTGATGGTATCCCAGAGTCTCCAGGGGAGAGTTGGGAGGAATCGGAGTACAAGGTCCGGGAGCTGCTCAGAACAGAACTACAGATGGATGAGGAGAGGATCGAGGTGGAAAGGGCACATCGAATGGGAAACGGCAGGGGAGCAGACAAGCCTAGGCAGATTGTTGTGAAGTTCCTGCGTTTCAAGGACAAGACGGCTGTGATGGGGAGACGAAACAGGTTGAAAGTAACTTTTCCACGTCATGTATTATGTATGCTAGCAGCAACACACAGAGTTAACACAATTGTAGCGGCCAAAATCATATAGAACTAAAACAGATAATTAACTTAAAATAATGCAGCCGCTGAGGCACTAGTTAGCGGATCTTACGCAGGGCAATGATCCAGGTCCAGACAAGATTCTCCGTTGTGCATTTTATTCCAATAACAAAATACAATGAACAGGTTTCCTATATCTCTTTCCTTTAAGCCTTTCCTATGGCTTTCCTTTGTGTGGCTTGAAACACCCTGGTAAAAAACCGTTTGCCTACTTGTGCTCTGGCTCCCACCACCCACCTGTCTCCAACAACAATTATACAAACATGGGTTAATGATTAGAGGTAACTAGAGGTTATTTATTTTGTTAAAGTTTCAGCTATTCTGTTTACAATTCTTTTATCAGATTATTTAATATGATTTGTTAAAACATTGTTTCTTTTTAAGTGAAATATTATGTATTTAATGTTAGTTTTGTTCACAATTTGTTAAATACATAATATTTCACACCTTATTTTTTTCTCCAAAAGAACCGATAAAAGTACCGTTAAAAGACTGGATCGATAAGCGGTATCGATAAAAGTAGTAGTACCGTTAAAACCTTAACGATACCCATCCCTACCCTGGAGTTGCCCTTGCTGTGCTTTTGTACTTGTTCTGACCGCGGCGTTGTGCCAAGCTATCATTAGCATTTTGAGTTTCCGGCTTTAGCTGTGTTTCTTGTTTGGCTAGTTAGCAGTAGCGGCTGCTGCCACTCGGCTGACGCCGGGATAAGCACCCGTGCTGTTTTTTCTTTAGAAGCCAGTTTCTGGTCTTAGCTTTGTGTTGAAGGTTCTTTATTCTACCCAGCTAGGTGAAGGCAGTGCTCTCGCTCCGGCTCCCTCTGCCGGTAACGTGGGTATAGCTACATCCCTTTTTCTGTTCGGCGAGTAGCGGCACCGCTCTACTCTTCCCGTTCAGCAGGTAGCTGGTGAAGGCTGTGTTCCCGCACCCGCTCCCGGTTATGCTGCATCTGGCATTCGTCTCTAACGCAACCAGTGAAGGCAGTGTTTTCGCCCCCGCTCCTGGTAGACGCTAACTGCTTTATTAATTAGGCTCTACTCTTTCCGTTCAGCAGGTAGCTGGTGAAGGCTGTGTTCCCGCTCCCGGTTACGCTGCATCTGGCATTCGTCTCTAACTCAACCAGTGAAGGCAGTGTTCTCGCCCCCGCTCCTGGTAGACGCTAAACTGCCTTGTTTATTAATCCAGCTAGGTGAAGGCAGTGCTCTCGCTCCCGCTCCCTCTGCCGGTAACGTGGGTTTAATTACACCCCTCTTTCTGTTCGTCGAGTAGCAGCACCGCTCTACTCATTCCGTTAAACAGGTAGCTGGTGAAGGCTGTGTTCCCGCACCCGCTCCCAGCTACGCTGCATCTGGCTACCTACAGAATGGCTCATTCATGTAGCGGCTTTATGGCTTCTCTTGAGCCCGAGGACGGCCATGACCGCTGCCCCTCTTGCCTCGGCCTCGAGCATCTAAGGGAGGCTCTCACGGTAAGCGCCTGCATGAACTGTAGCTGAGTGCCTCGGGCTTTCAGAGTGGCTAGAATCACTGAGGTGGAACGTCTGGCAGCAGCCAACGGACACCTCTCCTTGTCTCATCCTCCTCCAGATCAGTTCGGCCGTTCCCGGCGACTTGAGGGAGCGATGGTGTTACGCCCAGATCTAGGGGAACCTAGGCGCAGCATAAAATTGCCCTCTCCCAACTCTTCCCACTCCCAAGAAATGGTAAACGACACAGGAAATCATCTTTTTGAGATGTAATAACTCAAAAAGAGGTGAGACAACCCCAACATAACAAACAAACAACGTCTTTACAGAGATTCCTTAAACTTGCCTAACAAAACAAATAAAATAAAATACACACACACACACACACACACACACACACACACACACACACACACACACACACACACACACACACACACACACACACACACACACACACACACACACACACACACACACACACACACACACACACACAGGAGGAGGGAAAAATATCTACAAACAAATGACATAACGACCCAGGGTCGTAACAATGGCTATGGGTGCACCCCCCAATAGGAGGAATAGAAACAGGCTGTCCTCTAAAGTGGGTCAGCTAGCTGCCGACATGGACATGATGAAGTCGCTCCTCTTGGCCCTTCAGCCAAGGCCCGGTATAGGGGCTGCTCGCGTGCCGCCTGCCCCTCCTTCGGTTGCCGCACCTCTGTATGAGGATGCCTTGTCGCTAGCGGCTTCGGCTAACCTCTTCAAAGAAGAGATGGAGGACGAGGTCCCGCTCGAGGAGGCTTCCCTCTCCTCTGCTCAGGGTTCTCTGCAGGGCGTGGAGGACGTCTCCATGGCGGCCATTATTCGTACGGCCCTGGCGCACTTGCAGATTCCGGTTCCGCAGGCCGACTTGGCTCAGGCTAGCGCCTTCTTCAGGCGTAGCCCTGCCCCTGTCCCCCTCACTGTTCCTCCTTCAGTGGAGTACCTGAGGGAGCTCCATGCATGCTGGAGGGACACCAGGGCCCTCTGCCACGCTGGCTCTGATGCCTGGACCTTGGCTGCCATGCAGGATCCGGCGAGGGTGGGGCTGGGTGGCCCCACCCATTGAGCCTGCCATCGCCTCCCTGATTCTGGCTCCTGACGAGCCACAGTGCAGGGTCGCAGACGGACTGCTCAGTAGGGCCTACGATGCAGCGGCACGCATGGGTCGTATCGGGAACTCCCTCTCCCATCTAATGCTGGCTGTCTCCACCTCTCTGCAGCAGGCTCCGGCCGTGCCTTCTTTGCTGGGCCTCAGTGATGCATCACTGCAGGCCTTTGCCCTAATGGCTAGGGAATTGGGACGAGTTATGTCCATTCTGGTACAGACTCGTAGCCAGGTTTGGCTGACCCAGTCACCACTAACGGAGACATGTAGAAGAGTCCTCCGTAGCGTGCCAGTCGAGCCAGGGGAGCTGTTTGCGTCAGCTGCCCTGGAGGCACTGAAGCGTGCTGCCCAAGCTAGGCAGACCAGGCAGCAGCTCTCGGGTCTTCGCAGACCTGTGCCCACTCCCAGCAGGCCCAGGGGCCGCTCTAGCAGCCGCTCTAGCAGCCGCACTTAGCCACCGGCTTACAGGGGTGGTCTGCAGAGGTCTCAGCTGCCTACTTAACCGCCTCCCAATGACTTTCGTGCCCCAGGTCGCCTGCCTTCCAGGCGGCCTCGTGCCTCAGAGCCTTACCGGCGCACCCCAAGGGGCTCCAGGGGCCGGGGGGCTCAGCTTTACCCAGCAACAGCTCAGCTACTGGGCTGCCTGTACTTCCGACCCTTGGGTGGTTTCCACCCTAACCCTAACCCATAACCCAGGGATACGAATTGCAGTTCAGACGCTGGCCCCTAGCCTTCGGCCGGGTCAGAATGACAGTTGTCAGCGATCCGGCGAATCAGGCCTGTCCGTCCTCTTGGCCAAGGTCGCAATCGAGCCAGTGGACCCTCTGCTTCAGTCCGGGGGGTTCTACTCAACGTACTTTCTTGTGAGCTAGAAAGTCGGCAGATTCCGTCCAGTTCTGGACCTCAGAGAAATCAACAGATTCCTGAAGGTACTGCCCTTCCATATGCTAACCACAGCAGACACCCTTCGTGTTGTCGCACAGGGGGAGTGGTTCGCAACCGTGGACTTGAGGGCCGCCTAATTCCACGTGCCAATTACATCCCATCACCGGAAGTTCTTGAGGTTTGCCTTTCAGGGCCGGTATTATCAGTTCCGGGTACTTCCCTTTGGTCTCTCCCTCTCTCCAAGGGTGTTCACCAGGGTCGTTACGGCAGCGCTCGCTCCCCTGCAGGCACAGGGCGTGAAGGTCCTGCCGTATCTAGACGACTGGCTGGTTTGCGCGCCGTCAAGTCGCAGATTTCCTCTCATGGCACAAGCCTCCACCGGGGGAGTGGAGGCTTCACCCAGAGGTGGTGGAGACAATTCGGAGCATTTTCGGCAGGGCCGAGGTGGACCTCTTTGCCTCGGAAGAGTGGAGGCACTGCCCCCTCTGGTTCTCCTGGACAGAGGTGACCAGCCCGATGGGCCAGGACGCTCTGGCGCATGACTGGCCGGACATTCTCCTGTATGCCTTCCCGCCACTGCCTCTGATACTTCAGACGCTTCAGAGGGTCCTTACTCAGAGGCACAGGCTCCTTCCGGTCTGGAAGGAGTCTGGTTCCCACTTCTGCGCAGTCTCTGATGCAGTCCACCATGGCGTCTCCCCAACAGGAAGGACCTTCTGTCACAGCTCAAGGGTCAGATTTGGCATCCCGACCCTCACCGCCTTCAGCTCTGGGCTTGGCCTCTGCGGGGCCCAACCCACTGTTGAGTGGTTTCACGGCATCTGTCAGGGAAACTATCCTGAATGCCAGAGCACCATGCACTCGAGCACAGTATGAGTGCAAATGGAAGCTCTTCTCCCACTGGTGTTTGAGTAAGGCTGAGAATCCGGGGCATTGCTCCGTGGCCACCATTTTAGAGTTCCTGCAGTCCCTTCTGGATAGTGGACGTTCTCACTTCACTTTGAAGGTGTACAGGACTGTCTCAGAAAATTAGAATATTGTGATAAAGTTCTTTATTTTCTGTAATGCAATTAAAAAAACAAAAATGTCATACATTCTGGATTCATTACAAATCAACTGAAATATTGCAAGCCTTTTATTATTTTAATATTGCTGATTATGGCATACAGCTTAAGAAAACTCAAAAATCCTATTTCAAAAAATTAGAATAGTTCCTCAGACCAAGTAAAAAAAAAAGATTTATAACAGCAAAACACAATCAAACATTTGAAAATGTCCATTAATGCACTCAGTACTTGGTTGGGAATCCTTTTGCACGGATTACTGCATCAATGCGGCGTGGCATGGAGGCAATCAGCCTGTGGCATTGCTGAGGTGTTATGGATGCCCAGGATGCTTCAATAGCGGCCTTTAGCTCATTAGCATTGTTGGGTCTGGTGTCTTTCAGCTTCTTCTTCACAATACCCCACATATTCTCTATGGGGTTCAGGTCAGGGGAATTTGCAGGCCAATCGAGGACAGTAATGCCATGGTCAGTACACCAGTTACTGGTGGTTTTGGCAATGTGGGCAGGTGCCAGATCATGCTGGAAAATGAATTCCTCATCTCCATAGAGCTTTTCAACAGACGGAAGCATGTAGTGCTCTAAAATCTCTTGGTACACAGCTGCATTTACTCTGGGCTTGATGAAACACAGTGGACCAACACCAGCAGCTGACATGGCTCCCCAAACCATCGCTGACTGTGGGAACTTCACACTGGATTTCAAGCAACTTGGATTTTGCTCCTCTCCAGCCTTTCTCCAGACTCTGGCGCCTTGACTTCCAAATGAAATACAAAACTTGCTTTCGTCTGAAAAGAGGACTTTGGACCACTGTGCAACTGTCCAGTGCTTCTTTTCCTTAGCCCAAGTCAGACGCCTCTTCCGTTGTCTTGAGTTCAGAAGTGGCTTGACCATGGGAATACGGCTATTGTAGCCCATTTCCCGGATACGTCTGTGAACAGTGACTTTTGATACCTGGACTCCAGCTTCAGTCCACTGTCTTTGAAGCTCCCCCAAATTCTGGAAGCGACTCTTCTTCACAATGCTGTTAAGGCTGCGGTCATCTCTCTTGGTTGTGCAGCGTTTCCTGCCACATTTCCCCCTTCCAACAGACTTTTTGTGGATGTGCTTTGAAACTGCACTCTGTGAACAGCTTGCTCTTTGAGAAATTTCTTTTTGTGTCTTACCCTCCTGATGGAGGGTGTCAATGACGGTCCTCTGGACAGCAGTCAGATCAGCAGTCTTCCCCATACTTGTGATTTAGTTTACTGAACCAAGTGGAGTGTTTTTCAAGGCTCAGGAAACCCTTGCAGGTGTTTCGAGTTAATTAGACGATTCAAGTGATTCGTTGAACACCCTACTAGTATACTTTTTCATGATATTCTAATATTTAGAGATAGGATATTTGAGTTTTCTTAAGCTGTATGCCATAATCAGCAATATTAAAATAATAAAAGGCTTGCAATATTTCAGTTGATTTGTAATGAATCCAGAATGTATGACATTTTTGTTTTTTTAATTGCATTACAGAAAATAAAGAACTTTATCACAATATTCTAATTTTCTGAGACAGTCCTGTATATGGCCGCTATCTCTGCCCGACATGTTGGAGCAGAGAGGGGCTCTACGGCAGCGTCCCCCTAGCACCCCAAGGGCTCCGGCTTGTATATGAAGTACATATAGAAAGGTTAATGTCTATTCAAATTAAACATAATAGTGGATTTTTTCACCTAGTATAAGACATAGAAAGAGGAGAATTTGTTTAACATTAAATAACAAACTCACTGTAAGACATATATATTGTAATGTTATTTAGGAGTTGTATTTAACATACAATAGTGACTCTCATTTGGTGGTTGTTTAAAGTAGATAGTCAACGATTCACCACAATTGTATTTTTAAGTTTATGAAGAAAGAGTAAGTAATAAGCAGAAGGTTTTTTATAAGTGTGTCAGTCAGAAGGAATCTGTTAATGTTAATGTTTAAGCATGAGGTTAACAGAATTGCTATTAACCAGTTTCAGCTGCAACCATCCTATCTTTGTTCTAAAGAGAACATACATTGAATTTACAATTAATGTTAAGAAAGTTCACAATTGATATCACTAAAGACCGTTTTGATTAGTATATTTTTCTTTAGCGCCCAGAGATATTTATTTTTGGAATATATGGCGTGTCTGTCATAAATACTCGTGATTAGATGGAATAAAGTGTTGAGATCTTCTCAAAAGTGGGAGTTTTCACAATGCCTACAAATATATTCATTAACTGTAATCAGATTACTTGGTTTTTCAAATATAGGGCTGAGTTACAGTTATTTATGTATTATTTTTAGGGCTGTCAAGTTAACGCGTTAATAACGCGTTAATTATTTTAACGCGATTAACGCATGTGTATTTTTTTTCCTCGGCTGCCCGTAGTTTCAGAGCGCATCAAGTTTAAAATACCATCTACAAGCTGATGCTGACAGCTCCGCTGATGCTGACAGCCCCGCTCCTGCCGCCCGCTTGTGGCAGACCACACTTCCACGCTCACCGGCAGGCACCGACTGGCTATCGGGAGGAACGGGAGGGTGTGTGTATGTGTGGCCCGAGCGAGCGAGAGAGAGACCTTACGTGCATTGTTGTTGTTAGCATCTGTTGCTAGCTAGCTGCGCTAACGGATATAAGGAGCTGTTTAAATGAAAACAGAGGAGCGACATTTCGCCACAACTGCGCCGAGCACTTGACTTTATGCAGGCAGCCAGACAGTGGGACATTGTACGAAAAGTCAGCACACTCAGCACGGATAGTGCGCAACATGATTGCAGCGTCCAGGCAGCTCCCGTTCGAGCATATGCCTTGAGTTGCACATAGCTCCAACGCACACACACACACACACACACACGCCATTTGTATTGTATTATTGAATGAGAGAGGTTCCAGATTGAATTGAGGCGAATATTTGTAATGTTCAGAGGTTGTTGTGTTTAATATTCATGAGAATATTTGTCATTGTTCAAATGATAATAAACATTAGCATAAAGCATATTTGTCCACTCATATGTTGATAAGAGTATTAAAGACTTGAAAAATATTCCTCTAAGGTAAATTTAGAACAGATAAAAAATGTGCGATTAATTTGCGATTAATCGCGATTAACTATGGACAATCATGCGATTAATCGCGATTAAATATTTTAATCGACTGACAGCCCTAATTATTTTACAACTTAACCATGCTTGTAACATACAACTTAGATAAACAATTTGACCAGAGTGTATGACAGCTTCCTGTTTTGGGTATTCTGGCTACGCATTACTCTCACTCCTTATTTGGTAACGTGTAGTTGGATTTAGGAACGTCCCCACGATTCTATTGGCTCTGACAGTTAAAAAGAGATGTCAATGCCAGAGATATGGAAAATCCACCCAAATGACCCCAGAATTTTTTTTTTTGCTAAACCTCTCTAAAAAAATCAAATGTCACTTGTTTTGCATCAATCTTGATACAGGGTACTTATTATATGTTATAGTTTGGATTCCTAAAGCTTTTAGTCTACTATCCCATCATTCAAGGGTGGTTTTCACTATAAGTAATTATTTTTTCTTTTGGACGGACAGCCCACACACCTATCAATCATCAAACCGTGGGGTATTATTTCTTTACGTGTTGATTTCTATCAATGGGGTGGGGGGGGCGTTGTACAGACCGAAGTTAACAGCAGCCCTATCTGTGCACACGGAGACCGACTCGTCCGATGATCTAACCGCCTTCTGGAAAAGCTTCACAAGTACGTCGGTACGCAAATGCGCTTTGTGACACAAGTGATGGTACGCATTTCAGATTACGCACATAACCTGCGTACCAGTTATGTGCACCCCTGTACTACAGCAAAAGTATTCTCCGTCGGGACTTCCTGCAACAACACCACGCCGTTATCTTGATTCTGATTGGCTAGAAGACTTATCAAAGATGTTCTATTGAGAAGACGATCACTACATGACAAAAGTTTTTAAAACCGTTTCTGGTCTTCGGTATTTCCAGACCGAAGACCAGAAACAGATCAATCTGACTAACGGCTGTCTGTGCAATTTAATCCGCGCGAGTTGGCGGACTTTATTTTGCTTACCTTAATATCATTTTTCATGGTGGGGCTAAGCCATTTCTTGGTATGGGTGTAGCCTACCCCAGCCATACCCTGGCGCTACCACTGGTGGGATGTATGGGGCGGGCCATTCTGCACATGCGTTAAATGCATTAAATATTTTAACGCAATTAATTCATTTTGACAGCATTAGTTTTTTTACTATGTTCAATCTGAATTTACTTTAAAATAAAAATATTCTATATTGATTCTGAATTTTCTACATCAAACTCACAGGTTTATCATTGCTTTGAGAAAAAAGATGATAAAATTACCCTTTTTAGAAGTGAAGTTATAGTCATTTGTTCTGGGAATGTCATTTTCGAGACCTGGAAAACAGGCTCGGGCTTAACAGGTTAAGGAGCTGCGTCTGGAGGCAGACTGGGGTGTCAATGAAGGCAGCTGGATGACTCCCCTTCAGTTACTTCCAGCTGTTCTTCCACTGCTATTGTCTTATGGGTTTGGGTCAACACGAAGAACAAAACCCAAAACTTCTGAGATGATTTACAGCCAAGTATATTAGTAATCTCAACACTCCAGAGAACATATAGAAGATCTAGCGTTTACTGATCTTTTACAGAAGTCTCAGTTTTCTGACTACAGTTCCGTCCAATTCAAATGGTAATGATGTTGCTTCAGATGTCATCAAGGGATTTTGCTATGAGATGGGACATTACAGCATGAAGGCTAAGATAAATATTCCATCTAAAGGCTACGCATGGAGATCAGTACGTGCACCCCCTGAAGGAGTGTTTACTGGACAATATAACAGAAGCAGAACCAGTGGAAGATTTTTCATTATGTATAATCAAGTATGAATTGTATGTTACTTTGTTATAAGGCTTTGTATTCATGTGTGTTAAACTTGAATGGACAAGTCCATTTTTTCCTCTTAATTATAGAGGTTTTTTATATATTCTTAAAACGATGTCCCATTTTAAATAAGGTAGATTAGCGCAAATGGTCTTTTCTTCCACTTTTGTGTCATAATCAAAAAGGTGTTTTTTTAGTAATTAGTAAATAATACATTTATAGTGTACTGCTGTCCCATTAACTAACACTTTAATGGGTTGTTAAAAATGATGTTCCTTAAGATATGTCAACTTGAATCAAAGTAGAATCAAACCACAAGTTGGCAGGGTACTTTTACATGCTTTAATGGATTATTGCATGCACGCTAACTTGTTTACTTCGTAAACCAGGATCACTCAGAGATTGAGCGACAATCTCTCCGTGGCAAACAAGTTAATGATTAACATCAGAACAGTAACGGCCTGCGTAACTGCAAGGCCTTAAGGTGGACACTGATTCATTATGACACTGTCGAGACACCGGGCCTTTTACTTCCCTCAGAATCCAAAAAGAGAAAGCGACAGTGTTGAGCGCTGAAAGGTCGCTGTCAGAAAGTGCTGCCCCCCTGTCACTACAGATATGCCTGTCTCCCTTTATACAGCTATGTGGGATGACAGGAATTAAGCAATTTCTGGGCACAGATGTTGTTATAGCCGCCATAGGTAGGTTATTGCATCTAGACATCACACTTTAACACTCAGAAGGTGTTATTAACACCCAGGAGGTGCAATTTCTTACAGTATGATGCATTCCATAACTGATTTAATAGGATGGAATAAGTGTCAAATGGTTAGAAGGTTTCTCATCTGAATCTCATGAAATGTGTTTTTAACTTTGTTTGTGACAAAAGACCAGAGTCTAATGACCTGAATCTGAGTCATGCGTCTAGATGTGTAAATATTCTGTCAATGTAATAGCAGCAAATGTACGTTCAAGGGCGCAAGGAGTATGAGGACGAAAATCAGGAAAGGGTCCTTGAGCCCTCCATGTTACGCTCCTGTCCAGATTTGTGTGGCAAGATGGTCTCGAGTTTTTGTCTTTTAGTCGTTACAAATTGCAGTATTTATTTATTCCTTCATTTGTGCTAAAAAAAGTCCCAACAGAACGACATGATGTGTGTGTGGGACTGAATTGTTGCCGAAGCATGTATAGAGAGAACTGGATGCATGAGAAAATATCTGCTGTCATTTGACTGGCAATAAATACAATTTCTGATTTATTTGTGAATAGGACAAAAGTGTTTTTTTTTTATATCTACTAGGTTCCCAAATATGACAGTCAGCTAGGCAAACAACTGCAAGATGTCATTGGTACGGTGGCCGGCAGGTGCAAACGCGGAACAACGGCCCAAAACGCATACATAAGCAGGAAACACCTGCAAATAATGAAATTAAAAACAAACAAACCCTGAAAACAAATACAACAGAAAAACGCTGCATTTACAGAAATGATGCAAACTAAATACAACACACAAACGCCGAAAACAAACACAACAAAAAAGCGCTGCAAATACCAAAACGATATGCAAAGTCCAAAGCACATACAAATCCCAAAACACATTTAAAAAAAAAAAACATTCCTGAAGTGCTCCAGGCCTCTAGGGGGCGCGCTACGTGGAACAGATTGATGTCTGACCAGACATAGAGAGAACGAACAAGAGTGATGGAAATCAAAAGGAAAGAAAGTTAATTTAAGTGGCGAAAGATATAAGAAGGTAAGTTTTGTTTTGCTTTTATACATAGAGAATCATATTTATATAGCTAGCGTTAGCGTGCCTAACTACTACACCAGCTGAGGAGAGGAGAGCTTCACGTGAAGAGAAGATAAAGTGAGGGAAGAACATTGTTAAAAGAGATGACAAATCAAGTGCATGCAAATAACACGGGCCATAGTGAGTATTGCGGAAAAAGGACATTTGAATTCTTAGCAGTTTGTTTATATGTATGTATTTGTGTATAGATGTTGCAACTATACAGAGCTTTAGCAATTGCCTGTGAGAGAGAGAGAGAGAGAGAGAGAATTCAACGATAAACATGATG